>OU343118.1:14012500-15212500 GCA_910594885.2 Bibio marci
CACCGACAACACCAACAACACCATTATCGGCATTATTTTCACCATCTGCAATAAACCAAATAACGGCATCAGCTGCAGGAACATCATCTTCTGGGCCATCATTATCATCATCAGCATCATCATCAGCATCATCGGCATCACATTTACAACAACCAAAATTAAAAGTTAAAACTGGTTTACATTTATTAGATCCAATGATTGTGCAACGTCGTTTACTTAATACAAATTCATCGGATGACATACCAGAAGTTGGTAGTACAACGAATGGTATTGAAGAAATGATGGTTCCTAATGCTGGATTTTATCATCCATTATTAAAGTAAGTTTATCTCAGAAAATTTTTGTGTACATAAACAAATTTTGTTTGATCATAAATAATGCTTATTAGTTATAAAATTTAATTTTAAATAAATGGAATAAATGATGAATGTGTGTGCGAGCTGAATGATGCAGAAAATTAATGATTTTACATACAATTATAAATTGTAAAAAGTATTTGGTTATTTTTCTATATATTATCGTATGCATGGTTTTTTATTCGTATAAGAACAATTGAATTAATAAAAAAACATGTATATCGAAACATAATTGCAGACTAAAATTAGTCAATTATAACACACACACACACACACACACACACACAAGCCGAGTAATGCATTGACTTGAGTGAAATATTTGTTAGAAGCATATAGGGTTGGTTTGGCATATGTCTTAACAACGTATTCAAATTTGTCTCTCCTCACTCGGCCATGCGAAATCTTTTTCTAATATAATAACAAAAAGAATATATTATTTCTTCACAAAAAAAAATATCTATAACATTGCGTATATAACATTCCATTCATGAAATAAATCTTAATAATGACTATTCACGCAGATCCTTTTATATTTATTATGTATTAACACCCAAATTTTCTAAGGAAGTTCTATATTTGTTTATATATAAATACATTTATTTCAATTTGATTTGTATTTCAATTCAATACATCAATAGAATAATAATGTGTATTTGTAGTTATTCTTTACATTATTATTATATTATTTTTTTCGTAATTTAATAAACAATATCAAAAGATTGAATTGGAGTGGTATGTCGATAGTAATTTCTTTATTTTATTTTGCTACATATATAATACCCTCCTTTTTAATAATACACCATAATATAGCACTAGTATATATATATTAACTAATAACTAATACGCATTGAATTTAATATTTATATATACAATATCTTTATTTAATTTATTTTATATTATACCTACAATTGTTACCTGCGTCGAAATAAGAATGAAGTCTTTCTATTGTTAATAAAATTATGAATTTATTGTGATTATATTGTATACTATACACACCTATCATATATGCCAATAGCATTTAAGTATAGTATAGGTCATAAAGTTAAAAAAATAAAAATATCCCATATATTTTGATCCGCCCCAGGACCTTTATTTTTATATATTCTTGTATTTCATTTCGTTTTTCTTTTGCATCCCTTATTATATTATATATTGTAAAATGCAAGAAAACAATTGTGTGCCAATAAAAACATATTTTCATTGTGTTATTATTGTTTATATTATATATACAAATCAAAAAAACACATTAATTTTAATTTTTCTAACAAATCAAAACATTTTGTAAATTTTTTTTTTCTTTTTCATATTATTATATTTGTGTAAATCAACACAAATTTTTATCTCAGTTGATTCAAAATATTTTATACAACACATACAAATTCGTATTTACTACTACCTACTAATAATTTTGCTTATACATAAGTTGTATAGCAATAGTTTTTTATTTTTATACTAAAGTAGTAACAAATTTATTTTTATTTTGAATAACAAACTATTGCAGATATATATATATAAACAATATACTACACACTCTGTCCGAAAAATAACTTTGTAATACATTGCGGTTTTGTTGACTGCATATCAATTTGGTTGCGCTGATTGATTAACGTATATATTGTGAACAGATCTAAACAAAATGACAACATTTTTTTTGGGGAATTTCGCTCAGTGTGTAAGTCAAAACAGAATGTTGTTGAGTGACAGTAGTTTTTGTGTCCTTTTAAACGCTTTTAAAATTGGTAAAAATGCTATCGAATCCATATAGCACGATTATTTTTCGGACAAACGAAAAAATAAATATATATGAACTGCAGCAAAAATATAAAAACAAACAAATAAATAATAAACACACAAGATAAAAAAAAAAACATAATTTGCATTTTAGAATATTATTGAATATTGGCGCCAGAAAAAAACCTGTTTTGTTTATAAGTTTACGTATTTTGTATATCTATTTTTTACACACACATTTTACCATTTTTTTTATTAATTTAATAACACACTAAAAACATTAATGATAGACATATATATTTGTACATTTTCTTTTGACTCTCTATAACCACGACACGATAAGAAATTAAAACAATAACAACAAAATAATAAATTGTAGTTGTGAAAAAGGTGAACGAATGTGAAATAGTAATCTCTTGAAATATCAATAATATACGAAACGATAACAAAATAAATATTTCTCAACATCAATATATTCCGTACATCTCTACTTCTATACAATTGTTTTGATGCCAAAATCTTTCATTTCGAGATATTGGCTAATTATGAAAAAAAAAAAAAATTGTATATATACTAATTTTTTTACATCGGGGAAAATCGTGTTATTGTGTACACGACCATAACTTTGTTAATAATGAGTTTAATAAATTTACAGTCTTTGCAATTTGATGTCACTGTCTGTATATAAACAATTTTCAGTAATACATCTTGTAAATTTACCTATATCAACTTAAATAAAATCATAAAAATTATTTAAAAAACCTATTTTAATTTGTTATTTGTTATAAATTTACACGACGAAGTTTTTTTTGTTTTTTTGTATATCATTGAAGAAGTTTGCAGAGAAAATATTGTTCTATATTCTATATAGATGAGGTGACAACAGAAGATGTGAATACTATTATTTAAATTAATTGAACTAATATAAATAAAGTTATTAATACCCTGCATTCGTGAACATGAAGAAATAATATATATTTTATACTTTAATATTTCGAAAAATATTTTCTCCTAAATTTTCGTTGATATTTTCAAATGATATACTAAAATTAATTACTTTTATCATTCATACAATCAAATTTCTAGAAAAGATATATGTAAAAATAATGGAAATTATGTATTAGATTATTGAAAATATTCTATTTATATTAAATTTATCTGGAAAATCATTATATACAATATTTTGTATGTATATAATAATATATGTAAACTATAGCCAGTGCATAATACAAGGAATATTAATCGACTATATATTCAATCATAGAGGATATGTTAAATAAATGAGCATATAATTGGGAATCTTATATATTTTATTTCTAAATATGTTTGTTTAATTTACTCGTACTCTGATGTTTTATTATATAATGGGATAATTGACATATATGGACTCGTTTCGTAACAGAAAATCTAATTTTCCACTGTGTATATGAAGTCTATAATATTTAAATTTTCCAAGGTCAATATATTTCAATTATTTTTCTTATTATCATAATTTATTTTTAAATATTAGACGAAAATACTCAAGTGAATTTTTCGTTTATCCGTAAGAATGTATATTTATTTTTTTTATATTTGTTTGTTGATTGTTTGTTATTTTGTTTTTTTTTTTTTTGTTATCAACCACATTTATGAATTAAGTTGGTGCAAAAATATTTGCCTTCTTTATTTTTTTTCGTCCATATTACGTGATATAATCTTATATTTTTCATTCCGATGTCAAATGTAATTCCAGAGTTCTTGCGAATGAGTTGTTGAAGATGGTTTTATAAATATACTGAGGAAGTTTAATATAGGATGAATTTGTTTATGCCCACTGATTATTCGAATATATTGTAGACCAATCGAATATTATATGTAAACTACAAACAAGCGCAATCGATTGTTTTTAATTTCAAATTTACTATTATTTTCATATTTTCTATTCTACGAGTATATAAGAAAATAATTTCTTTCAATATTTTTCCATCAACCTGAATTCTTATTTTATAAATGAAAATCAAATACGCTATATTTATAATATGTAAAGTTTAAGGAAATAAATAATCATTATGTTTATTTTTCTTATTTTCAGTAGATATTAAATGTCATTATATAGTAAATAAACGGCATGTCCCCATAAATATATGCATTTGATCTCAATTCAAAATAATCATTGTTTATGTATATTTAATTATTTTATTATTCATCAAGTTATAAATCTTGCCCATATGTGTATTTATAAATTTAAATGGATTTATAGATAGAGAAATATATGTGTTTAAAATTTTTCGTTTTGTAAACACATAATCTCACCCTTTTTATACTACTGACAAAAGTTTGGGAATATGGTTTTTTTTTTTTTTATTTTGTTATTCCTATATTCATTGACTGACATGTATTCTGGAACACAAAAATTAAACCATTTGCATTATGTGAATGTTATTGTATTATTTAAAATTTCTTTATTAAAAATAAATAATAAAAATAAGTATTCCAAATATATATTTGAAGACAAAAAAAAAATATCATCTTTAGATTTTACACGATTATTTATCTGCGTAAGATAACCGTCATATAATTTGCATATTTTATATATATATATATATGTACTTATGTAGTTATATACAAACAATTATATATATATATGGTATTATTCTCGTCGTGTTGTATGTGTGCATATCTCACAAATATATATTTAGTAAATTTGAATATGTGGTACAACAAAAGAAAAAGAAGTCAAGATATCTATACAATTTACAATTCAACTTTTAATACATGAATATTGGTAATATGTATGTAAGAAAAAAAAAAAATCATAAATAATAGTTCAAATAAATTCAAGTATTGCAATTTTAATGGGGTTTTTCATTTTATTTATAAATGATGTGTATATAGTTATTTGTATAATGTGCGTTTCTATCTATCATCGTATGTTTTTAATATTTTTTTTTTTTTTACAACAATAACATAACAATAAAATAAATTTTTGCAAACAGGTTTTCAATTATTTTCTTTTACTTGTATGTATTTTATTTTTATTTTTTTTTAATATTATTTTGCAAATGATAATACAAAATATATTATATAGCGAAAAATTAAATATTTTTATGCACACACACACACACACACACACAGATGTATTCAAAAATGTATTACATACTCTCGTGTATATGCAATAATATAATACCGGAGTGTATATGTAATTTATGTACACAATAAATAATTGTTTGTGACCTTTTTTTTTTTTTTTTTTGTCATCACCGACCGACCGTATTGAGTTGCAAATTCCATTTATATTTTATATTAGTCGCGTATAGTCTTTTTTTTTATTATAAATTATTATTATTAAAAATAAATAATGTTCTATTAGTAAATTAACCGCCGCTTATTTTTTCATTTTACAAGAAAATCTATCTATTTTATAAAGAGTTAAATTATTTTAAAATTAAATTAATATTTTTTTTTTTTTTTTTTAACTAATCAATCATAAATTTTTGATGTAAATATAAATTATAATATTAGTTACGCGCACGTATTTGTTTTTCAATTAATTTTTATATAATAGATAAAAAAAAATAAACAGAATATATAAGAAATTAAATTTAAATTAAATAAATATTGTGTTTAAAAATTAATTAACGTAATGTACGTAACGCGTTTTTTTTTTTTAATAAATTTAACTAAAATGCATTTGTAATTTTTCAAAACGAAAATCGTTTATATGAAAGATAAAAACTGATGTTTTGTCTGTGTGATTTTTATTTTTATCCCTTCTCTAAATATGCTTTTAAATTTTTAAAAGTAATATTATTTTGATGTGGTATAATTCTGCGGTTCTAACAAACCGAATATTAAGTTTTATAAATTTTAAATAAATTTTATAACCCGTTCATTTATTTTCAATCGATATATATATATATATATAGATGAACGAAAAAGGACTCTCATAAAGGTCTATATCCTCAGAAATATTTAAATAATAGTAATGCTATTTATATGTAAATAAAAGAAAAACTAAATGCTAATACGATAATTTATTCAGTGCATAAAATTATTAAATAAATATCCTGCGTAATATAATTTTTATTCTTTTAACAAAAACTCTATAATTTTTAGTTTTTGTTGAAATTAGTTATTTTATCTATTGTATGTACGCACAAAAATATTCATTTTATAAAAGATGATCGGTTATATTTTATATTGTTATAATTATATTTCATAAAAATTAACGTTAAAGTGATAATTAATAAATAAACATCCATATATTCATATTTATTTTCTCTTTTATCAACAATGTTCGGGTATATTATTATTTGTAAATATATTCATTCTTATTTTCTATTCAAAAAAATTAGTTTTAACAATAAAGATAAATTCTTAATTGAAATACACAAAAACGAAAAATTTAAACCAATTTTTATTATTGAAAAATATTCAAAAACTGATTTTTGTATTTAATGCATTACATATTTTTTAAAATATAATAATTAATGGGATTCAGGTGGACTATGTTTAGTTAAACGATAAGAATTATTTATTTTATTTTTTTAATATATATTTTTCTATTTCTATTATATATTAATTAATTTTTATTAGTTCAATCTATGGTATAAATACGTATATATATACAAATATAAATTATAATCGCATTATTGCGCATACAAAAAAAAATTAATATAAGAAAAAATACGTCGATTTAATAAGAAATTTAATATTTATATGTTGAAAAAATTATTATTTTAGTATTTTCATGGTTATATTGATAACATTGTATTTTTTTTCTTTTTATCATAAATATAATTATATCAAAAAATATGATTTAATTTTCTATATATTTATTTATAATCGTTTTCACATTTTTAAACTTGCCGTACGTACACAATAATAATTAAAAAAATTAACTTATTAAATGGCCCTCGCACACAAATACTATAATCTGCGCTCATTAATATTCATTAGGATTTTAGGATATTTTAATAATATACGATTATGAATATCAAATTTATAAAATATATATTAATAATAAGGAAAAGTTTTTTTTTTTTATGTACAACATAAAAATAAAGTGCGTATATATTAAGAAAGTTATCCTTTTTAATGTTTTTGCAAACAATTCTTACATATAACATCAATATAAATTTTTGTATACGATGTTGCTAAAATAAAAAATCTCGTGTTAAGTTAATTTTTAAATATAGTTTTATTTAAAAATTATTCATATATAATTCAACAAAAATTATAATGAAGATCGAATTTTATATATAACAATTAATGTGTGTTTTTTTTTTTTATGGAAAGATATTTCTTCCATGTAACTATATGGCGAGTATTAGTTTTTCCGTTTATATATATACTATTTTCTAAATTTTATATCGTATAAGATTGGAAAAATATATATAGTATAATTTTTGTCCTCTTGTTACAATGTCTTTATATGTTATCCATATATTTGTGTCCTATTTTATTTTAATAACCACACAATATTTTATATTTTTGACCCTTTGTCCCTTTTTTTTTTGTTTCTCTCTCTGTAATATATTATATTACAATTTTACACTGTATAATATTAATTATTAATATTAAGGATATGTGGTTGGTATTATATAGTGTTTTGTATAGTCATATATTATTCTGTGCTGTTTACGTACCAATTTTAATATTTTACTAAATTAGTGCGTATATATAATAATTAAGCTTGTAAACAAAAAAAATTAATTTTTTTTGTTTAACATTTAATTGACATAATTTATTTATTAGAAGACTGTTGCAAACATAATTTCGATTTATTCTAAATTTATATGTTGATATACTTTTATTTTATAACATGTGGTATATTGATAATTTTATAATGTAAGTCATCTATCAATCTGATGAATGAAATCTTTCGTCGCGAACGATTACCTCTTTTGAAATATATATATACAAAATATATATATGAAGTTTATCATCACATCAACCCAGAACAAGTATCTCAACAATCTATCAAAAAATACAACATTTTTATATATTCTATAAGGCGAAAAAACCAATCGATTTCACTTACAAAATTTTATTCTCAAACTATTATATGATATATTGTTTTAAGTTTTATAATTACAAAATCGTAATTATTACAATATGTAATAGTTAAATATGTATATTATCTATCACCGTAAAATCTGAACATATAGTGAAATAGAAATGATTGTAGGTAAATTTAAAATTGAAGCAAAATTGTTGTTATATCATTTGATATAACCATCAGCCAATATAAATTATTTTAAATTTAAACAAGATTTTTGTCAATTACATATATTATATATAAATATAAGAAGAACTCTTCATATAGCCCATATACTCAAAAAGGTCAAAATATTATACATATTTCAATAAATAGATTTCAATATTTAATATTATAAATTATTATATGAATGAGTTGAAATTCAATTATTGATTTAATTTGATTATAATTTTTAGATTATAAAATATCGGCAAGAGGTCTCAAAATAGGAGTTGTTAATTGTTTTATTATTATAGAAATAGCTTGAAAACACTTATGTGCATATATATCACGGAAATTAAATATATTGGGTTAAATATCTAACAAAAATTAAATTTTTAAAAATAAAAGAATAAAAACCTCCAGCCCATTTTTATATGTTCTTGAAACAAATGTTATTCTATTGTTAACATTTTTTTTTTATGCGTTTATGTGGTCATATAATCATTTATATTAATTATTATAATAATATATAATGTACACATATATTTTTATTTTACAATATGCCATACATCATAGCATCATATATTATGTAGTTCTATTTTGTAAAAGTTATAATTCATTTAAATTTAAATAATTTTAGAAAATAATAATATTCATAATAAAACAAAAGATATTGTTTTGCATGTAATTTTAATAGCATTACCTTGTTTCGTATTTAAAATATAATCTTTTTTTCTATATTTATGGTATACATATTCTCTATAGATACAGTCTGTACATAGAGTCAACACACTATATATATATATACATTACAATGTTAATATATATATTACAATATATGAAGAAATTATGTTAACTAAATTTTATATAATATACTTACTTTTGTTATTTTTTTTAATATAAATATATATGTGATACTTTGATCATAAATAATTAGAACTTTTGTTGCAATAAAACCAAACAATTATTTTAGTTTAATTTTTCGTATTTTTTTAAAAACGAAGAAATTAAGAGTAATCATTACAATTACCCCTATACATATAATTAACAATATATCTTAAGAAATAATTAAATACAATTTGATAAAAATATTGATAATATTATTGCTACTCCGATAGTAATTTCAAATAAAAATTATTGATTAAATTAAATATTGACATCCGTACCGTGTTTCATTAAATTCAAAAGTACTTTGAAGGCCACAAATATATAGATATTTTATTATTACAGACTATTTTTGATCAAATTATTATACAATACATAAATTTATAAATGTTGCACTAAATATATGTAAATAATAATAATAATAATATAATAATATTAATTATCATCCTATTTACTAGCTCGCGTATAACACAATAATAAATATAACATTGAAATTACATTAACACATCAATTTTAATTTATTAAATACAATACAATAATAATAAATAGGAATAATATTGAAAATTTTACAAAAATGTTAATTAAAATGTGGTTTTGTATTGTGTATTTATATACGCATTTTACTATTTACTATACGTTGAATTAAAATTGATGCGTATATAAATATAGAGCAAAACTTATAAGTAAAATAGTAGTACACATTTTATTATTTATAATTCCTAAAGGTTTAACTATAATTTATTATAATATATGTAATAGTATTATATTAGTTTTGTGATTTTAAATTTAAATTATCCATTAGTATTCAATTGATATTTTTTTGTAATATATTTAGCGTTGTCAAAACCTTTTAATTTCATCTATTTTACTACTACTACCTCAATATATAAGTGTATATTTTCATCATATATATTATTACATTTAAATATATTTGTTCTAATATAATATAATTTTCCCATATGGTTTTTTGTTTTAGATTTTTATTTATTAAAAGATATGAATAATATTAATATTTTATATGTAAAACCAAAATAATTTTATCAAATTTCAATAAACCGAAACCAAATAAAAAAAAAAAAAAAAAAAAAAAGAAACTCAACGACAATCTCTTATCACAATATATTTTCATTCATTCATACATCCAACTATAATATTTAATCTATTTTATTTATTAATATTCATTCATTCATTTTATACTTTGTATTATTTTTTTCATCAATTTATGTGTGTACTAAAAATATTATGCAAACAATAAAACAAACAAAAAATAATAAAATTATTATAGAATAGAAAAAATACGACGTCATTAATGCAAAGGTCATATATTCATTAGTGTGATTAGATTATTGTGAAAAAAAAAATTAAAATTATAATAAATAAAACATATTTAAGTGACAAACAGATTAAATTCAAGGTTAACATTTCTCGATTAGATTTACATATATATATAAAAATAATATATATAAGTATTATCATATGGAAAAAAAATAAGTGCGCATTAAATACAATTATTTAACAAAATGTGTACAATTATTTTTTAACGATTCTAATCTATTTTATATATTAAAATACTGAATTTTAATTGACAGATTTCTTAATACATAAAGTTTTTTTTTTGTAATGATAATATATTATTAATATACCATACGCGATACTTCACACAATCGATTAGTATAAATATAGCTAAGATAATATAAACACTGTTCCATATCATTTACGGCTGGTTGCTAAGAAAAAAGCATATTTATATATATATACTTTTAACTTAATATACACATTTCAATATAACGAATTCGTTGATAATAATTAAAATAATAATAAATATAATAAACTATAAACCATTTTGCATATATTGTACATCAATTAGAATTATTTTATATTATGGAAAAAAAATTGTATATATGAAATTATATGCATCCGGAAAATTGGATTATAAAATACCAATAAAGCTTAAAATTATATATAGTTATAGAATGTGGTAAAATATAAATAATTCATTAGTATAACATAAAATAATGTAAATATGAATTGAAAAATCAATTTCCTTTTTAATACATTTAACCGACACATCAAAATTTCTTTCTGTTTATAGAGAAAACACCATATAGCGGTTTGTTCAATATATATATAATTTTAAAATATTTCAATTTCAAATAATTAAATATCATTATATTTATTATTATTAAATTCCCAAAGTAACAATTTGTCCCTGTACTTTGAAAAATGACAAAAAATTTCCGTGGAAATAATTCACATATATTTTCCTTTGAAAAGATATATTGGAATTTGTCCAAAGAATGTCCATAGGTTTTCCATTTAATATAATAGTATTTTATTTATGTCATTCGAAATCTTTGTATTGTCAGGGTCCAACATATATCGACGCGGTATTGTATTCAAAATTTATTTCACCAATTATCCAAAACAGTGGTTCAAATTTTATATATTTTGCTTATCTAGCGATATAATCCTTACTCTTTTGAATTTATTTTCATAATTTTTAAAACAACCAGCAACTCCTAGGAATTTTGTAAGATTTTTCATGGATTTTATCAGCGGTTTTTTTTTGTTCTTGTTTATTACAAAAAAAAAAATGCACAATCGATGAACGTTTGCCATCGATCGGTCAGCATATTCATTCTGTGCTCATAGAACTTCTGGTCTACCGGTAAAAAAATGAATCAAACCACGATTTGGCATCACCGTCATAAGAAAATTTATTCTACTAATACGGACAATTCAATGATATTACTCGCTTAAATACATGTACAATCCAAAGATATTTTTGTTAAAATCCGTAGATCTGCTCACAAAAAAATTTTAATATAAATTCTATGGATATTTTGTGGAATAATAGCAACGAGAAATACTTCTAAGGAAAATCCGTAGAAATTATCATCGAAAATATACGGATAATCTAAGGACATTTTTTTTTAAAAATCCATGGACAGGGTTGCAATCATCATACAAAATTCCAGTGAACATCCGTAAGAAACCCATAGATATTTCCTCGGATCGAAACTACGGACTACTACCTATAATGCGAAAATATTGCGGTCAAACTACAGACAGTGTTACTAGGGTAGTAAAAAAAATAAAAACTACAACTAAATATGTAAATCGTATTATTATAAAATTACTAAAATAATAAGTAATTCATAATTTCTTATTTTCCATAAATATTATATTATTACAAAAAAGTATATAAATCTATAAATTAACATATTAATTTGAATAACTATTATTATTATTATTATTATTAGAATATATTAAAATAAGCGACCGTCATAAAATCATATTCCTATATACATATACGAGTTGAAAAAAAATATAAAAATAATATCAATTTTCTTCAATCATTCTTATAAATAATTCACTCATCAAATCTTATGATATAAATTTTCTTATGAATAATTTTATGGTATATTCTTTTTTAATTTAATAAAAAATGTTTTGTTGTCAAAATTTACATCAATTATTTATTATAATTTTTTTTTTATTTTAATTTTATTTACTTATATACTTTACTTACACTTAAACATATATATATACAAGTAATTTTAATTTAGATAAAACTTCATTAAATACCATATATATTCATTATGCATTTACTCTATTTATAATGTTATTCATAAAATGACCTATTAGAATTGTTCTTCTCATTAAATTAATTAAAATATGAATTTTTTTGTCGTTATATTTCGAGAAAATTTCACATTTTAAAATAAAATCAAAACTAAATATCATATAAAAAATATATCCGATTTATTATACGCATTTATTAATTTATATGGCGTGTTCCTTTAATGATACATTTTCATAAGTTTTACTAAATAAATTCATATATTATAAGCTATAGATACACATTCATGAGTCATTATTTTATAAATAATATTATTATATTGTAAAAATAAAATCTTTAAATTATGTATAGCAATCTTTTTAGTTTCCACAATATATTTTTCAATTCATCATTTATGAAGTATTTCCATCATTTCTCATTGTTTGCCTACGTACGATAAATTTTACTAAACATATAATAATATATATATATCTCGTTGTTACATTTATAAATTATACTATTATATATATGTATATACAACTTTTACAATATACATGAACATTACACGTGATCAGCCCGCAGCGAAACATTCTGTAATTCAACCTTCTCCATAAATTATCTTTTTCAAGATATCCCATTTATTTGAACCTAATATATATATATATTGTACTTATTGTATATAAAGTTTAAAATCATATGCAAATAAGATCCTCACAAACATCATTTCATTATATATAGACCATATATGTATGTGTAATAACAACCTTTATAACAAATAAGTTTATTCACATTTTAAAACTTTTTTTTTTATACATATATATTGTATATTTGGTATAATAGTTACAAATAGTATAAAACTTAAATATATACTTACATTTTATAAATACACGTCACGTCTCCTTCAATAATTGAAAGCAACTTATATATAGCAAATAAATGCGAATAAACAAACAATAAATATTGTATATATATAGCAAAATTTTAAATTAATATTTACCGAAAATTTGTATATATTATATGTAATTTACTATATATAAGTAGAGCAAATTTACGGAACAATTTCAAGGTTGTTCCAATTAAGTTATGTAAAAATAATAAATATAACAATAAAAATTTTTATTCGTTGATAAATATGCTAAATTATTCTGTATAATAAGGACTTAAAAAGATACAATTTATATAAGATTTATATATATAATATATGCGTAGACGATATTCAACCAATTCTGTAGGCGATTAGGTTATACTACAATATTATATATGAGTTGGAATATAAATTATTACCGGAAATTTCATAAGAATTGTGGCGGCGGGTGTCAATATAAATATATATATATATATATATTTTATATTACAATATAATTGTATAAAAAGTACGTAACGACTGCTAAAGTCTATATATATATATATATATCAGTTGAAATAGTATAATAGTAATAATTTTCAGAAATATTATAATGAAATATAAAAATAATACACAGCAGAAATGATTTTACACATTTTTTTTTGTCCTATTCATATATTTATAAATTATTGAATCAACTCGGTTGTATAGATCGAGAATCATGTTTGGATTTTTCCGGTATAATACAAGAAAGTTGTGTGACACAGATGTTCATATAATCGAGTTTGTTCAATTTCTATTTCTATTACTATTTCTAAAATCAGATCATATTGTTAAAACATTTTTTTTTTATCGATTTTCTAACAATAGATAATTTCGTATGTTGTTATAATAAAAATTTGTTATAAATTTTAAAATCATCACCATTAAAAAGTGGCCGTATATAATTTTGAAATAATATTTTTCTATTAAATCTATATAACCTAATACCTAATAATTAAGAAACTATATATATTTTATAATAAATATCTTTCTTCCAAAATTTTTCTGCGGTATAATTATACAAGGGATGGCTGCTTATAATTTAACAAAAACCTATCTAACTTCATTTCATATATAAATTTTGTATAGGTATACACTACAATGTGTTCACGCGAATATATTGTATATATACAAACATATTTAAATAAATGTATACGCTGTTAATAAACAATAAATTAAATATAATTTATGACGTAAATCATCGTTTTATAATATAGTTAAAATAGTAAATAATATAAAATGTATAAAATAAAAAAAAAGTTCCATACAGAAAATATTTATATTATCAAAAGAAAATTTACATAATTTACATATTTGAATAATAAATTACATTATATATATATTGGTATATAGCAAATAGCCTTATATATAGAGTTCATAAGAGTATAAATGTATTCGCATATTTATATATATTAAAATACAACCGCATATAAAAAAAAATAAAAATTAATATGAATATTTATAGATATATTGAATTTATTGAAAATAATTTAAACTGACATATTTAATTATGCAAAAAAAAAAAAAAAAAGAAAACACCCCCCATCCCCCAACCTATATACGCACAAAATTTTATTAAAAAGGAATATTTTATTTTCCAATCTAATTTATATTCTAATTTTTGTAATTATGGAATATATTTATTAATAAATTGAGTTAAATAAATTTAAATAATAACATATATAATATGTGTGTCAATCTATTGTATATATAAGGTTGTCAAATATCTCCCTTCCGCCTTTTTGTCTTTTTAATTTCGCGGCTATGTACAAAGCGCTACAGAGCTCGTATCTGGCAACACTGTACATAATTTGAAAGCTCTTGACATAACAAACAAAACGACGCTATGTATGTTTAGTTTGGATATTGCGTTCAACAGTTATAGACGTGTAAACATGGAGTTCACTAACGCCGAAATTCGCGCTATTTTAAAGTTTTCCTTCGTTAAAGGCAAATCCGCTAGAGAAACGTTCCGTGAGATTAATGGTGTTTTGGGGGATGGTACTCTATCACTTCGAACCGCGGAGGAATGGTTTCGACGATTCAGAGCCGGTGAAAACGACACCATGGATAAGCCAGCCGGCGGAAGACCTGTGACGACAAATACCGATCAAATCATGGAATACATCGAGTTAGACCGGCATGTGGCATCTCGTGACATCGCCCAGGAGATGGGAGTTAGTCACCAAACCATTTTAAACCATCTGCAGAAGGCTGGATACAAAAAAAAGCTTGATGTTTGGGTGCCACATGAATTAACAGTGAAAAATCTAATGGACCGAATTTCCATTTGCGAAATGCTGCTGAAACGGAACGAACTCGACCCATTCTTGAAGCGGATGGTGACTGGCGACGAAAAATGGATCACATACGACAATATCAAGCGAAAACGGTCGCGGTCGCAGGCCGGTGAATCGTCCCAAACAGTGGCCAAGCCGGGATTGACGGCCAGGAAGGTTTTACTGTGTGTTTAATGGGATTGGAAGGGAATCATCCACTATGAGCTGCTCCCATATGGCCAGACGCTTAATTCTACCATCTACTGCGAACAACTGGACCGCTTGAAGCAGGCGATCGACCAGAAGCGTCCAGAATTGGCCAAAAGGAAGGGTGTAGTGTTCCACCAGGACAACGCCAGACCACACACTTCGTTGATGACTCGTCAGAAGCTACGAGAGCTCGGATGGGAGGTTTTATCGCATCCACCATATAGCCCGGACATAGCGCCAAGTGATTACCACCTGTTCCTGTCCATGGCGAACGCCCTTGGTGGTGTAAAGTTGATCTCAAAAGAGGCTTGTGAAAAGTGGCTGTCCGAGTTCTTCGCAAATAAGGAGGGGGGCTTCTACGAGGGAGGTATTATGAAGTTGCAGTCTAGATGGAAACAGATTATCGAACAAAACGGCGCATATTTGAACTAAATCCGATTACTGTAACACTTTTTATAAAGCATTGAATAAAGAGCAAAAAGGCGGAAGGGAGATAGTTGACAACCTAATATATTTATTATAACAGATTTATTTGATTTTATATATTCGTTACTAAATTGATAACATATTCTTGTTATCAATAAAATATCATTCAACAATTTTAAAAATAAGTACACAATTAGACATATGTACTTTGTTGACCACAACACACATCATTCCACCCGGTGAATCTATTTAATATTTGCATATACCTATACTTATAAATAAAAATACTTGAAATTCTACATCTTTGAATTGTTTGTACCTCACAACTTTTCACTATGTTACTGCTTGTTAATATACGTATGAATGTGATAATTCAATATAATCAGGATATTCGCGAAAAAATAATGATGGCGAAAAAATTCAATAATTCGAACCATTAAATTGTTAAACAAAAAATATACATTGCATATAAAATAAAATTAAATATTGATAATTTAATGGAATTAATAATTTCAAGTATCAAGGAAATTTCTTCAAGGACCTCTGATGGATAATTTTCATATTTTTTAATCGTAATATTCGTTGCATATACAAGAAAAACTTGTGATTTGTTCAGATTATCAATTTCGAAAGAGGTTAGAACCACCTACCAATACCTATATATAATCCCAATTTATTGAAAAAAAACAGTGAAATTACAAAGTCTATGGAAACTATTTATTTTCATTTAGCTGCAATAAATTTTTCAATTTGTTATAGTTAACTATATACTATCAATTTTAAACTATATATATTCTTCGATTCTTATATTGAAAACAGATTTAATTCGTGATAAATAAGAATAATGTTGATTGTTGATTTATATTTAAAGTGAGAAATTCAGGGTGCATTAGTTTTTGCTTTATATATTGAATATATTAAGATTAACGTTTAATCCACCATATGGAGTTATATGAAAATGAGATATATATATCGTTTATAAATTATTTCTTTATATTTAATATATATACATTTAACAATTTTTTTAATTTCTTATTATTATACAAAAATGGTATTCAAACCTTTAAAACCTTCTTCTGTGGATAATAATATAATAAATAGAGTACATGATTATTAATATATATTGAATAGAATTAAAAATACTATTATATTTGTTTATTCTTTGATGTAAAAATTTTATATTTATTCAAATGAGAAACAAAATGAAACTTAATTCAATTCAATGATTTTTCATACATATTTTTTTTTTGTTTATTGGAAAAAGCTTAATTAATAATATTTTTTTAACTTTGTGTGTATATGTAAAAGTATATTTATTGTAGTACAAATTTATAGAAATATAAAATTGAAAATGGCAATTCCGTTTTAATAATAATAATAATAATAATATTATAAATAAAAGAAAATTTCCGTTAAAGTCAAAGTCAAAGTTGTGTGTGAGTTATTATTAAACGATATTTTATTATTATTTTTTTCATTTACTTATAATACTAATATATTATTTTTTGTGTAATTGTTAATCTAAAAACAAAACGAAATTTTTCTATTCACATTTTTATTATTTTGTTAAAAGAAAAATTATATTTCTATAAAAATGAATCCATCTACAAAATAATAATAATAATAATAATAATAATAATATTCTATATATCAACGTTTCTATACACATAATAATAATAACAATATAATGTTGTGATAAACTTATTGGATTCGTACCAGCATAATTTTGTTTTTATAATATTCTCGTGTGTAGTCGTGTATGTGTGTGTTTGTTTGTAACCCAGCAAATTAACGAATATGAAATTATTTTCAATGAAATAAAATGCTATTAATAAAATTTTATTATTTTTTTTTTCTTTTATATATATATGTGTGTGTGTGTGTGTGTGTGTGTGTGTGTGTGTGCATAACAACAAAGTCTTTATAAGATAAAAAAAAATTCTATTAATAGCTTTATATACATACAATAAATTCACATTTCCATTAGCGCAGTTAAGAATTACAGAAAAACATTTAAAAATATATGTTATATAACACACAATCAAAAAATACATAAGATCTCCATATATATATATAATGAACATATATTATATAAATGAGTTGTGTTGTTACAAATATGGAACTTTAATTAAATGTATCCCATCATATGTTTAGTTTGAGAGACACATTATTATAGACATAATAACATTATATTGAAAAACCATGAGAAAATTTTCTTTGAATATTGTTATTTATTTTTATATATATTTCTGCATTCGTATATTATTAATTTTTTTTTTTTTTTTTGTGCGAGTATAAGAAATGGATAAAAAAAAAAAAAAAATAAATACGATTCTATATAAATTAGTATAAGTTATACTGCAGAAGAGAAATTCCACAAAATCCGGTAATTGTTTAAGTAAAAAATATTAGAAATAATTTTTTGCTCATAAATCTCATTCAAAAACTTTATTTTTCTTACCATTTGAATTATAATAATTCGATAAGCAATTTTGTATAATTTGGTCATTTCTGTGTTATCCCCGTATATCGTTAAAACTTTGATTATTCATATAATAATGTTATTAGTTTATTGGCCATCATTAAGACATATGTTACTACCATATTACCATCCAACAATTTTCTCCAAATCTATATGTTTTCTTAATTCCATTATTTTTATATGAGTTTGTGATTAGCCAATGATGAACGAAAAATTTTGCAATATGATCAAAAAACATTGATCATTCTGTGGTAATATATATCCGATATAATTTTCTGCTGAAACCACCACTATTTCACTATATAAATTGAACACCCGTATACTTTATTTAGAATATACAGCATTAATTATTCTATATAGAATGTGATGAGTGCGGAGTTAAAAGGAAATAAATCGTATATATTTATTTTATCGTATAATCCAAAAGACTTTTATTTATTATTATTTATGTTAAAAAAAAAGAAAAAAAAACAAAATAAATAAAAAAATAATAAAAGGAATATTATTTACTTTACTTTTGTTGATTTGAGTGTTTCTTAGAACACTTCTGTCAATGTGAATTTTATCGTTGATTGTTCCAAATTCCAGAACTTTTATATATGAGAATATGAATTAGCAAGGGATCACTATATTTCCAGCACTTTTGCGGTCATGTTTCTAATCCGATCTGGTTCCATAGATAATGGTATGGAAAAAGTTCATATATATACATAGCCACAGGTGGCTGCAGATTATAAAAAATAAAATTAAAGGGTATCGCCTCACTATGTTAATTTCCAATATTTACCACTTCAAGTCAAGTTCGTGGTTCATAGTGGTTTTTAAATTTGAAAATTGAATACTTATTGGGTATGTTAGATATGTTCGAATAGACAGAAGGGAAAAATAAATAATCATCTATATATAACATACACTTTTATAATATAACATAATATTATATATATATACTACATAACGTATGTATAATTGTATATAGTATATGTTTTAATGTTTCATTGTGTTGGATTATTTATTTTATTATTATGGCTATTTGTAAAACTTATTTGTTAAATGGTTAGTTGACAGTGTAAAAATATATATTGTATATATACATAACATACATACATATTTGGTTTTAAAACCATATTTGAAACATTAAAACATAAGTTTACAAAATGACAACAACAACAACAACTCAAAACACACTATAAATTTGTATATAACTTATAAGTAATAATCTATATCTAAATATAAATATACAATATATAAATTTTATGTATATTTTTGTAAAAAGTAAAATTAAAACATTGCATTTTTTTATGGGTTAATAAATCTTTAGAAGAAATACACATACGACATATACATCTCCATATATATATATATACTATACAATATATATATGGTATATATTTTGGTTAATTTAATTCCTTATTTAAAAAAATATACACGCAACTATATATATTTATAAATAAAAATTGTAAATTTTTATTATTATATTTTTTTATTTTATTTTTAATGAACTACACTTTCCGTTGATAAATTTATAAAAGAAATCTGTATATAAATGTGCATATGAATCTGCTCTGTAAATTTATGTTATATTAAAATATACAATAATTCTGTAAAGATTACGTATATTTCATTCATTCAGTTTTTTTTGAAACCAAACAAAAAATATTGTGTTATATGTTTATTGTCAGATAATTTCACTCCTGTGTTATACGCCATTATAATATATTTATGGTATATATAAATTTAATATCAATATAACCGCAGAAATTAATTCAAGCGGAACCACTGAATTACTTAGTTAGTTAGTTTCTGTTATTACGTCGTTTATTTATTTTGTTTATATATAATATTTATATTTTGTGTATAAATTTGAAAAGAAATAAAAAAAATTTGCGAATATTATTTTTAGCAATTTTATCGAACGACGAACGTGTAAAGTATAGTTAAAACGAACGCGCACACACACACACAATATAATTTATAATGTATATACCCTAGTAACACTGTCCGTAGTTTGTCCGCAAACATTTTTCGCATTATATGTAGTAGTCCGTATAGTTTTAATCCGACGAAATATCTATGGATTTCTTACGGATGTTCACTGTAATTTTATATGATGAGTGCAACCCTTTCTATGGATTTTTATAAAAAAAATGTCCTTGGATTATCCGTATATTCCCGATGATAATATCTACGGATTTTTCTTAGATTTATTTCTCATTGCTATTATTTCACAGAATATCCATAGAATTTATATTAAAATTTTTTCGTGAGCAGATTTACGGATTTTAACAAAAATATCTTTGGATTGTACATGTATTTTAGCGAGTAATATCATTGAATTGTCCGGATTAGCAGAATAAATTTTTGATCGTGGTTTGATTCATTTTTTTTTATCGGTAGACCAGAAGTTCTATGAGCACAGAATGAATATAGATGGCAAAAACTCATCGATTGTTTTGATTTTTTTTTTCTAATAAACAAGAACAAAAAAAACCGCTGATAAAATCCATGAAAAATCTTTTACAAAATTCCTAGGAAATATATCGATTTGAGTTGCTTGTTGTTGTATTAAAAATTATGAAAATAAATTAAAAAGAGTGAGGATTATATTGCAATAGATATGCAAAATATATAAAATTTGAACCACTGTCTTGGATAATTGGTGAACTAAATTTTGAATACAATACCGCGCCGATATATGTTAGATATATTTTCCTAGTTTAATATAAAGATTTCAATTAACCTAAATTTAAATACTATTATATTAAGTGGAAAATCTATGGACATTCTTTGGACAAATTCCAATATATCTTTTCCATGGAAAATATATGTGAATTTTTTCCACGGAAATTTTTGTCATTTTTCAAAGTACCGACAAATTGTTACTCGGGTATACATAGAATTAAAAAAATCTAAAATTTCAATTTTACAATGATTATAAATGTACCCATATATACAATATATATACAATAAATATATATATATATGAGCTTCAAAGGAATAGTATATAATTAATTATATAATTAAACTAATTTACGACATTTTATTTTAATTTTTATAGCCGCTCACGCACGCTCATATTTTACTATACTATACATACATTATTTTATTAATCATTCATTATTTTGATGATTTTCGTGATGATTGATTTATTGAAATTTTTGTAATAATAATAATAATACATTATTTACGTTATATTCATTTATTTTATTATATTTTTATTGTGTATCAAAATCTTTCGTTCAGTTTTTCTTGCAGCCATCATTGAAATGTTCCCAAATATATGTCATCTTTTTTTATATATATATATATATATAAATAACAAGCTATTATTATATATAAACGACACATATACATATGTCATTCAATGTTTAATTTTAATTTATATTATTTATTACATTTATAAATTATAAAACTATATGAAAAAAAAAAAACGAAATAAAATCATTATATTTAATTAATATACATTTTATTTCGTTTTTTTTTTCTCTTTTTTGTGACATGTCCTTGTAATAAATGCATAAATAATTAACTAATATGTATATTATAAATTTATATAATTAAAGAAATACTCTATGTGTGTTATTTTAATAAGACCATATCTATATATATAATGTATATAGACGTATATTTATATAATTAAATAACCATAGATATTTGCAGATTTGCAACAGAGATGAAACAGCTCTATATAATAATAGCAATAGGTAAATAATGTTTGCCAAAGTATTTTAAAATTGTAAATTATTTTAAATGAACATATATATATATATATATATTTATTTTCATTATTATACTGAGTGTATATATAGCCTATATATGATTCAGATTCAATCCTCTTTTGCTGTATAGATTTTCGTTCGTATTACTACTTTCGTCAAATTACTTATTGCAATACATAAATGTGTTTTATGGTGTCATATGTGAAAAGACATGACAATATTATATACTTCAGTATGGAAATTCTAGGTCACATGTTGCTAAAGTGCCCCCAAAGAGTACGTATAAATACAAGCAATCGGCAGGAAAATGTTGTACCGATCAGATGGGTTATTTATTTCTTCTATTTATTTATTTATTTCATATCAACGGCTATTAAATTTTAATTAAAATGAAAATGTTGAAATCAATACTGCACGTTGCAGTATTATTTTTAATACACCCTGTATAGTTGGGTGCATATATATATATGCATAATTTTCTTACATTATCATACATAACATTATATGAAAGAATATGTCTGTTCTACACCTATATTTTTAATTTTGATTTTATGCGCAAATATTCTAATATATACGTGTTGAAAAAATTAAATATATATTTATGTTAATATTATACAAATAAAATAGCACGTTTTTTAGCGAGAAAAAAAAATATTGTTGTAATAATAATAATAATAATAATATTTGCGTATACTTGTGGTGGGTGGGTGGTCTAGTGCTTGAATATATATTTTAAAATTATAAAATTAAATAGTCCACATTGTTTATTTTACAAATTATAAATTTATATGGCAACGTTTATGTCTGCCATATGCGGTTTTGAAATGTGTGGATCATAGTTTATTTTATAACCATATCAGAGTAAATATATACCATATATGTTTTGTAATTTATGATTCCCTATATCAAAAAAAAAAACCAAAACAATGTTTGAGGAATGAAGTACTATATAAATTCATGTAGATGTACATGAAAAGGTTAATAATAATAATAATCTTTTAACTAGAACGTTTGCAATGTTTCCCAATATATACATTATATTATATTTATCGATTTTCAAAATTTAATTTAATTGAATGTTTATTACGTACAACACACACACACACACACACACACACACATTTAACTAACTTATATAATATATAAATATAAAATAAAATTTTCCATTTTCATTTAATTTATTTACGTTTAGAAATTTAAACATTAAATAAATTACAAGTGATTTAATTATATATAAAGTAGTTTTATTTTTTGCTGTATACTGTACAATGTGTCGAATACCAGTCAATCTTTATATAGTCTATCTATATATATATATATATTTATATAACATATTTATATTTATATATATTAAATGAATAATTACTTCATATACAAAAAACACAATTTAATACATAGCAAACATATTAAATAAATAAATATATTAATTGTAAATATGAATTTTATGTGAATTTTTAAAATTTAACACAGTTTCTGCATAGTAAAGTAACCTATATATAAAATTAATAACAAAAATTAAATGGAATGGAATTTGTTTCATTCTTTTATGGAAATCAATCTACATATATTTTAATTCATAATTTATTTATTGACCTTGACATACCATAAAATAAATATTTTAGTACTTTATATAAATTTATATATATTACCGCATAAATTATTAAACCAGAGTATATGTATATGTGATGTACATATTAAAATTTAATAATTTAACAATATTAATGTAATAGGTATATTTTGCTATTTTTGGAACATTTTTAAATTTGCTATGCAACGCCGTTTTGTACAACGCAGTCATAAATTTGCTTTCGTATAACATGGTTTTAGTATTTATGACTGTAACGTAATTTATCATGTGCCCTGGTTATCAGTTATCCAGTACATAATTAGAAACTGGTCTTATATATAATCCCATTTTATATATTGATACCATAAAGTTCAACAAAAATTGCTTTAGAAAACTTGTCAATAAGGTTATCTTCGGTATATATATGGTATATGTAAAACTTCATTAGGAACCATTTTTATAATAAAAATGTTCACCAATATCTTACAATAACAACTTGTAAATTTTACTGAAAATTGGAACTTCATGAACATATTCCATATAATCATACCGTATACACAAGATTTTATCAAAATTGTTCAAAATTTATGATATTATGGAAAGATTAAAATACAAAATAATATATAACTATTTATGATTAAAGCAAAATGTTACTGAAATCAATTTAAACGCGAGATGGTTGTTGGAAGCAAATTCTATTTGTGTAAATGAATACTCGTGTGGATATGTACACGCACACATTTGTTTACTTTGATATATTTAATATTTTCCCGATAAGTTTTCTATATAATAATATACATCTACTACAGGCGATGTTATATAAATTAAATTAACTTCATTTGTTTGTTGATGTATTATATGTGTTATCATATATATATTGTGTATATAGATAAAATAGCGTATATCTAAATTGCCATAGTATCATTAAAATTGAAATGAATATATATATATAGTTAAAATACAACTTTTTGTACAAAAAATTTAAATAATCTTGTTAAACTATACCTGACTGTGGTAGATGAATACAATGATGCCTATATATAGAAAATAATGGTATCTGCGTGCTTGAGTGTATTTGTATTTGTTGAACATTATATTTAAAAAAATAATTAATTGAGGTAATTTCATTTGTACATTATATTTGCACTATATATATTTACATTGTATTCAATTATATTCGTAAATTATATAAGCCAGAAGTATATATATATATATATAGGAGTTTATTAATTATATGCGAGTGCATATACTTGATGAGTAATTAACTGGATGGAAAATTTACTATTATATTGCCGGTCCAATACAATACAAAACGGTTGAGCCTTGCTAAGTTATCTATGTCATCTATGGTGAAAATCGGGTATATAGAATTATGCATTCATCTAATATAATATATATATGTATGAATTATTTTGGAAAATTAATGACGCGAAACTGCATTTAGACCGGTTTTTTTTTTATCCATTACATCTATTCACAAATTTTTAAAACTATGTACATTTATTCTCTATATATAAAACTATAACTATAAAATATATATTATTTATAAAATCTAACTAAAGTATAACTACTACTCTCGTACAAATAGATATACATACATCAAAACATACATACATACATGTGTATCTAAGAAATGTATATAAAGAAGTGTATTTTATAAAATTATTTATTTATTAAATTTTATATAAATAATGTAAACCATATAAAAAAGGTGAATGCACTTTGTGTTACAATTTTTCATTATTATTTTATTTTTTTTCTTATATATTATTTACATTTACAATACACACACCGCGCACACATAATAATAGATTTTAATAATTTATTATTAGTTAAAATTTAATAACAAATGATTCTTTTATTATTTTATTTCTTATACAATATATTATGTTCAACAAAAAATTGCTTGCACCAAACGATGATGTGTTATTTTTAATAATTCATATAATAAACATTTAAAAAAATTAAGATTACGTGTACTTTTTTTTTTTTTTGTTTCGTTGTTATAAAATAAAAATTAATTTCAAAATTCTATTTAATTAACCAATTATTAATTGATAAAATATATAGTATTTATTATGTACAAGCGGTATAATAGAATCTATGGTATATTTATTATTGTGCGGTTTGTTTGTTAATTTATTATTATATAAACGTTTTTATATATATTGTAAATGTACACATATTACTTTTATCCATTTATCCTTTTACATATATATATATATACAATAATATTTTATAAAGGAAAAGGGTATTTAATATTAAATTATGTACACACGTAACCCAAACACGACACATATAAAGAGAACGACTTAACCAACCAACGACTAACACACACACACACATATTGTAATACATATTTTCTTTTTAAAATCAATAATTATATAATTTATAGAGAATTATTTTTGTGAAATTGTTTTTATTATAATAATAATAATAAATTGATAATAAATATTACAATAAATTAGAAAATAGATCGAGTTAACCCTATTTTTTATATTTTATTTTATTTTTATTCGAATTTAATTCTTTTATATAGTTTTCATGGTCGAAATATTCTAATTTTAGGTCAATGACACCATTTGTTAAGTTATTGTTTGTATGTGTGTATGTATATACATTTGTAGTATGTAGTATATCATATCAAATCATATATATTTTAATATGGTATATATACAATATTATAGCAGACAGACAGATACACATCAATTATATAATTTTTTCTATTATTTTTATATCAAACGATTATAAATATATAGAAAAAATGTTAAAATAAAAATAAAACCAAAGCTAAATTTATAAATTTATATTGTATGTAATTTCAAATGTATAAAATTGTGTGTGTGGTATGTGCGAGTATTTGTTATTTGTATGTGCGTCGATTATAGAGAAGCGTGTATTTTTTAAATTTTTTATTTATTTGTATTTTATATGTTTAATTGTTTAATTATTTAATTGTTTTATTATCTCGTCTATAAATATATATATATATATATATTTGTTAACTTTTAATATATGCTTGCAGATAATCTATAAGATTTAACAAATACATAATAAATATAAAAATAAAAAAAAAAACCCACACAGAACAAGAGAGCCAGAGTGGAAAGAATATTTGTGGCGTACAAGAAAATAAATCTATTCTTATTTAATATTATATTTAATATATATAAATTCAATTTAAATATTATTTCTTAATGTTTTATTTTCTAAATTCATGTAATTTTTTTTTTTTGTTTTGTATTATCTTTTAATAATATAAAGCCGCCACAATTGAATCGATAGATTTTTTCCCACACTTTTATAGTCAATCAATTTTTGTATATATATATACTAATCTAATCTGTTTACATAAACCAAATATATGTGATTTGAATACTATTCTCTGTATTTTAATAATTTTGAATTTGAATAACTTTATGCATTGCATTTTACTGTTTTAAATGTTTCAGAACTCGTGTTATATGTTTTAAACATATCTATTTATATATTGGCAAAATTTTATATAATGAGAGAATTGTTCCGTAAAAATTATTATAACATCTAGACCGCCGGCAGAAGGTTTATCATAATTTGGATATTTAATAACCAGTGGTTAATTTTCCCATTGCTGTTGTAAGAGTGGTGTATTTTTGTCACGTGTACATTACAATATAAGACACATTCAATTCAAACGGTACCCCAACCAATAAGCCAGCACTCACCCACTTCCAACATATATTTTCTATAGAATAATTGTCATCTCTACGAAATTCTTATATATTTATTTCAACAATATTATTTTCAAAATGAAATAAATGTCAATTTTCCTGAATTTCAAATTTAATTTGGCATTTTCTTTTCCATATCCAATAAATATTTGAGATTTTTCTTCTTTTTTCTTTTTTTTTTTTCTCATATCCATGAGAAATTTTTTTTTTAATTTTCGATTATATTATATTTTGCTTAAGCTTACGTTTTTCTTACAGCGGATGCTGAAATTAAATACCGCACAAATACTTCCTTAAATTTTTAATCGATATTCAGAAATATTTTCTATATATATACAGAACATAATTTATTATGTTTTTAAATTTTCTTAAACTCTTTTTGTATGAGTTTTTATTATATATATATACGTGTGTACAATATGAATGTGAGTTGGAACGAAAAAATGTTTAATATAATATGTGCTGTCAGTTTATTATATAATTTTTTTTGTTATTAAGTGTTTTTGTGTGTGCGATTTTTTTTTTTTTTTTTTCCAATCTATAATATAAAAAATAAAAATTTTACAGTACCCAAAAAACTTATTCTAGTCCATGGCAATGGACAACTGTAACAGCAACGGGTGAATGACATACGGAGATGGCTCGCAAAGAGTCAACAATAAATGATTTATATTTTCCAAATAATATATCATCATTAAATGAAAAATTATCATCATCGTCGTCGTTAGCAGTAGCAGCAGCAGCAGCAGCAGCAACAGCATCATCATCAACATCAATGGGAATGATACCATCGTCCATTGTAACATCAACCCTGCCATTAACAACAACAGCAACAGCATCAATAGCAGCACCAACAACAACAACATCAACATCACCATTACTACATTCAATAGGTGATTCAATGTTAGCGGCGGCAAAAGCAGCAGAAGCAGTAACATCTAGACCCGCACCACCACCATCATCATTTGGGTATAATTTTAATACGTATCCAAGAAATTATTAATTTAATTTTTCGATTATAATTTTCCAAAAAAAAAAAAACAAAAATATATATCATTTATAAAAAAAAAAAATAAAAAAATAAAAAAAAAAGAATATAGGTTTAGTTAGAAAAAATTTTCATATGTAGAGAAAAATTAATGAAAATATAGAAAAAAAAATATATATAATAAAAGAAAACGGAGCATAGATATGTCATCAAAAAGCCATACATTTGTGTAACAAAAAAAAAACAAAAAAACAAACAAGGAAATTTTTCTGTTTGAAGAAAAAAAAAACATATAGAATTTATTTTTTCTGACTCTTGAAAATAATATTTTATGTTTTTTTGTTAGTTTTTTTTTTTTTTTTTTTTTTTTTATACAACTATAACCTTATACATTTGATTCTATATATATATATATGTATATATAGGCACACACACACACACACACCCATCCACACATATATCCATATAAGATTTGCTACTGTATTTTCATTTGGGTTAAATACAAATAAATAGGCACATCAAATATAAAATATAAACCTATAAAAAAAATACACAATTTATCGTAAAAATATTCAAACCATTTTAAATTTTATAGTTATTTTTTAAAGTGTCTTACCGAAAAAAAATAGACAATAAATATTTAACAAATAAATATTCTCTTGAAATGTGTTTAAATATTTTTGCGACCTTATGTATGACAAAAACTTATTTATTCACATACCACTCTCGTCGTATTATAAAAATACATATCGATTTTTCCTTATATACATATAAATAAAATCTAATGCGTGCGCATATTTGATGTTATTTATTTTCCTGGTTTTATATTTATTTCGATTTTTCTTTCTTGTTTTTCTTTTTATATGTTTTTTTTTTTTTTTCTGCTTTTCTTTTTTTATACATTATGACACCTGACACATACACACACACACACACACAGTTAAAATAAATACGCACACAATCGTGCCTGCAAACACATGTAGTGGATACATTTATATATATATTGTAAACCGCATTTAAAAACGACATTATATACATATTTTTCTTTGATAGAAAGTTTTATATAATATTTTTTTTTTTTTTGTATAAACATTTTTTTCTGTGGAAAATTCTATTATCCGGGATTTTATATTTTTTTTCTTTTTTTTCTTATTTTTTAACTAAATCTTTCACATTCATAATTATGTTATGATGATGAGTATATTATTTATGTGTATATATATTATATTATATATATATACAAATATAATTAACTTTTTGATGCTGTGTTTTTTTTTCTTTAAATGTGGGAGTGCCACTGAAAGGTCATCTTAAATAAATTCTATGTCTATTATAAATTTAAGTTTAAGATTTTTATTAAATTTTAAAGAGGTGATTGGTGTATGAAACATTTTTTTCTCTCACAATATTTTGTCGGATCAAAAATTGAAAATATAACTACAAAACATTTATATACTGTCAATATAACTACACCTTATAGAATTTATTTCTTATTTCCATTCATTAATTATCTGTAACAATTGAAGGCAGTGGAGTATCGTGAAAATAAATATTCGGATTACAACATATAATTTTTATAGTAACCAATATAAATGTAACGTGTAGTTTATGGAAAAAATCTGCAGCTAATGGAATTTTTCCGTAAAAAACTATTTTTTTATTTTTTTAATTCAATAAATTGCCAATCTTTTGTAGTATAAATTTTTAGAATCGTTACACTCGTTCAAAAGAAATATGTGACTGATTTTGCGTTCGATTTCAGTAAATATTTTTATAAAATATTAATTATCGTTTAGACATAAATTGTTCCATCAACTATAGTGTAATATTTAGATATAAAATAATACAATATTCATAAAATGTCAAGCTGGAAAGAAATTTGAATGTAATTCAGAAATTATAAATACGCGATGACCGTATCAACGATTCACATAACAAAAAAAGTTTCATATCGTTGTCTTCTAAATTTTATCTTTATTATCGAACAGCACTCACATTTTTTTTTTCTATTAATAATTTATCATTATATATTAAAAATCAATTCTATCATATTTTTATCTTTCGCTTATAATAACCGGATGTCCAATTTAAAAAATATATTATTAAAAACAATCAAAAGATAAGAAATATTTTTAAAATAATCAATAAATGATTTCCCAAAATTGCGACTATAATCGTAATAATCTAAAAGTGTTGTGTAATAAAATCATATGTTTATGAAATTTTACAATCATATGAACAGAAATATTTTATTCTAAACTTATAACATAAAATATATTCTAAATTTTCTAATGAAATATTTATGTAAATATAATTGGATAATTCTTATGTTATTATATGGTTCTTTAATATTGTTAATAAATATATATTTTTATAATATTGTCTATTAATGTGATACGATAAAATTGAATAAATATATAAAGAAATAATGTATAGAAAAAATTTCTTTTATATTTATATATTAAATTTCTATACACGATAAGAAAATAAATAAAACAATTATTTTCTATATAATATTTCTCCATATGTTTTAAATTATTATTTAATTACAGTAAATATTACATTATATTATTATGCAAATAGAGAAATACATTTACAAATATACAAAAGAGATAAGTTAAATAAAAAAAAAACAGATAATATGCGTTCTTATATTTACTTAATCTGTATTTTAACAGCAATTTTTTGTTTTATTGTCATTAACAAAAATTTTTTGTTAAACACTAATAGGAAAAATAAAAAACCAATTGCATTTTCCAATTAACACATACACAAAAAATAATGAAAATATTTAATTTTTGTAAATTTTTATGCGTATAATAAATTGGAAAATCTTTCTTTTGCTTCATATAATATATAAATCGATAATTATTTATTGTGTTTTCATTTAAATTTGGGAAAAAAAAATGTTCTTTCTATCACAAAAACGCAGACCACAGACAGAGTTGCAGTTTTACATATATGCGTGATATTATAATTTCAAATTAAATATTTTATAAGAACAGTATACAAAATTATTCTGCATATATTAATTAAAAATATTTATTATATACAAAGAACGTTTTGTATAAAAAATTAATAAATTCACTTTTGAATTTTGTTCAGTGTGTTACAGATATTAATTTCATGTAAATAACGTAATGTTAACTGACAACAGAATTTAAAATATATTTATTTTAATTTAATTGTTTGTAATTATCACACACTGTTTCTTTATTTTTTATATTATTATTTATTTTGTATAATGCGATAATATTTAAAATATAATTTATTTGTTTTTCCTCATAAGTTTTTATCTATCTATTTTATATTGTATAAAATTGTATATAAAAAAAAATTTCAAACGAATAATATAATGGATGTAAAATAAGTTTAACATTATGAATTTATTGTTTTTAGCAACAAGTAGTTATTTTATTTATAAATTTTAGCTTTATTTAAAAACAAAAAATGTTTCAATATAATATTTTGTCGCCAATAAATGAAAAGTAATATTTAAAACAAATTTCATCATTGCAGATAAAATGCCACTATGGTATATATATTGTTTATTTTAATTTTAAAAGTTTATATATAAATATTACATGAAATTCAAATGGTCACTGGGAGAGGGGTGTGCCGTGCCCGCCGTACCTATTTCATTCAATAAATTAATTTCAAAAATGTATGTGCGAACGCGAAATTGCTGCTTATCTTATATAAATATAATATCAATTGCAACCATTTATAAAACATTTTATATTTATAAATATTTTTAATTTTTTCCAATTGAATGAATAATATAATTCTATAATGTTCAAAAAGTATTGAAACATGATGGTTTTAAAAATGCGTGTTAAAATCATAGTAACTAAAAAAAAATCATTTACTATATAGTATGATGAAAAAAATTATATATCTGTAATATGAAATTCCCTCAAATGTGTATCGATTGTATAGGGGGTATTTATTTTTTAAAAAAAAGACATTAGTAATACGATTATTATTGTTGTACAAAAATTTATCGATTCGTATAAATTAAGTCCCGGTATTTTTTGTACAAAATTTTTTACAGTATATATATATAGGATTATGTGCGCTTTGTTTATTATATAGAATTTTGAAACATGTATAAGTATATTTTTTTTTGCAATTTTTAATCATTCACTATAATCCGCAACGTATTTTTTTTTTTTGCATATATATATATTTGTATATGGTAGTGTTGATAAAACAAGATATACATCAATAAATTATATAATTATTGAATTGTTTTTTAATATCAATAGTATACGATAACAGAATGCGCGTTAAGATAAGCAAATGAAAAAAAACAATGCCGAGGTATATTTTGTTTTTTTGTTTTTGTACTATTAATTATTTATATGAAAAGTTACTTCAAAAACCGATTAAATAATACTTTCATTTGTTTTCATATTTTTATTATTATTGTATTAGACAAATCTAATCTTCAATTTTCGATCATATTTGTCATTGTCACAACTTATATATATACTTTATAATAATATATAGGGAAGAATACTAGACGCTGTTATCATATAATAACTTTCTAAGAAATCATATAATAATAAATAAAAATAACAATTATTATTTTTGTTATTGGCATGTGATCCATTTTTAATCGTATATTTTGTTTTATTACCTACCATAAATGCTGTAAATATTTTTTTTTTTTTTTTTTTTAAGTCATATTTTGCTCCTAGTGGAGCTTTTATGTCATCTAATAAACCTTTCATTACAACCAAGTTGATAAATTACTCCGCATGGGAGTATATAACAATTTACCAATTGTGTACTGTACTGTACTGTAATTAACGAAAGATAGATGTTTTCATAATACTATTATTTTTATATGGGTGATTAGCCCATAGTTATGTGTGTGCAGACATTGTTAATCTTTGAATAGCGCCACCAACACCATATTTTCAAAGATATCCGTTTTTCTTTTTATTCCGTCAACGAACAAATGGTCACCCAGCAGAAAAATTTTAGTATTGAAATAAATACCGAAAAATTTCCTATGAAAAAATAGCGGATTTGAACCCGCTATATTTCATGATTAATATATATAATATATATATATATTTATATTTCGGCGCTATGCAACTGCGCTACCGAGTGGTACTACCATAAATGCTGTAAATATATATATGTATTGTAATAAAAGATGGTTACAACAATTGTGAATTTAAATGAATTAAAATTATTAAAATATAATAATTTTATATATATGAAATTTTTGGTCTGCTTTACCGTCAACACCAACCAACAATGAAGAATTTAGATCTACAGGTTAATATTACCCTTTTATAAATATAATTAAACGGCATATGATTTTTAATAATTAAATTTAACTTATATATCTACCGGTTTCTATATATATATATATACCAGACTTTGTACTTTACGTATTATTACATAACATATAAAATAACCTTAACAATATAAGTAAATATATGTTGAACTTTGATATTATTATATTTTCATTCATATAATGATAAAATTAAAAATTAAATAATACCAGTAAAAGATTATTTTCGCTTTTTTTTCTTAAAACATCTTGTATATATATACACAAATATACTTAAGCTTCTTCTTAAAATAAATAAGAACACATTTTATATATATATACGATACGATGAGTATACAAGAACGTATTCTCTCTATACAAATACTATATATAATATTTATTATCGTACGGAATTTTAAAAGAAAAAGTACTTTTTATCACTTCTTATATATATATTTTAATAAATATTTCATTTAAAAATTGGTTATTTATTTACATATATAGTCATTTTAATGTAATTATTACTTACAACATTACATATATACATATAAACATCCTTGCACATATATTGTTTGATCCTTGGAAAATACACTTTTTTTTAATGCATTTTTTTGCCGGTGGATATATATATGGGTGTTGTAAAATCAAACGCACATTCAACTCGCTAACCCTATTCTACTCCCCCACCCCAGCATACATATCCTTTTCATTAAATCTCAACATTTTAAGATAATGAAAATAATTTTTATGGATAATTAATTTTCCTAAGTAGTAATATTTATGTTACAATTAAATAATTGCTTGTGTTAGAAGTCTCATATTATATATATATAAATATACAATATATATTTACTTTGAGGTGTGATTTGATCCATCATATACTTTTTAATGTGAGTATTTGTATTATATGGCTCTATATGGTAAAATTGTTTATACACATTATATAAGTCATACACATAATTACATACAAAATACATATAAATATATATGATAATACACCATACCATATTATTGTTTATTACTTTAGGCGGTTAATTTTCCGAATGTTAGATACTTTTGATACATATAATTAAAAACACAAAAAAAAAAAAAAAATGAAGAAAATGCTTGAAAATTAACTTATATAATTTTGAAATACATTTTCTTGTAACATATAATATATAATATATATGTTGACGTTATATATACAAAAATAAAAAATCAAGAACACACAAGTAATTTACAAATTAAACTTTAAAATGTTTTCATAATACAGTAGCAATTTCTATATATATATATTGATATATGTAATATATGTTGTGTACGCAGAGACAGGGTATATTAAAAATTATATCCTCTATACTTATATGGGAGCCCATTGCTGATTCTATATATATATAATGAATTTTAAGTCATATATTTATTTATATATATATATATATAACATTTATATGATAATTTGTAATTTTAGGCCTTTATTATACTATTATTATATACATTTTCATCTGGAAAATTTCCAAAATATATATATATTTTTTATTAACGATAACTTAACAGTTATTGAAATTTTCCAGATAGAACTATATTGATATAATAGCAGAAAAAAATCTACGATATACGATTAAATATTGTGCTGATTTGTTGATTGATTAATTTGAAGCGATAAATTATATAAATTTTTATAATTTTAAATTGATTATATAAAATCATCAGTGCTGGGAGAGTGATTGTTTCTCGTGGTATACCTTTTAAAAAAAAACTCTGTGTGTGCTGCTGTGTATACAATAATTAATTTTAAACATATAAATATATAAGAGCAATGCAAATTTTTAAATTTTCCTATATATATAACAAATGAAAAAAAATTGTAAAATGAGATGATGACATCCATGACTTTTGGAACTGACTGTATAATTTATTTTTATATATTAATAATAATAATATTGTATAAAAAAGAAAATCATAGCACAGGAAATGATTTTTTTTTTTCTTTTATTTTTTCTTTTATTTTTTCCTTTTTTTTTTATTATTTGTTTGTACTGACTTACTTTTATTTACTTACCGATAATTTAAAGTATTTATATTTATATTTATATATTTATATATATATATATAATTTAATGTTGATATAGTATTAAAAAAATATAAATAATTTATGTTAAAAAAATAAAAAAAAAAAAATTGATTTGACTATTATTGGCATTGATCTTTGACATTCACTCATTCGTTAAAAAAATAAAAAAAAACGTGCGCGAACACAATATACACAAATATATAACCTTATTACAATAATTTTTAAATATAAATAAATAAAAAAAAATTAATTTTTTAATTTATTCATTCATTTTTAATTTTTTTTTTATTTTTTTTATTTTATTTATTTATTATCTATTCTTATAATAATATATTTTAAATAACATATATTTATGTACATTTATAATATATAGAATATAATTAAATAATAAAACGCGTAAGCGAATAAATAATAAATTTAAAAAAAATACTCGCGGGACAGGGGTGCAATTTTAAAACATTAAATAATATTTATGTTTTTATATACAATAGACAAAACAAAAAATTATAGAATTTAAATTTTTAACAAAAAATTAGGCGCGCAATATGAAATAATTAAAAAAAAATAACATTTATTTATTATAATAAAATTGTTAAAAATTTTATATATTAAATTAATTGGAAAATTTTATATTTTATTTTAAATTAATTTAATTTAATTACGTCTCCCATCAAGTATCACAGTAAATTATAAATATAAATGCACACACACACACACACACCCGAATGAAAAAAAAAAGGATCATACAAATGAATTGTTTATTGAAAGGATATTTTATTTATTTATTTATTTTGTTGTATTTTTTTTTAAATTGCAACTTTTCAAAATAAATATAATCATTTCCTCCCTATTTTTTTTTTTTTTATCCATTTAATAAAACATATCTGTTTTCGTGACTTATATGTAACTTATGTAAATTTATATAAATATACAATATATCTATATATATAATAATTCTATACAGGTAAAAATTTAAACATATCGATGGAATGGATAAAAAGAGGAAATTATTAAGTTATTTATATAATAATAGATTATTTAGATTAAAATTTAATTTTTAATTATCATATCCTTTCAATTACGCACGTATACATAATATCATAGAACCCATTGATTTTATATATAAGAGCAAATAATATATATATATATATATATGGTTTTTTTTGTAATTATAATATATATAAATTTAATGGAAAAATTTAAAAAGATGAACATCCATTTAAAGTAGTATACCATTGTTTGATTATCAATTATCGAAATATCCTTTGATATTACAATATTGTCCCACATATATATTTAATTAAAATATTTACCAATTTGTGCAGAGGTATAAATTCTTTTCAAAATAAAATTACACAATGTATCTAAATAATATCCGTATATATAGCAATGTAACTATAAATTACAATAGTATGGTATAAATAAATGTGTATATATATAGCGAAATAATGAATATACGCATATTTTCCATATAATTTCACTAATTGTATTTTTCATATTTTGTATCGTCACATTTGTTATACAAATTTGCAGAACACATATATATATACAATATTATAAATAACACATATTTTGGTATTATACCATAAACTTTCCACACAAATATTTACATTACACAAAGGTATTTATTTTGAACCCGATTCATATTACAATAATTAAATAAATTCATATAATATTATAGTAAGTAAAATTCATATTATATAAAATGATATGTGAAAATCTATGTGTAATATAATTATTTCCTTATATGAGAGAATAAGGTCAGTGACATTTTTTTTACGAAAACTTTTTTTGTTTCAATTATATTTATAATCAGATCTATATTATCTGATTGGGGTTATACACTATTTTTAGGATATAATTAAAATAAAATATATATGGTATTTAGAGAATTTTGTAGAGAACTATTTTAATGTTGATCAATTTTTTCAGATAAAATTATTGTTTGCCATATTTTTTAAATTTCATTTCCATGAAAATCTCACTGAAAATTTGTTGCAATCTTTTATTGTACAAAATCACTCAGTTATTTAATAAAATTTAATGTTGTTACATTACAGTTCTTATTGTTCTTAATATGTACATTTTTCAAACCACCAAAAACAACTATATATGTTCAGACTTTATATATACACACACATTGATCATGTGTTTAATGTATATAATGTTTATATTTTGGGGGATGGCGATGGGGTTGGGAGACGTAATTAATTAATTAATTAATTAATAAAGTTTTACTTAAATAAATTATACTTAAAAAGCATCTCTGTTATTATTATTATTTTGTTTAATTATTATTTAATTTATATATATATTACAATATGTATTAATGTGAAAAGCACAATAATTTTTTTATCATTTTTATTTTCTGTTTTATTTTTATTTAATTTTTTTTTTTTTTTTTTTTATCTAAATCGAAATCTTTCTATAATCTTTGTTAATTCTTTTAAATAAATTAATAAATAAATAAAAAATAATTTAAATTATTTATTTATTTATTTATTTATTTATTATTTTTTTGTTTTTTAAATACATATTATATTAATCAATAAAAAAATAAAATTATAAATGTATGTGTTAACTATTATATAATAATAATAATAATGAGAAAAAAAATTAAAAATTATATATAAATTGTAAATTTAATTAATTAATGTATATTTATTTATATGCATATGCGTATATGTGTGTGTGTGTGTGAGTGCGTGTGTGCGAAAATGTGTATTATGTGTACAATTTGTAATTGTCCTAAATAATTAAATAATATAAATAATAACAAAATGAAACGGGGAAAAACATTAAAATACATAATATATTATTAGAAATTAAATTCCTATAATAATTATAGGAATTAATACAATAAATTAATAAAATAAAATAAATAAAATAAAGAAATAATATTTTTAAATTAATTTATCCCAATGTATTTATATGTATAGAATACATAATAATAATAATAATAATAATAATAATAATAATACCAATAATAATAATAATAATAATAATTATTATTATTATTATTAATATTATTAATAATTATTTATATATTTATATATTTATAGAATTAAAACTAAAATAATTGTAAGCCTCAATCTTAATTTAATAAATTGTTATTAAATGTTTATTATTCTTTTTATTTATTATATATTTAAAATTGAATTTAAATATATAAATATTTATATAATAATAATAATAGTTATTATTATTTATTATTATTTAATTATTATTATTTATTATTATTATTTATTATTATTTATTATTATTGTGTATATCTTTAATATAAATAAAAATAGTATAATAAAATTTATATAATCTCTCTTCTGGCATCAATATATATATATAAACAAAAAACTATATAAATATAAAACTAATTGTAAATAATTATAAATAAATGTATAAAAGAATAACTTCATTTTTTATATATTGAGAGATTTTTTTTAACTAAATTACTATAATATGTATTAATATTTATTACTGTACAGTGTATTACGAATTATTCAGATTATTATTTCAATTAATATTGTTATTATTATTATTATTATTATTATTATTATTATAATTATTATTATTATTATTATTATTATTATTATTATTATTTATATTATTATTATTATTATTATTATTATTAATGTTTAGAGAGTATTAGTTAGATAAAATAAAACTCATATAAAAATGTAAAATGTATTAGTATTCTATATATTATGGATATATATATAGAATGAAAAAATAATAATAATAAAAATTACAAAAAAATAATTGTATTTAATCTTTAAGGAATTTAATTTAAAATATTGTATGTTTAAAAATTAAAATACAAAAATTAATAATAATTTTGTTTTAAAAAATTTTACTGTATTTATATATTATTATATAATATAGAATTGAATTAAATTAATTCATTTCTATTGTATATACGCGCTGCGCCCTCATCATAATTTTGATTTTTTTCCCATTTAGAACACTATATGGGATTAATTTTATTTGAAAATATTTCTTAATATAATTTCAGTTAATTAAAAAAATATTAAAAACTAAATTTTATTTACAGTGTACAGTGATGTTCAAAATACAATTGAAAAAACTATACATTATATATTTTAATTCTTACAATTCTTTTATGTAATGATAACAATTTAATAGTTCCAGATTGATCAGGCTGTTGAAAAATGTTCATGGAAATTCTAAAATTATTATTATTACATGTATATGTCACATTACTCCTTTAACAAACTTGTACTATATCAACAGTATTTACATAGTTTTTTTTGCATATATAATATATACAGAAATAATTTCGAGTTATAGAATTGATATATATAACTATTTATTTTTCCGCTATCAATAAAAATCGACAGTTTTAGTTATTGTGTGATGATTTTAAAAATGCAGACAACAAATGTTAATATTTTATTTCCATAATTATGATAGCAAATATAGTAATGAAAATTTTTTCAATTTCTCTATTGCAAAACGAAATTTGAACAAATTTTTCATTTATTCGCCCTGTAATATGTCTTCGAATGTACTTGCATTATAAATTATTCGCAAAAGAAGCATAAACCGTTTTTACATGATCATACATATTGAGAATTATTTTCTCAGAACAATAAAATCTCTTTCATTATATGGTATATATTTATTAATATTTTTTAAAAGATTTGTTGTTAGACTTTTTTTTTTTTTGTATATGACTGTGTTTATAATTTAAATCGTGTATATAAAATTAACACATATTATATTTCGTTGAGGAGGGTAATCCAAATTATATTTGTGTATAATTATATATTAATGAATACAAGCGATAACATAATAAATTGTTGGTTTTGGCGGCTATAGGGTACATGGGTTTTTTACATATTTTTGTTACAGGCAAATATGAATTATAAAAATAAATAATTAGATTTTACATAATGATGTAGAATGAAATGATTGGAGAGTGCACTGATAAACAAATACACATAATGTGTATACACTTATTCGATCTACTCAAAATATTATTGCTATAATGTGTTTAAATGCATTAGGATGAAATTATCTATCATACGTATACAGATGCTGAAACACAACGGTGTCATTTAAAAAATTAAGTTATTTCATCTTTGACTTATTTATGTAGATGATGTGATATAATTAATTAATTCTTATATATATATTTATGTATAGGTAATATTAATGTGATGTTATTATATGTCAAACGTAAATATTTAATCTAAATTTATATATATATAGATGTTTCGGATGTTATTATGAAATTTATATAGAATTTACAATTATAATTTTTTCGATACGGGACACCCTATATAACTATATTTTTTTTTTTATGCAAAGTTAAACTCATTAAAAAAAAAAAAAGCAAAATTATAAATAACGTACATGTCATCTGATAACGTCATTGTATGTATTTTTAATTTTAATTTAAATACAACATTGTTTATTTGATTATTTACTCCGTATTTTAACTATATATATACTGAATTATTTAATATAATATATATACGGATATTATAAACATATACTGTAGGAAAAAAAATTAAAAAAATAATACTTTTTTATTATTGGTTGGTGTGGTATATGTGTATTTCATGTATAAGCAAATACAAAGATAGTTCAATAAATTCTCAACGCAATCCGCATTAATTAGATAAAAATTTTAACAGATATTTGAAAAACAAACAAATGTGAGCTGAACGTACATTTTTAGTTAATGCGTTTATAATTTTTCATCAACAAACAATTTTTTTTTGTTACGATATGTATCTGCGTTCATTATTTAATTGGCATTTAATTATCTTACACCACAATAACTCCTAAAATTTTTTAAAAATTTATTATCTATCTATATATGTATGACGTAGACAAATGTGTGTGTGGTATATTAAGATATTAATAAATAATAAAATGCATTATAAAATTATCTCAGCGCATACACAATATGTTATAATATGATTTGATTTTTTTTATCTGATAATAATAGACAAAAAAACAAAACAAAAATTGGGTCATTTGTATCTTTTTTATATTTTTTCTTTTAACATTAAAAATATATTTTTGAATAAATTTATATATAAGTTTATATAAAGTTTAGATTCGAGTGCGAAAAATATTAATTCATTTATAAAATGATAAAAGTACTCTATATATATATTCATATTTATCTTTTGTTATGAATGAATTGATATTTTATATATATATATACAATAATAATTATGTAGTTGTATATTATTTAATATTTATATAGAATTTACAAAAAATATTCTTTGCTCCATAGTATTTATCAATTTCCGCAAATTATGTACATATTCACTGAATATTTCAAAATATATATATATATATATATAAAATATTATCGCATTGTATCGTTTTATGTGATGCTGAAAGCATAAGTTCGACTTCGACCTTATAATGTAGAATTATGTATGTTTATTGCTGCGTATATTAGTTGTATGAAATATTTTCTTTTAGTCGTTTGTTTTTTAGTGTTTTTCAGCCGATAAAACAGAATAATTTAATAAAATAATTAAATATACATAAATATATATGGCATACGATTTTGTGCTCAGTCATTTGTCGAAGTGCATATATTTTAAATAAATAATTAATTAAATTTCTGCGCATTGTGTTGTAAAATGAAAAAGTATATATGTCATTTGTAATGCAGAGAACATTGTAAATTTTCTTGATACACATCTTTTACTGTTTTTAATCGTATAACATATATATATATATATATGTGTGTGTGCACTTATAAGATCTATAGAATATGGAAAAAATAAGTATAATGTCATTGTCATTAATTTTGTTACATACTCGTCGTACGTTTTTATTTAATAACAAACGCAGTATATATATTAAATAATACATATGCTATATAATTCTATTTATTGTATATATATTACAATACAACATAGAAAGGTATTTATGTATTATTCTATTTTTGCTGTTAATGGAAAACTTTTATCTATCAATTATCAACGGCCGATTTATATATATACACTTATATTCTCTTCATCTTCATGATGCTATGCTATGGATAAATATTTGTTAGTCTCTGTATCAAGTATAACATTAATACATTTCAAATATATATACAAAACAATATACACTTTTATATAAAAATAATATTTTATTTGTAAAATTTATTAAATTAATACAAGTTGTAACTGATATATATCTAAAATGTTCGATTTTGGTGGTTTTTTTTTTGCCCCATTAAACGAGAGTTACAATCTATATATGGGAATATTTTTTCTACAAGTTCTTTTATAGAAAATAATATCTCATAATATAAATATAAATGTAATTTTGGAAAACATTGCGGAACGAAATTAAATGTAATATTGTGTTGTGTAATACGGTGTTCAAAATTAAGTCAGAAAATTTAATTTATGATAATTTTAACTTTTATTAAACTTTATTATTTTTCGACGCAGTATACTTTGCGTGTATTTATCTTTATTGAATCATTAACAATATTGCTTACTTCAAATCACAACAATCGCGTGCAGATGTTATAATTCTCATTATGTACCTATATATATTATTTCATTGTAATTATACATTATCGGTATTTGTATATAGAGGAAAGAATATATATATATATTCATTATTTTAGAATGGTTGTCATCGATTTATTATTTCTATATATATATATAAAATTTTATAAAATCTTTAATTGTCTATTTATTTCTAAGATATATATATTCCTTATTTTTTTTTTCATAAACTAACAAATTGTAAATCAATTGGAAAATTTCATGATGTCAACATATTTAGGGGGCAACGTAGGTCTATATAAAAATAATGAGATTATTAAACAAATATTTAATAATAAATGTTTGGTATATATAGATGCCATTTGTGCTACGCACTTGGAGGAAAAATTTAATTTCTTGAAGATTACATATACAATATGCCGTAATATATGATTAAGGTTAACACAATATATATAGGAATATAAATATTATAATAAACCTATTTTTACAACCCCTAAACCTTTCAAAATTAATACAAACAACTCATTAATGTTATTGATTCTAATGTATGGTATATATTTAATGTATCTAATATATAAATATTATATTATGCAAACATACTTATTTTATTATTATTTTTTTATCCAAGATAACTTAATATCCGGAATAACTCTGATGTCCGACCTACATCTTTCTCTCTTTCATTTCTCTATATATATATATAAACCGTACTTTTATTGAAATATTTTTCTTATATTAACTTTTATTTGTAATAAATTTATGAAATTATATTCAGAATATTATTTGCATTTATTTGTGTAAATAAATATATGTTGTATCACATAATTGTGATAAAAATCTATTCTCTATAAATAACTAAAGGTGGTTATATAAAAATAGAATAAATTTTATTTAATTAATTATTTTGCTGTATGTAAGATTATAATAAATTAAAAACAGTTGTTATATATGGTGTTTATTTAGATTAAATATTATTATTATTTAACTATTTATTTATTTATAAAACTATATATATTAGACTATATATAAATTGATTTTAAATAATATATATTGTATATATACCGTCATCAAATTTATAATAAAACAGCAGAAGACCCAATTATTATTACAAATAGAAATCAACATAAATATACCTAGATATGTAAATTATTTCTTTGTCTATATACATACAACACACACAAACACATATTAACTAAAAACTTAAACATTCATATATGTATTAGGTAGGTATTATTATAACAATAATATAATCATAAAAACATAAATAATATATTATTATATTGTTAATGTATTTGTGACCCCAATTAAAATCTAGTTTTTTTTTCTTTTACTTATTTTATATGTAAAAGATTGTTACTTCTGTACAATAAATATAATAATATTTTATTTATAACATCTTAACACTTAACTCTAAATGAAATATTAATTAATTTTAAATTTTTGTTGGTTTTTTTTTTTTTTAATTAAAATGATTGTTCAAAAAGATATAATATTGATAAAAAAGAAAAAAAAAAAAAAAAGAGTTAAATCGAGATGTTATACGTTTATATTTAATTAATTTATTCATGCACAGTATATGTCATTGACCCGAATTCAATATATATATATACAAATACACAACAGTATATTTGTATAAATGCAATAAAAATGCATATAATTAAAAATTGTTCCAATTATTTGCTGTTTTTTGTATATATAAGTTTTGATTAATCATTAACTAACTATCACTACCTTAATTTTTTGATAAAAGATCACATATATTATAATATCAAAATTAAAATATTTTGCTAGATTAGTTTAGGTACACCAACATTTACACACATGCAATGCGTCATTATGGACATATTTTATTTATAAAATTACATATCATTAAAATCATCATAATGACAGCAGAATTCGATATATTTAGCGATCATTATTTCTATATATTATTTATAAACAAAGTTTTTCACGAGGTGTGTACAACATTCCTCGCATAATAAAATTCAGTGTTCATTTTTATATTTTTACAAAAATTTTTGCATTTATCAGTATAGAAAAATTAAATGTTTCATCTGTACCTATAAAAAAAAACTCGTATAGCATGGAAATCTGTACAATCATAAAATTATAATGAAAAATTCAAAAAAAAAACGATCATCATAACCACCGCTTTACAACTTTTTGCTCAAACCCAATATATATTGCAAATAAATACATTTATGTTTTTATCATAAAAAATATTTATTTTCTGCGTATTACTTTAATTATACTTAATATAATTAACATATAATTAATATATTATATAATTTAGGAGTTAAATGATTTTATTTACATATATAGATTTTAATTCGTTGATTAATTATTTCATAAAATAACGAGATATTATAGTTCACTCGGCCACCTCATCACATACATCTCGAGCTATATAATTTATGTAAATATTCACATAATTAATATGTATAAAACTTTATAAATAAACAATGATCATTTATATATTTCAAATTTGTTTTATAAAATTGTATAATTCTGGTGCCAATTGATGCGAGAGGAATAGTAAAAAATTAAGTTATATATATAAGCACGTTTTAGTTACTTTTTAAGTATTGTTCTTGGAAATATTCACACAAAACATTTAAAAATTAGCCTAAATAACATAAACAATAACGCGAAAAATGTTCGAGAAAATATTCATCATTTGTTTACACACACATACCATAACCAATCATCTTGATGATGTCAAATAAACAAAATAACATATACATATCTATAATATCTATAGTGTATGTTTTATAAACAATTTTGTAAACGACATTCTATACGCGATCATTAATTTTGTTTTTTTTAGTAAAGTGAAAATGATCGTTTTGAGTTTTTTTTTTTCTTTTTTTGCAAAATATGTCATGCAATAAAATAATTAAATAAAGTGAAAATGTAAACAATACAATAAAAACTACATATGTATGTTTTTGTATCTGTACGTACATAATGTATCGATTACAAAAAAATATATATTATATATATAAAAACATTGATATGATATAAATAAAACTAATTATGTACAATATTATATATTGATTAACACCACCACAATATTATCGAAATAATTAAAATTCTCTATAAAAAATACAATTCATTATAATTATAATAAACATTTTGTCATACATTTTTCCACACTAGCAATTGCATTTCAACTCACGTACTCTAACACACCTCTCACGTTATCTGATGTTATTCAATTTAATTATATACAATATATATATATATGGAACTTCAAAAATCACCAATCAAGAACTATATTAGATACACACATATATTTATTGATCGGTTAATATTTCTTCTGTCATTTTTTTAAATTTAAATATATATATATATTGTATTTTCAGGAAAATGCATCCGTTCCAATATGTATATATATAATCGAGACTTAATATACAAAATTTGAGCTTGTTCTGTTTAAGTTATAATAAATTATTATTTATTAAAAACTAAATTTTAATATATATTGTAAAACAAACAAAATTAATGAAATCGTTGTTAAAACAAACAAAATGAAAACTCTTATACATTCGAAAGTTATGGAAATCAAAAGTAGTATGTTAAAAGAAAAACATCAACAAAATTCGAATCGAGGTGAAAAGAAGATGAGATTACTTACATCAGTCTTATCATAATATAGTATTATAATCATAAACATACAATAAAACAAATTAATATTCATTTATAATATAAATGCTATATAATATAATGTATAACATCCTTTTTAAATATTAAATGAATAATAAAGGGACATAAATTATAATTGTAGCTATATTAATTCATTTATTATTTATATATACAATATATTCTAAAATTGATGTTATTTCGAAATTTTCCTGATGTTCTATATATAAAAGTTTTATATATGCTGTTTTTGTCTGTCACAGATTAATTCCTATATCCATATACAATTTATATAATGTTAAAATACACGTAGTTCGATAAAGTCATTTAAAACAGTGCGTTTAAATTAATTATAATAGCAAATACAAAAATTAAAACTATATGAAAAAAATAGTGATTTTAAAAAATCTTACATTTTAGTTCTTCATAAATTTCGAATGAAATGCATTATAATTTATATTTAAAATGTAAAAATATATGTTAAACTGTGACCGCAACATAAATTCATAAAATTTTTTTTATTGAAATAATGCCAATGTACTCGTACATAAAAAAAAATAATTCTTTATTTTAAAAAATTATGACTTCATGTTATTTATAATATCTATATGTTGTATTTGTTATTCTGTAATAAATATTATATCAATTCCGATTAAAAAACGTATGTATTTTATATATGTTTTTTTTTATCTTTATTATTATTTATTCATTCACATTTATTCATTATTTATTTATTTATTTATTTATTTATTTATTTATTTATTTATTTATTTATTTATTTATTTATTTATTTATTCGTTTATTTATTAAGTTTATAGTTGTTATTATATTATTATAGGTTTAATGAGTGCATGCATATAAAAACTACATAATATAAATATGTATATATAATAATGTGTGTGTGTGTGTGTGCTACGCAGGATGTGGAATGTTGATAAGAATTAATGTTTATGCGGTTCAATGCATTCAAAAGTGTTTACCAACGGATGGATGAATAAATTTTACGAAATTATGCGGTGATGGGAATTTATAATAATAAAAATACACAATATTAGTAGTATTAAATATACAGCCGAAATTATCTATGCTATATATATATATATATCATAAAATGTGATGTTAAGGTAAGTACTCTTAAAAATTTATATATGAAATTTGTTTTTAGATTAATGGATTTGTTTATAGAAGAAAAATATATATCGCCTCTTTTTGTTAGTACATATAAGTTTCTATATACAGTTGATTATTGTATACCATATATATACAATATATAGATCTCCGTTGCGAATCTTCTTAATTCTTCATGACATTTAGTATTATTATTTTATTTGGTTGTTGTTATTACTGTTGATCCTTTATTATTTTTATATCTTCAGGGGTAAGATATTATTAAAATACAAATATGTTTAGTATTTGACAAATAAGTGCGAATTGTGCGTATATATTTATATAGGAAAACAAAAATGAAATTTTTTCATTATAACGTAACTTATATTAGCAAAAAAAAAACGGAACCAAACGTGGTTTTGTGATCACATCATAATTATTGAAATTCTTACCATTCAAAAAGTTTACGTACAAAATAAATGTGATTGGTTGTAAAGTCAAGAATATTTATTATAATATATTGAAGGAATTGATTGTTTCTTTGTTTGAGTGATGATGGATGTTGATTTTCTTATTGAAAACCATTTACATGATTTTACAGATAAGTAATTATAACATTATATAAATTTTTAATACAAATAACGTATATTATAATGATAAAGAAAAATACAATCAAAATTTTTATTCAGTATTTTACTAACTTGTTATGTGTGTGTGTGTTTGTTACTTACTAAAAACTTATATACACATTTTAAATTGACAAAATATTTATAATTAACACCGTTGGCAATTTTCAAAAAATTTTCCAAATATAAATACAGTCGAAACTCTATACGCAGAGAGCCACTGTGATTTTATTGTATTAGCTGCAAAATAATAATAATAATAATATAAATTGGATAAACTTTAAATGTAATTACTTTTGAATTTAATATTATATGTAAAAATTTTAATAATTATATTTTTTATTATAAAATATATCTACAATACATTGCAATGTAGAGATTCTTCTGTATATATTTATATATACCACCACCACGTCGTATATAATAAACTTCAAAATCAAAAACAAATATAATAATAATTAAAATGCTTGAGGAAAATTTTCTTTTTTCTTATTTTTTTTTTTTTAATCTAATTGAAAATTTTCTACAATGGGGAAGAAATTTAATTTAAATTTTAGAAATCCTCTATGACATGCCATATACATTTATTTTGTATATTATGTGTTTCTATCATCACACAATTAATAATTGGAATCAATATAATAATTATTTATATAAACACTCACATTCTACTTGTTTATCATAGACATTATGTTTATGTATTTTATGTAAATTATTAATAAATATTTAAATTAATAATAAAAGTAATAATAACAATTGTAGTATATATAAGTTATATATATATGTTATATATAAGTTATATAAGTTATATATATAATATTATATATATTATATATTTATATAGAGTATATAACAAAATAACAAGACCTCGAAAATGAATCACTAATGGAATGTCAAAAACAATAAACATGTTTTTTTTTTGTTGTATGTATGTTACAAAATAAATAATAATACATCAAAAAATGCTATAATATTGCGTTGTTGCTGAACTGATGCCTGCTGTTCTGTTATTATATTTACAACAGTTCTTCAAATTTTGGTACTAATTTTTATGTATATATCTATATCTACAATATATATATATATATATATATGTGGGGTAAAACAAGTGGGTGGTGGTGGTGGTGGCGGCGAATAATGGTGAGGGTTATTAGAATTGTGTGTATGTGTTTGTATGGAATGAATTTTGCAGAACGCAGAACGATTAAAGAGGAAGTGTATGAAAGAAATTTTATTAATTTTATATTGTTTGTTATTTTTTTCAAAATCGAAATGAAAAATAAATAACATTTCATGCATTTAAAAACGATATAAAAAAATATCATCTATAAAATATTGACGACATTGAACGAAATTAATGTAAAACATAAGAATCAATTGAACATATTATATTCGCAATCTTTTAAATTTAGTATAGATTTATTTAAAATAGAGAAAATCGTTTTTCATATGATAAACCAATTTTTCGGATATTCATCACAGCAACAAATGTTATCATATTTATTTCGTATACTGTACTGTATATAGCGGAGAATAAACCCATTTCGGAAAGCAGGACTGTTGTGTGTATTAAATTGAGAATATTTATCGAACACTTTTTTCATGTAAATTAAAACATCAATTGTACTGACACACAAGAAAATTTGTTTGTTTCATTTTGAATTGATGGAAACATATCGAAACATATATTTGGAGAAAACGTTTTGTATATGGTTTCTGGCAGCAATATTAGAAAATACAGAAAAATTCGTTTCGAATAGCCACCTACCTTCCTATCATCCCCTATATATAATATATATGTTTTCTCTGTCTTGATATGTGTATACATATCTTCATATAATATATATATATATATTGTATATATACAATAATTTTTATTACATCACGCAGGGTTTCACATATGATTATGTGTACGAATATATTTATATATATATATATAAGGATATACATGTTACACATGTGTATGACATGTATAGGGATGTATGATAATGGGATGATAAAGGGTGGTATAATAGTATATAGATGGTGTTCTACTATATACTAGGATAGAATTTCGTTGCTTAGCAACATTTACTATTTAAATTAATATATAAGTGCCATCCATGATGATGATGATGATGATGATGATTATAATGATGAAGATGATAGTACAGAATAGATAGATATGGACATATATATATATATACTATTTCATATACATATGTGGATGAGTTTTGTATCATGGCTATATGAATTGCCCATCGTACGAATAGTTATATGAAATATCTTCACAAAACTATACCATCCTATACATCTACAATGTGAGATAAAAATGCGCTCGCATATATTGCTTCGGGATGTATTTCTAAATCTATTTATATTTATATATAGTTTGCATTGCATATATGTATATATAAATATTTATAATATAGTATAGTATTTTTATTTTATAACCTGTAATCGTTTCCGAATGATATTGTTGACAAGTTGGCAAATTAATCCGTATATGTGGGCTTTGCTTATTTGCAATGTGTACCGGGATATAAAAATTAATAACCAATGAAAAACCTATCTCTCTGTTTTGTCTCTGGAATTTACTATTCAGAAAATATTTTGTAGAACGGTTGACGGTTCTGTTTCATTCTTGTTATTTAAATCCTTTACACTACACAAACGTAACTACACCATTAAAACTATATGTATAGATTCGAACCAGGCTGGTGATTTCAAAATTAAATTAAAATATTTATTAATAAACATGATTCTCTCGTTGCACTATTTATTACAGACACTTTCTAATAAATTAACACAATATTATAGTATTATTTCGAAACACAAAAAATGTGTACTAATTATTTGTTAATTTATTTATTATTTGTAAAAAGACATCTTCTTCTCATTTTATAATAATAATAATTTATGTGAAGATTTTTAATGTATTATTTTAAATATATTGGATGAATGCATAACTAAAATCAAATTGGAATACATTTGATAATGATGAAGGAACAAGGGTGAATGCTGCAAAGTTTCCTATTTCAATTGGTTCAGTTTTGTGTCACGTATGTGTGATATGCGACATTATCATGCAGTGATAAATCACACCTATTCATCTAATATATATCGTATCTACTTATTATGCTAATAGGTATAGGTAATCATCATCATATATTAACATTTTTCATTGCTAAATATTACAATATATATGCATTCGATAATATAATTGAAAAAAAAATCAAAATATTTCGGTAAAACTCATTACACCATTATTAACAAAAATATATCGCTTAAGGGTTGTTCGTAATTATATTATAAATATGTAACAAGAATAATTTAATTTGTTTTCTTATATAGTCAATATATATTATAATAAAACTTTTATGTTTTATATATATAGCGAAAATTTTCGCATTTAAAACCGCATCAAAGGCTATATACAATATATATTATTATAATAAATAAATTGGTTTAATTAAATCCATAATAAATCTAAGGTTAATGGTTTACCTATTGTATATGCATACGCATAAATAATATATACATATTAATTACCATATATTTGAATTGCTGCGATGACGAGACGAGGTCCATATAGACTGATGTTTTTATTAAAATTTCTGCGACATATTTCTTTTACACATTTTTACCAATCATCCAATATTATTTTTCCACCTTATGTAAATGTATGCATGATTGAGTTTTCCATTTCCATTGAATGAAAAACCAATTGCCAAATAATTTCTATATTATTAAAATGATTTCAATAATTATGGGTTGAATAAAATTAAACACACACTTACATGAAGTTTATGTCTGAGGGGTTCACATCGTATTATATAGAAATATAATATTAAAGTATATCTGCTATATTTTAGTATATCATATTAATATTTTAATCAAATATGCCGATTATAAATACATATGAGTAAAAAAAGGCAAATTTAAATATGGTATTACATAATTGATGATTATCACACATTCATGATTCTTATAATAATATTATAATATTATTAATTTATTATCATTATGTTGGAAAACATAAAATCGAATGCGACACATAAAATAAAAATGCTATAACGCGACGAGATTTATTTAATTTTTTATTATGTTATTAATAATATATGTATGGAGATAGATAGAGAGACAGTGCGCAGACCATCACGAGTCAATTTATATTATTTTTATATGCAAATGTATTTGAATTTGAATTTATTATAATTTTTTTCTTTTCATTTTCTGTGTCTTAAATTTAGAAAAAAAAAATTGTTAATGTTGTGTTGTGAATTTTTTAAATATTTAAATTAAGAAGATCGCGTGAATTGAATTTTGAAAACTTGTTTTATTGTCTTTTTCTTATTATTGTATTTATTATTATTATTTTTTTTTTATAAACGCATATAAATTTATTTTAATCTCTTCTTTCCTTTCGGACATACATGAAACAATAAAGGAATTTATTGGAGAAATAAATATCGCATAAAATGATAATTAAATGAAGAAATTAAAATGTAATTTAAAAAAATAAAAATAAAATACCATTCAGTAGCGGTGCAGTAAACATTCATTTAATTTATTGAATTAAATAAGTACAAATATATTATAAGGCGGACGGGGTGTACAAAAACATCGCAATCAGTAAAAAGTTTGCGGTTGAAATTTCAATAAAATATTTACTAAATATAATAGGTCAATAAGGATTGTTATTAAATTTATTTTATTCTGCTCATAATACTTTGCATATGCATTTTAGCATCAATTTTACTCTATTGCACATACATCGAAACACTCGTTTAACGAGGCCGTATACTTAACGACACCTTCTTGATCCGTTTCGAATACACAAATACACTTAATTTACCACATTTTACCTGTGTGATATTGATTGTATGCGTCCAAGATCCTACGATTCATTTTTTAAACAATTCCTTTTCTTTAATCAAAATCAATCAGGTAATATGTAAATAATGTAAATTTTAGAATATGGGATTTGCATCAGAGTCTGTATATTTATTTATTTTATATTTAGATAGACTTTCAACTACAAAATATAGATGACTATGTAAATGATTGCATATATTGTATAATATTCTTATCAGTGTCGGTTACATTTTTTTTTAACTAATTATATATACAGATACAAATGTTTAAATGCAAATAAATATTTTAATGTGCAAATCTTTTCATCATCATGGAATTATAATAATTAGACAATATAATTATTTATTGACAAAGTGCATATACTTACCAATTATATTACAATATATTTATTTTCTTTGTGGATTATAATTTAATACTTTTATTATAAATTATAACTATAATTATTATAATTATACATATATTCTCAACTGAAATTCAATGTCTGCTACTGTCTACATATAAAAACATATAACATATGAGATATATACATATGTGTATGTTGGTATATATTATCTAACATTTTGAAGACATTATATTCAATTTATTATTTATTCGTTTAATATTTGAAATAATAATTTATATTTATACATAATAATATAAAATACAACAACAATATACATTTTTGTAAAATTTCATTCATATATAAAATATATTATTGTTTGTACTCTGTATATGTACAGCAGTCGGTTCCCATCATCAGAGAACATATATTTATGTAGTCAACGATATAATAGTATACATATATTTATATATAGTATAATATACAAATAATGCTTATCAAGAATATATGAAGGTTATTCAAGGTTAATAATATTTACAACACCGGAAATAAAATCGGATTTTTATATACTTGCATTGAAGTACATACACCCAGGTACATTCATACATGCGTATATAGTATGAATATGTATTATATGTACAGAACTAATCAATATTTTATGTAATATCGCTCTGAAAGTATCAACCGTATCAACTCATCATATGTATTACTATAATTAATATCTCGAAGGATATTGTCATGTAAATAAATACGATTTCCTTGCACGTATCATATAAATGTTAATATCGCTCGGCTCAACACATTAAATCCACCGAGTCCGGATCAACAGTAAAGTATACAATCAAATTTCTACATTGGATAATATTTTTAATTGATTTTAATACAATTAATTTTAGGTAAATTGTACGGTCTGCAGTATTTTTCATTAAGAATTTCCAACTATATAAGTCCTCAAACGTAGGACATTTTAATGGACCACATCTCCGCTGGGTACGAATTTATTTTACAAACAGGAACAAAAGTATCGACTCGTGGTCACTGACTAAAATTAAACCTATTTTTATAAATTATAATGTTTGTTTAGATTTATTGTAAAATATTTAAATTGTATTCAAATACAAATGGTAAAGCTGATTATTTCAAAACATTACAAATGTTGTTAGGCATTGCTTAAATATATATATAACTCCATCTGTGTATTGGGAAAATAAATTCATAGAATAGTTATAGTCGAAATTTAAAACGCCATCTATTCGTGAACACTAATATTTGAATAGTATTGACAAAAAGTATTGCTACATCACATGAAATTGGGACAAATTTATTCAATTGTGTGCGTGTCATTTGTCGTCGCGTCACTCACACAAATTAAAAAAGTTCTTAAACGTCAATATTGTCAAATTATATTCTTCATTCTTCATTCGTGTGGGAAAAATATTACATACATTGTGCGGTGCGGAGTCGAAATAAATTATATAGCAAAAAAATCAAAAAATGGAAGACAAAAAATGAAGAAATCTGTAAGAAAAAATAAAAATATTAAATAGTGCTTTTTAAATACGAAAAATGTGGCATAGAAATGCAGATTAATTTAATAACATTAAATAATTTTAATAAAATATAAAAAAAAATGTATTAAACTATTGTAAATCTATTTCTAAAAACAACAAAAGTAATTTTACATAAAATTTTTTTTTGCCATTTTGCCATAAGCTTTTTTTTTTTTTTTTGTCAATTGATTTTTTAATTTTTTTTTTTTGTAACTCAACTATTTAATAATGTGAGGAATTAAAATAGTAAGATATTTATTTAATATATAAAAAGTAATTACAATTGTTGAACAAATATATAATTAATTTTTTTTTATTTGTGATTTTTTTTCTTTTTTTTTTTTTTTTATATAAACTTTTTCTTATCTAAGAAATAAAAAATAAAATAAAACGTTTCACATCTTATAAAAGTACATTTTACATCTTAATAAAATAAGTTTTATAAATAATAAAACAAATATGAATATTGATGAAACAAATAATAAAATTGATTCAATAAAACCGGTTGATGATAAATCTATAAATATGAATAATAATAATAATAATAATAATAATAATAATTATAATAATAGTGGTTTTATAATATCATCTGTAGAAACTTTAGTTATGGATAATAATATGACAGATTTAAATAATTCTAGCACAAAACCACCTGAACGACTACAACCAAAACCAATAGCATCAAACCAATCTAACATCTTAACTATTAATGTTGAAACTGATAGCGAAGAGGATGAGAGTGGAACTGAAGATTCTTCTGATTCTGATGATTTGGATGAAGATGCAAATTCTAATACAGCTGAAAATGGCGATGAAATTGATGATGTTAATCAAAATAATGCAAAACATGAAATCAAAAACAAACCACAACTTTCACACCTGATTGATGATGTTAATCAAAATAATGCAGACCATGAAAAAAATTCAGTTAATATTAATGAGACGATGAATAAAATTGAAAGTGAGGACGATGAAGATGATGGTGATGATGATGACGACGATGATGATGATGAAGAGGAGAATGTTGATGATGATAATGATGATGATGGTGATAATAGTGAAGATTTTGATACTGAAGAAGAACAAGAACCGCCACCTACAAGTAACAGCAATAGTTTTAGTAACAGTAATGATAACAATAGTGTTACTAACGATAATGATTTTGATACTGCAGAGGAACAAGAACAACAAAACACTGCATCTTCAAAAAATAATAATTTTCATAATAGTAACAATCAAAATAATGTTACTACCGACAATGATACATCTCCTGTGATACTTTGTGAAGACAGCGAGCTGGATGAAGATGAAGATGATGATGAAGATGATAAGGAGGAGGATGATGATGACAGTGAGGATGCAGTTGAAGCAGATAAAGATGATACTATTACTAATGATAAAAATGTAAATAATTTCGAACAAATACAAAATGATTTTTCAAATGAAAATATTGCTGCAAATAATTCTAATAATTCAAAATATTTTTCATCAAATGATGGTAATGATAAAATCGATGTGAATGATAATGATGACGATGATAATGAAATGGATGAAGAAGAATGTGAAGAAGAAGTAGAAGAAGAAGAAGAAGATGATGATGATATGGATGATGAAGCTGCTGATGATAATTATTCTCAAAATGCAGATGCAGTAGGAAACGAAGTGGCTACTAAGGCTGTGAGAACCCATAATAAAGAAGCAATACGAAAAAAATCGGAAAATATTAAATTGATGCAAAAATATAAGAAAGGATCATTATTATGGTAAGTGGAAATTTATTACTTGTTATTTTATTTTTAAATTTATAAATATTTGTTCATTTTTTATTTATAATTTCTAACTAATTAACTGATTTTATTAACTCATAATTGATTCAATTTTAATTTGTAATCATCATCAGAGTTTGTTTTGTCTACTACATAACTTTTATATCACCATCGACTAATATTTTTGAGATAAATGCAAATTTCGTGCAACAAGTACGAAGAATTTTTTTTTAATCTAATTGCAAAAATATGATTTATCTTATAACAAATTCTTTTCTGTGTTCAATAGGAAAAATATGCCATATGCTAAACCACTTATAGTAGTATAATGTTTATGTGAGTATAGAAACGGTTTCATAAATGTTTCTTAAATTTAAGTGCATTAAAAAATTAATTGATATTAATTACTTTTACCGATTAAAATGTGTTCAATTCAAATTAAGCTGAAATGTAGAGATGGTGTTTTTTCGTTTACAAACCACTGTGAATTTAAATTCAAAGTGTTTTTGTAAAAAATCGCATCGAATTTGACTTTGACTTTGCTTTTGCATATTTTAAAAACGTTAAACTGGATAGATTAAACAATAATGCATTAATTTTTCCCGACAACAATTTTTTATTTTAGTTTATGTCTATATTGATTTGCTGTTCATCTAAACGTTATTTTCATGTTATAGTTTTATACTTTTATATATGCATAATTAGAGTTAAATGTTCTTGAATTAACCTTTACACTCAGCTGATTAAAAAGCAAAAAAATTAATAAGCGAATCCCTTGTGCGTCTGTGTGTTTTATTTATATTTGGGTTTTTTTCTTTATAATGAAAGAAATAAGAACACTAGCAATAATTGTTAACATAATACAACACATATATTTTTCACTTTTTTCATATTTAATTTTACTTATAATACGATAGGATTAATAAGTCATGGTCATTTTATAACACTTAAGTATATTTTGCGTACAATTATACAAATACAAACAAACAGAAAAATTATACATATTATATTATATCGAGGTCATTTTGTTACAATAATGTATCCTCATAAAAAAATAAATATTATGCATTTTCTCATATACACTTAAGTAAATAATATTTGTATATCGCGCACAGTATTGTCATTAACAATAGTTAAAATAAAATAAAATAATTTTGTTATTATTTATATTATTATTGAATATGACCTTCGGTAAATAAATATTCAATGTAAAAATTTTAAATTATTATATTAATATAAAATTTATTATTAAAATAAGAAAGATTATCGCACAAAATTGTTCAATTTTCAATGTGTAATATACTACCACACCAAAAGTATATGTATAAGAATATATATTTTACTACTGATTATAATATAACAGAAATTGAATTTATTTTTGACGATTAATATAACTCTAATGGAAGTTTATCAGAAACATAAGCAGATGTGTATTTAGAGTAATAACATAAATAATCTGTGTTATAATATTTCACAACAGCATTAAGAATTATTATTTAATTTTTTATTTTATTTATTGTGAAATTTAATTCGAGGACAAATAATATTAGTAATTATTATTGAATTTCAAAGTTATGATTAACAAATTAATTTTCATTTCATATGCAAATATTATATAAATGTTCTCTAAATATATATATATTATGTTCGCGAGCGAGTGCATTGATAAAGAATATAAAATTATATAAATAAATAAACAAGTACTTATATAATTTGTATATATTTTTGATGTGATTTTTAAATAAAATAATTTTTACGGTTTTTTTTTTGTCGTCAATATTCAATGTTATATGTAAATTATTTGTTAATTACCCAGACGTGTAATGAAAAAAACTGTATTAAAAATTATAAGCTATTAATATATTCTGAAGGATAAATTCTAAAATTAAATAAAATTAATTTGTTATACACAAGAAAGAGTTCCATACCAGTTATTTCGTTTATCCTTTAAATTCTACATTGAATACTTTAAATTCTACATTGATTAATAGACATATCCATTTGAAAAATTGTCAAAATACTATGGAGAAATTTCTGTGTTCATTTTTATTTCATGTCATAACTCAGCTATAGTCTGTTCTATTGAATATTGGTCTTTACAGATTTTGTACCAGATTGTTGGTCAACAACAATTTCTTTCTACACATGCTACCGATACAATACCTTCCCCGTCATGTTTTTATATTTAGAGATAAAACAGAAACAAAAAAAAATATAAAGAACATAATAGGTCTACCAATATGTGTGTGCCGTTTTTTTCAAAATAAAACACATTAATTCCGGTAATAACAGTAAAAAATTTTTATTGAATATAATTACCATCGTTAAGTATAACCTTTTTCCAATTTTTTGGCAATTTATGAATACCATCAAAATAAAACTTCTCCTCTTTTGATGCGATCCAAGAATCGATCCAATTTTGGACGTCTTCATAATTGTGGAAGCGTTGTGCACAGAGTCCAAGTGCCATCGATCTGAACAAGTGGTAATCTGATGGAGCAACATCTGGTGAATAGGGCGGGTGTGGTAACACATCCCATCCGAGTGTTTCCAATGTTTCTTTTACCGGTTTTGCGACATGTGGACGAGCATTGTCGTGTAAAAGAATCACTCTTTCATGTCTGTTGGCCCATTCTGGTCGTTTTTCTTTCAATGATTGATTCAATTTATTCAATTGTCCTTTGTATACCTCACCAGTAATAGTTTGACCAGGTTTCAATAACTCATAATACAGCACGCCCTTTTGGTCCCACCAAATACACAATAAAACCTTCTTTCCATGAATATTGCGTTTTGGCATCAATTTGACTGGTTGACCTGGATCAGTCCAATGCTTAGTCCGTTTAGGATTGTCAAAATAAATCCATTTTTCATCACCAGTGACTATTCGATGCAAAAACGACTTTCGTTGCTGTCTTTGAAACAATATTTCGTACGTGGTTTTTCGCTTTTCCATGCTTCTTTCTGTCAATTCATATGGAACCCATTTTCCTTCCTTTTGGATCTTACCCATATTGTTTAAACGATTAGAAATGGTTTGTTGACATACATTTAAGGAATCAGCTAGTTGTTGTTGCGATTGCGCATCGTCTGCATCCAACAATGCTTGCAATTCTGTATCTGCAAATTTTTTTGGTGGTTTTCCACGTTCTTTGTCATTCAGATCAAAATCACCACTTTTGAATCGTTGAAACCACTTTCTGCACATTCTTTCTTGTAAAGCATGTTCACCATAAGCTTCAACAAGAATTCGATGACTTTCAGCAGCAGTTTTCTTCCAATGAAACAATAACAATAAACCTCCCCGCAAATCACTTTTTTCTGGCACAAAACACGACATTTTAAAAAAAAAAAAAATATGTTGTTTAAATTTTTAGCTCGTAAAACAAACTAAGAAAGATAAAGATATAAAGTGAATACGTTAACAAAAAAATATTTAAGTCGAAACCGCCATCATTTAAGGCGGCCACAGAGATTAATCCGTGAGCGGCACACACATATTGGTAGACCTATTAGAAATTAATACATTATTTAAAAAATTTAAGTCGCAATGGTTGGACAAAGAATTTACTACAGTATATTACAGGTATATTTCAAGGTGTAATTATATTTATTAGAGCAGATTTTCACGTATAGTTATAATTTGTAATAATAATGAAAATATAAATTTTTCCATAGTAATAGGTTTAGATCATTTTTTTTTTATCAATTAGACAATATTTCCGAGAGTTATAAAAATTGTTATAATAACTTATTATTATATGAAATTAATCAAGAAACTTCTTTAACTTCTTAACTTTATTAAACTTCTAATTTTAATATAAATAGAATTAGTAAAAAAAAAAAAAAAAGCTATCCGAAAAAAAACCTCATTATTTTTTACGCACTCTTTTGAATGTCACTGTAATTAAAGTAGAAGGACACATTTTGTTGTTTTTCAAAATCACTACGATACATATAAATTAATTTCCATTCAAATGGTTTTTACACGTATTAATGAATAATAATTTATAAAATAATAAACCAATCAGATATTTTTTCCAAATGAACTTATGACCCCTTAAATGCCTGACATCAAGAAACATGGAAATTTAATTAATTTTATTATACAACTCTAACGTAATTCTAACAATTAACTAATTTTATTATTCAAATTATTGTGAAAATGTTATATAAATACAGTAAAATTGTCTAATTCATTATTAATATATTTATACGAAATATCTATATATGTTGTTTATTTATTTAACTAAATTACCACAATACAATGGAGACCCATGAGTCTTATTATTGGAATTATTATTATAAGCGATCTCGTATATGTTAACGTTTTTATTATTATATTTTTTCAACAATATATATATAACATTGTTGAATATAATTTTCATCTATAAAATTATTTAAATATGTGCATAAAGATGTATGCGTGCAATAACTAATACCGAATATTACAAAACAAGAAAATTATAATGATAAGACGACTTTGTATAATATATAATTGAAAAAACACGAGAATAATTAGAATTCACAAATGTATTTGAATTTTATGTTTTGTGTGTATATTTATTATTGTTAAAAATATTTGTACAGATAAATCTATATACAATTAATCGTACAATTGGATCGTACAACTCATACAGAAAATTAGTTGAAGAATTTTTTATTTTTAATTATTTTATTATTTTAATTTCATAAAATCTTGAATATATTATTTAAATTTGATGTCACTGTATTCTCCACACGACTGCTGTGATTCAATTATACGAATGGTGGTTCTATTAATTGAAGGAATTACTTTTTTGTACATAATAATATCCTTTCAGCTCGATTCAGTTTTTACAAACTATGTTCCAATCTTTTAATCCCCACGCATACAGAATAATGCGGTTTGTTGAGATCTATGCAAAATAGACGTTATAGCTACTTTCGACATTTTTAATATAAATCTCTTTTTAGCTACACTTGTTGTTTTTCATTGACCCATTCCGAAAAATTATCAACATATTGTGGAAGTGTTATACGACGTTCAATTGGTAAATTGTCAAAGTATAGTGGGAGGAAATTTGAAAAAAAAAAAATAGTTTGATTTAGGAAGCGACACTTCTTTCTTATCCACATATATATTGTAGAATTTCAAAATAAGAATTGTTTACCAATTAGTTATTAGCCGCATCAAAGTGCAATAATGAGTTTATATGTACAATATAATTCGTAATAAAATGCATGCCCATGATAAAGCAATAGAAAATTTTTAATAATTTTAACTTATCGTTAATAAGAGCGCTTCTGTCTGTTTGTATAGTTTCTATTATTTTTTTTCTTTATAGATAGATAGATAAATATATAAATAAATAAATAAATAACAATTCCCCACCTCAATTACAATCACACATCTTTTTCTTTTTTTCTTTTTATGTATGTATATTTTATGTACAATTTTGAAATTTTATAAAACATAAGTAATATTTCACAAAACGAAAACACATACCAATAATTTTGGTTTCGTTGGAAAAGGCAAAGTTATTATTGTTAAATGCAGCTAAATAATAATACATTTCTATTTTATAATAATAATAATAATAATAATAATAATAATAATAATATTATTAATAGTACACTAATACATACACAAAAAAGAAAAAAAAATTGCAAAATGTATATTAAATTTGTATTAATAATAAATTTATTATTAAAACTATAATATTAAATGTGTAGAGAGAAGAGTTATATTAATAAAATGTTGGCGGCAAACGGCGGGCAATTGTGAAGCAAATACGTGAATTATAATTATATATTAATACATAAATGCGCATACATGTAATAAAAATAGAGATAATAAGTTGAATGACCTTTTCAGTGAAAAATGTGTCAATGAACCTAATTTTTTTATTCAATTATTTATTGTTTTTTTTTTTTTTTTGGTAGCTCGTTTTGGTTGTTATGTGGCGATGTATTATCAACTCTTTAATTTAACCGCATATATTATACAATAGTAAATATATTATTTTATTAAAAATTGTTATCTATTTTGTGTTTTAAAAAAAAAAAAAAATATGCATATGAGATAAATTGTTGTTCAATAAAATAAATAATAAAACAATCTAATAGAATTGTTTCAACAGTGACTGGGGTGCAGATTAATGAAATATAAACTTAAATTTACATGGTTTAATTATTTCTTATCGCACTTAACCAAATCAACAAAAGAAATATTATTAATTATGCAAATAATTATACTTGTGTGTGTGTGTGTTTTATGTGATAACAAATAAATGCATCGCCCAACAACACACAACAAGTCTACAAATGTGTACAAATTGTGTAAATTTTTAAACTGCATAAATTTGTAATAAATGCTATCAAGGTTATTTTGTTCGCGTTGTAACTTATAGATGAAAAAATAAAATAAAAAATAAAGTAAATAAATAAAAAATTGAACAAACCAGGGATCAACACAACGCATGCTTAACTTAATTAAATAAGTTAATGTATAGGTGTATATGTGTAAATACATACACAATACATTTTTTTAATTTTTACATAAGTTTCTATACTAATATTAATAAAATATATTGTGTGTTTGTGTAAATTTCATATTTTTTTTTTATATATTTATTTTATGTGAGAGAATGAATCAGGTCAAGGATTTTCATATAGTTTTTTTTTTTTTTTCTGTAATATTGTACACATGTAATAATTGTAATAATTCTTTGGTTTTAATTTTCAATTTTATTTTTCTTTTCCAATTAATTTTAAACGAAAATATATATATATTTATGTTGTATATATTTGAAAAACGTCATGTACACAATATATATATTAATTAGGTTAAGTATTGCATACTAAATTTCTGTATTTTGAAGTTATTTTCATTTAAGATGTAACTTAAATATTATTATGATATAATAAGAGATTGGTCGTATACATTAGAAGTATGTACTCGTAACTATTTTGCCCAAAATAATTAAATAAAAAAGTTGCATACTCTATCCCAATACTATATCTAATGTTATTGACTTAATTTATACTTCCAATTTATTTTTAATTGAACTCATCCAAATTTAGAATAAATATATTATGTTTATACCTAATTTTCCATTGGTCAAATTATTTACAACACTATAAAATATCGTATCACATAACCAACTTAAAAATCCATTATTATATTTACTTTTGAATTAATTCAATTTATTATATAATTATTTTAATCACAATATATTTAGTTGTACATTGAATATTTTTATGGATAAAAACAAACCCCTTGTTTCCATATAATATTGTTCAGGTGAAATAGTAAACATTCCAAAGTGTTTACACCAAATTAATCATATATTTTGGGTCGAATTTAGTCTCAATCCATTTATACAATATATAAATTGTGTGCTGGTCTGTGTCTGTACACAGAACCTATATATTTTATATTTTTATGAATTTCAATCTTTTGTCGAATTTTTGCAAACTGAACAAATATGTTTAGTATGGCGTGTAAGTTTATTTATTATTTTCTATATTAAATATGTCTATATTTTCTTCTACACAAACCAAATTTTGTCAGCTACAATACGACGAGCCAAACCGATGCAATTGTTTATATGCACATATAATCATAATAGATAATAATGTTGTCCATATATATGGTATATATTGTGAATCTTTACTCAATCGTAAAACAACTTCATTATAAATATTCAATTCACTGCTGTTAAAATTGCAGAAAATATGGAATACAAATTATTACAATAATACGAAACATAAAAAATATTAGGTTACTCCAGGACAGCGCAGCGTAAACATCGATGGGGAAGAATATTCATAATAATATAAGGTTATAATGTACATAAATATATATATATGATGGCATTAGTTGTGTGTATAATTCAATTGGAAATCAATCGATATACAACTATAATCAAAAATAATTTTATCAATTGATTGAATATCGTGGATTTATTACACCCCCACAATATATAGTGGTGCATGCAAATTTCGGATTCATTTATATATTCTTTATTTTAATCAACATCATCGAGTTTATCTTTTATAATATACTATATTTACTAAATTAACAAACACACGTTTCATATAGACATGACCTTTTCATGTCCTTTACAACAAATAAAAATAAAATTATATCATTATCCTTTCTCTGACAACAATGATGCTGTTTTTTTTTTTTTTTTTAATATACTATGAGTTCATATTCACTATTTTTAAAGTTGTTGAACTTTATATATACAAAAAATAGTTATATATATATAAATGAAAATTACATTTAATATATTAAATAACATAAATTAAAAATACCTACGCTACGTGTGGAAAATATTTAATCTTTAAAATGAGAAAATTGTAAGTTTTTTTTTCTTTATATATCACTAGAGAAAGCTCTCTATATATAAATGTGTGCGTGTGTGTGTATGTGTGTGTGATTTATCTATATGTTACAAAGTATAAGATAATAATTACATTTACTATATTGATGATAGATAAGTTAATTTTTCTGATTATTTACTAAATTATATATGTTACGCTTATGTAAACAATTTAAAAAGATAAATTATGATATTGACAATTTCAATATTTTTTTAGTTGGAATTAATAGAGGTTTAAAGAAGAAGATTTTTAACTTATATTTTATTTTGATTTTTATTTTTTTTCCATCTGAACAATGTTATACCAAAAAAACATATAATGATAAGAATTTATTTAACAATTAAAAGATTAGTGAACTATTATTTAAAAATACATAGTTAGAATATGTATAACATAAAAATAGTTTTCTGCAATGTTATATATCTAAAATCTTTGTTTGAATATTATTATCATAGTTTTTTTTTTCTATTTTTATTATAAAAAATACTTGGTACACTTAAAAGTTTAGTATTCTTCTTTCTTCTTTGTAATTTACTAATTTACTACTATTTTGAATACTCCGTATTGAAACAGATATCGTATAAATACATACTTCATAATTTCTACTAATAGATAAGAATAAATCACAATTTATTTTTTTAAATACTATGCCATACATTAATTTTATTAAAAATTGTTTCTCCTATCTTTTACAGCCTATATCCATATAATTTTATGTACTGCATCATTTTTGTTTGCTGTCGATATATAATTATATATATAGAGACACAAAGATGCCATATAATGTCAATATGGACATGTTCCGATTTTAATATATAGACAAAAGACCAAAATTCATTATGCTTAATTTAAAGGTAATGCTCGCATCAGAAATTATATAAACATCCATCAACTGACCAACTTTCCTTCTTGGCCGGTTAAAAAAAAATTGTTTATACTTAACACCCTGTGAAGAGTAATTTATTTCAAAGCATTGATATAATATTGATAACAGCATGTAAACAAAATTTTGTACAGAATTTGTGTATATACGAATGGGTTAAATTTTCATGTCAAATTTTTCACATCAATTTAATAATTTTTAGTATAACCTTAGGAAATTTGCCTGCGATATTAAATGATTACAGAAAAAAAAGGAATAAAGTTCACATTATATATAAAAGATATAGAAGAGAGAGTACAACGACATTTTTATTGCAATTATGGAAAAAGGTGTATTACATATATATAGTGTAATATGTTTCTATATAACGTTGAGTCGTTGGTATGGATGTATGTATGTTGTTGCGGTTTGGTATGGATGTTGTGTGTGAAAATTATTATATTTTATATAAATTTGCCATATATACTCGCGTATATATATACAAGTATCCGAATGAAAAGAATAAAAATTGTTAAGGTTAATATCCTTTCTATTAGGTACATATATATATAACTTTTTTTTTATACATAATTTATGTGCTATATATAGATAATATGAAACAGATTAAATTAACCAAATTAATTGATTATTATATGTTTTATGTACGCGCGCATTTTGAATATATGTCTTATTGCTATTTGCTATTGTATATTTAAAAAAATATATACTAATTGTAATTAAATGTTTAACATAATTTCTAATAAACTATGCATGCGGTGGCTAAAATATTATAGTATTTATTTAAAGAAAAAAATTACCATATACCATATAGTGCTTTTTTTTTATTATTATTATTATTATTATTTTGAAACGAGAGGAGAAAGAGTTTATAATAAATAAGTACACAACATTATTAGTATTTATATATATAAAATAAAACAATTTCATTTTATTATATGTTGTTGTTGTTGTTGTTGTTGTTGGTGTTAGTATTTTTTATTTTCCATTTGTTTTTTTTTATAACATTATATAAATATATATATTTATATATATATTTGAAAAGTGCCAAGTCCGTGAATATATCTATATATATATAAGTCGATTTCTTAGTGCATTGAACTCAAATTGAAATTGAACTTTTATTTCATTTCATTTCATATATATATAAATTTCTATATAAGAGGTATTCACTCTTATGAAGTCAGTAACCCCAGACGGGGCAATTTTTGTCTATTATACACATAAATTTTATATATATGTATGTAATTTTATATACAATAAATGTTATTTACTAAAATAATAAAAATTATCAAAATATTATTATTATATTAATAATAATAATAATAATAATAATAATAATAATAATAATAATAATAATTTATAATACATATGCAGATCGTATATACGTATATGAGTTATATATAACTTCAATATAAATATTATTAAAGTTAAAATATTATTTTGTTTGTTAAAAATCGTGAGCTGAGCAATTCATTCATTGTTCTATTATTTATTTTGATTCATTTTACACTATATATTGTTTGATAAAGTTGCATTCACTCTTGCCTCTGTTCCTCTATTGTTATATATATATATATATGCAGTTGCAATAAATTCTATTAAAACAATATATAATTTCAATATTGTGAGATGCAATATTGTTGAAGGCGTCTTCGGTGTGGTTAAACGTTAATCTATCAAAATTTATCACCATCAACATCATCATCATCATAGACGTGGATTAGTCATCGAAGTGATTATACCATAAATATTCATCACATTCAAGTTGGTAAATTATTATATATAAATATATATGTATGGGAAAGTATATAACAATTTAAAAATTGATCTGAATTTATCAACCAAACATAGATGTTTTCATAATTTCATTATTTTTATTTAAGTAATTATCTTATTTATACGAATAAAATTAAATGTGTACTGGAAAATGGTGTTAAATTGACGCCCAACTAATATTTTTTGCCTAAAAAAATTAATTATGTGTTTTGTCATCAATTGCCAACAGTATACTTCAATTGCAATTGTAAATTTATTGATATTTGATACATGTATGTTTTGTACAAAATAATTTATAACCTTAACCGCAGTGAACACACGACGTCGATAATTAAAATATTCACACCAAAACTACTATAGCAGTATGAAAATATGAAAAACTTTGACATGTAAATTTTGTGAATTTAAATTACTACTTCACCTACAACATGAACACAATTAAAGGCTGCAGTTTATAGATATATATATACGTATCCTAAAGGTAGTATATATTCTATAATAATAGAATAGTCAAGTCAATATTAATTAATTAATTATAATATGCACGTTTTTTTTTTTTGTATATTAAAATAAAATTATTGATTTTCCCATTGTTAATTGAATATAGAAGAAAATATCCTGCGCGTTGGTATACACAAATTAATTGTCTTCTTCTTCTTTTTTTTTATTCACTCCCTTAATTATGAATGTATTATGAAAATATATTTTTACTATATGGTACACTAACCGAAATTATTATAAATTTAAATTTATTCTTTCATTTTCAACATATTCATTATACATTAAAAATTGATTTCAATTTATATATTTTTATGCTTAAACGTTCAGATTTATGTAATTGTATTTATTGAAAACATAATGCTATTATAGTTTTAACTTCAACTATTATATATTGACTATTTCCATCTCACTGATGCATCATCGTTCGATTCATATATATATATATAAGATGGTTTTTAAAACTTGAGGTTGAATTCGGTATTCTATTTTCAGAGATTTGATAAAAAAAATAATGTTGGAATTTTGGTTAAATATTATAATTTTAATAAATTTGCAATATTTTGATTTCGCTTACTATACATTTTACAAAGTATATATAAAAACGGTTATTATCCTTTGATAATCTTGTTTTTACATTTTAATTCATAATGTATATGTTTTTATTATACTCATTTTCACTTTCAAAAATTGTCCACTTTTATTTATATTTTTATATATTGGTAATAAAAAAAAGGTTATATCATATTCTCTGCACATTATAATCATCATCGTCGCATGTTAAAATTTTATTCATACATAAAAAGGATATTTATAATAATCGCGCATATACTGTACGCTTAACATTATATTCTGTAAAATTTTCCAATCTTTCTTATTTTATTCCGTTAAATATATATAACATTATTATAATATACATATTAAATTCTACATTTTCATGAAAATTGTTCTCTTATATATTATATATATATATATATATTTAAAACATGTGTCGCTTTTACTATATATATATGATACAAACACATATAAATATGTGTACAGTAGATTCTTTAAAACATGTAAAATAATATCAGACTATAGGTCAAAATTATTCTTATGCAAAAAAAATCTTACAATGTCCTTAATCCTTGAAACCGCATTACATTTGCTTAATTCTTTTATGATAATTTTAAGATATTCAATTCAATTAACACATATAAAAATATATTTAACAAATTTTATCTACAGAGAAAGGTTAATCCTGTGAAGCCGTTTTTATTTTATGTTTTTGTGTGGGTAATTTCTTAAATTTTTTAATTATCTTTATCAATTTATAAAAAATATTTGTCCATGCTATTAAATATATTTTATAAGTTATCTACTGTAGATTTACATATATAGATAGATAGTAAGAAAATTATGAAAATCGTAACCATTTATATATTTATTTGTACCTAATACTCCGCGAGTATATAAGATTTGCCATGATTTTATATGGTATGGTATATGTGTAAATAAGAAAATGTATATAAGTTGTTTGAAAAAATTTTTTATGTATTAAATACAAAAGTATATAATAAAAAAAAGAAATGATATATTAAAAATGAAAAATAAAGTAGAAATCGCAAGTGTTCGTCGTTTGTCTACATATTTTTTTCGTAAATTTTTCGTTATATACATTTAAGCATTCGTACCATTAAATATATATAGATTTTATATTTCCTTTGTACATAATATACAATAATATTTAGTTGGTCGTTCGTGTTATATTCATCATTTAGTTTAGAGAGTATTTTGTTCAGTGAACTACTAGAAGAAAAAAAAAAAAATAAAAAAAGTGTCTGCATTATTATTTTGTATGTTAATATTCATTCAGTCGATATTGGGTACATTCAACAAACAATATCATTTGGAATGTGAAATTATCATCCGCCTCCTCATCCGCCTCATCTTCCTCCTCCTGTGAATATATAATTTTTGTTAAAAAATTAAACAATTTGTTTTAGTTTTTTTTTAATTAAATTAATATTTAACCAAAGGTTAGTTTAAAATAATCTGTATATTTTATTGTATGGTGATTATGTGTTGTTATTTATATATTGTATCACCTTTTTATATTACATATAATATAAATGGTATATAAAAATAAACAAATAGTGTTTCTTCGGCAAACAGTGTGTATGTGCATATATATGTCATAATGTGTAGATGTGTTTTATAATCGAAAGTGAATGATGGAATAAAATAAAATTATATATTTTATAATAAAAACAATTTAAACACGTGAGATTATTGATTAAAATATTTTTTTTTGCTGTTCCAAATAGTCACAGAGTTTTATCTATTTGGTGCACACGTTACAATATTAAATTTTATATTATTATAATTTAGATATTAATTAATTTAAATAATTAATTTTTGCATATTTATTATTCTATATTTTAACTAATATATAAACTAAAATACAAACAACTATATTTTAATTTTAAAATAATATGTTTTGTGAATTTTTTAAATGAAAATGAAAGGTTATATTTTAAAGGAATTCTTTATTTATTTGTATATTCCATTTCTTTCATATACGATTCTATATATACATATCATGATAACAATTTAATGTGTTTAACATATGATCGGTTAAATATTGTCTTATATAAATATGTTAAATTCTTGAAGCTTATGCGAATAACCGTTTTTTATGTTTAAATTAAAGAAACTAATTTTTTTATTTTTTTTGGTGATACAACACTTGTCGCACCCAAAGTTGGTGTCTATACATTTCATAAAATATTTACAAATGATGATAATTATATATAAATTCTATAATTACTAAAAATCGATTTAGAAATATATTCATATATTAACACTTTAATAACATGGCTATTAAAGTGTTAATATGTGTCTGACGCTAAGAAGTTCTACATGAACCATGTCAGACATATATGTCTAACGTACGCGATTTGGTAGAAAGTCCATGGCCCATATGAAAATTTTTCTGATATTATCGTGGCGATTAACGTGTTAATTAAATATTAATTATAAAAAAAATATATATATATGCAATGACATTTTAAGCATATCAAAATCTATTGTTTTTCCTTTTTCTTTATTATTTAAATACACAATGCATTACCATATTAGAAAATAAATTTGCAACCAGAATTTAATTAATTTGATTTATTCTTTATATATAAAAATTATAATAAGAATATATATATTAATCTAAAATAGAAAATTTCTTCTGCAAAGATATTATACAAATATTAATTATTTTATATATTAATACCTGCTACCATATAAAAATATACAGTCCATTATACGGCAGTGCTACGAATTTCTATAGTATACGCATACTGAAATTTAGTATTCATGTAATGCACCGGTGGTGCACCCGGCACCATAATTAAAGTAACTAATAGTGAACCACCTCACACACGGCAATATATAACGCGTATTAAATAAACGTAAAACAGTTTCTTATAGATTTTGATGTTATTTTGCTGCACACATGATATTTATATTTTTATATCTCTCTGTACGTTATTACTATAGTTACAATAAATGTAATTGTTTGAAAAAAAAAAAAACAAATTAAATCCATTAAAAAATTATAAAAGAGAAAAACATAATAAATTAATATGAAAAATATACTTAATAATTTAACTTAAAATAATAATATGGCCATCACTCGGTGGCAATATTTTATGCGATGTTTGGCAACCAATCTTCTTGTGACTATTTTGTTTTTCTTATTATTCTACAAATTATACAATAATAATCTTAACATTATTTATTTGATAAAAACTAATGTGTAACCTTTTTTTTTTTTTTTTAAATTAGACACATCAGAAAAATTATATATTGTACACTACTTTTTTAATTTACATTTTATATATAATATTTGCACATTTATTAGGTGTGCGTGTGTGTGCTGTGCATTTATGTTATTTATAGGTATAGAAATTGTTTTATATATATGCTACAGGGTAGAATGGAACAAATATTAACTTTTTTATATTTTCCACCACACATAATTAGAACACTCACATTTTCTATTATTATTATTATTATGGTGAATTTTCATAGTGTAGGGGTGTGTCGAAAATGTTGAATAAAGTTTTTTGGGTTTTAATTATACCCCAAAACACTATTACGCCATACATATTATGTTGTTATTTTGTGTAAAATACAGTCATTCGTTTGACATGGTATGGTGATGAGTTAAAATGTGAGTGCCCATGTAATTTAGTCTATCTTAAACACTTATTACATAATGTTTTAAATTCGTTCGTTCAGCGAAAAAATTGTAAATAACAAAAATACTATATTATTGTATATATGCAAATGGTTATGTTTTAATGAGCGATAACTTAATTTCTTTTTAATTTTAAAGTTATTTGTTCTCAAACTTAAATCGTAAATCTTTTCGAAAAATTGTTTTATTAATATGTTAGGTACGTTATAATTGTAACATGATATAACATTAAAATATTCCACTAGATATTCAAGTGATGAGATTCTCAACCAGCTCTTGTCTACCCTACGCCTAATATAATGTATATATAATATGCAATTGCGTTGTTTATGATAATAATAATAATAATAATAATAATAATATATTTAAAATAATAATAATAATAATAATAATAATAATAGTAATAATATAAATGAAGAGAGGCCAATGTGCTTTTAGTAATGTAACCTTTATTTATATATATATATATATATTTATTTTATATTCACATTTTAAGTGTTATATTTATTGCATATTGCATCTACTATATATATATATATATATATAATAAAATGTATAATATACTAAATATGCAAAACACCAAATACAGTATGTGGCAACATACAAATATAAAAACATACTAATAATACAATAAAATGATATTAAATCAGAAATAATGTGTTCGGTGTGTAATTGTTATTTTCAATCATTGTTTTGTCTATAATGGCATCATAGATATTTCTTATATTATATTATATAGCTCTTATTATTACTGTGCGATAGAACTGATTTTTTTTTAAAATTGTTGTAAAAAATCTTGCAAAAATAATTAACATAAATAATAATTATTAAAATATCACGCATAAAAATTTAATAACATTTCTTAATATGTTTTTTTTTTTTTTTCTTTTCTAATACATAATTATAAGTTAATAACAAAATAGGTGTATTTAAAATATAGCTATGCGACGAGTAGTTGAGTATAATACAAATTTATATATATGCAAAATAATATAGTGTGTAAGTTAAGTTAAATATACAATAATTGCATATTTTTTTTACGTTTTTCTATAATATAAAATTTAATTTTACTATTCCATTTTATTTAGTTAATGTGTGCTGCTTTGATTCTGGTGTTGTGCATTTTATTTTTCTCTTCAAAAATTCTTGTTAAAATAATTTTTTAAAATAATAATTATTATTATATTTAATTTAATATAATTTATTTCATTTATTAATTGTGTTCTTTAAATATATATTAATAAATTAATAGTTTTCATTTCATTTAAAAAAAAAAAAACAATACTTTATTTAATATTCAGATTATAAAATTAAATTCTGTAAATTACATGTTAGTTGCTGTTGTTGTTTTGTGCGTTTTTTTTTTTTTTTTTGACCTATTTAAATAGTAATTTTTTTATTTGTATGTATGCAAATGCATACACACACACACACACACACACACACACAAACTTGTAAATATAATTAAGTAACTTTTTACAAAATAGTCACTTTATTAATTAACATATAATTTATACAAATAATAATAATATTTATTTATTATATAAATTATTAGAAATATTCTGATAAAGATTTTTTTTTTTTTTTCTATTACGATACACCTAAAATATTGTATTAAAATTAATATGAAACCGTGGCTACAAAAACATAATAATATTATTTATTTATTTTATTTTAATATAAATTAAAATAGTGATATTATATCGTAATAATATATTATGTAAACAATTAACTGATAAAAACATATGGAAATAATAATACAATAAAATTATGTATAAATAAATATAGGAAAATGACATAATTTATTCAATGTAAGATTTTCCCTCTTCATATTTTTTTCTATCATTCGAGAGATCCTTTTAGCGCTCGTACGGTGTTGATTGTATACGTGTTAATTACTCAGACATACGAAGCCAACTCTTCCCACTGTAATAGAATAATTTGATTATTCACTCTTTCCGTTGCTGTTAATTTGCGGTAAATTATTTCGTATGTAATTACATTACAATTCAACAATGTTTCAAACGTTTGCTTTATTAATTCAATTATTATTATTGGTTAATCTCTGAATAGCGTCAAACAATATAACATTGGATATGCTATCTAACTTCTGAATTACAGTATATCTATACATACGCTAGTCACACAATAATATTGTATTATAAGTATAGATAAAAACTAATCTAACACTTTTACTGTTAAATGGTAAACATTTCGATTCTTACCACTCACACATTTATAAATCTAAAAAAAAATGTCTTTGTTTAAATATATTTTGTCTATATACACTCCATTAAAAGTATAATTATTATATTATAAATATCCAATTCGTATCGAATTAGTAATAGGAAAAATATGTCTGCGTAAATATTCTTATCATTGAATATATAAATACGCAGGTACTTGAAAATATTGAACTGTATGACTAAATAAAAAAAAATAAATAAACAATAATAAAAATCATAATTATAATAATAAATATTCTCTTTGGATGCCACATGTGTCGTATAAATTATAAAATACCAAGACGTTAAATCTTTTATTGTAAATAAGTTTTTTTTATTTGTTTACTTTTAAAATATTATTAATATCAATTCAATTTTTATTTTTTTTTGACTTGTACCAATATATGAATTTATTCTTTATTTAAAATTTTAATAAAAAATATAAGTATAGCACAAATTTGGTGTGATTGAAAATTCGTCGAAATCATAACATAAAACAATACGATGTATTGCACATGGTTGAACGAATCAAACTACTTTATACAAATTATTTGTTTTAAAACTTTTGCCATTGCATTACGTATAGAATTTGCCACAGCAATAGAACTACCTACATTATGTTCTTAACAATTGGTCAATTGAGTTAAACATTGATATTCACCGATTTATATATATGATGTCGTACATTCAATTAGACATATAAAAATTTGACTGAAATTCAGAAGAGAAGCATTTTCACTAAAAACAAATATGCAAATTGATCAAAACATTTATTTATTCAAAAAATTTATTAAACAAAATGAATTTAATAAAAAAAAAAAAATAATAATATGTATTTTATTTTTTTCTATTTTTAGGTTAAACCAAACAAATTCAAAGATGCATGTTACAAATAATGATGATTATAATGAAGATGGAATATCTCAATTTGTTAAAATCACTGATGTTGATAGTAAAATTATTAAAAATTCTATGGCATCATCAAATTCAAAAGAACACAATAAAGCCTCAACGTCAACAGTATCAGCATCTGCTGCATCTACAATAAATGTAAATTCAAATAAAATCTCAAATTATAATGATACAACTGCAACAACATCAATAAGTTTAGATTACAATAATGTTAATACCAAAGAAATTGATAAAAATATGATAGCCGCCACCAAAGATATAAGTAATAATAATAATTATAATAATAATAATAATAATAATAACAATAATAATAATAATAATAATAATAATAACAATTATAATAATAATAATAATAATAATAATAACTATAATAATAATAATAATAATAATAATAACAATTATAATAATAATAATAATAATTTTAATAATAATAATAATAATAATAATAATAATTTTAATAATAATAATAATAATAATAATAATAAATTACAACAACAAACATTATCTTCTGAAAATGAACATATAAAAGGAAATGGAAATAAAAATAATTCATTCAATGGTAAGTTTGTCGACATTTATTCGCTAACAGATGATGAAAATTCAACATCAAATTTAAATGGAAGTAGTAAAACAATTATTGAAGACGATGATGAATTTTTCTTAAGTTTGGATTCAAATGATAATAATAATAATAATAATGATAATAATAATGATAACAAAAATAATAATAATAATAATAATAATAATAATAATAATAATGTTGGATCAATTAATATATCAAATGATAATGATCAAGATAAAATTAAAAATGATAAATCATCATTAGCCATGGAAATTGATATTGATATAGATAAAATTGTTAATGATTCTTTAAATAATAAAACACAAAATAATTTATGTGGTACGCATCGGACAGCACCTGCGGCATCATCAACACCATTACAATTAGAAAAATCAACTAAAATTAATTCTAAAAATGATAATAAAAATATTGAAACAGATTTTATTACTAAAGATATTGATAATGTGCCAAAAAATTATAATAATGAAACAGTTCCTACAACAACAGCAACTATAACAACCACAACAACAACAACATCAACAACAACAGCAGCAACAACAACCATTACTGCTTTGTCATTACCAACAGCAAATATAGTAACCGCAACAACCTCATCAACAATAATTAGTAATAGTAATAATAATAATAATAACAATAATAATAATAATAATAACAATAATAATAATAATAATAATAATAATAATAATAAAAATAATAATAACAATAAAATTGATAGCCATAATGCTACAATTAAAGCTATCACAGATATTATTGATGATGGTGATAATGATGATGATAGTGATAGTCAACCACCAAATAAAAAATTATGTAATTCAATAGAAGATAATTTTAAAAGGCATAATAAAATTATTAATAATTTAATTGAATCAACAAAAATAACAGAAAATGGTAATAATAATGATGAGAATAATGACGATGTCAATTCAATTCAATTACAAATTAATAAATTCACAAATGAATTAAAGGATTTACAAGAATTAGCAATAACGAAAGAAAAAGAATGGAATTTCATTCTTTATTTATGTAAAATACGTGAAGAATTGATTTTACGTTTACAACGTGAATTAAATGTAAAAAATATAAAAAAATCTCCAGTTGATTTTGGATTTTTAAAACAACAATTACAAAATTCCACAAATACAGCAACAATTGCAAATTCGTCATCATTAGCGGCTATATTATCATCATCTGTAATAAAAAATACATTAAATAATAATGAAATTGATACAAAAGCGTTGTCAAACATTGTTGCATCGTTAGTAACACCATTACCATCAACATCAGTAGCAGCAGTAGCAGCAGCAGCAACCACCACACAAGAAGAGCAACATAAGTCACCAAGACCAGTAGTTGCAACAACAAATCCAATAATAATTAAAAATCCAAATACAATACAGACAATTTTACAAAAATGTGGTAATATGACTACCGAAGATTTAGCTAAGGAAAAAGATGAAATAGCTAATTTATACAGGTAAGTGAATAAAAAATGAAATTTGTTTCGATCTTTGAAAAAAATCTTTTCTTTTAATGTATTTAGTTGTTTTAAACTTGTTTATTTTATTTTATTTGATTTTTTTTTTTTAATATCTTGCCGCATCTTCAAATTTATCGGGTATTTTAGTTTTAGAAATAATTTACGAATTTTTTTTTTTTTTTAGCTCTATACTTATTTTATTTCTATTGCAGATTCTATTGATGTTATTATTTTTTGTTCCTTTTTTTTTTTATGCTTCGCGTTTATGAACAATTGATTTATTTTTACGGAAATTAATATGTGTACATGATATTTTCTGTATGAAAATTCAATGTGGAATTTTGTCTCCGGAAAAGTTAAAATTGGGCTATAAAAATTATAAAACCATATAAATCATTCCGAACAAATAATATGTTACCTACAGTTTTACAAAAATAAGTAGAGACTGTGTCAAGAATTAGGTTAACATCTTATAAGTTCTATGTGAAATGCTTTTACAGCAAAATGAATACTATATTGTACTATATTTGTTGGTGATATTGCGTTAGAGAAAGCATCCGTTTACAAAACTGTCATTGACTGATCCGCCGTATTCATCAGATTTGGTATAAAGTGACAATGCTCACATTCTATTATTCCGTCTGAAGGCATTAGAAATTTGGAATATTGTAGCAATAAGTGCTAAAATGAGGATACGTTGAAATATAAACCGATTTATGACCAACAAATTAGTTCTTTATTTATCGAACAACCCTCGTATTATATAATTATGTTTTCAAAAAAAAACAATAAAAATATTTATATTATAATTAAAGATAATTTAGTTTTAATGTATATAATAAAATTATACTGTGGGTTAATAAAAGCTACTCATTCTTTTATTTCATTTTATTCATATAATTTCAATGTATGTTTCGAATAATATAATGTTGCATGACGCTTTTTTAATTTTTTTTTTTTTTTAATTATTCCTTTTGCTTACATTTTTTCATATCATTTTTCATTATTTTGGAATAGTTTTTGTATTTGATTTGGTATAGAGAAATACGATCAACTTTTATGACAACAATACCATTCAATAATACTTTTAATTTATCGATGTTATTGCGTTTAAATAAAATGTCTTTTATTTTGTAGTTATATTAAAGTTTTATTTATTAAATATCAATGAAATAACTAAAGTTGAGTTCGTTTTAGTGGTGGTTGTGGTGCTTGGTGGTGAAGTGTTATCTCTGGTTTTCATATTTAATTATATGAGGCCAAACGAATACAAAAACTAATTCCTTATTTTTTATTTTTTTTTTTCTATTAAAAAATAAAATCATTAAAAGTTTTCAAATAATATTTTATAATTTTTTGTTTTAACCCACTTTACATTAATATACTTTTAAATAGTATTCTGTTTCCCAGAGCTAATCTTCCAAAAACAACAACACTGGACACATTAACATCCGACACATTTCTACAAAATAATAACAATGTACATCAAAGATTACAAAAAGAAATCCAACAAATTCGGCAACAACAACAACAATATATGCAACAACAACAAAATCATCAAGCCGTCATGAATAATATATTGAATGATCATCATCAGCTGCAGCAACAAATTGGACGTCAAGGTGCCACAAAAGATGTTAAAAGTATTATTGCTGAATATAAACAAAGTCATCCGGAACAGGTACCAAGACGTGGCCGTAGATTAAAATCAATGTTTGGAGGCAATAATATTGGCAATAATAATAATAATAATAATAATAATAATAATTTAGATATAGGAAACATAAATTCTATGTTACGTGGTGATAACAGTGGTGGTAACATAACAGGTAGTAATAGTTATAATATTTTTGATACACAAATGACTGAGAATTGTTTTTTTTTTCTCAAACAAAAAATTAAGGTTTAAATATTAATGTAAATTCAAGACCATCAAGTGCAGACTCAACACATAGTAATTCCAACAATAATAGTAATATTAATAACATAAATTTGCAACCATTTCCAACCACAAATTTGTTACAATTAATTAAAGAAGTAGCATCAACATCAACTTCATTGTCATCAGCATTAATACCAACAACAGTAATGGCATCAACATCAACATTTAATTCGAATAATAATGCAAATGTACCAGTTGCCAAATTTTTGTATAAAGATATATTAAAATCATTATCAAATAATCCAAATGCAATGTTATCTACCCCAGCATCATTAATTTCACATATTAATACTAACAATAATAATGCAAATAAAGCTGTTAATTTATCTGATGACGGTGGCATGGATGATGCTAATGTTGAAACAAATAATAATAATGTAAATTGTAACAAACAACAACTAAAACCATCTATAAAATCTTCGCAGTCAACACAAAATAATTATCCCGAAGTTACATTACATGCAGTGAAACCAAAAATTGAGCCATTGTCAATGAATACTACTACAAATTTAAAATCAAATAAATTTCAACAACATCATCATCAGCAACAACAACAACAACTAAAACCAGGACAAACGCCATCATTACCACAATTACAACAGCAGCCGCAACAACAGCAATCGAATTCTTTATTACATAATATATTAACTAAAGTAAGTTCTTATATTGTAATAATAACTATATCACAAAAACAATTACAATTACATTTATTAAAAAAAATCGTTTTTTTTTTATGTTTAATAGAATGCGCGTCCAAATAATAGCAATACATTTACATCAACACCATCATCATCATCGTCATCGCAATTTCCATCAACGTTAGCACGTTTATTAACAGCACCCGAACGTATAACATCACATATATCAAATTATACTTCGAGTCAAACATTGCAACAGCAACAACAACAACAACAACAACAACAACAACGCCAACAGCTATTGCAAGAACATCAACAATTACAACAAAAAGAACAAATACAGCAACATCACCAATTGCAGCAACAATTGTCATATTTACAGCCAATGCAATCAACATGTATGAATTTAACTGTAAAGCCAAAGAGTGAAATCACAATAACAGCTATTACACCACAAAACCAACACCAACACCAACAACAATTGATGAAATCTAATACACCACAACAACAACAATTACTACAAAAACAATTTCAACATCGAAAAGAAGTGCAACAACGCGAACAACATCAAAGAATATTGCTACCAATTGTTCAACAATATTTTCAAAATGAACAACAAAAGCAAATGCAAGAACAATTGTTATTGCAGCAGCAGCAACAACAACAACAACAACAACAACAACAACAACCCCATTCAGATGCACGCATTAAAACAGAAATGTTTATGAATTTGGTTGGTCAATAATTTAATTTTTATTTATTTATTTAATGCATGTAGGTGCCATACAAAACATTACTATGAATGAATGTTTTTAGTTTGCTCTAATTGAATTAAATTGCAAATATTTATTTCATTTAGGCAGTTCAAAATAATGAAACTACGATAAATCGATCCATTTTTGTATATTTTCATAGTTTGTGCTGCTCAGAAAGGTCGTGTTTCTTTGATTGAAAGAACGGGTAACCAAAAGGAATATTGTCTTTTGTGCTTCTGTAATGTTTGTTTGGTGACTCTGGAAACATGGATCGTTGAGCATTGTCGAGTTGATCAACAACTTTATCATGTGCCTTGGCATGTTCTTCTACTGTTCCTTCCAATTCTTGGATTAAATTGACTACGTTGTTAACAATATATCCACTATTAACAGTTTCATTCTATTTCAACAGTTCATTTCATACAAATATATTTTGATACCACCAAATATCCTTCAAACCATTAATATTGCGTTTTGGATTCTATGATTATGATTTCCAAAGCTACCTGTTTATTGCGTTTATTGTGATCATAAGAAACCACTTTTGTTAGCATCAGTTCTGATGGAAAATAGAAATTTGTTAAATCTTTGAGACTAGACGAGAAACAAACGGTGACTTTCAATAGCTGCTATTTTTAAATTTACGAGCACAGGTAAATGATCGGTTGTTGTATTGTATTTAGACATTTCAGAAAATAAGAAAAAATAATAAAACGTCGGTTGACGTTTTTGACATATTATAGGCTATAGCACTATTCCTCCATTTTAACATACAATATGAACACTTACAAATAATTAATTAATGAGTTACATCATCATCAACTCCACTCCATCTAGTAAGTTGACTATATATGGGTTGATGGGGTTGATATACACTTAATCATCCCTTCATTATAATGCCTCTTGTCATATTTCAAGTAACTAATGGGGATCCGGAACATATGTCTTTCCATGAGGAGATTGCTTTCGTTAACCTTCTAACTTTTTCTCGTCATAGCCGATCGCAGTGATATATTTATTTGACGTGTATGTGTGTAACACTTAACATTTACGATACTTGTCAGTGTATTATTCTATACTAAGTTCAAATATTTGATTTAGATTACAAATATAACATTATTCAAACGTGTATTCTGTATAAATTAAGTATGGCACTGCTGTTGTAAGAACACAGATTAGAAATTAATGTTGTACAACTTTTTACAACTGTGAATTCATTCTTTTTCTTTTTATTTATGCTCACATGCTCATTCGCAGGATGATGAAGAAGCTGATGATGGTGTAGATCGCTTAGTTATCGATGAAGGTGAAACAAATAATAATAACAATGAACAAATGGTCATTGATTCAGAAGATCATGATAATGAAGCGCCTGAATGTCAAGGATGCAAACGTCGAACAGCACTGTTTGTTTGTGCTGGTTGTGGAAATCAATGGTATTGCAGTCGAGAGTGTCAAGTAAATTTAAAAAAAATTATATAGCATTTAACAAAATGAACAAAATTTTATACTGTAATTTTTAATTTATTATTTCAATTTTATAGGTAAAAGCATGGGATGAACATTGTGAAGTATGCATTGACTAATTCAAGATTTTCATCGAAGAAGCTGAGAAACATTTTCCATATAATTTTATTCTTTTTTTTTTTTTTTTATCAATAACTTTAAATGTATCGTTAAATTTTTCCATATATCCGTAAACATAATTATAAAATCAATATTTTTATTTTTATAAAACGTCAACAAGAACTGTTGTTAATAATAATATAACTTTATAAACTCTTAAGTAAAAAATGCAACAAACATTGATAAATAAATTAAATGTATTTAAGAAATGCATAAATAATTCATTGAAATAAAATTTAATTTAAATTAAAAAATAAATAATAATGTAATTTTTTATAAGTATTGAATAATATAAAATAAGTGTGTCGTTTAAATAATCGAGATTTAGGTTAAAAAATAGAACATACAGTATAATAATTTTTGAAACATGATTTTTTTTTTATTCTAAATAGGTTCAATTGGACCGGTATTGAGTCATTCATCACCGGTTTGGCACGATCAACTAATGCATATATAGATATTTTTTACGTCCGTTATAGCAATGTACTGAATTACTTACGTTACGGCTGCTTTGATGGCTGACACATGACAGTTTTCAGTTTTAGTTTTGGGAACAGTAAATAGATATGGTGATAGATCAGGCGAATTTGGAAAATACATCCGTGTTTTCATCAACAATACATTCACTTGTGACGTGGTGTAATAAAAACAGCTGTTTTTCCGCTAGATATTCGGGTCTAACTCGAATCATTCTCATTTAATGATACAAACTTTCAATTCAAATTACGGTTATTTAAACGACACACAGTGTAAATAAGGAAAGGCTATGGAAAGAAAATTAGGAAAATGGATTTTGTGATTTAAAATGCTTTTATTATTATTTCTAAAATATAAATATATATCAATTAAAAATTAAGAGAAAAACTAAATTAGTGTATAAAATAAAAGATAAATTAAAATAAAATAAAAAAATAGTGTGGTAATTTTCTTTAAATAAAAGATTAAATCATTTTTAAATTTTTAAATTTTTTAAATATTGTTCATAAACAATGAATGAATGAATTCTAATTCAACACACAAATTTAGAAATATATAAAAACAGAAAAAATTATATAATAATATTTTCAATTGTTCTCATACACAATCTTTTTTTTTAATTTTTTTTTCTTGTTTACGTTAATAATTATAATAATAATTAAAGTAAACAATAATAAATAAATCAATAATAATTATATATAAGTCAATAAAATTGTTAAAAATTTATTCACTGTAAATTGTATGTATCAATATTGATCATTGATATATATGATATTTATATTTAAAATTGTAAATACGATTTGAGGTTGTAATGTTATGTTCTTAATTAGACCATTCTGTAAATTCGTAGTGTATTTACGGACAGAGGTAGCGAAAGTAGTTATGATAGAATCACAGACTCACCATGGATGGCACTGTGTAATCATTGAATAAATTGCAATCACACAATCAACTCTTAGTGATTCGCATACTGAGCCACCAGATTGATTATACGGAGATACATTAATCCGTAATATGTGATCGCGTTCGGTAGCAATTGGCATAGCAAGACATACTATACCCAACATTTCCGCTCCGAACACAGATGCTTTTGCAAAATCATTTGATATTAAAAATTATTCCACAACAAGTCAGCAGTGCAAAAGTAATGATCTAATTGCGCCAATACATAATACATTACGGGCAAGTTTATTAAAATAATATGACATTAAGGTTTTATACATTTAAATAATGTTTAATTCAATGATAACGACTATCATCAGTTTCATTATCATAATTAACATCATATGCTTCACCAACAACTACAACACTAACAATTTCAAAAACATTGTCATGGTTATCATTATAAGAAAAAAACTAAACACTATAACTAAACCTAGGAAACATTTTTATATTTTCAATTAGAAATCATATGAATTTGATTACTGCCTATAATGTAATAACGAACTATGAAATATACAATTACATTTAAAAATGCATTATGGGCCATTATACCTATATTATTATTATTATTTTATATTAGCCAATCATTCATATAAAAATAATAGAATTAAGAAAGTAGTTATCTTTTGATAATTGTAGATCAAATGATAAATTGCAATATACTCCCAAGAGGAGTATTTTACCAACTTGATTGTAATGGAAGTAACGTAACTAAAAACTATGCACTGCTAAAATTAATACGTTTTTGCATGAACTCAAATTATTAATGATTAAAGAAATTCATATGGTTTCTCGTTTAATTTATTATCATATACTTCTACCATATTAGTATCTGGGAAGAGGGGAAATACTGTCACAATGGTATTGCCATAAAGTATATCCATAAAAATTTGATCACGTGGCGTATGCCAAAATATAAAAATTCAAAATGGTTATTTGCAAAGTTTCACGTTTGACATAACTTTTTGTTTATTAAATATGTTTTTTGTGTTTTTGGAATATTTGTTGGTTGTGCTAATAAAAATTATTGTAATTAAATAAACCAAAATTAATATTATACGAAATGTAATAAAATAACAACAATATGTGATATAAATTGGTATTATAAGTTTAGATTGGTTGCAATGCAATAATATGCAAGAAACGAAGATGATAAACAGCCTGACAGGTATTCGACTGTAGATCAATCATATTTGGAGTGGAATTCACCAAGACGTAGCATAAAAGAAAAACGTAAATTCATATAATTACAAACCATCTGAAGATTTTATTGATGTATAAAACTGTAAGTATACTAATAATTTAAATTTATCAAAAACAAAACGAAAACTATCTTATAGTTATATCACCTTATCTTAACCTATAAATATTTTTATTTTCAGCTTTTGATGCCATCGATATCAATCAATTATTCTTATCACCATTTGACTTCAATATAATATAATGTAATGTGGTGGTTTGTAGATTCCATATCCAAATCAACGTTTATATTAGGAAATTTTTAAATTGTGTTACAAAATACAATGTTATTATTATATTTTTTTGTTGCTCTTACGACATAATCAAAAAGGTATTTATTATTATTTTTAATTTGTTTATTTTACATGAAAAAGAGAATTTGGAATGAACAATTTTAAGTTCTTTAAGAGAATCTAATATTCTTAGGGATATTATTAAAAATGGAAAAATGAGAAAAAAAAAAACTGACAATTGAAGAAACAAACACTACATATTTTCCCATCGACCAAGTCTCATAGACGCTACACCATCGATTATATTATTGTTTAAAATTTATTTTGCGTAGATATTAATTAATTTTCTGTTTATCAATTTTATAAGTTGTTTTTTTTTTCGATTATCATTTTTGTTGTTCTTTTTTTTTTTTTCTTTCAAACGAAAGGAAAGAATAATTTTCAAGTAAATTTTTAATAGCATTTTGTATTATGGATTTATGTGTATATTTTGGTGGTTCAACTATTCAGCAGTGCTTGGAATTGTTTTAATATTTTTTTTTATTTAATATTATTTATTTATTTATTTAATATTATTTATTTATTTATTTATTTATATATTTATTTATTTATTTATTGTATTTGTTGTTTTCTTTTTCTGTCTTTTGCTGAGTTATCCCGACTTTATTGTTTCGTTGAAAAATTATAAATAGAAATGGATAATTTTATATGATATCTCAAACATTTTACTGGAAGAAATACTCGTCCAAGTAACGAAAATTCTATAAAATCTATATGATTATTTTTCTCTTCTAGGAAATCTTCCGTACCTTCTATATAAAAACATTAATTTTTTTCTTTTTGTATTTGTTGTTTTCATGTATAAATTTAATTACAAAATTTTTTTTTTTTTACAAATAAACCACACTCACACATACACACACACACCACACATACAAATATTTTTGTAATTGTTTTTTCTTCGACGAGCATTCTGCAGTAGGCGACGCACGCACCAATGTTTTTTTCGTTTATAATTTACATTATTTCAAATGGAAAAGAAAAAGTTAAATAAAAAGAAATGACTTGCATTTGTTGTTTTTCGTATGTAAATTTAATTAAATTTTTTTTTTTTTTTTACAAATAAATCACACACACACACACACACACAAATGTTTTTTAATTGTTTTTTCTTAGACGAGTAATTTCTTCCGATGAGATTTCATATAAAAACATAATTTTTTTTCATACATATGAAAAACTTCAAATGAAAATTCTGAGAAAACCCGTGAAAATCTCGATGTTCACTAGTGGTAAAAGTGTTTGTAATATTGTATTTAAGATAATTGGAAATTTTCAGAAAGATCCGACCATTATTTCGATTTTAAAAAAAGGCACTGCAAAAGTTCTGTCCGATTTTGACCACCTGATGGTACATTTAAATGTCCAAAACGTTAAAAAAAACACTTTTTACATAAGTTTTGGGACATTTCAATGAATTTCAAACACAATGTGGAAAAATCGTCTCATAACTTTTGTGGTGATGTAAGGAACGGACTCAAAATATGAAAAAACCGGATTTCGTGAGTTTTAGAGCTAGCGCTTTTTCCTTTGGCTATGTTATAGAGGAGGATAAGGGCCACCTTTTTCCCCTGGGACCACTTCTGGGAAATCCAAAATGGCGGAGTTATTAAGGGGTGAAATTTGGGTTTTTTTTGGTAAGCCTTACTTTGAGCAATTATTGTGGGAACATCATAATACTTAGAGACTTGTGTTATAGCTTAAACTACAGGTCATATAGTCTAATATATGGGATAATAGGGATTTTGGAAAATTCCTTTGGGAAACCTGGAAAAATCCCATCGGAAAACATGCGAAAATCGATGTTTTTCGTTGTTCTAGGAAAATCCCCATTTCTCATCGGAAAATTCCAAAATAAATTTTATCGTGAAGATTAAACCTTCCTTTACCTTTCTGCATCATTGGATTTTAAGATAATTGAGTTTTTCCTAGAGTTCCGTCCAACGGAAGAAAGGTCTACATTTGCATTTCCAACCTTTGGGCATCCATGGCCGGGAAATGGTTATAGTTAGGAAAAAAGTTTCCTCCATAAATTGTAGGCCCAGGTGAGGACTCCAACTGGTATTAGTCTTACAAGGAACCATTGAGTATTCCTGGAGTTAGGGGGTCCCAAAAGTGGGAAAATCGGTACCGGAGAATGGCGATAACTCCGCTCCCGGAGGGCTCCTGGGTCCGGAGCTAACCTATAAACTTCGCATCGACGTGCTCTACGTTTGCTGAAAAAAGAAATTGGATCGGAGCGATGAGGTCGGTCGGAATGGCATTTAACCATCACTCTTTTTCAAGACTGCAAAAAATGCAAAAAAGAAATTTCCTTTTCTTTTTCTTGTTTACCTTTTTTTTTATTTACTTTTTTTTCTATTTACTTTTTTTCATATTTTTTTTCGGATTTTTTTAAAATTGTAAATTCACAAGGCGGCCGGAGCCACCTATGTGAAATTTTTTTTTTTTCATGCGTCCATCATCGCATTTCGAACCCGCCGATTTCATATCCCATATGAATATTTGCTACACCTCTACCTCATACACTACACTTGTTATTAATGTTTATATGTCGGTTGCGATATATAAGGTACAAAAATTTTGAATTTATTTTTTGGAAAGTGTGTCACATAAATGATGAGACACTTTTTTATTTTTAAATTTTTTTTTTATAAGTGTACATGTGGGTCGACTTTTTTTTTTTTTTTTTTTTCTATATTATTATGTATTGTATTTTATACTTACCATTTTATTTATTTTTTTTCTTTTCTTTTCTCTCAAAGGTGATGTTACCAAAATTGATAGTACAAATTAATTTTTTTTTTCTCTTTTCAGATTTCAATGGACGGAAGTCAAAGGCTGGGGATTGATGAAATTGATCAAATAATTAGACAATTATTATTTTTTTAAATTAAATTAATTATACATTTATTAATAATAAATTATTAGTTATAAATTAAATACATGTAAAATGTTTGTAATAAATATGTTAAATTATTTTTACATTTTAAATAAAGAACACAATTAGTGATAATTAGCATATATTTATATTATTTTTTATTTGATATTTATACTATTTTATATTAATCTTCAAAGGCTTTAAGATGATGGTTGATGGTCATTTAATATTTCACTTTCTTCTGCAATGCATTGTAAAATAAGATGTTGGTTTTACTTCAAGCAAAACTTCTAACATAAAAATAAAACGACTCTGTAATGGTTGGTAGATTTCGTATGTGATCCATGTGTTGTAACATCGATTAGTTGATATTCATATACAGCTGTTATCTAAAATATAAAAAATAATATTTAATTAAATATTAAATATAACATGGATTAAATTACAAAACTACTGAGACTTTACCTCTGGATAGATTAATCACAAAGCCGTATTATTAATTTGTCATCAAATCTAAATTTAGTAAATTCTTCAAAATACATGTCTGCTGTTGTAATTACAAACGTTGTCACTTTGTTGATTTTGTGTTTTAACAAATATTGATGCATAACTCCTGAACTATATTTATTAGTACATTTGTTAAACTTGGATGGTGATTATTAGCTATTAGATGAAAATTACAGGTACACGTACACGTGTTGTAGTTGTTACTGATGTTGCCGATGAAAATATAGAATTATCTTCTACATATATATTGTAATTGATACGATGTTTAGGTATGTATTTTAATTTCAATATTTATTTGATTGAGGTTGTCAACTCATTGAATTAATGTAATTAACAGGTTGTTTTTTCAATGATGGTTGATCCTGGGAACTAATACAATACATAATATATAGTTGATTGTTGTGTTGATAAATGTTAGTTTTTGTTGCACATGATAATATTGATTATCACGGCCGTGCTGGATCTAATTGTTGACATTTTAATAGTGATATTATTGTGGTGATATGGTGGTAGTGGTAGTGCATCAAATTGTATTGTAGCTGTTACTAAATATGACAATACAATATAAACTGAAGCGTCTATATGGTTGGTTACATTTGACAATACAATAGAAGTTACTTTAAATTATTATATTAAATATAAATATTATAATTAAAATATACATAACTTAATGATAATGGTATATTGAATATTATTAACAATTTAACTTTTGTTATGTAAAAATTACCAGATTTAAAGTTACAAATACTTTTATAGAATAATTTTAATAATAATCATGCATTAAAATCCATTTTTAACTTATGATAAATCATAATTAAATAAGCAAATTAATAAATTAATCTTAAATTACTACTTTACAGATAAATCTAATTTTTAATTATTATATATATAAATATATAGAAAGCTTCCGTATAGTATGTGTGCATTTGATAGTTTTTTGCTAAACAAATCTTACTTTATATATTGCAAAAATGTTTAAAAATTTTTAAATTGATTTTTATAAGATATTTTTAATTTTTTTTTATCACATTAAATTTTTATTGGCATTTATACAAATTAAATTTCTTATTGAACAAGTTTATGCAAAATTATCAGTCATCCAGTGAAATTTGCTGGAGATCAGATGTTGCCTTAGAGAAAGTGATAATGTGTATCACTTTAATTTTATATTAATGTTCAAAATTGAATTTGAATTTTGATGGTCGTTTAACATTTTTTCGGTGTATATCACTTTCTTCTACAATCCAATGTAAAAGAAGATGTTTTGTTTTACTTCAAGCAAAACTTCTAACATAAAAATAAAACGACTCTGTAATGGTTGGTAGATTCCGTATGTGATTCACTTGTTGTAACAAGTTTTGTTGATAATATGATAATGAAGTTTCGTCAAATTCATTTTTCTTCAACCGATTAACAATAGAATATTTATAATCACATTCATATACAGCTGTTATCTAAAATATAAAAAATAATGTTTAATTAAATATTAAATATAACATGGATTAAATTACAAAATTACTGCGACTTTACCTCTGGTTAGATTTATCACAAAGACGTATTATTAATTTGTCATCAAATCTAAATTTAGTAAATTCTTCAAAATACATGTCTGCAGTTGTAATTACAAACGTTGTCACTTTGTTGATTTTGTGTTTTAACAAATATTGATGCATAACTCCTGAACTATATTTATTAGTACATTTGTTAAACTTGGATGGTGATTATTAGCTATTAGATCAAAATTACAGGTACACGTACACGTGTTGTAGTTGTTACTGATGTTGTCGACGAAAATATAGAATTATCTTCTACATATATATTGTAATTGATACGATGTTTAGGTATGTATTTTAATTTCAATATTTATTTGATTGAGGTTGTCAACTCATTGAATTAATGTAATTAACAGGTTGTTTTTTCAATGATGGTTGATCCTGGGAACTAATACAATACATAATATATAGTTGATTGTTGTGTTGATAAATGTTAGTTTTTGTTGCACATGATAATATTGATTATCACGGCCGTGCTGGATCTAATTGTTGACATTTTAATAGTGATATTATTGTGGTGATATGGTGGTAGTGGTAGTGCATCAAATTGTATTGTAGCTGTTACAAAATATGACAATACAATATAAACTGAAGTTCTATATGGTGGTCTGTATTTGTCTATATAATAGAATTTATTTTAAATTATTATATTAAATATAAATATTATAATTAAAATATATATGATTTAATGATAGTGGTATATTTTGTAAATTTTTAAAATTAATTGAAGGTTGTAAACTAATATTAGATTTCTTTTTAGATTAAATATTATTAACAATTTATCTTTTGTTATGTAAAAATTACCAGATTTAAAGTTAGAAATAATTTTATAGATTAATTTTAATAATAATCATGCATTAAAATCCATTTTTAACTTATGATAAATCATAATTAAATAAGCAAATTAATAAATTAATCTTAAATTACTACTTTACAGATAAATCTAATTTTTAATTATTATATATATAAATATATAGAAAACTTCCATATAGTATGTGTGCATTTGATAGTTTTTTGCTAAACAAATCTCACTTTATATATTGCAAAAATGTTTAAAAATTTTTAAATTGATTTTTATAAGATATTTTTAATTTTTTTTTATCACATTAAATTTTTATTGGCATTTATACAAATTAAATTTCTTATTGAACAAGTTTATGCAAAATTATCAGTCATCCAGTGAAATTTGCTGGAGATGAGATGTTGCCTTAGAGAAAGTGATAATGTGTATCACTTTAATTTTATATTAATGTTCAAAATTGAATTTGAATTTTGATGGTCGTTTAACATTTTTTCGGTGTATATCACTTTCTTCTACAATCCGATGTAAAAGAAGATGTTTTGTTTTACTGCAAGCAAAACTTCTAACATAAAAATAAAACGACTCTGTAATGGTTGGTAGATTCCGTATGTGATTCACTTGTTGTAACAAGTTTTGTTGATAATATGATAATGAAGTTTCGTCAAATCCATTTTTCTTCAACCGATTAACAATAGAATATTTATAATCACATTCATATACAGCTGTTATCTAAAATATAAAAAATAATGTTTAATTAAATATTAAATATAACATGGATTAAATTACAAAATTACTGCGACTTTACCTCTGGTTAGATTTATCACAAAGACGTATTATTAATTTGTCATCAAATCTAAATTTAGTAAATTCTTCAAAATACATGTCTGCTGTTGTAATTACAAACGTTGTCACTTTGTTGATTTTGTGTTTTAACAAATATTGATGCATAACTCCTGAACTATATTTATTAGTACATTTGTTAAACTTGGATGGTGATTATTAGCTATTAGATCAAAATTACAGGTACACGTACACGTGTTGTAGTTGTTACTGATGTTGTCGACGAAAATATAGAATTATCTTCTACATATATATTGTAATTGATACGATGTTTAGGTATGTATTTTAATTTCAATATTTATTTGATTGAGGTTGTCAACTCTTTGAATTAATGTAATTAACAGGTTGTTTTTTCAATGATGGTACATCCGGTGAACTAATACAATTGATACATCAATATCATGATATATAGTTGATTGTTGTGGTGATAAATGTTAGTTTTTGTTGCACACGATAATATTGATTACATACGGTCGTGCTTGATCTAATTGTTGACATTGAAATAGTAATATTATTGTGATGATATGGTGATAGGGGTTGTGCATCAAATTGTATTGTAGCTGTTACAAAATATGACAATACAATATAAACTGAAGTTCTATATGGTGGTCTGTATTTGTCTATATAATAGAATTTATTTTAAATTATTATATTAAATATAAATATTATAATTAAAATATATATGATTTAATGATAGTGGTATATTTTGTAAATTTTTAAAATTAATTGAAGGTTGTAAACTAATATTAGATTTCTTTTTAGATTAAATATTATTAACAATTTATCTTTTGTTATGTAAAAATTACCAGATTTAAAGTTAGAAATAATTTTATAGATTAATTTTAATAATAATCATGCATTAAAATCCATTTTTAACTTATGATAAATCATAATTAAATAAGCAAATTAATAAATTAATCTTAAATTACTACTTTACAGATAAATCTAATTTTTAATTATTATATATATAAATATATAGAAAACTTCCGTATAGTATGTGTGCATTTGATAGTTTTTTGCTAAACAAATCTCACTTTATATATTGCAAAAATGTTTAAAAATTTTTAAATTGATTTTTATAAGATATTTTTAATTTTTTTTTATCACATTAAATTTTTATTGGCATTTATACAAATTAAATTTCTTATTGAACAAGTTTATACATAACGATCAGTCATCCAGTGAAATTTGCTGGAGATGAGATGTTGCCTTAGAGAAAGTGATGATGTGTATCACCTTACTTAGGTGATTCCACCATCATAAAGACCACAATATAGATAATATTTTTACATAAATGAAATTACAAATTGATAATATTAACATAAAATGATAATTGTAATTTTTTATATGAAATTACAAAATATTATTTATTATTATTCTAAAATAAACTCTGAATCTGATACACACACACTTTAATATTTATATATATATTTCTTTTTTTATACAGTTTTCTTTATTTTATTGTGATTACAAATTAATTTATAAATAATTAAATTCATTTCATAACTAAATTTTTCAAAATAAAACCAAACTTCAATCAATTAGATATTCCTAAATTGTTAATTTGAAGTTTTAATTTAAGGTGTTATACATGTGACAACGATTTACTATCTTATTATCAATAATAATTATTACATATGTTTATAATAAATATATGTACCGATAAACCTTATACCCAATCTACAATGAAACCGCAATACAAATTAGTATACTGTTGTATCACATATTTTACAAACCACAATCAATGCATTTCTAAAAATAATGAAATGGACTGCTGTGCGATTACACTTTTTCCAATTTGGTATTCTGGTTTCATTGTAGAATGGGTATTATTTAAACAATCATATGCATATACGTTAAACATATCCAAATTAGTTTCAATAGATTATAGATAATTAAAAAATTGTGATAACATTAATAATAATACAATTTTAATTAATGTAACACAAATTCCATGACCTACTTAATGTATGGTATTTTATTTTCAAATCAATTTTAGAATTATTTAATATACAATTTAATAAATAGTGGTTCAATAAAAATTAAGTAAATTAAAATGACTAGTGAAAAAACATCACCAAACTGGATGTTAATGTAATAAAATAAAATTAAGTTAAATGTGTGTGTGAACAATTAAAAATTACCAACTAAACATGAATTCAAAATGATAATTTTGCGAGCATGTGATAGTAATAAAATGATGCAAATTGTTTTTTTTTTTCTTAATAATTGTGTATATAATTTATAATTTAATTATCCATTTGGATAAGCAGACAACATCACATATCATATTTAAATTTATGGTTACTGATAATATATTAAATTCCAGTTAATACTAGTTACAAAATAGATTAAAAGTACATTTAATTTAATATTATATGATAATATTATAGATATTAATAAAATGCCCACATACTCCAAAAATGTTGGGAATCTTATAATATTATATAAATATTTATTAGGACAAACAATTTCACCATATGCATTCTTAAATCTAAGCATTTTGTCAATTAATTGTCTAGTTATTAATAGATTTCCACAATTTTTCTTGCTGCTTTGAAAATATAATGTATTTTTGTGTTTTAATTATTACATAAACAATTAGTTATTATTACTTCAATCACAGCAGCTGCATGCAATTCTATTGTCATCACTTAGTTTACCTGTAAGTAAAATTATCTTTTATTAATTACATATAAATATATAAAAAAAACATATTCAGTTTGTTAGTAATAGAAAATATGTAATTTTCCTAAATTTTGTGTTATATAATTAATTCTTCTTATATTAGTGGCTATTCGGTCAAAAATTTTATATGTTAATATTGATAAAGATAATTCTTATTATATGAAAATAAAAAAAACAATATTATCAATAAATGTAATTTTTTTATTTCTTCGAGTATATAAACATAACGTTTCGGTATATTATTCATTCAGCATTATCAAATGTAATGATAAAATTAATTATTGATAATATTGTTTTTTATATTTTAATATAATATAAATAATTTAAGTAATGTAAACATATGAAATTTTTGGCCGAACAGCGACTAAGAAAAATTATTTATTATAAATAATATTGTTACATTGATATAACATTCTTATTTAAAAGTAAATAGAATCATGAAACAAAATGTTTGTATTATCAGTTGTCTTCAACAAATCCATCTACAGAGGATGTCAAGAGGCATTCTACTAGCAGCGTTCGTATAACTTGAATACATGACAAATATGCATGGAAATCTCTAGATAGGCTAACCATTGACCAAATAGATGACATTGATATAAACAGAAAATGAAAAAATCATTACTTGAAGTTCGTACTTCACGCAATATTGCTGCCAATAAAAATATGACACATATTCGTTATAAGGCTATATAAATAATTGTCTCTTAAATTGCGTCATTCAACAATTTTATGTGAATTTAATACAACTAAACATGTAAATTTCCCAGCAAGTCAACAACAACGACTGAAAGCATTGTACAGAATGCGTGTGTGGATTATTAACATTGGATACACGCGTTTGTAAGTGATTCAGAAATAGCGGCTGAGTCTGATCTTAGTATAAGCATATGCATAAATTATCCAACAGACCTGTTCATACATAATACTTAGTAGTGTAAGTGATGATCTGTTGGTAATTGCGAAGTCGATCAAATACGGGGCTATGGACTGAATATTTTACAGATATACTTAATGGTTCTCCAATAATAACACACCTCAATCACATCGTCTTGTTTCGCCAAACGCAATCTCATGTTTAAGAGAGACATCTTCAATTTGTGCACCTAATACTGTACATCTGGTATGAAGAGGTTAATGTCAGAATTAGTATTTGTTAAAATGGGATATACCATATTATCCGCATTAAGAACGTAATTTAAAACAAATAGTAACAACACACACACACACACACACACACATCAAACAACAAACATCAAAGCTCGATAACCTTATACAAGATACTCAATGTTTTTACAAAAAATTAGTATTATTTCTTTAGGTACGTAATGAAAAAAAAAATATTTTAATTAATTGTACATGAATATTTTTGTTTAGATCCAATCGAGAGACGCAAAAATCAGAATATCGCATTTTATAAACAAAAATGTCATTTAATTTTAATAAATTATTATAATAAAATTAATTATTTATATATCTTATTTATGTTGATGGTACATGGTATACCCGGTATATCAGCAAAAATAGACAACAAGCATAGCACAATTTCAAAAAAAAAATTAAAATAAATAAAATACCAGTTTTTATCAATTATATTTTGTTTATAATTTAAATTAACTTCTTGCAAAAACGATGATGTATCCACAATCATCAAATCATGTTATATAAAAAATGTGTATGCTCAGCATATGTTATTTATTAAAAATTACACAAGTTGATAAAATAATACTCAGAATGAGAGTATATTCCAATATGTCTGCAATTGTGTTTCGATATAGATGCATCATTAATTACATAATTGAACAGTCGCCCATATACAGTGAAACTAACCCCAGAATATAATAATATTATTTTGTCAAAGATTTACGTTTTTTCGATTACATATGGTAATTCATTTTAGTAAGTCTCAGTATAAAAACTAAAGTCAATATGTCCATACCGAAAGTATTACAATCACAGCAACCGAATTGAGTAAATAAATAACTTGGTGGCAAAGTAGGCCAATCAATCTGTATCTAAATCATAACTTATACCATTTGTTCGTTTATAAAATCAAAAATAGAATATCTTTGAAAATATACATAGACGTTTCAAATTAATAATGTTTGTACACCCTGCATTATATAGACTATAAGTAATCACTCATATATAAAAATAATGGTAATTAAGGAAACATCTATCTTTTTCGATAATTGAATATCAATTGGTGAATTATTATATAACAACATGCACGGAGTAATCTATCAAGTTCATTGTATTGAATGTTTGAATGGCAGATATGACAGATATGGAATATGATAACATTTATGTATGATGATGAATAACAAATTAAAAATGTGACACATTGTGTGTGCGCCGCGGTTATTCTATAGGGTTATTCTTTTTTAAATTTACCTGCAGATCTTTCTTCCTACCTACCTAATAAAAAACAAGTACACACGTCATGATGAATGTACTTGCGATAAAATATTATATATAATTTATTGTTAATTTTAAATGTAATTGTCAACAACACAGTGGTATTGTTTTAATCTAATTTAATACGTTGTACATATAGAAAGTGCTCATCATTTAGTTACGAGTGTTTAAAGCGGCGCTGCTAAAGTACAATTTTAAAATAACATGAAATTTAAATTAAAAAGTATATAATTATTATAAATGTGCTCGTACATATATTTAATTATTTATTTTAATATTTTATTATTTGATAATAATCTCATTCGGTTATAAACGCATTCATGTTAAACTTAAAATTACGAATAATTGTAGCAGTGAATATATTTATATAATTTTTTGAATATGTTTGTAATACAACACAGCAATTATTAATAATTCACTATTGTTTTGCCTATCCACATAATAATACTTTGAAAATTATTAATTTATTATATTAAATAATTACAAAAGAATAAATTTATACAAATTCCATATATAATTGTAAGTTTAAGTAATGTGAAAAAAGATATAGGAAATGTTAATGTCATATGATAAGTTTCAGTCGACTCCATTGTTTAAAAGGCATTGGTTGTGGTTATGAAATTGTTAATGTAAATAATAGTTCAGTGGAATTCATAATTGGTACCCAATTGGACAATTTTACAGATAAGTTTGCATATTGAATGAAATTGCTTATGAAAATTATTTAAATTGACTGCAGTTATCTGACAAGTTCTTACAAAATTTATATATATATTTAAATTCATAACAAATTGCATAATTGAATAATTTCTTATATCGTTTTTAATGAAACTACATGCTTCGAAAGAATAGGATTATATAAACTTATTGTTTCTACAAATTAATTTAGAAATTGAATAGTATCAAAACAGATAGTTTTGTAATTATGAATTAATTATTGCCTTGGCTACAATACACCAGTTTTAAAAGAAACTAATCTCATATTATAAGCATATAAGTATATACAACATTTCTTCAGAATAGTGGATTTTTCAGAATTTCGGTTTTGTAAGACATTCAAACATTATCTATATATGTATATAAAAAATGAGATTATTTGAAAATACTATTTATATTACAAGAAAAACACAGAACATATATATTCTTTTATTGCGAGGCGGCATTGTATTTCCTTATAGTTCGTAAAAACTATGACAAACATTACTCCTGACAACATTTTGTTATTTTATACATCTTATACAAAATAAGTTAGATACACTGAAAATGGCAGTAAAAATTAGTAAAGCTCATTTCATTATGTAACATATATAGAACTTTGACTATATTATATGAACTTCGTATAATTGTGTGACAAATTATTCGGTATTTTCATAAGACTTTCGAAAGACTGTATTACTGGAATATCAAAGATATGAAATAGATTGATTACTATGAAAAATTCATTAGCATTTATGTATGTACTGTATATTTATATATTATATATTATTGTATAGATCAGCACACTTCTTTCTTAATTAAATCAAAACGTTATACATATATCCATATAATTTTATCGCATATTTCTCAATAATATACAATATATACATAATATTAATATTAAACATATCCAAATAAAAATATCAAATTTCAAATTTCAACATATAAAAATGTATAATTATTCATAATATAATGGTTTTTCTTGTCGAAAAAATAAGTAATATATTTGATAACGCACATGTTTAATATGAACGACGCGAGTAGAATAATATTAATAAAAATAGTAATAAAATATTAAAAATATGTGAATTATGGGATATGAATGATATGATAATTAATAATGAATTTGCAAATTATATTTTTATCTTATCATTGACCATAAAAAAAAAATATAAATAAATAATAATACCAGTTTTGAAATAGAAAGATAACTTTTTGTGTCAAAATTTAATATAGTTTATATAGAAAAGAAATTAAATTAAATTGTGTTCATAATAAAACTAAACATTAAACAACTAAAAACGGTTTTGTGTGAAAAACAATTCGCAGTAGTTAGTTGTAAATGTAATAATTATAAAAATATAATAATTTACTAAATTAATAAATTATAATATTATTTAGTATATTAAAGTTATTTAAGTAATATTTAATTATCGTATCATAATCATCATTGGAATTATAAATATAGTGTATATTTTATTTTTTTTTAATTTTGGTGTTTTGATAAATTTATATACAATCAAAAAATTATAAAACAATAACATTTAGTTGATACTTAATGTTATATAATATATTATTTATGTACATATTATTTATGTACCTTATAATACAATGTTTTTTTTAAATGAATGAATGACTCTTATATACAGAGTAAAGTACATACTGTGAATTTGTATATTATTTAAAAGATTAACACCAAATTAAATTCAAAATAAATTGATTGACTATTTTTTTTTTCTATTATAAGATACGAGACTAAAAAACACAACGTAATAAAAAAAATATTAAGAAAAATAGAAAATATGTATGATAAAAAATCAATTACTGATCTATTGTGTAAAAGGCTATTTAAAAAAGGTAATATATAATAGAATTTTGTTAAATATTTGTATAATATTTTAATAATAATAATAAATAATATTATAATAGTATTAATAATAATAATAATAATAATAATAATAATAATAATAATAATAATAATAATAATAATAATAATAATAATAATAATAATAATAATAATAATAATAAAACAATGCTTTTAGTTCATTTATAAACAGAAGGTAACTGACAATAAATTGCATGGTAAATTGGTATAATATTTAGTATTAATATATATTTTTATTAGTGTACGAGTGAGAAGTATACCTATTTTGAAGTTGAAATTTATTTATATTTTGAGATTGTTTTCAATATAACAAAAGATGTTCCGTACTTGACACAAACAATAATATCTAAATAATAATAATAAATAAGCTTTATAACAAAAAAATATGAATGAATATATACAAGGACAATTGTTAATCTGACATTATTTTTTAAATCTTCTAATCAACCGAAATATTATTATGGGTATAATGTTTTTAAAATAAAAACAATTCCTGTTTGTTGGAAAACGAGTTTATTTATTATTATTATTATTGTAATTTATATAGAATACAAATTTAATGTATTCAATTTTATTGGTAGTATAATGATTAAATTTAGTTATATAAATTATAGGTGCGTACACCATATGTGCGTTTTATCTAAACGCATGATAATTACAGCGTGTTAAATTCGATTTTTAGGTCAGCATCATAATTCCACATTCATAAAATATCTGGTTTTTATCGGTACCGAACCAATTGCAAGCAAGTTTTACAACAAAGAACGTATATATAATGTGATGGTTAAAATGTTAGGACCAACCACCAATAAATTTTTAAATCATTATCTAAGATGTATGTGGCCTTACATTTTCATGGTGCATGGAAACTATTTATCACATGTATTTATGTAAACACAACCACTCAGCGTGATTGAGTGATTGGTTTTTGTATTGAGTTTGTTATTTGTCATTGTCATTTTGTCACTTTTTTTTTATAAGTATTCAGAGTCTGAATTATTATTCGTTTGGTTGCGTAAAATTTCATATAATTTCTGTATAATCTCACCAAAATTTTTAATATAAACTTCTTTTGACAAATGAATATCATCTAGCTTTGTGGACGTCAGTATACAAAGTAAATTCTTCCTTTTTTTTCCATTTCATCCTATATATCTGAATAACTAAGAATTTATTGGTTTCACATAATATTAGCGTGGCCCGCAATATATATATATATTATTACTATTTTATATGTGCAAATGTTTGAGATGCATGTGTGGATAAAATACTATTGCTTCAGGGGATATTGTCCATTTTTGTAACATTCTATAGCGTATTGTCAAAATTTATTTTAACGTTGATGTGAACCTCTTTACAAAACCATATTATACTTCTTCACCGTCGCACTGCAATTGACTATGCAACTCTTTAATGATTCAGTGGCTTGCAATGTTTTTATATGTACAATTCAAATCAAAGGTGATACCTTCATGTGACAATAGAAATTATCCGTAACTCTGTCTGTAATCCAATGCATGCAAACATTTTTAGATTTTAAATTCAATAATAGAAATTAAAATCAATTTATTTATACAAATTTCATAATTTTATATAGAAAATATATTCCCATCCATATACAAATAATACAATTACTATTATTATTATTATTATTTGGATGAAAGGAATTTATTGATAGTATGTGGTATGTTGTACTGTAATTTATTGCGTAAATCAGTCATATTTATATTGAAATTAATAATATAAATGAAATTTAAAACAAAACAAATATTTTATTGCTCGTACCATACGTATACAAAATAGTAAATATACACATTTCGCCCTTTTGAAACTAGTGGCTCAATCATATAACCACCGCGGCTTTTGTAAGTATAAAAATCAATATATATGTTACACGTTTACTTATAGTTATTGCCCTTTGCAATACATTATCATTTCATTTATAAATAAATATATATTATAATGTTATTTAAAATTTGTAATTAATTGATTAATAAGAATTTAATCCTGTTGCTTTATCGGTAGACTAGATTACTATTATTATAAATTTTAATTTGACACATTGTCATAAAAAAAATATAAATTGTTTTTTTCCCAAAAGTGGTATAATTAATTGCAATGTGTTTGAATTTATTCCAGTACAAACATATATTTACAATAAATATTTCATTCATTCTTTTCATAAAATTGTTGTTTATATTATTGTAGGTATTTTAAGAGTAAATATTTTATGCACACAATTTTTATTTATGAATATAAAATATAAAAAATTATAAAAAATATACATTTCATATATAGTTAATAAAAAAATATTGTTATCATCATCATATCTTCGTATTTGCGTATTTGTATTTATGCATAAAACAACCGCGACGAACTTTAATCCTTTTTTAAGAGTATATTATTTTGTAAATTTATCATGATCTTTTATAAAATATATAATCTGTAAATTATGTAAATAAACCTGATTTAAATAATTAATATTGTATATATAATTAAATATATCTATTTAAAGACCGCAAGAGGTTATCGTCTTACTTTTGTAATTTAACCATACAAATTTAAGATAAAACAAACAATTTATAAATAACAAGTATCATAAAGTGACGTACAAAAACAGAGATTTCCGTAAACATATTTGAAAGTGAATGTATAACAAGAAAATATATGACGAAAAAAAATTTATAATAATAATGTCAACATATGATACAATAAAACAAAAATGGAAACATGAAATGAGTATGAAACTAAATACAATATTACTATATGATGAAATAATTTCCACGTTTTGAATTTATATAGTTATATGAGGATAAATATCCATATATGCAAATAATTTAACCATACTCAATTAATTGTTGATGAAATAACTCTCACAACACTACCACATTATTCTCTGCACTGACCGAAAATCCATATTAATTATTTATATTCTATAATATTCAACACTGATGATAAGGGAATCATTGAATTAATTTAACAAACTGAGGACAATGTATAGCTAATCTCCTTTCTATTTATTCAGCAATTAATTTGTTATAGCATTCACTGCATATTCTGCAAAACCTACATCTTTAATAGTATATAACTTTTATCAATAAACCTATCAATGAGTCATCTGACAGAATCGATCCCATATATAAAAAATTGATCTATTGTGTAACTGTTATCAGTGTGTGAATAATAATGAAAATTCAGCAAAAATTGATCGAAATCATATGGGATTTATAATCAATTAAATTTTAATGCTTTTTAAATTGATAAATACAAATTCTTTCTCTTTTATTAATAACATTCATTATTAATAAATAAATAAATACGTGTATAGGTATATACTTAATCCTATATTATATATATATATGACCCAAATTTATCAACTTTGATAAGAAATAAAATATACAAATAAAACCAATACGTTAAAATGTCATTAATTTTAATTCTTTTACTTATGGTCAATTGTACCAACAATACTTTAATACCAATTGACACATTTTTAATTCATATATAAAATAAATAATGGAAATAATGGAATTAAGGAAACAACTATACATATTGATAATTACAGATCAATTGGTGAATTGATGGATATTGTTGTGCGGAATAATTTACCAACTTGAGATTAATATATAACGAATATTTGGTTGATGTCTTATATGCTTCGGTTTGGAGTAACAAGTACATATATATGCATGTGTATATTATAACATATGCATTTATGTTATTAAAATATTTGTATTATGTTAAATTTTTTTGTTTTGGTTCAGTTTTTATACTTATTTTTCTTAAGGCCATACATGAAAAAATTTCAAAGCAACATAACAATCATGTAATAATAATAATAATAACAACATAATGTACATAATTTTATATAAATATAATTATATATATATATATATTAGAAACACGCCTACTCGTTGTATTACAGGTAATGAACTTTAAACTGTTAATTTTAATCAAAAATTCAATGTCAGTAATGTATCAAAATAATACCTAATGAATTTTTTTTTTCTCTTGACCTAAACACTTAAATAATATGCACTGAAAAAAATTGATTGATTTTGGAATTGTGAGAATTCTGATAGGTATTTGTCTAATTATATTCAGTTGTATTTTATATAATTTATAATAATCATATCGAAATAAAATATATAAACAAAAAATATTTCTCGATCAATTATTATTTGCAAATAAAGTTATCAAAATTCAGTTTGAAAATTTCAATTAAGACATGACAAAAGTCATGCGAATTATATAAATTAATTAAATTTATCTAAATTTGTGAAATGATATATTAAAATTATTCAAACATTTCCAATGGAATACGTTTTTTTTTCTTCTGTTCAACGATATCTGCGAAAATATTATAAAATCGGAGGGTGCGACTATATAACTGATTATGTCTAGTTTTACAAAGAATTTCCGACAGTATTTTATTTTGAGTGTAGACAAATATTATTAACAAATATAAAGTAACACAACGTTATTATTATTATTATTATTATTATTGTATTATTATTTTAAAGTTAATCTAAAACTAGTATCACAATTTTAATTATAACCTTATACAAAATCTGTTTTTTTTTAAATTCTTTTTCTTTTATTTTTATCTATTTCAATTAATCATACGAGGGCAAGTTAAAAAGTAAAAATAATTAAATAGTGACGTTCCTATATATCAACAATAACATATTGTTCTTGATAAAAAATGTTAGCTATGGATTTTACATACAATACATCCCATAAAATAAAGAATATTTAATGAACAATGATTTCTCCTATATTGAAATGGTTTCAAATCAAACTAGTATTGCAAAAATGATAGCTACGGTTGAAAAAATTTAGTGCTGCATCAGGATTAACTTTGGTTGTTATTTCAAGACAAAATGCTCCAATTCACAAATTATAGTAATTGCAATTGAGTTAATACACACATTTATTTGCTTACTATTTTTTGTTTCATACGAAAAGAGATTTACATTAAGTGCTGAATTATACTTGTTGACAGGAAGAAAATAAAACCTCTGAATATTGAGAAAATACATAAATAGAAAATATTACAGGTTACACTAAATAGTTTTTCAGATGTGAGTTACCATTTTTTCTTTTATCACAAAACCTATATATTTCTGAAATAAGGTTATATGGACACTAAAATCCCTCACATAAAAATAATATGGAATTAAAGAAACAGCTATTTTTCAATAATTGCAGGTCAATTGGTGAATTATTATATAATCCAATGCGGAGAAATTTACCATTTTCACCGTAATGAATGTCTGCTTAATATGTCATTCACTCCTATAAAGAGGATCATATAAAACATATCGTTAAATCAAAAATAGTCCTTGCAATTTTTAACTTATTAATATTACCCATATTACCATTCATTTTTTTTTGGATTACAAAGTATGAACAGCATGCGTATATGATACTATTTATATATTGGAATAAAATTTATATATGGATTAACAGATATAAATGGTTATCTAATTGTTTTTTTTAAATATAACTTAAAATAATTGAAATCTTTTCGTATCCTTTTATTTTAAATGACAGGATAATTTACATAGCAATTTTATACATGAAATACATATATCATTTAAGCTTTAAATGTCCAATACAGCTATACGTGAGTAATTGAAAAACAGCATTCGAGCCAAAATCAATGGAATCATTTTGGATAACCCTTTATTAAATATATTACTTATACTGGCGTAAACAAATCAAGTGCACATTAATATTGTATAAATAAAGTAAATATAATATTAACATTAATATAATTCAAGTTTTTATAATTTCAATTGCATATTTAAAATGCATTTGAGATTAAGATTATTTTATGCATATAATACTACGGGAAAGTACACTTTCTATATATTCATAAAAAATATAATAAATATCACGTTTGTAGTAAGTACTACAAATTTTCCTGAACCAATCGTTCTTCTGTATTTAGATAATTAAGCGCCATGCAAATTTGCATGAGTGTCATCAAGTGAATGTATTATGAAATTAGAATGTAACATTGGTACAAAAACTGATATAATGGAATATTTTCTATAGTATAGATTTTATGATGAATATTATTCTGAATATTTGTGGTATGTGTATATATTTATTTAATTTATTGATAACAGCAAAACATTAAATGAATAAATAATAAACTATTTGTGAAAATATTAACAAAATATTTGTGTGTATAACAATAATATAGTGTGCATGAAAAAGTAAGTATAGACTTCCCACCACCAAAAATCTCGTGGAAAACGATTTTCTTATGATGGTCCTTTTTGAGAAATCATATGGCATATGATCATTTCGTCTATGAAAGGTTTAACAACAGTAATTTTACCAAAAATGTAAAATATTGTTTCGAAACAACAACAACAACAACAACATAATAAAACCCATAGCATATAAACTTAATATTTTTTTTATAAATCGAAAATGTCAAGTGATTTGAAAGTTAAATTATTTTTTTTTTGGTTATTTGAATATATACATTAAATTTATATACCAAAAAAAAACTTATTGATATAAAATAAAAATATATAAAAACTAAACTTATACATTTTTAAGTTTCAATGAACTTTACTGACTCTGAGTGTTTAATTTTTAGTTAGTCGTTAAAAGCACTTTGATTAGTTTATACATATATATATATGCGTATATACATTATTAAATTTAAATTAATATTAAAATTTTACAATATTGTATTTTATATAAAATAAAATAATAAAAATATGGTGAATTTAAACATAATAATAAATTATATAAAAATTAATTAATAAAATATTTATTTTAATTTTAATAATAATATGGAAATTTAAATACAAAGGTATATAAGTTTTAAAAATTTTTTTGTAAATATAAATATTAATTAATTTGTGTGTCAATAATAAATGTGAGTATAAAAAATTAAATAAAATTATTTCAAAAATATATAGATATAAAATTTTACAATACATATTTTATTTGATGTTTCTCTCCCACACTTTAAAATATTTTATGACATTCAGTGAAAGTATATAAATTATATATACATATATAGAAAATACGTACATGATAATATAATTAAACATATAATTTTATATCGTTTGCATACATATTTATTATTTGATTGAATTTTATCGTAATATTTTTATATATACAAACAAAAAAATGTTAAATACACAAATTTAAAAAAAAAACACGAGACAAGAGAAGTTAATAATTATTTTAATAATTGAAATACTATGATTGTTGTATTATTTTTATAATAATAATATATTAATTTTAATTATTGTATAATACATATTATTATTATTTAAATATGTTATTCAACCAATTAAATTGAATTTAAATAACCTTCTTAGCTTTTATTGTACATATTTCAATTTTAAATTAAATATTATATTATTAAAATTATGAAATTTTTCTAATGCGTTATCGTTACTACACATACATTTTAGTGGGAGTATTTTTATTTTCATAATATATATATATAGTTATACTAATAATATATTATATTAGTATTCTTTATGAACTTAAATTGAAAAGAGTTTAACTATAAACACCTACATTTATTTATATTTCATTCAAAAATACATACACACATATAAACGACTAAATATCTATAATGTTATGAAGTAGTTAATTATGAAGATTATCTGAACCTGAAATTGGTATAATTAATCATTCTTCTAAATATCATCAAATTTTACATTTTGTAAGAAACTACGCGGCAGGCAGCGTTTAGTGTGATCGAAACTTGATTTATTTATTTATATTAAATCATTCATATATTTAAATATATGTCTATATTGGGTAAAATTTAATTTAAAATATATTTAATAATTACAGGTTTTCATTTCATGAATTTATAAAATAATTAACAGATCAATTATTTCAAAATAAATTATATTATATATTTACATAAATAAAATGTGTGTGTATACGTAATAAATATTAAACGATAAATAAAATAAATTCTTTCTTCAAGTTGTTCACGAACGCAGAGTTATAACTAACAAGAGTTTCAATAAAATTTTAATTTAAACTATATAATATAAACAAATCCAATTCATCTTCTCCATTTCCACTTAATGTGTATTTTCTAGGAAAATAGTCAAATTTGACATATTTCTAAAATTCTATAAACAAAATGTTTTCTTTAACAAAATATATATAAGGAGACTTTCTTATATAAATACCTATTTCTTTCTAAAATGATAGATTCTGTTTTGCATCAATTGGTCAATATGCATGTGCAAATTCGAATAAAAATTCACTATAATAATCATATTTTCATTTTTTTCGTGAAAATTATTTGACATATGTTTTACAATTTTTAACATCCAATATGGTGGTGGTTCTCTATCGATTCATAATTAAATGGCGATTACATTTTTCTCATGGCTCAAACGGCCCAGAAGTGTGTCAAAAACGTGAAAATATATTTAGATCTTTTCTTGAATAAAAAATATTTAAGTGATTTTCTATATATGAATTTCATATAAAAAAGTTGTTCAAATTTAATGTGAAATAGTGTAGAAACTACAATAGTTGATCAGAAAAGCCCCCATCAGCTGTACAGCTAAAATCCTATTATTTGTTAATATACATAATAAATTTGATCAAAATTTCATTACAAATGATCATCAGTTCAAAAATGTGGCCAGAAAAACATATAGCTATTAATTTGTTAGTATATACATAACATATGATCATTATCAATTGTATGCATTTTATATTAAATTACAACCAAATTATCTCATTTATTTTTAAACATATTAAAGAATATATTATATTTATTATAAATTTAACTATATAAAAATTATATATAAGTAAAAAAACTTTTATCCATATAAGATTAAATGTTAATGAACTAGTAGTTTTACCTCACTTGTTTGTTATATTGAAATAAATATAATCCTCCAAATTCAAATATAAAAAAAAACCATATATATTATATACATAACTAATTAGATGATAATATAATAGAAATTAATTGATTTGATATATGCATATTTATATATGATATATGTTTGAGCAACAATAATATACAATATAATAATATTTGAATATAAAATATATACACATTGATGATTGATTTTGTAATCTCAGATTATAAATATTGTATATATGCGAGTAAAATATAATTCACGTGATTTTAATTTATAATAAATATAATACACTACTGTTTGGAAAAATTATTGAGACTAACTTAGATAATTTTTCAAGGTGATGATACAACTATAATAACAAATGGTAAATTTGTCATACACATTTTTGACACATATACCCAAAAAAAAAAACAAATTTTTCAAAAACAAATGCCCACAAAGTATAAAAGAGTTAGTTTCGATAATTTTTGAATGCAGTCTTATATAACAATTATATTATTATAAATAAAGTATATATATAAAATATATGCATAATTCTTCATATATTGTATATAATTAATATGTGAATATATTTGAAAAAATTGGTAAATATTATTATTTATTATGTGATTTATTAAAAAATAATGTGTCCGAATATAATTGTTAGATTAAATTTTGAAAAATATTATATTTAAATGTGCCAGACACTACATTATTTTATTTATTCATATCATTATTATAGAAATTAAATGAAGCAATATATGAATTAAAAAAATGTTTTTGTATAGAACAACATGTGCCTATTGTCAACAAAATTTTAAATAAATATATGTGTTTTATTTTTGTTTGTTGCTATACGAGTATAAATACATTGTTTGTTATTTGTGTTATTTATATAATATTTTTCGTATGATAAAATTATATACAGAGAGCAAAATGAATAATAAACTTATAGATATTTAATTAAATTAAATTAATGTTCCAATCAACTAAAAGAAATATAATAACTTATAATAATTTTTATTCATTTTAAAATGTTTCCTATATACAACATTACAAACAACGAATGTAATTTATGAATTGATTATAAGAATTTTTCGATCATATATTTTTTTTTAATATGGTGTAGAATGTAGATCATCGAACTTAAAATCAAACTTCAATATAGCATGCCGTTTTTTATTATATACAAAATTTTCACATAATTGAATTTATGCTGTCACTTAACAGTTTAACATTTGTTCGATTCAAAATTATAGGAAAAAAAAAAATGAGGTATACAAATAAATAAAAAAAAATAAATTTAAATAATAATCTGTTTTTATCTATATAGGTGGACACATAAAACCAAGATGTTATTGAAATTCTCTCGATTGCTTCACAGTCAGAATTATTGTTATATATTTTTTTTATTTACATCAACTTTTATTTCTACTATTTTTCTTATATTATCTCATAGTGTTATCAAAACATAATCAATTCTGCTTATGGCAGCATAAGCTTCACGCTAACGTTATATAACAACAAAATTATACCCTTTATCGTCCGCAAGTAATTCTGATTTTATCGATCAGTTTTCATATCCATTATCGATGTCGATAATCACTCACCTGTCTTGGATCATTTTTTACTGAATAACGACCACTTCTAAAGCGCGAAAAAACACTCATTTGTTGTTGCCTTCCACTTTTATGCAATTATTTTTCTTTTAAAAACATTGAACAATTTTTTTTCATATAGTAAAAAATCGCATAGAAGCGCAAAAATTTGATATGACCAAAAAAAATGATACAGTAACAAACAATCGAAGAATTTCAATAACATGTGGGTAAGTTTATGGTTTTTCTGGATATTATATATATATTTGAGGAGAAGTGGACGACATAAAAATAAGTAAAAATAACATTTTGGAATAGTTCATTCTGACATTTTATTTTAAATTGTTGTTATCATATGAAATAATGTATAGAATATGTCGAAATTTCATATACATAATATTTGAGATTTAAATTTAAGATTGGAATCGTGAAAGGAGATTATATTTGTGACATTTTGTCATATTCCCAATATATATAAAAACAAATTATGACACTAATTACATAAATATTTATTACTGGAAAATTTATAATACGATTGAAATAACAATCGTTATACTACTATTATTTATTTAATTACAAAACCTATTATCCAAATGCGTATGAGAAGGTGTTATATATTTTTATGGAAAAATTTGAAATAAAAGTTAAATATATTATATAGATATTGGGCTGAATTCTGCCGAATCTACTTTCTTTTACAAAAATATTTTATGAAATTAAAAAACAGCGTATAGAGTTGTATTCATATTAATTTTATAAATAGAATAATTTTATTATTTTGTATTTTATGCTATGATATTGTTATTAAAATATATAGATGATTTTATAAACTTCTCAAAATAAAAGAATTTTTGCAGTAGAACATAATAATTTGTAACTCTCTTATCGTTCCAGTTTTTTGTACTAAATGTTAGAAATGTTTGTATAAAAGATTTGAAAGAATATTCTATAGTCATAAGATCTTTTATGATTTTATAATAGATTTTTGTAAAAGAATAACACATTCGGCAGAATTCAGTGGTTGTATCAATTAACATTATTTAATTAAATTTATTTATTATTACTTTTTTAAATAATACCACAATGTTTAATTAATTTTTGTGTGTTTTTTTTTTTTTTTTTTTTGTTTTTGACATGCATTAAAATTCGCATATATACCTTTAATTTAATTATACTATTTTTGATGTTTACAAAAATTATATATATAATATATTTCTGTATAATCCGGTTTATTTTCATAAAATTGAAAACGACAAATATACTATTTATAAATTAAACTCAAATCATTTGTACGCGTAAACATATTTAAATTTAAGTATATTTAGTTAACTGAACTCATTTGCAGTGCTCTTTAGTTAGTACATTTTATATAAAAAATATTATTTTTAAATTAAACATCAATATCAATTTTATTTTATAATCTTATATATATATATAAGATCAAGAAGTTTTCCTCAATATATATCAATATAACACAAATAATTAAATAACATCTTAATAATATATAGTTTTATAAAATAAAAGTTGTGGAAAAATCATGAATTCTTATACATATTATTTTCCAGAAAATAAAGGTGTGCGCGTTTTTGTGGTTATTATAAATAAATATATGCATAAGTTATAAAAAAATAAATAAATTAATAAATTAAAGTAATTATAAGACACATTTTTGGTATAGTTGTTAAATGATATTTTATTATATAGATTTATTATATAACATAATTTCTCAATTTTTATTTTGAGTGCAGTAATGTTATTTGAAAAATTATTATTCTTCTATTCTACGTCTGTAATAATAAGAAAAACTTTTATATTTAAATAATATAAATTTATACTATCAGCCAAACTCAATCATGTTTACATAATATATTCTCGTAACACTATATATATATATATATATATAAAATATATATAACACTATATATATGTAAAATTCATGAAATACACATTGTGCCAAAGAATTTTTAAGATTTGATCACGCGTATCGTCAATTGAAAAATGGATAATAAAAACAATAATTTGCATCAATTATACAAAGGAAATACGTATCGCAAATTCATTATAAATTATGTACTGTTTCGTGACGAACACGTAAAAAAGCGTTGTACATGTTTATGGAGATAATCCATTTTTGAAAGAATTGCGATAACTTGAACCACGATGAAAAATAGGAAATTAAGCAATTGTATATTGTAAACTTTTAAACGCAACATTCAACAACTAATCAAACTGATGCAATTCAACATCAGATTATCATTTATTTCGTCCTTTTTAATAAAATTTGTTTTTAATTGCAAGAATTTATACCTTTTGACATCATCATTTCCGTAAATATTTTGCTGCTATAAGAATCAGAATTTATATATGTGGCCGGGAATCGGGAAGTTATCAGGAAAAAAAAAAAAAAAAACGACAAAAGGTCATCGAACAAAATACGCAACTATTTATTTGCTAAAAGCAATATTTTTCTTTACGCACGTAACGTATTTTATATATAAAATAATGACGTATCGCCAGAAATATATACCGTAATAGCACTGAATAAATAAAAATATAGAACGTACACACGCCGCAATTTTATTTAATTTAAAAAGTTATTTTTGTCAATTTAAAATTATTTATAAACATATAATTTTTATTGTATTTTATAGTATATCTTTTGCGTATGTGTAAATTTATTTATTTATTTATATATATTCACATATATATAATTTTGTTTATTATACGTCATAAGTTGTGTGAGAAATTTTATATTATAATGAATTAAATTTTTGTACTTATTTCTTTTACACATATATCGTATATGAAATGAATGATTGGTTAAACTAATTGAAACCATTATTGGTTAACCATATATAATACCCATGTTCAGTTCATATATATATATATATATGATAAAATATAAAAAATTATTAATATATCCCTTAATATACTACAAATAAGATGTTGTAGATAGTATAAATACTAAGATTTATTTAAATTCAACGAAAAAATCATACAAAAGTCAATACAATTGTTTATTTTTTTATTTATATACAATAATAATAATTTTCCTTCAAACAGCATGAAACTATACATAACAATTTATCGCAATTGGACTGCAGTTATCGAAAAGTATAAGTGATTTTTTTATAATATAGATTAAATTTATTGAATTTATCTATAACCATTGTTTAGTATTACTTCACTTAAAATGTACCATTATACTGATAATTGATATTTATTATGGCGTCATTTTTTTTTTTTTTGTTGAAGTAGTTAAGCGTGCTATTGTTATTAAATTTGTTATAGTACACTTTTTGCATCTCAATGAGCCGCCGAACATTTTCTAATTTAGATATTTTTGTGTAATTCAAAGCAGTTTGTCGCAATATATATATAGTATTATTGGAAATTAAGTTTTATTTAAGCGAATACCTGTATATATATATATATATATATATATATAGATAAAATAGACGAACAACGAAAAATAATATCAAATACAATTATTTTGCATTTCATTGTCGCGATAAGAATGGGTTAAGAGATACAAAAATTCATTAATAATCTATCATTAAAAAGTAAAACATTATATATAATTTATGTGTGATAAGGTAAAAGTATCTATTTGTTTATAAAATAAAAATTCACTGTGATATATATAAATATAAATGTAGCTGCGATAGATATCGTCTTGAGATTCATTAATAGTTATAAATTAATTTGTGTAATATAATGACTTAAATTATTATATATTGTATTACAATAATTCAAGGTGATATAAAATAGTAAGCTATATATATATATGTTAGAATATTCCGATATTAAAAAAGCAATCGCTATAGATAAATAAATGTACAATCAATATAATTAAAAATTGTTTGATGACTTCCACATAAAATCCTATTACAGGGTCATATTTTTTTTAAATTAATTAACTTAAATTATCATTGCGCGTATATATTCTATTTCAATAGCGAATTAAACAATATACCCAACTTTTACATATAATTAATTATAAATAAACGTTGGTTATACCTATACTATAAAAAAAACCTCATTATAATCTTCCTATTTTCTTATAATTACTTTGTATTTTAAATGAAATGTTTCAACAATTTCTCAAAATTCATAATCAGTAAATTTTCATTGTTCATCAGCACATTTTATTATAGTTTCTCAAGAGTATAATCCACAAGTGTCCAAAAATGAAAAAAAAAAAAAAAAATAAAAAACAAACAGATTAAATGTGGTTGAATTTATCATATATTATCTGTGTATATGCTGTAAAATATATATATATACACGTAATCACGTTACGTTATCAGATAATATTTATAGATATAGCTAACAATTAATTTAACTTTATAGTATCTAAGTACATTTAGTACAAAGATTATATATAGTTGGCAGTTTTGTGAAACACAAAACAAATTTATTATATTATATTATATTTATTTTATATTTATTTATTGCATCAAAAAACTGAAAATCCATAATTTATCTATCTAAAATTTTATATTTTCACGAGTGATTAAATAAAAATCCAATATCAAAAGATAAAAGTATTTTCGGACAATTTACCTTTTTCTTCCGTTTATTTTTCTATATATATATATATTAATATATTATATAAAGATATACACTTGCATACGCAAGACATAAATAAATCAAAATAAAAATTTATAAATAGCATTATCTTATTGTACCACATATATTGTATATACTTGCGTATTTATATATAAATTGAAAGCAATCAAATATAATAATTTAGTTATATTTATATGTACGTTCATATATAGTTAAGTATATGGTTTTGTTGGCTGCTCGTGTATATAACAAATTTACTATAAATTTTTGGTCAATTGTACGTTTTAATTTATTCAAAGTAAATATTTAATAATAATAATAACAAATGATTATCGGAGTAGAGAAGAGACAACGACGACCAGTGTATAAAATTAATATTATTTTATGATAAAAAATAAAAAAGTTATATTTTATAAATAAAGAAAAAATTTAAAAATAAAAAATAAAAATCAAACCAAACAAGGCGTACGAGTAATATTTAAAAAAAAGAACAAAAAAGGCTTATTAAAATTTTACGCAAAAATAAACTATAATCTTATAACAAGTACTTAATTATTTTTATATATTTATTATTTATAGATTTTAATTTAATTATTATAATTATTATTATTATTATTATTATTGTAATTATGACAAAAAAAAAATGATTTATCATCGTAAAACGCATAAGTATCTATAGGAGGTTAATATTTCACCTTTTCTTTTATATTATTGCAAAATATTTTTTTAATTCAATTAATTTAATTACTTTTATATTGTAATTGCCGCCGAACTCATAGGCCAAAAAAAAAAAGAGGTTATTTTCAAGAGAATATTTTTTAGAGCCATTTGTTGAAGTGAAGATTATAATTATAAATTTAGCTATTATTAAATAAATTAAATTATGTAATATATATTTTAAATATATTTATATAAATTTTTTTTTAATTATTATTTTAAAATTTAACATTCACTTAAACATAATATAATGACGGGTATTGTTTAAGAGTTTTATCAGTACAATTTTTAATGATTTTATTTTGTTGTTGCTGTTGTTGTTGCCGTTCATTGTTGATCGCATATAAAAGATTTATATATATATATAGAAAGTCAAAGTTATGTTACGCATAAATAAAATAAATATTGAATTTAAAAAGTACAAAAAATTCGTATATATATATATTTTTTTTCTATTTATTTATTTATTTATTTACAATAATTAATAGAAATAAATTACAATCACTAAATGTTGTATATATTATATTGTATATTTAATTATTTATTGAAATAGAAATTTTTATTTTTATTAAGTGAATGTTGAATACGTTTTTTCCCAAAAATTAAAATTTGTCATAATTCATTATTATTATTATTAATATTATTATTAATAAACTATATTATTATATAACTCCAATTAATTATATATTTATTTGTATATTAGATAAAATGACAGCAGAAACATTAACGTCAAGCAGGAGTATAGTAAAACCACAAGAAAATCAACAAGCAAATGGTGGTAATACGACAGTTAATAATCAGAGCAATGTTTATGTAGGCGAACCAACACATTATTTCTGTTCATGTAAGTTTTATATATAATATATTTTACTTATATATATTATTATAAAAACGAATAAGCGGAAAATTGCATACTCAATATTTAAATATAGCATGAAAATCTGAAAACAATTTTATAATATAGAATTTAAACGATATACGATTTTCTTGAACAAAATAGATATATGATACGAAATTCTACCTATATACAATACTTAGATATCTGATCGTTATGGTGATATTCTATATCCAAATATATACATAGAAAGTTTTTATCTCCCATTTTCAATTGAAAATGTTGTTCAAACTCAAATATATTTTTACAATATAACTAAATTCAACATATAGAAAAGTATATATAACAATTTATTTTTATTTCATTCATATACTCAAAATATTCAAAGTTTGTAAAAACAAATGTAATCGTTTAAAAAAATATAGTAAATTCATTTATATATTAATAAAATGAACATATGATTGAATGATAAAAATAAATTACTTTGACAACATACTGGTTCAATCAATTTTAGTAATTAATATAGATAGATATAAAAATATATTTGTATTTATAATAAAAGTAAGCCAATATAAAAATATTTCAATTTCAAAAATTATTATGAAAATGGCAGGGATTGTTTTATAGACAAACATATTTATATATAATTATAAAAATTAATTAAATAGTAGTATATTTTACAATTAGAAAATTCCCTAATATTTACTACTTCAAATTATAATCTTTTCTTTCATATATATAATTTAATTACTTTTATCAACAAATATTTGGTTTGTAATTTTATATCTATGTACATTGTACAATATCGTATGTGACATTTATTAATAAATTTCTTGCGAAAAATGTGTGGATTATTTTCAGTTATCTTTCAAATATATGGTTAATTAAAAATTATTGTATCTACTAAATGTATATCGATCTACCACATCCAATATATACCAATAAAAATGATAAATATATATAGAGATTATACTTGTAATTTGTTAAGCTTAATATATTTTAATTAATTTAATATTAATCTTTAATTAGATTAATAATAAAAAAAAAAAAAAAAAACCATGAAAACGTAATAATCTCTTGTGAGCACTATGCTTAACATGTGACGAATTCCGTTTTGCAAGAATTGAATTCAAATAGCTATCAAGTTTCCAAAGAATACATATATTGATGTCCAGAGCATCGTAGTTACACTATTATTATTTTTTTGTTTAACGGCGATTACAATTTTTCCTCTTGTTGGTTGTTATAAAGGAGAGAGTGGCTAGTGTGATACTAGAACTAAAATGTATTTGATAAACTGTACTTTATCCTTTGTGTTGTGTTTCAGAGGTTTCCGCATTCCATTCATAAAGAAACACAGCAGCTATTAGACTTTTCGTTTCCCACACATCACTTCGCAACCAAATTAATAATGGAATGGTTTTTATTTCAATTAAATAATTTTAATTTAAATATAAAAGTTGGTGACGGAAAAAGGCGATTATTTTTGCACCAAATAAATATTATTTTGACGTCAATATATATAAAATACAATGCGCATCACAACAAAATAAAAACAGGAAATTCAATTATTGAATTATATATATTAAATTATATGTTGACTGTTTTCGTACAAATGATATTTTAACACCTATTATTTAAAGAAATTAGTAAGATTTATAACAGAGATTATATTCTATAAATATAAGTCCAATGAATAAATGAAATTGTTTATTTACGCAAATCATTGTTTTGTTTTTTTTTAATGTATATATAGTTAATTATAATGGATTGATTTCATGTTAAAAATAGAATTTTGTCATTTAACTGACTATTTTTTATACTGTCAACTAAATCTTTATTTATTAATTTAATTTGTAATTTATAAATATTTCAGGTATTCAATTAGAAACATATGATACAATTAGTATGTTTTTCGGCGAAGTTATTGGTACAGCAATGTTATTATTTTTAGGATGTATGGGTAGTTTAACGTGGGGAGCTGAACCACATCCATTTTTTGGTGCATTATTATTTGGTTTAACTGTAATGCTTATTATACAAAGTTTTGGTTGTGTATCCGGTGCACATTTAAATCCAGCCGTAACAATTGCTGCCTACATATATAGAGCCATAACATTAAAATTGGTAGTTGTCTATATTGTTGCACAAGTAATTGGTGCCATATTAGGTTTTGGTTTATTAAAAGCATTAACACCAACGTCAATATTCGATGGCAATAATGCTGATGGTGGACCTGGTATATGCAGTACGGTACCGCACAAAGATTTAACAACCGTTCAAGCATTTACTATTGAATATTTAGCAACAACGATATTAATTATAATATGTTGTAGTGTATGGGATCCACGGAATAAACAATATCAAGATTCAATACCACTTAAATTTGGATTTGCTATTGCTGCATTATCATATGGAGTTGTAAGTTTTAACAAATTACCAATTGTAAATTGAAAAGTTTATTAATTTATTTTTTTTTCTTTCATTATGTAACAGGGACCATTTACAGGTTGTAGTATGAATCCAGTACGCACATTAGGACCAGCAGTATGGAATGGTGATTATGATCTACATTGGGTAAGATTTTTATTCTTTAATTAATATAATTTATTGATAATAAATTAAGATTCTATTTTCATATATATCAAAAATATATATTTATAGATTTATTGGGTTGGACCAATTTCATCCGGTATCATTACATCAGTAATGTATAAATATTTATTCCGAAGAGAAATTAAAATAAAGGTAAAAACAAATATGAACGGAGGTGTAGTGGAAGATGAATCACCAACTGTTATATCGATAAATTATTAATACAATATTACATTTATTTGGCCGTATGTACTATAAATCTTTAATTTCATTTAGAAATTAAGACTTTCAAATTTTTTTTTTTTAATTTTACTAATTTAATTAAATTATATACTCAATAATTTTTTGTAAACATTTACTTAATAATAATAATAATAGTAATAATAAATAAATTAAAAAATATGCAATATAAATTTATATATAAATATTTAATGTAAATAAAATAAATTAATTACTATGTAATATTTTTTTATACAAATATAAAAAGGGGGTTTTTTAATTATAATTAAATTTATGTTAATCATAAAAATAAATTTTAATCGGTAGCATTTCGTTAATTTTTAATTTATATAGGACATGAAAAATATGTAGACGGTAATTGAAGTGGTCAATTTAATCAAATACATTCTTTGTTTGTACTCTCATATATTTATAATATCATTTACAATTTCACTGGAAGTGTCTACTTGTCGAATATAAAATTATAATAATTGAATTAATAAAGTATATCTTATATCGAAACATAATTGTAGATCAATTGATAAATTGTTATTATACTCACATAAAGAGTAATTTACTAGTTTGACTGTATTGTTAAGTTATGTCGTAAAACGAGGGGTACTATGGCGAGAGGATTCTATAAAAAAATTGTGAAGCTGCTTTGTAATCGCCTGCGATATATGGTGTTTCTTGGAAATTATATTTCCTATATGATTAAATGCAAGTTCAATTTGTATAAAAATAGCGAGAGGATTCTATAAAAAAAAATTCGAAGCTGCTTTGTAATCGCCTGCGATATATGGTGTTTCTTGGAAATTATATTTCCTATATGATTAAATGCAAGTTCAATTTGGTATAAAAATATACCGCAAAGACACCGACACTTGATTCTACCATGTAAAACAAAATTACTTTAAACTTAATTGTTTTCTTAAAATTAAAATTTAAAACTGGTTAAGAAAAGATTATCAAATGCATCAAGTATTTATTTAACGTGAAAAATATACAATACAAAATCGAAAAATCATCCATAAACGTTATATTGAATTTAATCAATTTATACAGAAGGAGATTGATAGTTATACTATGTGATATGAAATCCACACCATCCTCAATTAAAATTCTAATACTACCAACACATGCATTTGATTTATATAAGTATATAAATATATTTAACAATTTTGATAAATTCTATATGTGTACCATATTTAAATACGATTTATTATAATTAATATGATTATAAAAAATCATTCATTATACAATTGAGTTATCGATTTTTATGCGTTCTAATCGAATACCTCTACATTAACAAACACAACCTCTTACAACCCAATACACAATCAAGCTATTTGGGTCGTAATTAATTAAAAAAAACATTTTGTTTATTGAAAATTGGTCATTTAAAAAGTACCTATACACAATCGGTTAAACTGATTCGTAAAAAGTTAACTATATACAAAAATATCGTAAAATTCATAATTAAATTAATGAAATTGTATTGTAGACATTGTATATTAAATAACAATGAAAGATAATTAGCTAATAGATGTAAATCGTATATTATTGTACTATATTATTCAGTGTATTTGTCTCTGTAAATACTTTAAATTTACAAATATAACTATTTTAGAAAAGTAATATAATTTATTTTGTTACGATTGAAAAATATTATATCTTATCAATTTCATATACAAAACATATATTATAGCTATTTGTTAGTAAATATAATTTTTTAAAAAAACCAATAATTAAAAGTCATATTTTAATAATTAATTTATTATCTTTTAATAAATTTGTTAAAAAAAAAAAGCAATCATTAAGATTCAATATTAAGAAAATCAACTTGATTTTGCTGATAAAATTTGAATCTATATACAGTGGCGTTGCGTGCATGTAAACAATGTTTACCATAAAAAATTAATTCTTTTTTAACGAATATTTTGTATCAATATTTTTGACACTGGCTGTATTTTATATACAATTGTTTAATGTTTACTTTGGTTTTTTCTTATGTTATAAATTAAAATATAGGTAAAATATCGCAAATATACTTTCCATAAACAATTAAAGTCATATATATATAAATATATTATAAATAAATAATATGAACGACAATTAAAATGTAATAAATAAAGTGGTACTCACCAATTCACTTTTCGCCAAATTAGCCGCAATAGATAGGAGCGGGTAACAGAAGAATAAATATTCTGCACATACAGTTCAATTTGCAATTTCATTGCACAAATAACAAAATCGAACAGCGACACATATTTGCTATAGCTAAAAAGAGAAAGAAAGAAATAAATTAATTTTAATATTATTATTGTTAGGTAAATTTAATAAATGTTGTACCAAATCAAATTAAATTTATTTATTTTATTACATTTTTTTTTTTTCAAAATAATTTGGTACAATTTTAAACATAAATACAAAAACCGCAACAGCAACAAGAACAACAACAACAACAATAAATGCTACATTTTTGTCACCGCGGCGTCACACAGAAACAATAGCATTTTTTTTCTTTTTGCGCATGCATATAGGAAAAAATCAAAATTTAATTCTTAAAAATCTCAAAATCTATACCATCTTTTCCAATAAAATTAATTATTTTATAAATTGTAAATTGTTGGAAAACAAATAAAATAAAAATAATTAAAACAATTACAATATTTAATGTATAAAATATAAATAAATGCGGAGCACCACTTACTCACGCATCATTAACTAACAAGGGGAAAGGAATGTTAAAATTTATTGTACAGGCATTTTTTAAACACCCAATAACTAAACACTGTAATAATATTTAGCAAATAAAACTTAAATAATATTAAACATTAATATTTGGTTTATAAATTTAAAATAATAGATTATCTTTACCTTAGATTAATTATTAAATATAAAATAATTAAATGATTAATGAAGCAATTTTTTTTTTCTTATTTTTTCATTTACTACGACGTGACTGACACAAGAAAAACAAAAACTAGCAATAATAAAAATCGAAATAAATAAATGTGACATAAAAAATTGATGAAAAAAAACAATTGAATTTATTTCTGCTATAATAAGAAATTCTTTTATTTATTTTTTATTATTATTGTAATTTTATTTATAAGTTAACGAATTTTCAAATTTAAAAATTTGCTCATTTTTGAAATTTATTCCAATAGATGTTGTCACTTACGCGCTTATTGATGGATGATTTAATATTTTTATTTGATTTGATTTGATTTTATAGTAATGAAATTTGATTACAAAATATATTTATCGATTTTGATATTATTTAATATTATTTAAATTTTTGGCATTAGATAATTTTGAGTTTTACCATGCTATAATTGAACCGCTCTTCTCGTAACATGGTGTGTACCAAGTAAGACTGTGAAACTAATGCACAATGTCATTATAGAGAAAAATCAATTATATGTAATTGTATTAAATTTAAACGATTAACTATGTTTAATATGTAATGGGATGAAAATATGATTTGTTTACCTAATTGAAGAATTCAAGCGACGCCGCTTCATTCATAAAATAATATTGTATTGTATATACAAAATAATGAAGTAAAACGTATTTTTTATAAATTCACAGTGTAAAGTGAGTTAGAAATAAAAAAAAATGTATAAAATATTTCACTGTTTATAATATTTGTAGTAAGATAAGAAAAAAAAAAAAAAACAAACCCAAAATTACAATTACAATGGCGATAAAATATTGTAAAACTTCTATTTTCAGTCAATTTTAATTGTAAGCATACATAATTGTGATGAATATCGTTTCATTTCATTACTATAATGTCTTAAATTTTTAATTTTCAATGATAATTTATTTATATATACATAATTTAATAAATGTTTTTAGTTTTTCTTGTTATCTTATCGTTATTTATAAAAAAAATTAAATAACTAAATAACAATAATAAAAATAAATAAAAAAAATTTATAATTTGTCGCGTGCCAATAATTATGGTTATTTAATTGGATATAATTATAAATATAATGGATTTTTTTTTAAGTAGTAAACAAATAATTGATACTTTTTAAAGTGACTTAAAAGAAATAACAAAAATTTTTCGGAAGCTTTATATATATTCATATAAGTAATAACATCAACGAGACATTTGTCAAAACCATATATACTACACACTCCCAAATACTTTAAATATTAAATACTTAATCTTAATATAGTATTCACCTACTTATATAATAAAAATCCTACCGCATTAATTCAAGTATAAAATTGTGACATGCGGTTAATATAAAGCTTCTAGTTTCCCAACGATTAAAATGCTTCTATAAGAAGCAGTATTGATGATGCAGGATATAATATCAGAATAGAACTTATATTGCCATGAAATTTTGCTATTTTACCACTTATCATCACAATTACGTTAATTACGTTAATCACAATTACGTGGACTAACAATAAATTAGATAAATAACGCAAATAAATTCTCTACTCAAATAAGCAATAATAATTTATTTATTTCTTAGCAATTCATGTTATCTTATCATACTTATAATTTAATTTACATATAAAATTATAAATAAAAAAGCTGATAATCTGTCGCGTGTTATAGTCATAATTTATTATATTTAAGTAGTAAACAAATATTTAAAATGTTTTAACAAAAATAAATTAACAAACAAAATGCGGTTTTTATAGTCGCGTGGTTTAAAGAATATATAACAACAACGATAGTCGATATTAGGATTAAATGAAAAAACTATTTTAGGCTTATTAACAAGCAGAAAAATGAAAATCCGGAAATATTGAGATTGGATTCATGTTTATAGATGCTCATCTTAAATAGTAGTGACCTCCAAACAGTCACAACTTGATTCAATGCATAGTGACGCTTTGAAAGGGCAGATGTATTCATAACTCACTTCAAATCTAATGTCAAGAAAAAAGAAAAATAAATACAACAACAGAAATAGTCAGAATTTAAAATACTTTCGATACATGATCAATGCCAATATAGGTATCATATTTATTTTTAATTTTATATTTGTAATAAACTAATTATTGAAAAATATTGATAGTAAATATATTACTATTAATATAGTATAAATAAATTTGATCAGTTCAAAGAAATTCGTATTTTAAAATTATTTTTAATAATACAATAGATAAAAATATGAGTTGAATATTTTCATATAAATTCAAAATTATTAAAAAAAAAATAGAAATCTATCTCATTTTAGTGATGATATGAAATTGTATTTATTAAGATATATTATCATCAATAATATATTATATATTAGTTAAAGATTATATGACAAATACATTTATATGAGTTCATATAACAATCTCGATATAGATATCGTTTATAATATAATATAATAACTATAAATTTCATTCTTTCCTAGAAACATAATTTAAATTAAAAATGTTTATAATGTTATTTTTTTTTCTTTTGTTATACAAAAAAGACATGGAATAAAATTTAAACAAATTATTATCAAATATTGATTAAAAAGTACATATATAGGAATGGTATTTATCTTATTTATATCAATTATTAAATTTTAACTAATTAAAAGAATATAAAATTAGTTATATAACAATAACTAGTTAATTTAATTAACATTTTTTTATATAGATACAGATATTTTAAAAGCTATTGAATTATAAGTTGAGATAATTGGAATAATTTTATTTGCAATATTCTAAGTTTATATAATTTGTATTATAAAAAAGTACGTATTAATTCGTGGCACGTGTATATAATTTGATAATATCAATTATAAATTTAATTTTCACAATCATTTAATTAAGTGTACAAACAAATGTACAAGCAATAATTAAAAAAAATCAATTAATCTATATACTAGAATGATATAAATATGATTTAATCAGTATAGGAGGAGGTTCGCGTACATATTTTACGCACCTTTTTAATATATTTTATATATAATATACAAACAAATTTTGTATATTAATATAGAAGAGGTACATTACAATACTATTTTCAATATAAAATTACGACTAAGTTGATAATAAATAAATTTAATATTGATTATTAGTATTATTATGATTTATTATAATATTATTATACATATCTGCTCATAATAATAATAATAATAATAAAAATAATGTACCTACACCTACCTATACACAATTTATATATAATTTAATATATGTTTATTCAATTTTTATATATATTGTAAATTTTAATCTTATGCGGGAGAGCAATGACAAGAGGATCATTTTATTTGGTATATATACTATTTATATCCATAAATTTCTATTATATGACAGATAAAAAATGATATCTAATCAAATAAAATTATTTTACTGCTCAACTTGACGGTGCTGTTAAATAATATTAAAACATTCTATATATTAAAACATAAATAATATTAAGTTTAGTTATAATTTGGCACGAGGTGATTGAAATACAATTTCTGTTAAAAACTTATATATTTTATAAAATATATGCATTTTATATTATTAAAATATAATTTAAATTTATTTAAAATCAATGAAATATAGACGATCGTTTTTTAAGAATTGAAGAAGATATTTTGGATAACAAACATTAGAGATAAACATATAAAAAAAGATGGAAAATCCAGCTTTTAAAACAGAAGGTATTATTTTGTATAATTTTAACTAATCCACATATAACGAATAAACAAATAACTAATTAATAAAACATATTTTTATTATTGATAAAATAATCTAAAGTAAATATTTGTGAAATTTTATATGACATATTATGGAAGCTAATTAAATTAGGTGTAGGGTGATTCTTCTGTTATACATAGTGTCATTCATATACATATTCAAAAAAATTTAATTATTAATTAGTTTTTGTGTGTGCTTGATAATTGTTATAATTTTTTTAGTCTTTCGTATTTGTATGTAACAATTAATATTATTTTTTTTTTATTAAATTTAATGAGTTCTGGATAAGTAATTTTCTTGAAATTTGTAATTGCAGATATTTTTCTTTTACAAAAAAATGTTTAACAATATAATAATCCTGATTATGTCAGTAAAATATGTTCGGTCATTAATTTACACACAAGTTTTATATTTATTGTATAATTACTGATAAATTTCATTTGTTTCTCACGTCAAGCATAAGTCAATTTAAAATACTGAACCTTAATTAATACCGCATGGTATATTTCTGTTAACAATTCAGATCGCTGATTTTAAAAAGTGTTTTTGTGCCTATTTATTCGCTGTTTTTTGTTTTATTTTTTTTTTTTGTAAAATACTATATTTAAACAATTAAAGATAAGTAATTATTAGATCTGCTGAAGTCAATTAGAAATCTTAATAATAAAAAAAAAACATTTGTATCTTAATAGTTTAATATATTTAGGGGGAAATTTTTTTTTTTAAGTACGCCTTGTCGATAAGATATGAATAAATTCAATTTAATTATTATTATTATTTGTTAATTTCATATTGTTTAGTTTTATACTGACTGTCAATTATACGAGTAGCTAGTTATTAATATGACAGGTGTGTATATTTAGTGCATATAATATTAATATTAAACTTAATTAATTCTAATTATTTGGTATTCCCCATTTTAACAATGAAAATAAATGTTTTAAATGTTATACGGAATTTATGTGTTTGCAATAACTAACTTCAATGTATAATGTAATATATAATATACATTTGATCATAAGTTTGCTGCTGTCGCACCGAATCAATAAAAAAATACGATAACATATAGTAATTTAATCATCAAAAGCATTTACATGTGAAATTCATTGGGAAATTTTTTCTGTTACAGTTCTCATGTCATATGGTAATTATTGTATTATGTGTGCGAAATAGAAATCGGTGTTTTTTTTTATATGAGATTCAAATCTAATTTTTCAATATTTTTAAACAAACATTTATAACTGAAATATTATCCATGTGCTTTTACCATTTATGCATTAACTTCCTTCCGATTGTAATCGTTATAGAAACTTGATGGTTTCAAAACAAAATAATCAACGATTCAATTTAAGATAATTTCCGGTGAACAGATATCAACCTGATAAGCCTTATATTAAGTGGAATTATGTCTAATAAATTATCTATATGAATGAAGAATTTCTGCACTCAATTTAATTATTATTTGTTTTGTAGACGTTGTTAAACGTTGAATAGCATTCAATTTTTTTTTTATTCCACAAACCCATCGGCAATATTTAAGTAAATTATACTAAATACCGAATAAAAATTTCCCGTTCAATATTTCACGGTTGATTATAGCATGAAAACAACCCACGTTGCCACTAAGTTGTTAAAGTGCTACTAGAATACTGACAATATCAAAAAAATTGACATGAATCGATTAAGTAAAAGTGGACTTTTGATATGGATAACTTTTTTCGACGGCTTTTATTTTGCACACGTAATATTTCAAAAAATATATGCTAAAAAAATATATTTTATATTTTTCAATTTTACACTTAATATTTTCCTATACTATAAATAATATCATTCGATCGTAATCGGCACATACATACGATACTATAGTCTATATATAAATAGGTACTGATCACATTGAAATAATATTAACTTTTTCTTTATATTTAATATCATCATCGTGTATTAACAACATCATATGTCTGCAATAAATGTTTTGATTAAATTTATTGTACACATTATCTGAGATAATATTATCATATAAAGTATTATAGTAGAAATTATTAATAATACAAATACGAAATGTTTTAAATTAAGATTAATTAAATTTATTATTTTTTTTTTTATTTTGACGGTAATATAGGATTCATAAATTAAAAAAAATTTTAAATTGTATGCTTTATGAAATAAATAACGTTATGTAAATACAAAAAAATTTGATTTTTTAAGCCATATCGTATACAAGCACCGCACACATAAAATAAAGTTACATAATTGAATAGCACACACGCGAAAAAATTAACACTAATCTATTTACACAAGCTTTACCAGCATCATTTTATTGATTCAACATACACCGCATAAAAATAATTGGTTCTAATTTTTTTTTTCCTATAATTTCAGATAATAATTCAATGGATAAATATACAATTGAGAAACATAATGATACAACAGAAAATTATGCGACGTTCAGAGAAAAACGACATTTTCTATTTCGATGTAAATATACATATAATTATTAATATTTTATTTAAACTTTTATGTAGATGTGTCTCTAATCTTACAGCGTATACACAGAGAGGTCATATTTTAAATAATTATTTATATTCTTAAAAGATCGGCTAGGTTAACAACTAGTTATTTTCATTATTGAACTTTGACTACTCTTACATTGGTACATTAAAATATACCTTTTCAGTTTTGTTTGTATTTTGTAATTTATCTATGCTAAAAGAGCTAATCGATTTATACAGATTTTATCGCTATTGTAATCTAGTTTCTAACAATACATTTAATAAAAATTAATGAGTTTAATGTCTATTTAGTATTTATTTTTAAAAATAACCAGATAATTATTAAAAATTTTTATTTTATTTATAAAAATTAATCTAATCTTGTCTCAGTTTAGTTAATTGCTTTCGTATTACTTATATTATACATATAATAATAATTAATTATAGATTTTTAGTACATTCAATTAGTTATTTTAAAGTATATATGTATAGCGACATAATTTATATGTATTAAATTGTGTTTAAACATAAATTCATGATTTTGTGATATTGATCATTATGATTAATATAATTTTGATTTTTGTGTGTATAATGTAAAGTAATAAAACATGATTTCAAATAATTATATTGAACAATTTATGTATCAGATTTTTATTAGAACATTTTTTATCGGTTTTATTTGGAATTTAAAAAATTTTTAAATATTAAAATATATTGATAAGTAAAATAGATTTATATTGAGAATAATATCTGAAGAATTTATTTAAATTATTACCAATTAATGAAGTAAATATTTATAATTTCCAACCACTACTGTAATAATATAGCATAGCAAGTCATATTACACCAAGTGAAGCACTTATGGCATCTACTAAACATTCATTACAGCCAAGTTGTTAATATACTGCGCATGGGAGTATATAACAATTCACTAATTGTACTGCAATTAACGAAAGACAGATGTTTTCATAATTCTATTATTTTTATTTGGGTGGCTAGCCCATGTAGTGATAAAAATATATACCAACAAAAACCCATTGTAGTTTTTTTTACACAATTTTGTATACATTTAGGCTAAAATCGTATTCATTTTTTAAAGTGTTATCATATCTACTAAAATAAACATAGGTAGTATGGTAAGTGTCTATAGATCTCTGATTCTCAATATATTTGTTGCTTCATATTTTCGTGTTCAACAGAAATATATTTTAGCGGTTTGATGTTACCGTTTCATATCTATTAATCGGAAATGCAGACATCCTATCGTAATTTATTATTTTACTATTTAATTTCAAACAAACGCATCTTAGGTATAAGATTTCAGAATTTTACAATAATATCAAAATGTTGTGCTGAATTAATTGGAAGTGGCATGCTAGTATTTTTCGGTTGTATGGGTTTACTTGTATGGGCTGGTGAAGCAAACCACATGGCTATGGTATTAAATTTTGGTTTTGTAATTATGATTATTATACAATTATTTGCACACGTATCTGGTGCACATTTTAATCCATCATTAACATTATCAGCGGCTATATTAAAAACTATATCAATCAAAGTAATTATTTATTCCATTTTAGTATTATTTTGTCAAAATCGAAAAAATGTTACCAGGTGTTATTGTCATATTTTTAGATGAGTATATTATATTTCTTTTCACAAATGATCGGCGGATTGTTAGGATTTGGATTACTCAAACTTTTAACACCACCAGAAATCTTTCGTCCAAATGATTCTTTACCCGGTGTGTGTAGTCATCAAATACATGCACTTGTAACACCGACTCAAGCATTTTTCATTGAATTTATGGCTACTGGTGTATTGATATTAGTATGTTGTTCTGTTTGGGATCCACGAAATGCAACACGTCATGATTCTGTTCCAATAAAATTTGGTTTCACCATTTTTGTATTAGCTTTTACAACGGTATGTAAAATTATAAAATAATAAAATAAAAATGAATCATTGTATGTAAATTCCTTTAATTAATTAATAGGGCCCATATACAGGATGTGGTATGAATCCAGCAAGAAGTTTTCCACCATCTGTTTGGAATGGTGACTATGATCATCATTGGGTAATTAAGAATTAATTTTTTATATTATATAAAATATTTTTATTGTTTTGTGTCTCTCTTGTTTTCCGTACAGATCTTTTGGATTGCACCGTTAAGTGGATCAGCTTTTGTAACAATATTGTATAAAGTTTTATTTTGGCCAAATGATTAAATTATAATTTGGATTGATGTCTATAAACAAAACACATTAGTAAAATATTTTTTGTAAATTGTGAAAATTTATTATTAACTAATTTGTAATACGATTCATTATTATAATTCTTAAAGAATTACATAAATTACCTTCATTATAATTATTGTTAAGTTATTGTTACGATTTTATAAAAAAGAAAATAAATATTACTTATGTAAATTGTATTTTTTCCGTACTGTAATATATTATAATGATAATTATAATTATCAATTTTTAATTGCATTACTAGTGTGTTGTTCTTGAGATAATCTAAAACTCAACCGTAGCCCATAATTTTCTTTAGAATGAGTAAGGTAACATAGTCACATAAAATATGACGGATGGGATTATTGAATATAATTACATTTATTGACTTCATGCAATGTACGTAAGTGATTACAAAAATAAAAATTAAATTAATGATTACATAAGAGTAATTTCATAAAATTTCATTGTATTCAATAGATCATAAATCCTGTATTGATGGAATTAAATCTACTTTTTTGTATGTTTAATCATAACCCATATACAATTTACAAAAAACAAATGTGTTACTGTTTCTTATACACATTGAGTTACAAATGTTATCTAAGAGGTTGTGTTAGTATTATTGGATTACTCAATTATTATGCAAATAAGACAAATTAATGGGAAAAGTCTACCGTAGACCTATTTATTTGTAAGTGGTAAAGAAAGCAGCAACTTGGACGATATGATTTTGCATTTTGAAATGCCAATACATTAGTTATACATTCCACAAAAACAATACTAACTACTTGAGCTTTTTATTTTACTTGATATTGTATTAACAATTAAATATTTATATTCTATGCAACAACCAAATAATAAAAATAATTCAACATTCACCAAATGGTATAAATTTACTGAAATAAATTAAATGATAACGAAATCTATATTAAATAGCAATTGGAAGAGATCTCATTTCCCGCACAAGGAAAAACAATTAAAAATCCGATTGAAATTATTGTTTAACCGTAATAAATTAGATTTTTAGGAGGTGTGGCACTTATAAATTAGTTATATTGAATTAATTAATATGCAGGTAAAATATTTTGTTGATAAGATTAAGTAACATATAGGAAGCATGTAATCAATTAGATTACATCACAGTTTATTCATATTTGTTTTTGCTGGTAAAATTTATCATTTAATTAAAAAAACATAAGTAAACCATAATTTATATAATTATTATTATAATATGAATTATGATTATTAATAAAAAATAGATATTTACTTCTTATCATATCCCCTCTTACCCAACAAGCAAAAACAAATATCTTATCAAAGTTTAACATTTATACTTTGATTTCTTATTATCAATAATTTTACATTTGGATTTTATTCGTTTTAACTCCACGTTATTATTACTTTATATATATTAAAATAATGATTTTATTTATGATCAATTAAGAGATTAACAGATTTTAATAGAATTCCTAGCACCAAATATAATTTTAGAATGTTTCCATGCGAAACGATAATGTCACATTTTTTTATCAATGTTTGTTTTGTTACAAAAATAATGCTATCTAAATATTTTATTTATTGTGTTAATTTTTTATGATTCTATCTATTCTATATATAATATAGATATAAGAATATAAATTGTTCAAAGTGTATAAAGAATGTAGTGAATTTGATACAAATTACTAATTTAGAAATAAATAAAAAAAAGAAAACACATTAAAAATTAACTTACGCAGAAAAATGTGTAATTGTATAGGTGAACCATCAAAAATTATACAAGCGCACGTAAAGTTGTTTTTTTTTGCCTTCATATATATTTTTTTTATAAATTCTAATTTAATTTAATTAATTTAATCATTTAGTAATTGTTTAAATTCGACACTACACGATTACTCAATAATTTTGGAATGTTTCCATATGAAACGATAATGCCAAATTTTCTTATCAATATTTATTGTGTTACAAAAAAAAAAATGCTTTCTAAATATTTTATCTATGTACAATATAGATATAATAATATAAATTGTTCAAAGTTTATAAAGAATTTAGTCAATTTGGTACAAATTAAAAATTAGAAATAAATAAAAAAAAAGAAATTATATTAAAAATTAACTTACGCAGAAAAATATGTAATTGTATAGGTGAACCATCAAAAATTATACAAGCGTACGTAAAGTTGTTTTTTTTTGCCTTCATATAAATATTTTTTTATAAATTTTAATCTAATTTAATTAATGTAATCATTTAGTAATTGTTTAAATTCAACACTACACGATTACTCAAGTTCTAGTATTTTTAATTATTTTTTTAATTTTTACTAATTTTCAATCACGTTTCTTTATTAAAAAATTAACTTCATTGTGTACTTTTTGTTTTTTATGAGATGACAGCTACATAATTTATCTCTCCCGATAAATGAGTACAGCGATTTAGGCTCACGTCAATTAACACGTTGATAATGTAGATTATTTTTTTAAATTTTAATTACATCTGACACTAAGTTCAGATTTGATGAAAAGTCAATGTGGGGGTCATATGTCGTGTGCATATTTTTTGTTTATTGCTATTATTGTGAATTGAGAGTATATCTATTGTCTTATATTTTTTTATACTGCCATTTTCATTTTGCAACATTTTTTTTTCCTTCTTGTAAATTGTAATTTATTCCTGAACTTAAATTGAAACCAAATTTTAAGAAAGCTAATAGATTATCAATTAAAATTGTGTATAATAAATAATAATGTATTTGTATCAGAAAAATTAGAGGTAATGTTATCAAATTCTGAATTACTGCCTGGATTTGGAATATCAATTTAATTAGCTATATGCCATCGCAGCGCTGCAGCTCAGCTACCGGATAATAGGTATAACTTATATGTATAAATTAATGACAACTTATGAAATTATTATAATTTGTATTTTGCTGAATTTTTATAGAAAGATATAGGTAAACATTTTATAAAACAACCAGTATTTTCGAATTTTACACATGTTTTTTTTGATGGTGGTCGTTGTGCACCATCCAATGTGGAAAAAATAAATCAGATGGGATATTTTGGTGGTTATGAATTGAACAATATAGTTTGATATATTACAGAATCAGAATGTGCAATGTTACAATTCATTTAAATGTTTGTGATTTGTGGATATTTTAATTTGGTAAATATTTTTTGTTTAATTTTAGATTATATTTTATATGAAAACTACATTTCTTGTTTTAGGATCGACAAGATAATATTGATTTCGATTATTTTAAATAATTTTTCAATTTTCAACAATACAATCTCAAATTAAAAAATGCAAAATTGATTTTTGGATGGTTAACCTGTTGGCCATAGTAAGTAACATTTTTTCAACTTTCTTAAATTATAACAAATCTTGAACCTTTGTTTCTAAAGGATGCCGCAATCCTCAATTAGACACTAAAACTTACAGTATTAAAATAAAAAAGATATTTTCGTTTTGCTATTACCTCAAAACTTAGTGATTATAAATAGATGAATTTAGAATAACTACTTACACTGGTACCGATCTAAAATCGTAATTTCCTATATATTCTATTTGTATTGTAAAACACTTTATCATCATATTACTTGACAATATTTAATTATGCGTGTAACATAAATTGAAGAAATTGTTTCCACGACTGACTTTGAGATAATGTAATGACGTAATAATTCTCTTTAATCAACTAAAATGTATCACTGTCCATCCGTGAATTGCTAGTTTTGATTTTCAAAAATATACTACATACCATACTATAATACTTGATAAATTATTCGTAACAGAAAAATCTCAGAAATTCTACTGATTTTTGGTTATATAATGCTTTTCTTTAATCAAATTAATGGATCATTGCAGCAAACAATTAAACGTTTAATTTCTGTATTTGTATTAACGATTGTAAAAGATGAGTCTACCTTCAACTTATTTGACCATCGTAATAGATTTATTAAAAATTGAGTATATTCTCTTCATAGGATCAATTTTAATTTCATTAAATTTTTATATATTCTTCTCAACTAAAAACAAGAGATTATAAGATTATTTTTTATATTTCAAAACGTGTTTTTTTCTTTTTTCTATTAGATTTTATATATTTTATTTCCATTATCATTAAATTACTTAAATGTATTTAGCACATTTAACAAATTACAGTGCAATACTTTATAATTACAATTGAATTGATATAATAATAATATATATAATTAATGTAGAACACTAAATGTTTGTTTAAAATACGAGCATGTCTTAAGTCAAGTCTAGACTTTTTTTTTGCTTCATCATAATTTGCAAATCCATCAATTCATAGAGTTTTCGTCTTATTGGAATACTAATAATATACATTTTTTCTGATATTATGTATATGGAATAAAATTATTACTATATTTTATATATAGAAACAGTTCACTGTACTCTGTTATCAATATAATATTTTTTTTGTAAAAAATTTGTGTTATAATATGCTTTATGTCTCTTTACTCAATTATAAAATGTGTTATAAATTGTGAATGTATTACTACACGCGTTCAACTAACTATTTTTTTCATTTAATCGTTTTTATAAGAAAAATACGAAATGAAAACTCAATTTTAATTAATTTTTTTTCTTTACATTCAAACAATAAAATTGAATGAAAATAAAAAATTACTGTGGTCTGCTTTTATGTATTTTTTTTTTTTTTTTTCATTTTGTAAATGTATTGAGATATATAAAAAAACAGAAATTTTATTTTATTTCTATTTGCTATAAAGTACACATTTTTATAAATTAAAAGGATTTTAATTTTAGTTGTGAAAATATAGTCTTAGTATATACACGTGTTAAATTTTTGGATATAGAAATAGAAATTGAAATTTCTATAAATTTTAGTGAATAAGTAAGTGAAATCAGAATTCATTCATGTTTTATTTACACATTTTATGATGAGTGAGAGGTATTAGTGTTATTTATATTATTGTTTTGTTATTGATATCCTTTCGATAACGTGTGACGGCAACTACTTCAATTTTTTTTTATCCTTGAAATATATTATTTTAGTTTTTTGGAAAAATATGCTATTATAAAATTTGCATAGAAAATTTATTGTTGTCATTTAAATTCAAATTAATATAATAATTATTATATAGTACTTTAACTAAACCTAATAATTTCAGTAGTAATAATAAGTTAAAATAATAATAATAATTATTATTTTAATTGTTTTTATGGAAATGTTGTGGCTAAATTGTGTCATAAAATAAATTTATGTTTTTCTGTATAAAGAAAATAAAAAAAAAAGAAAACACTGAAATATAGAAATAGAATGATTATTTAAAATTTCAAAAACAAATTATTTAATGGTGAATAAATAAAAATTATATATTAAATTAAAAATTTAAAACAGACATCAATAAATTTTCATGTCAAATTTATGCCGATTTTAGGCTTTTTGATAACAAACTAATATTCGCGGTTCAAAATATAATGCAACTATCTAATAGTTTTATATTTTTATTTCTTTGCCTAGTTTTTAAATACAATCAAATAACCATATTTTCAGTTTTAGCTAACATTTATTATCATTGAAAGAATTTCGCATATATTACACTTTATTTAATGGTTACATAAAAACTTTAGCTTACCGTATTTTATATTATATGCAATAATGGTGATAAGTATATGAATAATTGTTTATTTTATTTTGTTTACAAATAATATTGATGTTTAAGGACTTTGTATTGCATATGGCTAATATTATTTCTATTTGAATTTTTTTAAATAAACATTACAATACGAAGAAAAACTAATATGATATTTAAAAATATAAAAAACATTATTGTTGTAGTCATATTTACATTTAAACATTGTTATGATGAGTGGTATCCTGGTGTTACGAAATTTTCTGTTTAAAATTATTTTAAACAATCACATGTTTTTTTCTGAACATATCCTTTATCATATAAATTAAATTGCTGCTTGACAACAAGCAATATAGATAGTTTTTGTCAATCTATATGTTCTTCGACGATAGCAGGTCAATCAATGAATTGCTATATACTTTGACTAATTTATCAATGTTACGGTAATTAAATGGCACTGGCAGATAAATGCTAAATGCTCCACTTGAACTAACGAATGACTTGATTTTTAAATGTACTGAATACCTGCAAATTGTGTATAGTAACAACGATACGAATCGTTTATTATTTTTTTTTAATTCTACAATAAATCACTGGATTATACCCACTTGAAACTTTATTGCACACCATCTAATTTATTACCATCAAAAATTAATTTCATTATTATATATAAAATAATAATCATTTATCAACAATCATATTTATTCATTAATCAATTATAAAGAAAATTACTTTGATCATCATATCTAAGAATTTATAGGTATAATTACAATAATAAATTAAATCATTTATTAAAGTATAATTTAATTTTATAAAGTCATAATATGAAGTACAAAGTATAAATTAATATCCATATAAAATAGTACGCTGAAAAACTAAACATATATTAAAAAAAAAACCCAACATTTTATAATATTTGATAATATACAGATTAAATCTACCTACAATATAAGTGTTATAAAAATTAATTATTTTGAAAATTTATTAAAATAATTATTACTATTATTATTAAATAAATCAAACGCCATGCAATAAAATTGAAACACATTTTAAAACAAAAATATAGATAATTCAATCATTTTTATTGTATGAATTTACTGAAATGATATTCAATTTTATTAACCTTCAATGTATAAATGAAGAGTTGTTAAAGCGTGGCGCTTGCGTGAATAGTAATCTAGATGTAAAATGTATTTATAATAATTAATCCACTTGACTAAATAAATAGCGACTTTAACCTATAGATAGATAGACAATTAATAAAATCCTCTGCATATTTTGTTATCGATAAATCAACCTCAAAAAACTTAAGTCAATTGTTGTCTAAGTTCAAGCAAAATTGTATAAATTAATATGATAAAATAATTTAAAAACATAATAAATATTCCGACTTATATGGCAATTATATACTATCCTTTTTATTGTTCCTAATTGCGATATTTACTTTAACTATGTCCTTCTGTTTTTCCCTATGTTTAATTTATATCACAATTAAAGTGAAAAATAAAAAACTGTCTATATATTGTGGGTGAATGGAACAAGTTAATGTCTAATAATTATAAAATAATGAGAGTGGAATGATATTTCGAATCCATTGTATTTTATTTTTAATTTTTTTCATAAATAAAATCATAATTTTTCCATTAATATTTGAGTGTCTTATTATTGTGCATATATTGTGACAGTTGATAAGATTTTACATTTTTTATTAGATTAGAGTCACACAACTGTATGGTGATCAGAAATCAACTTGTGGACATTATATATGTTATGATAGTCGTTTCCTATGTGGTGCTAATATTACGTACGTTTAGATTCGTAAAATTTTTTGCTTACTGATGAAACGTAAACTCTTTAATAATATTGAAATGAGAAAAATTTTAATAATATGATCATCTTACTGCAGTTTAGATTCAACATTCGTTCAGTCGTTATGTGGTATTTTCCGTATATAACTCGAACATATTCTCTTCAAGTTCAATGTTAATATATCTTAATCAGATAATATGTATCTCCTTACAATTTTTTACTCTATTGCTTTTTGTGTTTTTGTATCAATATTTATATTTTTATAAACAAATTGTTATATGCTGAATTCGTTAGAAAAGTTAGTAGTCAATATTGTCCCATATACGAGTTCATGTACATGGTATTCGTATTGTTATCTATTAACAAATTTGAATTTTTTTGTATAAAAAGTATATTATGCAATACCAGGTACAAACCTGCATATACAAGTTAATTCACTCACGTATTCTAATATGTATTATAATGTATTTAAATTATTTAATATATATTAATTTAAGATAATTAATTCAAAATGTTATTTTTTCTGTGCGGGATACAGATCAGAGATTAATTTATAATTAATTGTATTTTAAAGTTTTCAATACTATTATTATTATTATATTAATTTTATTTCTGATTTCTCTCTCAAAATATTACTATCGATATGTAATGATATTCATTTTTCTAATTATATGCATATTGAAAAAATTACATAAAATATTATTTTTCATCACGTGTTTACAATTATTTAATATATTAATATTTAACTTAATTTTATTTAAATTACAAATAAAAAACAACATTCATATAAACGTATTCATATTTTATAAATTTTATCATCATCTTCAGATAAAAAAAAAACCCCCATTAAAATATATGCGTATATTTTTGAAATTATAAATTATTTATTTATCCAAGATTATAACTTATAAAAAATGTTGTAATAAATTTAGTTTTCATTATAAATTAAACAATTATATGTTTTTATGCCAAATAAATTGTCCAAATTGTGAAAAAATTATAGTACTTTGTTATATAAATATATATGTCTATTTATTTTTATTCAACTACGTACACATAAAACGAAGATAAATATTTTTTGCCATGTGACATGACTGAACGTTGATAATAAAAATAATGAAAACAATTTTCATGCATCTTTTTCGATAACATTAAACATTAAACATATTAAAATTAAAAAATATATAAATAATAATGCTTTGTTTTTTATTTTATATACTAATATATGTAAATTGCATTTATTTACAGGCGAAAAATATATAATATATATACATTAATCCTATTAATATAAAAGAAATTCCATAAATAAATCAGTCATGCAAATGGTATTGTTCGCAATTTTGAACGGATGTCGTTGGTGTATTGCGTATTTCTTTTTAAATGCCAAAAATACTTAAAAATTTTACTTTACATTTGACAATAGAATAATTTATGGTGGTCAAACAATTCAATTCATATTTTGGGCAACACGTAGTATCAAGAGTGATGTGCATGTATATAGTTTATATCCATATTGAGAATACTTAGCATTTACTAATTATAGGAATCCATTATTATATAATTTTTACATTAACTTTAAATATGGCGATATACATATTTAATATTAATAATACTAACATTTTGTGAATATTCTTTAATCTTTTGAAATAATTGTGTTGTATGTATAATTCTCGCCGTCATATCATTATGAATTCATCTGTTCAATTATTATTATGTATAAAATAGTATATGTTGCAGAAGAAATTCTACATGTTTCACCTATATGACTATTCGTAGATGCATTAACCTTTATCGCAATAATATGCTTCCAAATTCTTTTACCGATATATATTAAAACTTATTGATACGCTATTATTTCGGTTTAATTCAGTAAATTCAGCCAAAGATTTTAATCACAAAATTGGTTATACAATTCATATAATGATTGTGAGCTTATTTTCTTTATCATCATATAGACAGAAATTAATTAAAAAATATCAGTTCTTGATAAGATCATGAAGAATAAAAAAAACTAAACGTAAATATAAAGAAATGAAAAATATATGTGATAAATTTACTTTATTTTGTAATTATTTGTATATCAACTTTCTATCTTAATGTTAATTTGTCAAGTATATTATTGTCGTTGGGTCGTCAGTCGACCAATATAAATAGAAAATTCCACCATTTCAACCCATTTAAATTTCATTATTTTTAATATCTAAATCAACTATTATTTTGTTTTTTTGTTGTTATTAATTAATTTTTATTTTAATGTTTTATTATTCTTAGGTCATAAAACCATATAAGTATTGTAAATACATTTGCAACCTCTGACGAACACAAGAAAATTTAGTTTTTGAACTCGCAAACAGTAAAGTCAATTTTTCAAAAATTACATATGGTATATAATGTCGCATTAGCAAACATCTAAATTGTACACAGGCAAATTATAGTGATTTAAGAATCCCTGAACATTACTCACACCGAACGATCAACGTTTTTTGATACTCTTCTAAATTTTCATATATTAGGTATGTTTTAGTTTAATTATTTGAATATGAAAGTTTAAATAAATTCAATAATAGTCGTATGTCTAAAATTTCTATAATCAGATTAACACAAACTAAAGAAATAATCAAAGAAAATTTTAATTTATTTATTTTAGATTTTAAAATATACATAAATATTCACTGACCACCAATCTGATATATATATTTTTCACAATATTATAGAGTCACGTCGGTCGTGTCATAATGAGCAAAATTTAATTTATTTATTTAATTTTTTATTGTAATTGTTATATTGTTTTAGTACGTGTGTGTACATATTCGTTGTATTTGGTTAGGTCAGGTTAAATTAATATATATACGTATATTCATATTATATTGATGTATACGTACATTATGATTATAGTATTATATTCTTCATATTCTATTAATAATTTATTTTCACCATATGTCAATAATGTATGATGCCGCTTTTCCGAAAAAAAAAAAAAAAATAAAATTAAATTTTAAATAACAACAATAACAAAAGCAACAAGAAATTAAGAGCAACAAAAAAAAATGTACGAACAAATTTCTCAATCAAATATAAAATTTATTCATTTGTATACACAATACATCTACAGTGTGTATCATAATTGGATGTACAATTATAGTATTTATTTTATAACATCAGTTTGAAATGATTAATTAATTTTTTAAATAATTGTTTACATGACAAAAATTAAAATATTGTATACTGCTACAATAATTTTAAATAATATTAAATTTATATCTACTGCAGAAATTATTGACCAATATAACTGTTCCAGATAGATGTTCCAGATAAACTTATTCGTTGGGTTATACTTTCAACAAGTTGGAGGCACTATTCAGAAATAGTTTTCATAAATTATTTCACGTCGTTCGTGTATATTTTTCGGTTTATGACTAGTGACAAAGGTAATATAGACCGAAAAATAAACTTCTCAATGTTTTCGAGTACACGATAAACTGGAAAGGAGGATTTTTTAAAATTTATTACGAATTGTTAAAATACAGATTAATGTATTCGGCGATGTTGATGTTTAATGTTAATATCAGTTCGCTTTACCATTTATTTATTGCAGCGCATATTTGTTTCCTTTTTTAAAAAAAATTCCAATAGTTATTATTTATGCCTGTGGGTTTTGAACCAAATGTTACAAATTAAAAAATTTTAAATTTAATTTCTATCGACTTTCAATTTAATAATTAATAATATTAATATTTATTCTATTTTTATGATATAGACACAATACAATATGTGCAAAAATGTTTAATTGTGAACATGTTTATGCAACATGTGAAGTACAAAATCCGTAATGAATTTATTAATATTTTGATTATTATCAGTAAACAATAGTTTAATTTTTATGATGGTACGAGTTTATGTAAAATAATTAAATAATTTGTTAATTTGAAACTGAAAAATGTATTAGTCAGTCAATATAACAGTAGCCATAATTATGTAATTATGACATACACTGTATACGCAGCACCGGGCTTACAATAAGTTCTATATGATCATCATTAAATGAGTATAGCTCTATATTGTGTGTCAGTATTGAAATTACAATTTAAATTGATGCGGAAATGTGAAATTAAAATAAAACTTTCCAATTAAAATGTGCTAATCAGAATTATTGAAACCTATCTATCAATTATAAAACAATGAATTAATAGACATAATAAAACATTTAACATATTTTACATATATTATATGCAACATAAAATTTAATATCTTTATATAATAATAACTTACTTACATATTTACATGAAAACAATACTATTTTAACAATTTAAAATTTGTGTATTGCTTTTAAAATGTAACGTATCTCGTACATATGTTTATTTTTTAAATACACTTATAAGTTATGACTTAATTTCTTATCTATTGTAAAATTACTTTCCATCGTATTCAATATTATAATTAAACATTTCTGTGTAGTTTCATATATAAACGCAATTGTACTGTTTTTGTTTAGTTACTTTGTAATTATAATCTTCATTTATTGTTGATTTCATGTAATAAAATACAAATGATTGACTGCAATGAAACCACTTGTATTGGTACTGTATATACATCCCTATTATATTTGTTAATGTATTTACTTACACTTGTAATAATAATTATAGATATATATATATAGTTTACATTGTACTACATTATGCTGTTATTAATGATTGTTATAATCTCTTGAAATGTTATTATCATAATCTACAATAAATACACCAAAAAGGCGTTATAATTATATATTTAAGTCATTGATATAAAAATCAGTTCAAGTGGTTGATTGACTTATTTATTATTATTGTATAAAAATATAATTATAATCTACATTTAAAATTAAATAATAAAAAATATTGTGTCTATGGAATCGTTAACCATTTGACGCGTATCTATATAAAATTTTAATTAAATAGTGTTACAGTTTTAAATGACAGTTTTAAATGACAAAACCAACAATTTTAAAGGACATACTAATTTCTTTCTAATAAGTGTTTTGGTGTGTAATATTTTAACTTCATTACGCTCATAATAAAATAATAAAAATTATGCTGGTACATAGACATTTAAGCAAGATTTGCAATGCTTTATTTGGTGTAAATCAGTTAACATACTCAATTTTTTGTATTTGATTTAGCTATAATTTGGTACTGATAGATTAAAGTATTTATCCTGAATTGTTAGGTCAATTTAAAAAAACTGCTTTAGATGTATTTTGTGGTGTTGATCACACCAATCACTTTATATTTGAAAATTCGTTCTATTTCCGTCTTGGTACCTATAGTGCAACTCATTAAATTCGAATTATTTTATTTAGAAAAACTACAATAGTTTTAAAAACTATAATATAAGTTGATCTTGTTGTTGCTATATACTATACAAGTTGTAACATTGTATTTACTACACTTGAATTGTATGCAACTGGTCCAATCTGGTATTATTACATATTGTCGTCTTATCTATAAAATTTGCTTAATACTCAAACATTTTAAACATAATCATATATATATATGGGTCTCGAAATCTATCAGTATTGAAACAACTATCAGAGAATTTATTATAATTAGTTTTAATAGTATTATTGTATAATCATTATATTATTATGAGATATTAATAGGTAATTCTTTCAATTTATAGTATTTATTTATATACTCTTATCATGCACACTCTAATAAAATAATATGTAATAAAATTCGTATTTACTTAATTTTAACCTAATTTAACAATTTATAAGTGTTTATTAAATAAAACATAATTGAATTGATCACTTGACATTTGATCATTATGCAAATTCATAAGTATATGTCATAGCAATAGTATATGGATATAATTGCAATTCTTTATCTATTTATTTCCATTAAATCACAACTAATAAATAGTCTTTATAAGCGTTACCTAATTCTTTAGTACCAATTAATATAATATTAAATAAATAACATTTTCACTTAATGCACCTTCGATTTTTGTTTTATATTTCAGGAATGCGATGATGTTAATTACACAGTACTGTGGAAACTTACTTTCACTATGTAACTAAACATCTTCATTTAATATATAGAAACTACAGGTCCATGAAATAATGTCAGAAAATGCTGATGAAATACCATAGTAAATAAGTTATTGTAAATTATGGAAATAACTCAGAAAAGAACAACAGTACAGCACAATCGTTGTTATATTTTATTTTATTTTACTATGCATAACATAATAATATTATTAAGTTAAAATTTATATCGACCGATTGTATTGAATTTAGTTATCAGAAACCAACTATGATATAATAAGTATACAGCATATCATCCATTATAACACATGAAATTTAGGTAGAATATGATGTTGTGATATTGGGTATCTAAAGCATAGGTTAACAAATTGATACCCGTTAAGTAATTTCAATAATAATATTATGTTCATTATAATTTATATTGTCGCGTGGCCCAAATATCTACAGACCGTTATCATCAAGTGTACATATTATACTTACCCCATCCCTTTTATATGCAAATAAATAGTTTACTAGAAAAAAATATCCTATATTCAGGCACCATATATAATATAAAAGGATTGATACAATCACTTACTGCTATTAATTAATAGTACAAATGTACATTGACTTTTCTTATCTTGTTATTACATTAAATTGTTATTATTAATAATTGTGTCTATATATACCATATTTATAAATAAACTTTTAAATCGGTAGTAACAAATATTATTAGCATTATCTTTTACAAGTGTTTACAAATTAGTATCTATATTATAATTTTATAATTGAAATACGTTTATGTGTTTTTGCCGATTATAAATATGAAGAAATTGTTTATAAAACTTACGAATTGTATTGATAATAATAATACATAATTTTGTGCAATAATCACATTATCTATCATAGTATCATACATATACGGTTCGTAATAATATTAAATGATATAGTGACCCTTCGATATGTTATATAAAAAAAATTAATTTGGTTTGCTATCATTATATGGTCAATATATAAAAAAAAAGAAACAAAAATTTTCTTTTCCACAATTATAATTTAAAAATAAACAAACCTCTAAAAGTGATTGATATGATAAAGATAATGCGTAACGTATTGACTGAGTGAATGTATTCTCTGCGTGGCAGTGGTTAATTAATTAAAAAGCATACACTTAACATTGCTGTTAGTAGTATATACATAAATGGTCACACGACATGAATTTCCGGCAATGACCAAGGAACTCTCAAAGTGATTTTACTCCGTGACAACGCTTGAAAATTAATTAATATTGTATGTATGTTTTAAATAAATTTGAATATTACCAAAAATATACAACTAATACGTTCACCGCGCAAATAGTACAACAAAAAAAGCTCTTAATCACATATTTTTATGTTTACGTTAAAAAAATTGCAATATCTCATATTGTATTACAATAAATAAATAATATTTTTCACTTTTATAGCATATTTATCACAAATTGTATATATATATAGCAATAATATAATGTATTTATAAAATATCGCAACTAATGTGTAATCTTTCCAAATGTCAAAAGGTTATTAATAAAAATTAATATCTATATATATATTTTATATATATTTATAACGTCCGATTATAGATAAGAAAAGTTTTAAGAAATTGTTTTATAAAACATTTCCATATTGATAATAATAATTTTTTGTTCAGTTGATTTATATTCTATTTATGTTATCATTTTTGACTTATACATTCAAAAATTGTAATAATTATCTTAAATAATCATTTAAATTTATAATTTTGTGTCATTATAATTTATATAAAATATTTTATGCAAAACTATTTGGAAGGATATTATTATGTATTATGATATGATATTGACCTTCATGTTCTTGCATAATATACCATACAATACTAATTTAATTTTAAATGAAAAATCAATTGTTTCTATACATAATACAATTTACTAATTCATTCTACTGCACACATATAATATATATATATACTAGTCGCACATAATTTATGTGATCTGCAATGTTTTATAAATGCACCAACATAATTTTATTAAAAATATTGGTTAAATTATATATTCAACTATTACAAAATTATGAAATAAGAATCATATATAAAAAGGGTGCATTTTATTTTCATTTATTTTGTATTTTTATTGTCGTTATTCGTTTTGTATATACAATTGCAAAATAGTAACATTAATTTATGTTATTCCATGACGTATCAATAAAATAGTCGCATATTGTTCTATTTTCAGCCAAATCTTCACGTCATAATATTTTTACACTGGGCATTAACTATATCAAATACATTTCTGCTCCATGTAGCCCTTTATCGGTCCACGTTTACTCCCACCTTTTGGATCATAATACAAGTACTCTCTTGTTATGCGTATACCACGTACTTCTTCACTTTATCTTTGTTTGATTTGATTATCAATTTTTATTTATTTGCACTTCGCCGAAGCTGCTCTTATCGCAAATTGTTTCGGACCGTCGAATTTGAAAAATTCTTCAAGGGCATTTGATTGCCATCGCTTGTAATCACAGATGTGTCAATCAAAATTTCTCAATATAATAATTGATTTAAAATATCAAAGAAATTTGTTCTGTCATAGAATATCAACATGCACGAAGATTAAGAACACCGATGACCTAAATAACAAAAAAATAACCGAACATAACATATACTGTGATCCAGCGACCCGAAGATGCATGAATTTATATTCCTTACCTTGGAAGAACTTGCATATGATGCTCTATTTTATAATAATAATAATAAGTTCTTTACAACACTACCATAAAATTTTACAGACAGAAAATTAATATTTTAAATACACTAAAATAAGAAATTATTTAACAGAATAGTTGCTGCTGTCTTATCTTTGATAATTTAATACTTGTTTGTTTTGTTTAAATAATACAGAAGCAACATTATTCATAATTTATCTTATTTTCTTATCTATGGTATTATTACATGTATTTTTGTAAAATACTTAAATTTAAGAAATAAAAAATTAAATATGTTATTTTAAATACCACGAGGGTGGTTTGATAAATATTGTTTGAATTATAAAAATGTACCTTTTTATATGATAGAATTAGATAACAATATACTCATCAACGCAACTGTCGTATATTCTTTTATGAATCCTAACCATAATAGCTGTGGTTAAGTTTTACTAAGATACAAAAGTTTTACTTTCCAGCTTTTGGCTGTAACATCATCAATTTTATGTTTTCCAATCTCAATATTGTTGTATAATAACGATATATAATTTACTTACTTACTTTACACTTTTTTACCGTCACAATATAATGCGTGTTGCAACTTTTAATTAAAATTAGTTGTTTAATTACTTTCGAATACACACCCTATACTCACATTTTTATACTGAAATGTTTAAAAAAAAAAAAAAAACTAGATTATAATAAAAAGAAACAATATTTCTTATTCAAATATAATTAATTAATGTTAAAAATGAAATACAATTTATTGTATTTAATTATTTTTATTTAGGTTGTATAATAATATAATATACTGCCTTTGATATCACCTGATATCAATTTGTTTTTAGCCATAATACAAAATTTATCTGACGTATATAAATTAATTTTCAATTATTGATTCTAAAGTTCGATTATGTGTATGATAAAATAAAATATAATCATTTTATAAAACAAAATATTTATTTATTTATTTCTTATAATGTATTTATGATTTTCTATTTACAGATAGACGAATCTAAAATAAAAAAATATACAAGATGAAATTAGTAACATTAGATAAAATTTCCGTATTTTTAGCTGAATTAATTGGTACTGGCATACTTATATTTTTAGGATGTATTGGTTGCATATCTTGGAATGGTGGACCATTAAATCATTTACAAGTAGTTCTTAATTTTGGTTTAGCTATTATGTTAATTATTCAAATATTTGGCTGTATATCTGGTGCTCATTTAAATCCAGCGGTAACGGCAGCCGCATGGGTTTATAAATTAGTTAATATTCCAGTAAGTATTTTGTATAATATATTATTATTATTTATGTGTAACGTCGTAATCATTAATGTCATTATCAAATTTTAGACTGCAATATTATATTTTGTTGCACAAATGCTTGGTGCATTTATGGGATTTGGTTTATTAAAAGTATTAACACCAGAAGATATATTTCGTCCAGCAAATTCAACTGGTCCAGGTGTATGTAGTACAATACCACGTTCAGATTTAACACCAATACAAGCTCTATCAATTGAATTTATTGCAACAATGATATTAATATTAATTTGTTGTGCTGTATGGGATCCAAGAAATGCAAAACATCATGATTCTATACCATTACGTTTTGGATTAGCTGTATCCGGATTAGCATGTGCATTGGTAAATAATTTTAAATTTGGAAATTAATTATAGTATGCGGTATATAGAGATAGACATATGATATCAAATGAAATGACCACTCTACTGTCATCTTAATCAGATTTATATATGAGTATGCGAAAATATCATCTGCGAAACGACATAGCACATCCTTTAAAATGCACCACTATGTTCTATTTTGTTATTACAGTTCTGTGACAAGGACTCTGTCGATTCCACTACAAGAAACCCCTTGTAATATCCACCACACTTCTCTTTAAATTATGTTCGATCGTTTGATACTTACAATATTATTATTTCGAATGGTGCAACAAAACTAATTGGAGACACTATCGTCTCAGTTGCTCAGTTTTTGAATTTAATAAAAATATTCCAGCACGACTAGAACAAGATTCGGGTTGCAGTTTGCAAATTAATGTTTTTTGAATTATCAGTTCTTTTGTTCACTCTTCACTACTGCCGCTGCACTATCTAATTTTATATACAATTAATTATTTATAATTATAGGGGCCATATACAGGTGCAAGTATGAATCCAGTGCGTTCATTTGCTCCAGCTATTTGGAATGGTGATTTTCATTTACATTGGGTAATTATATAAATTAGAATAATTATTGAGATAATTAATAATTTCTTCTTTTTTTTTTAATTAAGATTTATTGGGTTGCTCCAATGACAGCCGGTTTTTTAACTGCATTTGTATTTCGTGCTGTATTTTGGCGTGAACCAATACCAGAACAACAAATAGCGTTAAATAAAATTGCAGCAACAACAAAGGATAAGGTCAGACCTGAAGCTGAAATACCACTACGTGAAATCAATAATGTATAACAATAATTATTTTCTAACTTCTTGGTCAATGAAAAAATCGTGCTATTATGAACCAAAAAAACATCCAAATTTAAAATTATCTATTTTATAAATATGAATAAAAAAAATGAATTAAAAAGATGTTAAATTATTTAAATTTAAGTGAATACTAATAAAAACATGTACTTCATTTATATTTAGCTTTTAAGTGGCCGCATCACACATTTTACTTTTTATTGTTTTATCATCATCATCATCATTACCGTATAGAAAATTACATATATTTTCTAAGAAAAATATTAAATACATATATTTTTTATATAATTATAAGAATTAAATAAATTAATTATAAAAATGTTAAATTTAGAACAATAAGTACAAGCAAACGCAATTTATATATAAAAATAGAGACTTCATTATTTAAAATAATTTTAAATAATAATTTCTGTTTATAACAAATAAATTCCTATTTGACATTGGACATTATAAGACTTTTTCTTATAAAAAAAAAGACTACACAAATGCTCATTTAATAGTATGATAATATATGTAATCATAATATGTTCTAATGAAAATGCATAGTTTAAATTAAGTTAAATAATCGTTGGGCAGAATGTAAAACCCCATTATGGAATAAAAACAGTTTGATTTAACATTTAACTTTTCATATATTTTTTTCTTTACTTTTTATATGTATTCGAAAATAATATAATTCAAAATTATAGATTGTTGAATTATATTATTTTCAATATTACTTAAATTGTAAATAAAATACTTTCAAATTTCAAATTTTTATGTTAAAAATATGTTCAATGAAAACATATGTAATATAACTTAACTTTTTATGTGAGAAATATATCATAAATCGAATCTCATTATTATTTTGAAAAAAAAATAGAATTTTTCATACAAAGTTAAAAACAATTATCATTTTGTTACAAAATTGTATTGTATATTTATTATTAAATGTGTTTGTGTAGTTGATAATTATTTATATACTGTTACATTTTGCCATATAAAAATAAAGACTTAATAGAAAAATAGATGAAATTTTAATAATTATATTAATCGCCTTACTATAATAATGGAAATATTTATAATTTATTCTATATTTATTTTTTCGTTATGCAAGGCGTAAATGTAATATATATATTATTATAATATATTAAATTTATAATTTATTAATTATATGTTATATTTTAAAATATTGTTGCATGAAGACTGTGGGCGGTCAATTAAAACTGAAAAATTATAAAAAATAATAATTTATTTTGTATTTTTCAATACAAATTACTTGCTTATAATTATAGGATGTTTATTATTAAGTAAATGCAATTGCTATTAATTTCATTTATTGTTACTACTTTTATAATGATATTCATTAAGTTATCGAGACAGTCCATTGATAATTTGCACTACATATTCATTTAAATTTGGTTTACTAAATATTACTAACTTTTTATAATATATTTCCTTAACTTTAATTTCATAGAGTACCACCTATCAATGTTTTCAATTCGATTTGCGTCTGAACTTAAAAATGGTGTGTACAAGAATTCATCCACTAATTTATTATTGTGAATTAAATATTTTTTAGTTGTCAAAAATTTTATTCATGAACTTCATTATTCATGCGTTGCGTATGAATGTGTGTGTATGACTTGTACGATTTGTTTTTTCTCTTAGAAAATTTTTGATTTTCGCATTTTTATTTTTTTCATTATTTTGCATAGTTGTGTGGTGCGTGTAGTAAAAATACAAAAAAAATATTGGAAGAATGGCAGCAGATGGATCAGTTGGTGATGTATTTTTAGGTGGTGATACATTAGAAAAACCATTTTTACATAATGTATGGGGACCACTAATGTTGGGATCGTTTGGATTTGCAGGAATTTCTATTGCAAATTGGAGTACAGGACGTCCCATATTATCTGGTAAGGGATGACGTAACAAAAACATAACCACTAATTAATAGAATTTATTCTGCTTTTATTTCTAATTATTATTAAATAATAATAAATTGTTATTACATTTTTTTTTATTGATTTGTTACTTATCATTTATTTTACATATATTTTTATAAAACAGGTATTCAAAAACATATTGGTACTGCTATTGTTTGTGGTATGATTGGTATTTATTTAGAAAAAAGACGCAATATATATTTAAGTGAAAGAGATGCAATTATGCGCCATTATATTTCATTACATCCAGAGGACTTTCCACATGCTAGTAAGTAATTTACAAAAATATATATGTATGGCAATTTCAATTTAAAAATTAATTTCCTACAGTTAAAAAAAAAGTTTTAAAATGGACCAGTCGGCACAGGCAATGTCGCAATACTGTTTTTATTATGATTGTTGTTTTAAGTTGTATATGCAAATTTTTTTATTTTTCATTTCAAATTTCAATTATGTTCTTTTGTCAAGTTTTATTAAATGAGAATATCATCTATGTATCGGATAGCTGTGTATGTACAACAACATACAACTATAATTACCATAATTAACTGAACTTAACTTTAGGTTTTGTTATGTTAATAAGCTAGTTAATTTTTCAATCCAAAAAACTTCATTATTTAATAAGAATTAACTGATTAACATATATTAAATTAGATTATGTTTGATTCGTGGATATGGTGTAAGTAAATTGTAATATGTGTGACTACAGAGATCTATTAAATTTCTCTTTATAATGGTGTATTATATATTAAGAGCACACCCTTCTCTTACATTCTGATTAACTCTATGACGAATATGTTTTAAAAAATTCAAAAATAAATTACAACGCATCAACATCATTAACTTGTGTTATTCATTGAGAAATGTAGAGCCAACAATAAAACATTATCATCGAGAAGTCTTTACTCCCTAGCCTTCAGTATCGGTAATTATAGTTCTGTAACATATACCATTTGGTTGACTCATCTTACTTTTACCAGCAAACATCATGTTATGTCCTTAAAGCGTGTCCAATCCCTACCGATTTTCGCTTTTTGAGGTGGTTGTCATTTTTACATAAAATTTTGATAGTGTACATTTAATTTTTAATTGATTGACTAACCGTATCAATTTTTCTGGATGCTTATGTCAATATATACATTTAATTTTTGTTTTGCAAATTATCTCTAAAATTGTTATATAAAAAAAAAAAATATTGATGAATTTTCAATTGAGTTAAATAAATATTTAATATATAATTGCAGATCGAAAGAAATTTGGCGAATTATTCTTGGAATGGATACCAATTCGTTGAGTTAGATAATTCAAAGGAAATAAAAAACCATGTAGAATTTCTGTATATTTAAATTAAAATTATATATTTAAAAGGAACTAATAAAAAAAAAATCAAAGACAAAAAGAAAAGTAAAAACATAAAATAACATATGCCTTCTTATTTACACCTATATCATAATTCATTAAAATCTGAAAATTTCCCAATACATTTGCAACCATCTATGCCGGTGAATCGAAATGTTCAAAAAATGGACATTACTGGTTCCATGAAAATGTTACTTTTCATTTATTTTAGGTACAAAGAGCAAACTTAATATAGATATTCCAGACGTAAGGTTATGTTTAATGTATGTTTATGTATATAGATTTATGAAAATGCTTTCGATTAAGCCGGTTTGGATATATTTACAAGAAGTCGAATATGTGAAAAATACGAATTACCTGGTGCATTTTTTTTTCATATGTAAACTATTAATAAAAGTAGCCATAGAAATTGGTAAAATATTAGAACCAAATAATGAAAAAATACATGATGAAGATTGATATTTAGAAATAATACATTACGGTCTACTTTATTTAAATAATATGTCATTATGGGTTGTACTATTATACAATGTTTATATGTAATTTTACTTATACCGGCAAATTACCTAAATAAAATGGAACAAAATGAATTACAAGTATTACAATAAGAGCAACAACAATAACAAATTCAATGATAACGACTATCATCATCATTTTCATTATCATAAGCTTCAGCAACAACTACAACACCAACAATTTCAAAAATATCTGCATGGATTATCATTATAAGCAAAAAACTAAACACTATAACTAAACCTAGGAAACATTTTTATATTTTCAATTAGAAATCATATGAATTTGATGACTGCCTATAATGTAATAACGAACTATGAAATATACAATTACATTTAAAAATGCATTATGGGCCATTATACCTATATTATTATTATTATTTTATATTAGCCAATCATTCATATACAAATAATAGAATTATGAAAGTAGTTATCTTTTGATAATTGTAGATCAAATGATAAATTGCAATATACTCCCAAGAGGAGTATTTTACCAACTTGATTGTAATGGAAGTAACGTGACTAAAAACTATGCACTGCTAAAATTAATACGTTTTTGCATGAACTAAAATTATTAATGATTAAAGACATTCATATGGTTTCTCGTTTAATTTATTATCATATACTTCTACCATATTAGCATCTGGGAAGAGGGGAAATACTGTCACAATGGTATTGCCATAAAGTATATCCATTAAAATTTGATCACGTGGCGTATGCCAAAATATAAAAATTCAAAATGGTTATTTGCAAAGTTTCACGTTTGACATAACTTTTTGTTTATTAAGTATGTTTTTTTGTGTTTTTGGAATATTTGTTGGTTGTGCTAATAAAAATTATTGTAATTAAATAAACCAAAATTAATATTATACGAAATGTAATAAAATAACAACAATATGTGATATAAATTGGTATTATAAGTTTAGATTGGTTGCAATGCAATAATATGCAAGAAACGAAGATGATAAACAGCCTGACAGGTATTCGACTGTAGATCAATCATATTTGGAGTGGAATTCACCAAGACGTAACATAAAAGAAAAACGTAAATTCATATAATTACAAGCCATCTGAAGATTTTATTGTTGTATAAAACTGTAAGTATATTAATAATTTAAATTTATCAAAAACAAAACGAAAACCATCTTATAGTTATATCACCTAATCTTAACCTATAAATATTTTTATTTTCAGCTTTTGATACCATCGATATCAATCATTTATTCTTATCACCATTTGACTTCAATATAATGTAATGTAATGTGGTGCTTTGTAGATTCCATATCCAAATCAACGTTTATATTAGGAAATTTTTAAATTGTGTTACAAAATACAATGTTATTATTATATTTTTTTGTTGCTCTTACGACATAATCAAAAAGGTATTTATTATTATTTTTAATTTGTTTATTTTACATGAAAAAGAGAATTTGAAATGAACAATTTTAAGTTCTTTAAGAGAATCTAATATTCTTAGGGATATTATTAAAAATGGATAAATGAGAAAAAAAAAACTGACAATTGAAGAAACAAACACTACATATTTTCCCATCGACCAAGTCTCATAGACGCTACACCATCGATTATATTATTGTTTAAAATTTATTTTGCGTAGATATTAATTAATTTTCTGTTTATCAATTTTATAAGTTGTTTTTTTTTTCGATTATCATTTTTGTTGTTCTTTTTTTTTTTTTCTTTCAAACGAAAGGAAAGAATAATTTTCAAGTAAATTTTTAATAGCATTTTGTATTATGGATTTATGTGTCTATTTTGGTGGTTCAACTATTCAGCAGTGCTTGGAATTGTTTTAATATTTTTTTTATTTAATATTATTTATTTATTTATTTATATATTTATTTATTTATATATTTATTTATTGTATTTGTTGTTTTCTTTTTCTTTCTTTTTCTGAGTTATCCCGACTTTATTATTTCGTTGAAAAATTATAAATTGAAATGGATAATTTTATATGATATCTCAAACATTTTACTGGAAGAAATACTCGTCCAAGTAACGAAAATTCTATAAAATCTATATGATTATTTTTCTCTTCTTGGAAATCTTCCGTACCTTCTATATAAAAACATTAATTGTTTTCTTTTTGTATTTGATGTTTTCATGTATAAATTTAATTACAAATTTTTTTTTTTTTTACAAATAAACCACACTCACACATACACACACACAACACACATACAAATATTTTTGTAATTGTTTTTTCTTCGACGAGCATTCTGCAATAGCTGACGCACGCACCAATGTTTTAGTTTACATTATTTCAAATGGAAAAGAAAAAGTTAAATAAAAAGAAATGACTTGTATTTGTTGTTTTTCGCATGTATATTTAATTAAATTTTTTTTTTTTTTTTACAAATAAATCACACATACACACACACAAATGTTTTTTAATTGTTTTTTCTTAGACGAGTAATTTTTTCCGATGAGATTTCATATAAAAACATAATTTTTTTTCATACATATGAAAAACTTTATATGAAAATTCTGAGAAAACCCGTGAAAATCTCGATGTTCACTAGTGGTAAAAGTGTTTCTAATATTGTATTTAAGATAATTGGAAATTTTCAGAAAGATCGGACCATTATTTCGATTTTAAAAAAAAGGCACCGCAAAAGTTATGTCCGAATTTGACCAATTAATGGTACCTATAATTGTCCAAAACGTTAAAAAAAACACTTTTTACATAAGTTTTGGGACATTTCAATAAATTTCAAACACAATGTGGAAAAATCGTCTCATAACTTTTGTGGTGATGTACGGAATGGACTCAAAATATGAAAAAACCGGATTTCGTGAGTTTTAGAGCTAGCGCTTTTTCCTTTGGCTATGTTATAGAGGAGGACAAGGACCACCTTTTTCCCGTGGGACCACTTCTGGGAAATCCAAAATGTCGGAGTTATTAAGGGGTGAAATTTGGGTTTTTTTTGGTAAGCCTTACTTTGAGCAATTATTGTGGGAACATCATAATAGTTAGAGACTTGTGTTATGGCTTAAAATACAGGTCATATAGTCTACTATACGGGATATTTAGGATTTTGGAAAATTCCGTTGGGAAACCGGGAAAAAACCCATCGGAAAACATGCGAAAATCGATGTTTTTCGTTGTTCTAGGAAAATCCCCATTTCTCATCGGAAAATTCCAAAATAAATTTTATCGTGAAGATTAAACCTTCCTTTACCTTTCTGCATCATTGGATTTTAAGATAATTGAGTTTTTCCTAGAGTTCCGTCCAACGGAAGAAAGGTCTACATTTGCATTTCCAACCTTTGGGCATCCATGGCCGGGAAATGGTTATAGTTAGGAAAAAAGTTTCCTCCATAAATTGTAGGCCCAGGTGAGGACTCCAACTGGTATTAGTCTTACAAGGAACCATTGAGAATTCCCGGAGTTAGGGGGTCCCAAAAGTGGGAAAATCGGTACCGGAGAATGGCCATAACTCCGCTCCCGGAGGGCTCCTGGGTCCGGAGCTAACCTATAAACTTCGCATCGACGTGCTCTACGTTTTGTGAAAAAAGAAATTGGATCGGAGCGATGAGGTCGCTCGGAATGGCATTTAACCATCACTCTTTTTCAAGACTGCAAAAAATGCAAAAAAGAAATTTCCTTTTCTTTTTCTTGTTTACCTTTTTTTTTATTTACTTTTTTTTCTATTTACTTTTTTTCATATTTTTTTTCGGATTTTTTTAAAATTGTAAATTCACAAGGCGGCCGGAGCCACCTATGTGAAATTTTTTTTTTTCATGCGTCCATCATCGCATTTCGAACCCGCCGATTTCATATCCCATATGAATATTTGCTACACCTCTACCTCATACACTACACTTGTTATTAATGTTTATATGTCGGTTGCGATATATAAGGTACAAAAATTTTGAATTTATTTTTTTGGAAAGTGTGTCACATAAAAGATGAGACACTTTTACTTTTTTTTTTTTTTTTTATTATAAGTGTGTACATGTGGGTCGACTTTTTTTTTTTTTTTTTTTTTCTATATTATTATGTATTGTATTTTATACTTACCATTTTATTTATTTTTTTTCTTTTCTTTTCTCTCAAAGGTGATGTTACCAAAATTGATAGTACAAATTAATTTTTTTTTTCTCTTTTCAGATTTCAATGGACGGAAGTCAAAGGCTGGGGATTGATGAAATTGATCAAATAATTAGACAATTATTATTTTTTTAAATTAAATTAATTATACATTTATTAATAATAAATTATTAGTTATAAATTAAATACATGTAAAATGTTTGTAATAAATATGTTAAATTATTTTTACATTTTAAATAAAGAACACAATTAGTGATAATTAGCATATATTTATATTATTTTTTATTTGATATTTATACTATTTTATATTAATCTTCAAAGGCTTTAAGATGATGGTTGATGGTCATTTAATATTTCACTTTCTTCTGCAATGCATTGTAAAATAAGATGTTGGTTTTACTTCAAGCAAAACTTCTAACATATAAATAAAACGACTCTGTAATGGTTGGTAGATTTCGTATGTGATCCATGTGTTGTAACATCGATTAGTTGATATTCATATACAGCTGTTATCTAAAATATAAAAAATAATGTTTAATCAAATATTAAATATAACATGGATTAAATTACAAAATTACTGCGACTTTACCTTTGGTTAGATTTATCATAAAGATGTATTATTAATATGTCATCAAATCTAAATTTAGTAAATTCTTCAAAATACATGTATGCTGTTGTAATTACAAACGTTGTCACTTTGTTGATATTGTGTTTTAACAAATATTGATGCATAACTCCTGAACTATATTTATTAGTACATTTGTTAAACTTGGATGGTGATTATTAGCTATTAGATGAAAATTACAGGTACACGTATACGTGTTGTAGTTGTTACTGATGTTGTCGACGAAAATATAGAATTATCTTCTACATATATATTGTAATTGATACGATGTTTAGGTATGTATTTTAATTTCAATATTTATTTGATTGAAGTTGTCAACTCATTGAATTAATGTAAGGTTGTTTTTTCAATGATGGTTGATCCGGGGAACTAATACAATACATAATATATAGTTGATTGTAGTGGTGATAATTGTTACTGTTGTTGTTGCATATGATAATATCGATTACATGCGGCCGTTGTTGAACTAATTATCGAAATTGTAATAGTGATATTATTGTGATGATATGGTGGTAGTGCAACAAATAGTATTGTAGCTGTTACAAAATATGTCAAAACAATCTAGTTCCAAGATAGTGGGCTGCGCATTAGACTACATAATAGAATTAATTTTAAATTATTATGCAATAAATAAAATATATATGATTTAATGATAATGGTATATTTTATGGATATAATAAATCAGGAGGTTGTAACAAAATACTAAATTTTATATTTGATGATGAATTTTGAAATGAGAAATGGATGTGGATTGTGATTGTGAAGTAAATTTTTGATGTTATCGTTTTATGTGGTGAAATCTTTCTTTCATTATTTTAAATATGAGCGACAACAATCACTTATACGGATGCTCCTCTTTATTTTAATATATTGTTCTGTATTATTTAAGGCTGTGTCATAAGGACGTGAAGGACAGTTTTATAAACTAAGGCAGCTGCTTAAAATTTGGCATAAAATAAATAAAATTACATGGCACTATTTAGTTGATGTTTAACACTATACTTCAAAGAGTAATAGAATAATATGTATTATTTCAGTTTCGGATGATATGTACAAAAAATTTAAACATAATGTAATGATATCAAACTAAATAATAGTGTTATATGTATTACCTTCTTCACTAATTAACTCTTCTTTCCAGTTTGGCACTCCATCCGTATTATGTAACTGCAGTTGTCTATAGATAAAAAAATAAAAATAAATATTGTTACACAAATGAATTCATTTTATATTTTAATTTCTTTATACTTTTCTTGATCTTGATCTGCTGCTAATCGCACAATATCCTATAAGAATGAACATGAACCTCGAGTCACATTAAGTGTATGTAATGTTTACATTAGTCCAAGTATTTGTGTTGTAATTGTTTCTTAAAGTTGGGTTAATTGGTCATCATCACGGCTAACTTAACAATTTATTTTTTTGCTTCTTCTACTTGGGTATTGTGTCTTTTTCACCGCCATCGATACTATGTCGCAATTTTATTATAATTTACAATTTGTTGCCTGTAGTTAAGTGGGTACATTAATTTAAACATTGCATAATTAACAGCATGATATATAATTTCGTTTAATTTGTAAGTTATCTTCTTGATTTATATATGTTTATTGAATAATCCACTACATTTTTGTGAAGTGATACATATACGTGTGTGTAATACATTTTACAGTAACAGAAAATATGCAGCAATAACCTAAACATTAATATATTAATAAATTAATACATAATAAATAATTAATATAAACATATTATTTAAATAAACGTTCCCGTAATGTGTCATTTATAATTATACCAATCTTGATTAATTAATTCCTAATTATTTGCTTCCAAAATTTTACAGCTTTCAATTCAATAGCTACTTTTGTTAATAGTTTATACTTGTACCATAGTTCAATCGGTAATTTCAACGTAAATTTTCTTGTTTTTTGAAATTACGTTACTACAGCCAGAACGGTTTTTGACGAAAACTGATTCTGATTCATTTGCATGTGTGCCCGAACGTAATCACTTAAGGGATCCAATACACCCTCTTAACCATATAAAAGTAGAAGCAAAAGTGCTTCCGACCCGGCATTTAAATTAAATTATATGGAATTAAAAATATAAATTTAAAAAAATTCAATAATATGAGAAAAAAATAACATTTAACAATGCCAATTGTAAAAAAAAAAATTAATTAAATTTAATTCCCAACAAATATGCAATTTTCAGTTAGCTTCCGAAATTAATGATTATCATATAAATGCAATAGTTCTTATTGGTCACACTACAGTATAATTGGCTATGCAATATATATTTTCCATGTGTATCGAGAGCAGCGGACGTAGGCGACCAATAAAATTATTACTATTGTTTTTACATATTGAACATTTTTATCATTGTAAAAATCACAACACACGAATGTGTTACATTATAAATTTGTATTTTTAATTGACGTTATATATTGTATTAAATTGATTAGTTAATTGCGTCATATCTCATTGTTTAACTGTGCTGTAAATAGATCATATAATATACAAACAACATCATCATATTATTCTAATTCCAAATATATTGGATATTTCATAGAGGTGTATAAAAAATATCCGTGTATATTACTATGATATTTTCATACACCTCTATAAATTCCAATATATTTGGCGATTGGACATTATGGTCCATAAAATTTAATGTCTACTAAAGCATAGATTAATACTATCAAATATGAGGTTAAACACGTAAATTACCTAATCAATCAATACAAATTGTAAGCATTTTAATTTATTTCAATAAAATTAATTAAATAATAATAATGTTTTGGGATAATTTGATCCACAAAAAAACAAAAATACATTAAAAAGAAAAAAAAATTAAAGAATTAAATTCTAATAATTAAATATTTTGCAAAAAAAATAACATTTATTTATTTATATTTTCAATTTTTATTTCTTCTTCTTTTTGTTTTGTTAATTTATTTTTTATTTATTTTTTATTTTGTTTTCATTTTAGATTTTCTTTTTTTAATTTTTGTGTTTTTTTATTTTTTTTTTTATTTATAATTGTTTTTCTTTCGTTTAATATTTATTAAACCAAAAAAGGAAACAAAAAAAATAAATAAACAATTAAAATATAAATATTATAAATCAATTTAATTAATTTTAATTATTATTGCATTTTTCAAAATACCATATAATATATACGTGTGTGTGTATGTGTGTGGTAGAGTGATGGTGGTGATGGTATAATAAATAAATACATTAACAAAATAATTATTTGTACATAAAATTAAAGTTATATTCTCAAATTCAAAAGGATATTTTAATGATTGTAAGGATTTTGTAATATTAAAAATTCTTGGAATGAATTACAAAACGAAAACGATAAATTTATTAGAAAATCCGTATATTAAAACAAACGTCCTCGATAAAATTAAAACTAAACTGCAGATGCGTTCAATATTAATGTTAATAATAATAATAATAATATGAGTGTGTAGTGTGGCTAAGGATAACTTTTAATTGTTTAATCAATTAATTGTATTTACATATTAAAAGCAAAGTAAAGGAAACGTTTTAAATTGCTATAAAAACCTAATTATGTAAATTAATTATCAAGAAATATTTTTTGTTTAATTTTAAATTTAAACGTAATTACGATTTCAAAAGTTTGTCTAAAAAAAATTCATATTTTTATTAATGCACACACACAAACAATTATTATTTTGAACACACAGCTGTATATATATATATATAAAAACACGATAACAATAACTGTTAGCCGTAAGTATTGTGTTATCAAAATATTTTCTATTAGCGAATATTTTGTTGTCATATGTATAGGAAAAATAATTTAATTTTAATATAAATATTTTGCCTAGACATTTGTTTTTACTTTTCTTTTCTTAATTTTTTTTTTTTTTTTACATATTTATGTACAAATAATAATTTGTTTTATATAAATTAAAAAGTTTTTAGTTTAGCGTTTTTAGTTTTTTCTGTTTCTTTTCCTTTTAACAATTATTTTAAATTTAATATTTGTTATTTAATTTCAATTTGAACTATAACTATATATATATATTTATATATATATATATTTATTTATAAAATAATTAAAAACTAATAATAATAAAAAAAAAAAAAAATTAATGCTTATTAATTTAATTTAATTACTTTTTATATTTATATAATCCTATTATAATATACATAGATTAATAAAAAATTAATAATTATTATTATATTATATTATAATATTGTATTCAGATCAATCATCATAATATTCATTTACAATTTGTTACTTAAAAATTTAGTAAAGAAATTTATTTTAAAAACAAAACAAACGAAAAAAAAAGTATAATTATAATTAATTCATATTATAATATAATAAAAAAAAAAAAATTATAAAGTAATTTGTTTTATATTTATTTATAATAGAATAGTAATTAATAGAATCTTAATAAAAAAAAAAAAATATTGCATGCATACACACAAAAAAAAATAAAAAATAAAAAAAATACGCGTTTCTTTATTTCGCTGATACCAGACAGATTTGTTGGAACTGTCAACTTAGCCAACTTCCTGACCACATCATACATTTCTCAAAATTATTTACTTTATATTTGAAAAAGTGTCAATGTCAATAAAGTAGTGTTGTGTTGCAAAAGTAAAATTCACAAATTAACTTTAATTTAATTTATTAATATTATATTTCGTTTATAATACGTAGACTGTCTGAATAATTATTTTGGGTATTAGAAACTTAGAAACTATAATTATATTGGACATTTCCATACAAAAATTAGCTGATCTTTAAAAAAATGTGGTCGTACACATGTGTTGGAGATAATATACAAAAAAGATTGTTCCAAAAATAGTGGCTGGCTATATAGCACCCCACCAACAATATTATGCGGTGTTAAGATGATCAAAGTTGCGATACGTGTACGTGCTCTAAGGGTATAGCCATCTAAAAAAAAAAAAAAAAAAAACCAACAACAAAAAACGGAGTTGGACATATTTTGCATGAACAATTCAACATAGAAAAGTTTGACGCAAAATGAGTACCGGCCTCAACTAACAATTTACCATACAAGCATGCATTCGAATGCATATTACTGAAGTGTGTATGAATCGTTTTAAGCAAAATAAAAACAAAATACATCGTTTAAACTTGTATCGCCACGTACTATAAATTAGCAAAGCGGATTGCAGGCGTGTGTGTGTGTGTGTGTGTGTGTGTGGATGGCTATCATTGTCCAAATTTTCCGGAATAACATTTTAATAATAATACTGGTATTGAATTATTGGACTAAAAATATATTTAAGTTAAGTTTCCTTAAAATTTTTAATAATAAATAAAACAAAAATTATGTTTCATTGGTAAAATGGAGAATTTTTTTTTTCAGACACATTTCTTGTATTTTTGTATAGTTGAATTAATATTGAAAATATAAAAATTAATCGATACTTAAGCGAATAAAGAAACGCAACCGTAGATCGTATTATTAATTCTTTTACAATGTAATAACATAATTAACTTTTGTTTGGTAGCAAAAGTGTTGCGTAAGTATTTCTATTTTTCATTTTTTGAACAAAAAAACACCGAAGAACCAAAAGTTAATTAATTAATTTAAATATATAAGAAATTCCGTTGTAAATTTCTCACAAAAACAAAATAAGAACAGACTATAGCTTACAATTATGTATAGAATATTAAAATAATACATATATTAAAGATGATTGCGTATATAAATCTTATGTATAATATAGCCGTCTTTTTCGTTTAAATATATTAATTTTTTTTATTGTATGGCCGCATGGAAGTGGTGCTGGTGTTCTTTGTTCATTGCCTCAACGGATTATCTTATATATAATTTATAAAAAAAAATCTTAATATATCTGTACAATCGCGTTTTATATTACTATTTTTCTTCTTTTTTTTTTTGATTATCAACATTTGTTTTTATATAAATAAAAATATAAATCCTTTGAATTCTGCATCTTCTTTTTTGTTTTTTTTTTTTATTTTTTATTGTTTTTACATCATAACTTCATATACCGTTGCTTTTTTATCACCTGAACCGGTTACAATATATTTATCATCAGCTGAAATATCACAACTGAGTACAGATGAGGATTCTTTTGACTGTAAATAAAAAAAATTAAATTAAAGATATGAATTATTTGTTGTGATGATATAAAATAGAAAACGATGCTGCTGTAAACCTGTGGTGGGGGGGGGGGGGGGGGGGATGATGATGGATAAAGTTAAAAAAAAAAATGTTAGAGGAATGTATTCAAACAAATTTTTCTGCGACAGGTCAGGAAATATGGAAGAAATTTTAAACCAGCAAACACAAGACGGATGTAAAACAAACATATGACCCGGTAAAATGTTTTTCTTGTTCCTTTAAACTTTAAAACTATCTTAACTTAATTTTTCCTGCATGCACAATTTGGTACAGCATAAAATTCACTTGATCAGTAGAATTGCTCTAGGAATCGATTTTAAAAAACTTCTAAATCCAAAATTAGGTTTAGCAGTCACAGGCTGGATCCAATCCATCAATGGAGAGATGAAGAGCAACATAATTATACGTAAAACGATTGATGAACATGGTGAGATGACGTTGAAGATTTTTGGTATTTAGGCATAGTCGGCGTATAATTGACTTCAAGATTAAGCCGAAATAAATACGGGAAGAAAAAATTCAGAAATGTGGATTGAGATGAGGGCTCTTGCAGCGCGGGTAATAAACCGGATCGGTCCAACGCATTAACACATCGGAAACCATTGATTCAAAGCCGCATAACAATCAATTTGATTTGCCGATGATAACATCATATAATGTTTCTTTAATAGTTGAAATGCCTATTAATATTTTCGTTTGTAAATAATTCAATGGCAAGAAATAAAGACGACATCGCTGGATCAAAACGAATTTCATATGGTAAACACTTAATTGTAAAAATTAGAAAATTAACAATATTCATACCTGAAATATTGAGGCACCATATGGTGTTCGCCATGCATTTAATAAATTATCTTTGCCAGTTGATACAAACCATTTACCACATGCGGCAAATTTTAAACTTAATACACAACTTTCATGTAATTGTAATTGATATTTATCCGGTTTTGTAGCATGTAATACTTCAACACTTGAATTTTCCATTCCAACAGCCAGCCATTCACCTAATAATTAATTATACAAAAAATAGTAAGTGTTTACAATGTTTTTTATGGTTATATATGTTTATAATTAGGTCACTACACTAACCTGTCGGACAATAACCAAGTGAAAATATTTGGGATGGAAAATCATGTTGTTGTAATTGTCGACCTTCACGTAAATCCCATGAACGTACAGTATTATCTAAACCACCGGTCCATAATTTTGTACCATCAGCACTGATATCAATACATGATGCACCATCGGTATGCCCTTGAAATTGTCGTACCAATGTTTGGTTATGTAAATCCCATACAGCAATATTACCATCTGAGCAACATGAAAAGCATACTTTTGAATCGGGTGATATTGCTAATGCATAGCATGCCGGTGCACTTGATGTTAGTTCAGCTTTAATACGTGGCGTCGGTGATGCTAAATCCCATATTGATAAATTTGAAGCTTCACCACCAACAATTAATGTACGTCCATCTGGTAATAATTTTACCGAACGTATATAATTTTCACGTTGTAAACAATCCAATTGACTTACTGGATTTTTATTAGAGGGCTGTGATATATCCCATGCCTTGACACAGCCCTTACCACCTGTATACACATATTTTGTTGGATTTGATATGGTAACGGCGCACACAACTTCACCATGTGCTAATGTATTTATTTGGCGAGCATGTCGGGGAATTCCTGGTCCTATCAAGGCATCATGCGGAAAGGGCACCGGCTGTTGTTGTCCGTCGGCATTTATATGAAATGAATATGCTCTATTTTGTGTGTGAATAAAAATGTATAAATAATAATTATAACATAGATAATTAAAGTTCTTATTTTATTTGGAAATGTTTTAATGATTTTTAAAATGATGCGTGTAAAATAAATTACGTTATAGGTTAAATAGAAGAAAATTATATAAAATACAAACAACTCACGGTTTTCCGCCTGGTATAGCTCCTAATGCTGGGCCTAATGGTGCTCGCATTTGCGCATGTGGATCAAACGTTACCTGCATTGGTGCACGTGGATAATTATTTATACCAGGTGGTAGATTATTGTGTACACCAGCTGGACCATATGCAACTTGTAAATCATGTGGTCCTGCACCACCATTCATTGGTAAATAATGTGGATAATTTGCATTTAATACAGGTGGTTTAACTACACCTTTAGAACCACCTCCAGAACCACTACTATTACTACTACTATTACTACTGCTTCCACCACCTCCGCCACTATTTCCACCGACACCCATCATACTATTATTATTATTATTATTATTATTATTATTATTATTAATATTATTAATATTATTATTACTATTATTATTATTATTGTTATTATTATTATTGTTATTATTATTATTATTATTATTTTGATTATTATTATTATTATTATTATTATTATTATTATTATTATTATTATTAACACCGCCGCCTAACATCCCCATATTACCGTTGTTACCGCCGCCACCTCCAATACCATTACTGGGATTTGAATTTGTTGGTGTTATCGATTTAGCTATTGGTGTTGACGGTTTATTATTATCTTCTAATTTTTTATTTGATGGTGTTGATGCATTTGATGAAGTACCTGAACGTGGTGAATGTGGTCCAAGACCACTTCCGCTGCCGCCACCACCACCACCACCTCCTAATCGATCATGATGATCTAATTTTTTTACTAACATATTAGCACCATTTTCACGTGGCGATGCTGTACCATTACTATGATGTTGATTTTGTACCGGACTCATTGGATTTATTTCTGATGCATCGTCTACCACTAAATCTTGATCTGATTTTTCGCCATCCGATTGCTACATATATATAAAAATATAAATAACATTAAAAATTGAAGAAAAATTTCTATTTGTAGCAAGCATAAATTTATTGTTCAGCCAAACTTACATGACCCATATCTTTTTCTTCTTTTTTAACTTTTTTTATAATTTCATCCGGTGATCGTGGCCGATATTTTTCACGATCAGATGGTGATATTGACTGACTCTACATTATAAATAAAAATTAAATAAATCACTTAAAATTTTGAAAAACATTTACATTTGTGTCTATATGTTATGACAAAAAATCTGCGGAATGATCATTATTACCATGTGATATGAAAGAGTGTGTGTCTTCAAAGAGTTTGGTTAAAAGTACAGCTCTTGATGTCTGTATAAATATGTGTTTGGTAATATATTGAATGCGTATAGTAATATATTGAAAGCTTATTTCGATTTGACAGGCAATTAAAAAATTATTATTTTCGTGTGTTCAGCAATCGTTTATTTATATTTTTCATTATGACTTTTTATATCAAAGTTGGTGTTAAAAATGAAAATAAAACCTGTTCAAATCGATAAAATAAATGTCAAGGAGTACTTACCAAGCACAAACGATCGATTTAATGGTATAATAGCTTAAAGTTGTCAAATTTTGAACAGAAACTGCATCGTGAATAAGTCCACGATGAAATAATAAATCTCTTCTGTGGTTTTTTCCTCACCGCCTTCATGATACCGCAAAAGACTACATCAATGCATACATAAAATTACTTCGTGTTTATAATCGACCGTTAATTTTGGAAATGAAAAATTGGAAATGACTATATTTTTATAAAAATGATAAATGCAGTATACACTGAAGTTGACCTTCCACGACTATTTCCTATATAATCAAGAAACGATATATATTGTTGAAATGTGTTGAGGATTACGTGAAAACTATTTTGAGGGGAATCCAAACCATTAATAAACCAATAGTAATGATTGTGGTTTTAGACGAAACTTTAGATAATTTGTTTAAAATATTTCGGGTGATATTGAATCAAACCACTATTTTAGTCCCCTTCCGTCCCACTGTCGAGTGGACCACATGGGTAAAATAATCAGACATACGGCATAACTATCTAACATTGCAGTCAATTTGGTAAATTACTAAGTACTCAGTATGTGAGTAAATAACAATTTACCAATTTTACTGTATTTAAGCGATTATTTTTTGCTGATAATTTATGTACAAATGTAAAACTAATCTTAATCGTATCTATTTTATTAATTATAAATAAGTGGTGGTGGTGGTAAACTTAGTTAAAAATTGTGTTAAAAAATACATTTATTTATTAAAAAAAAAAATGTTGTAATTTGCTAATGCTTCAAATGTTTTCTCTTCTATGGTTTCGCAACGATTTGTGTTAAATTTTGATACAAATAAATATTATTGGAAATATTGTATTTATATGAATTTGTTCAAAATAATATTGTACTAACTACAATATTCACTTTATAAGTTTACCACCATCAATTAAAACAATAAAATCAATAATTGTAATATTAAATAATTACATGTCTATCATCTGGTACATTTAATACAATATTATTTTTATTATCATCAGGCCTATTATGATTTTCTTGTTTGAGTATTGCTAATGAATGTTGTGTTTGAGCATTTAATAATGGTCCGCCTAATGAATTCGGTGCTATACTAGGATGCATACCAATTGCCATTGGTGCACCATGTGGTAATTGTGTTGCATGAATCTGTTGTAGTATACGTGGTAAATCTGGACGTTGTTGCTATATATATTTAAATATATAAAAAGTAATTAAACATAATTTAACGAAACAATTGTGTGTAAAATATAATTATACTTACGCCTATAACTGTATTCAATTCTGTCATTGTTATTTGTTTTGCCCGATCACATGCGGTGGCAACTTGTTGTTGATGTTCACCTTGTAAAAATGGTACTATTTGAGCTATTATGGCATTTAATCGTTTTGATATTTCTGTCTGCACGCGAATACGTACATGTAATTAAATAAAAAAAAAATTTTAATTAATTGATTATATTTAAAAAAAATTGTTATATTGAATTTCTGAATTAATAAAAATTTAAATAATATAAATAATAAGGAAATGGGAAAAAAAAAAAAGAAAAAAGTAAATTCAATTTTCTTCTGTTTGGCTGGAGACTATAACGACACTGCTGACTACTTATACTCTAAGGAAATATTTATTTGATATACATATACTTAAAATACTATATATTTTGATAGGGTATAGTACAAGTAAGAGTATTTTGTGTGCCGTCACAAATAAGCAACGTTTTTCAGAGTAAACAATTTTTTATTTGTTCTGATTTCAGACGATGCAATGAAATAAAAATGAATAATAATAATTCTTTTTTTTTTTTCCTCTTGCCCTATATATTTTGGCTATATAATATAGAAAAAAAAAAAAAAAACAACAAAAAATTAAATGAAAAAAACATCAAAAGAAATAAAAATTTCGTTTGATATCAATTTTGATATAAAATGCGAAAAAAAAATATTATTTTTCATCTTTTTTTATGTTTTTCTATACGAGAATATGCAAAAAATACAATTTATTATTATTATTATTATTATTATTATTATTACTATAATGGAAATTATATTCATACACCCACGCACATAAATAAATGTGAAAAACCTCGTTTCTTATTTTTCCAGCAAATACTTATATATAAAAAATAATTGTATTTTAATATTATTATTATTTTATTTTTGCAAATCAAACCTATTATAAGATTATGGTATAATTTAATAGATATTAATAAAATTTAGTAGTTTGTAAATTGTCGCATCAAAACTTAATACGGAGTTTTTATGTGAAAGTGAATGAGCGATGTATTAACAAACTTTCTTAACCACATATAGTTAATGCCCTATAAAACTAATGGGCAAACTTAATTGGAACAATGATCGTCATTAGGAAATGATTTTCAATTATAGGATTTCTTACAACTAAATATAAAATACTATATAACAGTAACAGTTCGATGATTCTCAAAGTTGTACAGATCATCATCATTATCGATATTTTTAATATTAACATACTTTATAAAATATTAAATAATTTATTATTATTATTATTATAATAATTTTTAATTGCAATTAAAGATTTAATTTATAAATAAATAATAATATATAGTGAAAAATATATTACAAATTACGCCAAATTAGTTGAAATTATTCACGCATGTTTTCACAGTTTGCGTAAATGAGTATAATTTAAATTTATATATATATATATTAATGGGATGGGGTGGGCGATTGATTGATCTTTGAAATAACATTATTGCATATTATATTTATATTATATTAAAGTGATAACATTTTGAAATTATACCCCTTAAAATATATATTATTAAATATACTCGTATATATATTAAAACACACAAAATATATACCATATCAATAGATAGATAGAATATATTCGAAATATAATTTACATATAAAAGCTAAAGTCAAAAGGCATTATATATTGTATATGTAATACATATAGTAGCAATAGTACAACAATAGTTACAATATAAAATATTAATTATTTTCACTGTTGGTTTGGTTCGTTGGTTGGTTATTGGTGGTAAATGATGTGGTATATATGCTAATATGTTACCAAATAATTTTATACATTTTATACAAATATATATATAGGATAGGATAGGTACTAAATATATATTTAGTTATATGAAATAGAAACTATATATATTTTAGTTATACATATATATATATTATAACTACATGGATTTCAGAAATATTTCATTTATTTGAAATACACATATGGACTATATACGAATTTAATGTGGGAGAGATTTTGTATATGTATGTGTATAATATATATGTACAAATACATATAATAAAAGCAAGGATTTGTAATTAACATATCTAATTTATATTAATATATATATATATATAGAGCATAGACTATCGTCGTATATTCAAATGGTAAAATATATTTCATTTAATAAACCATAAACTAAATGTTGTGTAGAATTGTTAATGTAAAAAAACATACACATACACTGAACACTCATATTGATTGAATTATATTTTTGGAAACAAAACAAATACATCTATTTCTGCATCTTCCAAATTGATTAAATAGAGAACAATTACACGTAATATTTAATCCTCCCTCCCCCAATTCTTAATGATATCGAAAAAAAATCACATTAACAAACGATTTAAAACAATTACAATGTTTGGACAACAAATATTATGTTCAGTAAAATCAATAGAAAATTGTTTATAGTTATTTCTTAAAATATTATTGACTATAAAAATCACATTCGCAATCGTCTCAATAAATTATTTGTGAGTGTTTGAATGAATCAATGTTTTTTTTTAATATTTGATCTGTTTAAAAATCTATAAATAGTATTTCTTTTAATTTCATATCAACAAATCACAAGCGTCGTCGTGGTAAAGAAATCATTTAAAAATAATTAGTAATAGTTCTCTTTTTTATCTATACATATAAACGAATAAAATCATATTATTTAATCATAATTTTTATAATCTCAACAACAATAATAATAATAATAATAATAATAATAAATATATAAAATAATATTTTAAATAATATGATAATAAATTCGTATACGAAAATAATATTGTAATAACAATTATAACAATTATAATAATAATAATAATAATAATAATACCGGATTTTGTATTTAAATATATAGAACATATTTAATGACAAGACCATAACTATATAATTTATATTTTTATCTATATACACACTATTAACCCATCTTCTATATATATATATATATACCATATCTCTCCATACATATATACCTTCACATTTCACATTCCAAAAATATATATAAATAGAAGTAAACCAACCAACAAAACTTAAAATCCATTATCAGTCATCAGTATATTTCATCATCCACAAAAACCACCATTACCACATACCACCACCATTACCACCATACCACCACCACCACCGCCACCATCACCATCATATCCAACATTTTTATTCAACTGTAAAATAGTTGCATTGATATATATATTTTTTTGTATTATATATATTATAAACATACACTATATATTTATATATACTAAATTTCGAGATATACTATCTAGTATACTAAACTAAAACTAAATGGTAAACATTTTACTATATACCATACATATTACAATATATATATATATATTATAAATAATATAATACTCGAAAACATATCTATACAATATATATATATATATATATATAGGTAAAGAGAAAATACAAGTTTAGAAATACCACTATCCTGTGGTTTTTTTGGCCACATACAGGCTACAAAACTACCGCCAGACCAAAATGCATGGGGCTATATAAAACTATACCAAAAAACATTTCAACCATTTTAAAACCAGAAAAACACAGTCAACTCTATTTCACTCTCTCATATATATTGTATATATATATATATTGAATATATGTATACCCACCATTTAACTAATTTCAATTTACATCCTTCTGCATTATTATATCCATATTTAAATACATATATGTATACCATATATATATATATATATAATATATAACAAATAAACTATTTCATATAATACTCTAACTCTATATTTATATTGTATATATATGGTATATATTGTATATATATGCTATGTGATCGTATATTATAATAACTATGTACATATATATATACATAATAATAATATATATAGATAGATTTAAATATACCTTTTAAACCAATTTTATATTAACCATTATATATTTTGGTCTTTTGTTTGTTTATATATAATATACATACAATATATATTTATAAATGTATATAACAGAATTATATATATATATTGTATGAAAACAACGTGTATATCTTTTATGTCATTTTAGTTTATATGAGTATACATAGTTATATCCAATATATATATATATATTCATATAATATTCATTTAAAATGTATGTATTTTAAAGTGTACATGAGACATGAGTAAACTTTATTATATGTATATAGAAATATAGTACTACATATATATATATATATATATAGATAGAAAGATGGAAAACATTTATTCAACACAACAACAACAACAGCAAATTGAACAAAGCAACAAAACTAACTAAAAAGGAAAAGAGTATATATATATATATATATATAGTAGAGTGTATCTACAGAGAAAATGTAGAAAATTTTCAACTAATAATATAAGATGATATCTAAATGTTACATATATATATATATATATATATGTTAGATAACAAAATAATGTATGTATAATATTGAGAATATTTTATACATTTTAGTTAGTATGTCTAACTAAAACTGTATGAAATATATACGAGAGTGCATATATATATATATATATATACATAAAACATATATTGTACATAATGTATATATTTTAAACCAACATAAAACACAAATGAGTCAAAAAAACATACAAAGTTATATTATATGTACTGTGTTATATGTTATATGTACAATATATAGTTATATGTATATTTTATACACATACTATAATATATAACATATATATAACGAATATAAAATATTTACGAGAATATTATCCTTATGGCAATTAGAGAATGGTGTCGAATAAATTTTAAAGGAAATTTGAATTAAATGTATGCGGTGGTTTTTAAAGTTAATTTTATCTATATATATATAGGAGTATGTATAGTATTATGTAATTATATATATATATATATATACATTGATTACATTTATATAGAATTGAATGTATGTAAAATATAAAAGGGATATATATATATATGTATATGTTAATATGTATATGAAGGATACATTATGAATATTTTAAAGGAAGCAAACAAAATATATGTTTTATATACATTAGATTTAGAAAGATATTAGAGGTAATGGTAAAATATGGTATGGTATATATAAATTTTAGAAATATATATATATATATATACAATATATCACATATAGGATGGTGTTAGGTTGATGAAATTATTTGTAAATGATAGAAGTCAAATATTTTAGAAGTTATGAACTAATGACATCATTAAATTGAGTTATATATATTTATATTTATATATAGTTTTGTTATTTTGTCTATATATATATATACAATATATGGGATGGGTGTTGGTTATACACATTTAAAATTTATGTGTTTTAATGTGCACCATATAATATATACCATATAATATTAATAATTATTGATGTTGATGTTGATGTTATTTTTGTTGATGTTAAATTGTTGTATTTTATGTATATTTTATGATGTTTTGTATATGTTTTGTATATTTGTATATACAAAAAATAAAGTTTTTCAATCAATTATTATTTCATCTATGCATATGAGGTGAGGTAAAAATATAGCTAATCGTTTTATATATGGAAAGATTAGTGTTGAATGCTTTGAAAATTATAATCAGAAAAAAATTCTTAAACAGAATCATGTCGGTTCACAATGACGAATTGACGGTATGCAAGTGCATGTGATTTTTAAAAGTACTGTGACCTAAGAGATCTATTGTATCACATCCTTAAATTCCGTGTAATGATGCGTTTGTTATCCTTAAGACCATCGTTCAACGATCACTTCTGTTACTTACTACTGGATTTCATAGATTCGGAGTGAATTTAATGATACGATAGCAATAAGATCTTTTGCAAATAAATGTTTCACAATTTCTGCTGCAGATTTGTAAAATCTGTATTTATTATTAGTAGCTAAAACGATATCTTTAAATCGTAGTATATGTTTATCATTTAGTATACAAAAATTGAAAAAAAAGAAAATGAATTTACTTTTTATTTTTTTTTTTCCCATAATACACCTATATTTTATACTATAATTAATTTAATTATTAATTACAAAAAAAGAATTATTTGACTTACCTGTTTATGCATCTCTACATTTAAACCGTACGACATTTCATAATACTAAAATGAAAATTGTTTTTAACATTTTTTAATACTTTTAAATATATACAATAAAAAAAAAACAAAATGAAAAGACTGTAGATGAAATATAAAACCAAAAACTCACCATTACATAATGCCTTTGCATTTCTGTTTTTTCTTGTGCTATTTTTTCTAATTCCAATTTTAAACTGTATACAACAACAAAACACAATTCGTTGCATAAATAGAAAGAAAAAAAATACGTTATAAATAATTATAATATTTTTATTTATTTTTTTTTTTTTTACTATAAAATATTAACAAAAGAAAGCAAAAAAAAAATTAAAAAAAAAAACCTAACCAATTACTCTCATCAACTTATGTATTTGCATATATAAACTTCCCAATTGTATACAACATTCACTCGCAGCATTCACAAACATATACCATATGTATAATCAACCCCATTCTCCAACTCTTCTTCTATTTTTTTTACTTTCTATACAATACTATCTCATGTAAAAAAAAAAATTCCATCATACAAATATAAAACCTCTCTTACACATAAACAATAAATACAAAAAGAAAATTTTTTCATTTTAAAAAAAACCTCAAACACACATAAAAACCAACAGCTTTAATAATAAATTACAATATATGGTGCAAAAAAAACTTACTTATGATATTGGGCTTGTAAAAAGTTGAACTCTTCTTTTATCCTGTCACAACTTTCCGGAATTGAAAATTTAAAGGGTTGGCCAGGTTGTGGGGGACCCTATAAAGACAACAAATAAAACATATATATTAAAGAAAAATAAATAAATAAAAAGCATAAACGTGAAGGTAAATATCGTAAAAAAAATAAATGTATGTCGTCTGCACACACACACACACAGAACGACGACGAGAAAATAGTGAATTTTATGAGAAGGATCAACAAAATACATAACCAAAAGGGAAAAAAATTGAAAATCAAACAAAATATAAAACAACAACAATGAACAAATGAGAAAAAAAAATAAAAAAAGGAAAATCTGTTGGAAAAAAAAAGTTTATTATCTGGGTTTGTGTTTTGTTGAGGGATTAAGTGGGTGAATGAATGGATGTGGGGGTGGTTGGGCACTGGTTCGGTACTGATGATATGATGATGCGGAAATTGTTATGAGGAGGTTCTTTTTTTTTTTTTTTATTTTATACATATAAATTTCTATTTCTATTGATGATAATGTGTCTGGTGGTGGATATACTTTACAGTAGTTGAGTAAAAAAATAAAAAAAGTTGTAATTCGATTATAGAAGAATTTTCACATCGTTTTTCTTTTTTTAAGGGTGTGTGTGGTTGTGTTTTTTTTTTATTTCATTTTTATTTATTTTATAAATTTTTCTGGTTTTTGTTTTTTTTTTCTCTAAATCCTTTAGTCATTTATATTTAATTTTTTGCATAATACATGTGATTGTACACAAAATAGAGAGCTTTAAAAATTAAAACATTTCTTTTTTTTTTATAAATATAGAGGTTAGTTTTTGAATAAATTCATCATAATTATGTTAGAGCTTCACAATCTTATTGCTATTCAAACGGTAACAATTTAATATTCGACACGTTGAAATGTTGCAAAAGTACATATACTTTATTGTACACATGTCACCCCTTCTTGGATGTGACAACAATCCGAATGTAATCGACAAAATCGATCGAGCCACAATTTCATAGAATGGTCATGAGCTAATACCACAAAAAGTCGCATTAACACATGTCATTACACAATCGACAACTATATATGTGATGAATAATAGTGGTGAAAGGATACCATCCTTTTTAATTCAGTACACACACACACACACACACACACATTTTGTGCAGCCTTATATTCAAACTAATTTTCCAATCAATATGAATTTTTTCACCTACTCAAACCTGTTCCAAAATTGGCAGCAATTTATATTTACTGTATAGTTACTAAACTTGAAATGCGGGTAACACTATCATAATAAACAGTCAAGTAATTAATTTTCCAACAGCTGATGCCCATAGCTGTCTGTATACATAGAATGTCACAATTACGTTGGCACAAACAGAGATTTAACATCACAATCAAATTTTATGTTGATTACAAATTACTATATGAATATTTTTCGTAATACATGTGTAACTTATGATTAATAAAGTGATACAAGAAAATATGTAAAAATTACATTTATTTTACATCGTACAAACAAAATATATATTCTTTTATAAATAATTTAATTAATATTTTACGACATACCATTTTCTATATACATATACTGGTTATATGTACATAGTTTAGTTTAGTTACAATATATAAAGTAAGTAAGTATATATGATATAGAGTAAGTAAGTATATATGATATTCTCAACGTCTTATAAATTTTCAAAATAAATTATATAGCATATAATTTGTTTGTTTTTACATGTTATTTAAATATGGTGAAAATTATATATATATATACATTTTATATACACTATGATAAAATGAAAATTTAACAAATAGAGCGGGTGAGGTGTGAATTGTGTGATAAAGTTTATATATAAATAACATAAAAAAACAACAAAATCATCGCATCAATTGTATAATAATTTGTTGTACGTATATATATGCAGCAGCGCAGTCAACATATATACGATAAGAAAATATTAAAATACAGGATATTTTATATATTATATATAAATATCGGGTAGTCAATTGTAATTTGACATAGTCTAAAGTCAATAAAAATTAGATTATATAGTAATATATATTAACTAGAAATTAATTGTGCCTGTAATTTGTATATACGGCGAGTTATATATATCAAAATAACAATAAAATTTACGCATAACTTTAAACCTTATATATGGAATTCATATATGATAAGGGATTTTATCCAAAAAATTTTATAATAATTAAAATTGAAAGTTACTCAAACAACAAAATCTGCATGTTATACATATAACAAAAAAAACACCCTGTATTTTATGTTGTATATAATAATAATAATACGAGAGTATATAAACAAAACTATTATATATTTTGTATATAATATGAAATTTGTCTGACTATATATATATATATTACTATTATATATGGTATACAAAATATATTATTATTATACATTATATATAAAGTTGAGAAAACTATATAAAATAATATAAAACAATTTAAGTATTTTCACAAATATTATATCAAGATAAAGATATAAAAGCCAAGCATTAATGTTGTTGGTGTTATTGTTGTTGCTATATTATTATTATTATTATTATTATTATTATTATTATTATTATTATTATATCATTATTGTTGTTGGTATATATAAATTTATATGAAACTATGTATAAATATATACATTTTATATGTAAATGTAATATACATTATTATACAGAGAATATTAAGGATATTGTTATATACCAAATACTATGTATACCATATATATATATATATATATAAAAGTATGAAAGAAGGTTAGTATAGCATACATATCTATATATATATTATGTTACAAAGCATAAGATATGGTATACATATTCTATTTGAAAATATGGTTTTAGTGGTTGTTGTTGTTGCTGTTGGTTTTGTTTATATACTATATTATATATATTTATGTATATATTTACTGAATGGTTGAATAAATAAAATATGTTATATAAAACTAAAATATATAATGTGTATATATAGCAAGAGGTATATATATATATATATATAACACTTTTTGTTCTAATATATACAATATATATAAAGTGAATGTGTGTGTGTGTGTGTGTGTGTTTGTGGTAAAATAAGAAAATATAATATAATATAATATAATTATATATGTACATTATGTGTATATAAAATATATTATACAATATATTACAGTGAAAATTTGATAATTGTCACAAATTACCTATATATTGTATTGTATTGTATATATATAAACAAATATATCATATAAGATATATAATCTGTTAAGTATATGAAAATGTAATGAAAATTAATTAATATGAATTTTCTATTTAAAAATTACATAAATATTATTATATTATTTATTTATTTATAATCAACTTAAAAAAAAAAGTAGATAATTTCTCGAAAATTATAATGCCATAGTATGTGTGTTGTATTATGAAAAAAAATTAAACAGAGAGAAAATTCAGTAATATACAGATAGTAATAAAACTATAAAAATAAGGACATTACTCGAAAAAATCCAAATTTATTAACATAAAAAATTCAAATAACATACGTGGTTAAGTCCACAAAAATATATCTATTTTAGAAGACAAATACTTATGGCTATATATATTTGGTATATAACATTTATTACACATACAAGAATTTGTAGATTTGTCTATTAATGAAATATGTATATAGTAAAATTTATGGTCGGCAGTAGTTGAATAAATGAATAAATTTGTATGTAATATATATATATAAATACATACAATACAATTGCTTATACACAAATAATTATATATAAATACAAATATATATTATAAAACAAAAACATACAATATATAAAAGAAATAAGTTTTTCCATATATTCTCAAAATTTTCTATAAAATAATTTGAATATAAATCTTGTATATAAGCGCAAAGGAAGTGTATAGAAAACTATAACACTATACACTAAATATACAATGTATTGTATAATAGAGAAAAAATATATAGAAAAGTGTATTTAATGGCATTACAATTTTGATTATATATAAATATATGCACATAGCACATAGGTAAATAAATGAAAAATTTCAACAAATAGAATTGCAACAGCAAATGTTTAATTAAATATATATTTTAAATAATACAGACAAAACTACTTCTATTATTGCAAAAGCAATGTTGTTGTGCAAACGAATATTTTCTAAAAAATATTTTACATTGAAAAAAAAATGATAATTCATAGTTTCCATGTGATTTTTAACATAAATAGTATAGTAATTGTTTTCAATTAAATTTTCTTATTTCTATTTCTTCTGGTTGGGACGGATGTGTGTGCCGCGCGGCTAATGGTTTGTTATATTTATAAATTTCTATATCAAAATTAATATTCATCTAAAATATATATAGTTAAAATGTATATATAAATTATAAAGAAATATATTGTAAATTAAATAATAGAGAATGGGTTGGCGGCAGAGTATATGGGGTACCGTGATGGGGTATATATTCATCCATGTACATATAAATTATGTTATATATATGATACTAGTATATAACCTACAAAATATAATTGGAATGCAATTTTATACAATACACTCTCCTATATATATACCGGCCAATATATATATCTATCGTTATATATGTAAATGAGTATTTTGTTACATATATTATATATATATATATTTATATACACGCATATACTATGTATGGTATTATTGGTAACAATTTGTGGTTATCATGGTAGAGGTTTAACTTGTGGCCAGTAAATTGCATAACCTCATGCATATCCACCACATCTCATTCCATTTTATATATCATTTATATATATACAATATGTAGATATACTTATATAATTTATCCATTTTAATAATATGACATTGAAATTGTATAATATCTTTCCATATCTATATCTATATAACAACCAAATGTATATATAAATATTGTATATAATATATAGGATATAGACTTTATCAGATTATAATATGTACTAGAACATATATATATATATATATTATATAGGATGTGATATATATATATTTACTCATATTTACATTTATTTCAATGTACATTTTGTTGTGTATATGATATCTTTTGTAAATCCTATCGTTTTACATTAAACATGGGTAAAATATCTCACATATAATACATATTTTCTAAAAATATACACATGTATCATATGAAAATAATATAATACATCTGCGATGAATGATGATTTTGATGATGATAGTGTTAAATATGATGAGGGTTATACATTTTATTATATATATATATATATATGTGATTGTGATGAAGAGAATGGTTTTTGATAAAATATATATATTTTATTTTCATATTTTTTTTTTTAAATATATATAAATTTATTTTATATAAATAACTTAAGATAAATTTTCAATTCAATATCTTTTCATAGAAATAAAATTTATATATTGTATTATAAGAGATTACCGAGAAGAATAGAAGATGATAAGAATAAGCGTGTTGAAATTTAATAATGTTCTATGAATTGTTGTATTAAAAAAAAATTCAATATAACCAAAAAAATTCGAATTATTTCAAAGTATTTTTAATGCGACATTTTTACTTTTTTAATATTTAAATTGATTGGTCATATAGTATAGTATATACAGAAATTTCAAGGCAAAACAGGATCAAAAATTGGAATATATACTTATTCATATATAGGTATTTAAAATAATTTGTTTTTATATAATTGGTAAATATATATAATTTAAAATAAATATAAAAACGAAATGCAAAAACATTTATAAAGATTTAAAATTAATACATAAAAATTTTAATTTCATATAAACACGTAATGTCTAAATATCAGCGGTGTGCAGTATGATAACGATATACAAAAATATATATATATTTGCTCCCCACAATACCAACACCATCCCATTAATTGAAACTTAATTTCAACGTTATCACAAATAAAATAGCAAATCAATTCAAATTATCATCAATGGTTGATTCATTTATGTGCAGAGATACATATCAAATTATCATCATCAATAATTTACATAAACTTATTTATAGCTATATATTGTACAATGTATATAATATAAGATATATATATATCTATATAGCTATATACATTATTTAACTTAAAGGCATACACACACACACACACACACACACAGTGTAACAATGCGAAGAAGTAGAAGAATTTTTTATAAGAAAAAAAAAAAAATAAAATTCATTTACGTAAATAATTTATTTGATTGAAATTGGAATGAGTTGTAATATTATCATTAAAAGAGAAAAAAAAAAAAAACATTTTAAGAAGGGTTCTCCTTTCTGCCGACGATCCATCCATTATATTTATTAAAATCTAAAATTAGTTATATCTATATAAAATGGTTTTTCATCTTATGCTATATATTTTTATATATATTTATTGTATATGACGAATGAAAAGATCGTGGGTTTTTTTTATTTTTATAAGATGTTAAATAAAACGTGTATAAATTTATATCTATATATATTTACATATAATATATAAACGTATTTATATATATATATATGGAATTAAATTATCTATATATAACATCACGTTACCATCAAAAGGTATATATTTTATTATTATTTTTAAATTTACATAAACGTAGAGCGAGAGAGCTGATGGCATTTTTTTGCATAAAATTTGCTTTTCGATAGGTATCTATAAATAGAACTATATATATGTATATAATAGCCCTAGTAAATAATGTATATCTATCTATCTATATATAAATGTTAAAATTATATATACATAAAATATTATTTGATCAACTTGTATTTTAAAAGTTTGAGATATTGTACAGGCTGGAAGGATGAATTAAGGGATAACAAAATAAAAAAAACAGAAAAAAATTGAGTAGAAATTTTTTTTTGATTGTGAATCGATAATAATTTTATAATAATAAAAAATATAATCCATCATCCATCATAAAATATTGCTTATATATGGTATATAGATATATAATATTACTGTATATATATATTATAAGGGATCTTTAAAACCCAACACACACACACACACAACAAATTATATTTCTATATATATATACGAAAAATGTGTGTATGGAAAATATTAATCAAAGATGGATTAAATATTATACTTAACATTTGCTATTTATTTATTTATTCGATAAGTTACAATATTTTTATTCATAATTATAATAGAAAAATAAAATGTAAAATAACCTTTAATATTTATTGGCCCACATATACCCCATATATACTTTTTAACATAATCATTTGTTCATTATATAATATGTTGAAATATAAATATATATATATATTTATTTATTTATTGAGATTATATCATATACAAATATTAACAATATATCATTTTATTTATAGTCATAATAATAATAATAATAATAATAAAATATACAAATTTATATGGATACGATATGTACTATTCTATATGAAAAGATATGAATAGAGAATGTATTTATTTCTAAATATAGTAAATTTTGTGAATTTACGCCCATCGAATTAACACCCAAAATATATATATATATATATATAAACTTTTACGCGTTATATATGGCCCCACTCCCAACGCCGCCGCATGACATATACAAATGCTACTGCAAAATATCAAGAAGTTCAAAATATCTTCATACTATTTATAGTATATTTGACAAAAACAAAGAATATGTAGTATATTTATAGTATAAAATAAATTGAAGACTTAAAATATTTAAAATTATTATTGGCATTGCAAGAGTATTTAAAATGAACAGATTTTTCGATGTATCTTAATTGAATCACTGCGCACGCACTAAACATTTTAATTATTATATAAAATTTGAGATCAACATTGATATACAATATATAAATCATACTATCATAAAAAGAAAAAAAAAAATTTAAAGCTGATTCAAGCTATTTATAAAATAAAATAAAAACTATTTCAATCAACACACCGCCCGTGTATATATTTTCAATTACAATAATTATAATGAAAAAACAATTAAATAAATGAGAAATATATAAAGGAGTCTACAAAAGTTATGAACAAAAACAATAAAATATCCGCATATGAAAAATATTGGGTTTTTATTTTATAGTATATTATATTTTGTGGATATTAGTTCGTTGGTGGCCTATAGAGATATAGGTATTCTCATAGACAATAAAACAACATATATAATATTTATACTCGTATATATTAGAATATGTATACATATTAAAGTCTATTATACATACATCATATATTGTATATGCTCTTAAAGCAATGCAGACATGAATATATTATTATATAACACTATATATATATACAATAGAGATTGTAGAATATGTATTTAACCATATATACCCCAAAAACCAACAACACAATAAATATATATATATATATATACCAAATAATGTTTCTGAATTAAGTATATGTATATTGTACACAATAACACTATATATATATATAATCGGTAAACAGGAAAATCTCTATATATGTACATATACCATATTGATGCAAAAAATAAATACATATACATTGTTAAGGATTATCCAGTAATTAGATAGATTGCTTACATTTGTTAAAGTTTATCATTTTAATGTTTATACGACGGTACAGCAAATATACTATATCTATATATCATCGAGATTTTACTGTATAATACATGTATTATATATATATATATATATATATAGCAACCCCTTTATTTTTATTTTGGGGTGAATATTTTAAAGTTTAAGGTTGTACAACACATACTAAATTTTCTCTTTATAGTCATCGTCGTCATCACATTCTATAGTCGTACATAGTCAATGTCGTCATCGTTTGGTTTCTACTTTATGCCGCATACATATACTTTATCTTCATTTTCTTTTCTCATTCCACAGTTTTCCATATATAACTACTGTATATCTATATATATATATATATATAGCAGTCATTTTCCATTTCCCCATTTTTCTATATAACATATTATATATTACAATATACTCTCATATATGTATATACATACATATATATAATATTATTATTGAGATGTGTCGAGTGGTTGGTATTATTAGGGATGGATGGTTGGTTTTGGTTTAAATGGAGTCGTAAATAAAAATAAAATAAAAAAAAAATGAATAACAGCACTCGACTTTATTTACCAAGTCTCAGTTGAATATATATATATATAAATGTACTACATATATCAAATATATACATCATATTGTAAATAAATATAATATATATATATAAAGCAGTGTAATATATATATATATATTGTATTGTATACACATAGTATTTATAAGGGTTAAAAGTGGTTATATTATATATTTATATGTATTATTACAATTATATATAACATATATTGTATATATTAAATATATTATACAATTTACAAAACGGAAATTGTAATAAAGTGGGTGTCTATATATATATATCATATACATATATATATATATATATATGCATTTATAAAGTATATATATATATATACATATTTAAGTATTAGAGGTAAATTAAGTCAGTAATGATAATGATAATACCGATATGGTGAAGATGATGATGATGATGATGATGGTTAAATAAATGATGATGATTGTTCCGTTGCTTATAAATATATATATATATATATATGATATGGGTATGGTTATAACAGTTTGATATAAGATGATGGTATATAGAATATTTGTAGTGACGATGACACACAACAACAATGAAAATGGTGTAAAATCACGGTAATTTAAGCTACAATTAAAATACAATATATTATTATATATATAAATGTATATTACATGTTATATAAATTGTATATATTATAAATTATGTGTTATATATAAATATATATATATATTATGTATATAGTGATGTGATATTTATTTATTATAATGTTGTAGTTATTTGTATTGTAAAAATATAATGGGGGGGGGGAAAAAAAAAGAAACTATATATAATAAAATCGGGGGTATATACACGTTTTTTCGAATATATTATAGATGTAAATAAATATCAGATGCAACCAGTGAAATGAATATTAATTTATATTTTTTAGCCATAGAAGCATACGCGCGCGAATATATATATAATAAAATCCAAAGTTTTTGTAAATAAATACATAAATTATATTTTATGGGTTTTTAATTATTATTAAATGCACACCACCACCACCACACATCACTAATTTTTATCGAAAAATAATTTATTTTTACTCTTGTAATTCTCATCTCATGAAAGAGATTTTTTTTATTTGCGATTATTTAATGCGTTGTTTTATATTATAATTTTTTTTTTTACTCTTAAAATTCGAAACATTGTATTCATTCAATGAGTGAAATATGGTTAAAATTTTGTGAAAATTGAAATAGAAATATTTATTAAAAAATTTAAGATGATTCATGGTAATTGAAAGAGATTTTCATTGAAACATTAAGGTTCCCCCCCTTCATCCGCTAGGTTCTCAAAACATACAAAAGAGCTTAAAATTGCAATGCAAGTAAAATTCGATTAAATCGACTATCTGTAATTATTTTTATATTCTATATATATTGTATGAGTTCATCAATCATCGCTTTTCTGTTAATCATATATCATAAAAAAATATTGTAATTATAATTTTGTTATCTTATACTATATAATACATATAATTTAAAATAAATACTTAAACTTTTCCTTTTCATATTATTATATTCAAAATACAATAGATATAAAGTATTTGTTTTTTTGTATTTTTTTGTGGAAAAATAATGAATAATGAAAACAAATAATATACAAACAGTTAAAAAGAACAATAATATTTAAATTTTTCCACACGTAAAATCAACATTTCAAAATTTAAGTTAAGAATTAGCATAGCATTGCATGGTATCTATTGTATTATAATATATATGTATAATAATATATAAACAAAATATACACACACAATACTCAACATATGTAAATGGTATACTTGATACCGAGTATATATGAATATATATATATATATATATATAGTGAAATTATTCCATTAAAATTATTTAACAAATATTTATTTTAGTGCTAATTAACAAACAATTAAATAGCAGAAGAATAAATTTATTTATTTATTTATTTTCATCATCATTGTTTGCATAATAAATAACATTACCATGATGGTGATGATGATGATGATGATTATAATGATTGTTTATTTTATTTTTTTTTTTATTTTTAATATTCATCTTATGTTATCCAAATAATAATAATAAAAAAAATCAACACCACTGCTTTGTTCCATCATATATTATTTTTTTTTTCTCTCCACAACAAATACATGCATTAGAGAGTATAAAAATCTCGTTTTATTCTTAAACATTTGTGCGTTTCATTTGATTTATAATTTTATTTTAATTTTTAAGTGTTTGAAAAATAGACAAAAATGCAAATATTATAAAAAATTAGGCAAAAATTTATTTCTGATTACGTCAACAAAATAAACAACTTAATTTATGTATATACCACCATTCATATATTTATATATATTTAAACATATATTCGTATATTTGTATACCAATTTATATACAATATTATTTGGTTGTTTGTTCTTCTTCTTATGGTAAGTTATATATTTTATAATATACAAGTATTTTGTATATTTTAAGTTTACAACTTTTAATGTTATATTATTGTTAATTGTTATGATATGCTGTTTTTTTTTTTGCGTAGGTTGAATATTTTATATATATGTGAAATATTTTTTTTATTTAAAGTGTATCTTTGTGTATCTTTGTGTATATATTAATACGTATATATATAAAATGTGAACAAAATAAGATATTTATTTTAAGAAACAAAATAAATAGAAACAAGAACTCTGAAGTTGCGTTATTGTATTGTATAAAATATGTTTTACGAGCAAGAGTAATAATATTTGTAATTTATCATATACATACATTTTTTGTGTTATCATCAACCAACAACAACAACAACAACAACAACAACAACAATAATAACATAAACAACATCAACAACAATTTGTGTGTGTATATTAATATTAATACTTTATTATTATATACATTTTTTTGATCTCTATATATATAAATAAATATGTAAAATTTTTATACATAACTTTTAAGTGTAATATATTTTTAACAGCGAGAGCAAAAAAAAATAAAATATATGTATATTATAAATATTTTTCTAAGTGTAAATACTTAAAAGAAGAATATTCAGTTTTTTTTTTTTATGACGTTTAACGAATGTAATACAACTTCTTATTTATAAAAGTTGAAGAGAAAATATTTCAAAATTATTACAATTTTATTTCTTTAGTATCTTTATGATGAAGATATGCATAATAAAAAATGGTTTTTATATGAAATTTTATTATTATTATTATTATTATTATTATTATTATTATTATTATTATATTATTATTACTTCATATACATTGTTTGAGGTATATAATATAAAAGTTAATTTTGTTGCAATTTTTTATTGAATAAACTTCCTGACTCAAACATTTTAATAATATCATTACGATATTCTTATATATATATTTATATATATGAATTTAAATTAACGAAGAGTTAGTTGCTATATAATAAATAAAGGCTATAATCGCAAAAATTATTGAATTTAACAACAAAGTTGATATGCAGAAGGATATTATCAAGAGTTGCTATAACAACGAAAACAATGATTCAAGCAGATCTAAATTTAACAACAAGATAGACAAAATATTAGGTTTACTCTATAGTTCACAACAATGAAACAACTATAATGAAAATACTATGATATTAATTATTACAGAAGATTATAATCAACAAGGGGTATAACAACGAAAACTGATTCTATTATATTTTAATAAAAAAAAAAATACAGTAACATTGATTGCAAAATCGACTGCAGTTTTTCTTTTAAAACCGCGTAAAACGATTTCAATACAATGTTCAATGAAACATTAGAAATTAATCGAATGTTTAAATTTTGTAAAAGCTCGAAATTCAAAAATCGATATCCATCAAAATAAAGGTATACACAATTTTTTACTTCAATAAATAAATATGGAATAATTTCATTTGGGAAAAAATCACAATACACTTTTAATAAAATCTTTTTATCCATAGTCTATACACATCACTCTTATACCGCACCAAATATACATTCTTTTAAAAATAATGCTCTTTTGCTTTTAACAAAATAAAAATAAATTCTATTTATATAAGAATATAATTTACAAATTATCTTTACTGTTTAATGGTTTACACATTTTTTCTAAATATTTAAAAAAAAAAATAAATTTGAAGGACTATTTATTTATTTTTTTTTATATAATCGTACTTAAGATATATTATTATATCTATAAAAAAAAAAAAAATAAAAAATAGAGTCTAAAAATGTTAATTAAATCAATATACATCTCTCCATAGATATATTAAATGGTATTAAGATAATATAATATAATATATAATTTGAAGTATTATTTTGTTTAAATTTGTAATATAATATTTTTTTAGTATATTAGATGATATGGAAATATTAAAATGTATTATTATTGAAAGTATTTTAAAATGAAAATAATATAAATTTTATAATCTTTTATAGAGTTTATCTATATACAAAAAAAATTTATCTAAGTGATTATATGGGACTTATTATTTATATATATGTTTATAAGAACCACTTGTACATCGTTTTTATAAACTATATATATATATATATACAACTCTTAACATATTGTAACAACAAAGTAATATAAAAAGATTTGAATTTATTTATCTATACACAATATATATTATATATATAATTGCATCGTATGTTAATAATAATAAGTTAACGAACACTCGACGGAGATACGGATTATATATATATATAAATGGTATATATGCAAAGGAAAGAAATAATATATAATTCAAAGAACTAGCCGATAAATATATATATATATATTTTGTTACATATTTATTCATATATTTATGGATAACAAAAAATACATTAATTTCATTTTATCTAAATAACAAAAAAACAGATAAATTTAGAAAAATTAGGAATTTACGAATAGATAAATATATAAATAAATAAATAAATAAATAATATTCAATAACAACGATTCCATATATATATATATATAAAATATATAAAGATAAACTTTGCACAATAATCGCAAGCGTTGATAATAATAACAACAACATCAACAACCAAAAAAAAAAAAACCGCTTAATATTTATGTTTACTTAAAATTTTGAATTGGTTTTCATTTATAAAATAAATAAATTTTAATGATAAATAAACATATTTTTCTATATATTATTTAATAATATATTAATAGTTATATGTACGATTGAAATTACACACACAACACACACAATATATGTAATATATACGATGTATTTCATAAATAATATCCATTCCATATACACAACAATTTATATAGATAATGAATAAAATTAAACATAATTCTGTTATGTTTATTAAACAAATCAAATAAAAATATAAAACTTAAATAAACAAAAAAAAAAAAGAAAATGTTAACCATAAAAAAAATAAAAAGCAATTAATTTTCATCATAAAATAATCTCATTTTTATACTATTATTATTATTATTAATAATAATAATAATAATAATAAAAATAATAATAATAATAATAACAAACACCCACACAATAAAAAAAATAAAATATCTCTTATCACATCATAATTTTAAATTAACCGTACCGACAAAAATCACATCGACACACGTATGGATCACATCATCATTGGTATATTTTTATGCAATGAGTAAACACACATAGTGACCACACCACATAGCTCTGTATACCGACCACAGCAGCGCGCATATATATATACCGACTATATGATATACAATTTATATAAACATATAAATTTATATAAATAAATAGTAACTATAATAATATATATTTTAATTTTAAATAAATATTGTACCATAAATATGCGAAATTATGTATAAATGTTTTATATATATATTTATATATATGTAGGAGAAAATCGGTGATCATAGAATTAACATTGGGTTAATTTTACAACTAAGTGATCATGAAATTAATAATTTTTCGAGTGTCACATATATACAATATATAGTGATTTTAAACGGTTACAATGTCACTACACATTAATCGATTATATAATGTTGGATATGTGTATATATAGAACACAAATATAGCCCAACACAAACAATTATTGTAATTCTCACAATTGAAAGAAGTTCGCGGAGGATTGAACAATATATATAACACATGGCCTGAAAAGTTTCCGAAAATTCTAAGAGGTGAATTTTCTAGAATTGTTTTCATATGATTTTTAGTTAGTACCAACCACCAACCTTCAAACGATACTTGTCAAAATTTGACAGCATTCCGACCATTAGTTTGTGAGATGTTGCGTTGTGAGTGTAGCTACTTTTGTTATTTGAAAAAAAAAAATGGAAAAACACGAATTACGTGCGTTGATTAAACATTATTTTTTAATTGGAAAAAATATTTCTGAAGCCAAAAAACTGTTTGACGAGCATTATACCGACACTACTCCAGCTCTTTCAACAGTACATTTGTGGTTTACAAAATTTAAAACCGGCCATATGAGCACCAAGGACGATGAACGCAGTGGACGTCCTTGGAGGAGGCTGTTACTCCAGCAAAAATATCAAAAAAATCCACAAAATAATTTTAGATGACCGTAAGGCGTAAAGTGATGTTGATCGAGATAGCTGAGGCTCTGAAGATATCAAAGGAGCGTGTTGGACATATCGTGCATGAATATTTGGGTATGCAAAAGCTCTGTGCAAAGTGGGTGGCGCGCGCGCGAACTCACATTCGATCAAAAACAACAACGTATCGATGATTCAGAGCAGTGTTTGAGCTTATTCAACCGCAATAAAATAGAATTTTTGCGTCGATATGTGACAATGGATGAAACATGGCTCCATCATTACACTCCGGAGTCAAATCGGCAGTCAGCATCATGGACAGCAAGCGACGAACCTCGTTCACAACGACCAAAAACGCAACAGTCGGCACTGACAAGGTTATGGTTATCTGTATTTTGGGATGCCCATGGAATAATTTTCATCGACTATCTCGAAAATGGAAAAACCATCAATAGTGACTATTATATAGCCTTGTTGTGTTATATTATGGAAAAATTGTAATAAAAAAAGTATATATATATATATAGAGATATGACAGACAAGGAAATTTTTTCATAACTAAATTTGGTTAAAATAAAAACATTATTTTCTCCTCTATAAATACAAATATAATTTTAATATAAAATATATATAATAATAATAATAATAATAAATATTTATATATAAATTATGAAACAAATTTTAAATTTTCGCGCGCGGTACCTATAAATGTATATGTATGTTATAAATAATATTATAATATGTTTATAAAAATTAGTTTCATAACAACATGCACATATCATGCTTCCATACTCTCTTTCAATATTTATTATTATGTTATATATATGGATAATATATAAATATATTTAGATATTCGCCATCATACACGACTTCTCGTTTATGTCTATATCGCAAAAATTTATATACTCTATAGCTATACGACTAATGGAATGTATCCAATATATGTATCATATATATGCAAAAATACATATAGTATATTATATTTATTTATTTATTTATAATACGTATATAAATACAATATATATATAAATTATTATTATTATTATTATTAATATTAATAATAATATTTCAAGAATAAATTCAATATTGAAATTGTATTTTTATTTTGTTGTAGTTGTTGCAAATATCTATTATATATATATATATATGCAAATAACACAAATGTAAATTTTTCAATAATAATAATAATATAAGCAAATATATTTATATCCATATATATAGTAATAAAATAAACAAAAATAATCTCTATGTTATATACAAAATTTAATATTTCTCCATTACTAATATTACAAATCCCTTCCCGCTATATATATATATATATATATATATATCTCATCGCCGTTATTGATTTATGTATATATGCAAATAAATATAATGTATATAACTAACTACCAATATAAATGAAATTCTATAGAACATTAATCTCTATGTACCATATATATATATATATAAAATATTTATCGAAATGGAAATACGTTTTATTATATATATATATATATTGTATATTATATACTTTGATTAGCATTTATAGATATATATATAGTATATTGTATATTGACAAATTTTCCAGAATCGATTCATTATATATAGATCGAATGGAAAAACCGTTTCATTTACAAACAACGAAAACAGAAATTTGTGCTTGCAAATAAATTAGATCATTTCATATATATATACACTTTTATAGGTTTCATTGGATTTCATTATATATTTTATATTGAATAAATTGAAATGTGTATATAAATACGTTGAGCTTATGTGTATATAAATTGTTTATATATATATATATATATATAAATTGATAATTTAATATGTTGTTATCCATTGAAAATTATAAATGATGCCGGACCTGTTTTCAATATAAATATATATTTTTATTTTTTCTGAATTTTTTTTTATTTTATGTATATATTTGATGTGCGATAGCAAAACGTATTTCATTTCATCGTAAATATTTACATTAATTTTAAGAGAACATTTTTATGTATATACAAATATATATATTTATATATACCTCTTCTCTATAAATATTATATAAACACATATACACATACACCATATACAAATTCTACCATCATCGCCATCGACATTTGTATATAATGATGTATACTATTGTATATATTATGTATATTTATTAGACATACGGATATATATATATATATATTATATATATAAGCTAATCTATATGTGGAAGAGTTATATATAGAGACAGACAATAAGACCACCGTCAAAACCCAATATATACTATATATAAATTTTAATGTAATATCTCTATACGTATTTTATGTATACAGATATATATATGTTATATAATGATATATGAATATTCACATATATATACCATACGAGATATTATAACTAACTATACACCTATATGTTTTCCATATACATACATTCGTATATAGAACCACAGTATGGTGTTTTGTTGATATTAGCTGCTGCTGTGTTTGACTTGAAAATGAAATCATATATATGAGTATGTTAGTCTATAACTAACTAAATATATGTGGAAGCAATGAAAACAAAACCAAAAAAAAAAAAAACAGTCAGTAGACGTATAGAAAAAATAAATAATAATTAAATTTTTTTTCATTTTTCCTTAACTCCTCACTCTCTCTCTCTCGATATATCCGACGAACGATGTTCTCGCAATAAATAGTAAAAAATCAACAGGAAAAATAACACAAAGATTAATATATAAGTTACGTGAAAATTTTACTATAAATTTAAGAACATTATTTATTCAATAAAGTTAACTTTTTTGAATATATGTTATGCGACTCCGATATTTAGCAGCGACCAACAATATGATCGCGATCATAAAATTATTGTGCTATATAACTTTTCTGATTTTTTTTAAAATGGTTTAAACGGCGGTGAAATTTATTAGTGAACAAAGAAATTCACCGCAACCACACAACACTCATCGATATCCTCTTAAAACATATTAGTATAAAATTTATATATATATATATATATGTATAAAACTTAATGATGGTATACACGGCACACAATTTCCATTAGCTAACAATGAAGTACATATATATGTGGTAAAAAATAATAATGATGGTATATAGATCTTATCGAGAATAAATATATTACAATTTGTTAAGATCAAATAAATTAAAAAAATATATGTAAAAAAACTCTTAAAAGACATAATAAAATTAAATTAAATTTTATAACATCATTCACTTTAAAAAAAAATATACATGACTTTTTATTAATTTTAAATTAAATTTCTTTTCTGAAATTCCATTGAATATATACCCCCGTAAACCCACTTCATTTCTACAATATAAATGTATATACACGACTAGTCTATAAAATTGAAGTATGTATATAAATACCTTAATCTTGTCATAATCTTTGATAATAATATATATATATTTATATATATATACTCGTATTTATCAATTCAATAGATATTTATAATGTACTTAGTAATTTAAATTATAAATATACGAGTATATTGTAAAATTGTTGTTAAATATAAAAATATATATATTTCCTTATCAATTTATTATTTATTTATTTATTTATTTATTTTTATTTAATTTTTTCTCATTTTGTTTTTTTTTTTTTGGGGTGTGTCTTTATGACGCCAATAAAAAAAAAAAACACACAAAATTTTTTTTTGTAATAATCTATACTCGTAAATTCATACAATATCCGATTTTTATCAAAAATTTTTCAAGTACCATTACGTACTTAAAAATTAAAAATCATAAAAAATATATAAAAAAAAAATTGTCATATTTTTAATTTATTGATTAGATTTAAAAATAAAAAAAACATTTTATAAACAGTTTTTATTTAGAAAAACGATTGTAAGACATTATTTTTTGTGTTTTTTTTATAATAAAGAGGTATTAAATATAATATAATACGTTTTTGCTTTACAAAATATAAAATAATATACATTTTTCAGACATTTTTAGTGTTAATCTTAAATCATAATATTATTGGTGGCGACTGAATATTGTATCTCTTCGATGATTGTGTGTGATGAAACACATATGGCACTAAAAATAATGTATAGTATATAAATATATATATATATTTGATATCGCAATGAAAATGTTAATCTTAAACAATAGATGGAAAATAATGCCATTAGTTAAGTATTTTGTTAAGAAAATCATAAACATTATTTTGCATTTTATTGCTAGAATGAATTGTTTAGTAAAAACAATATGATATAAATATAGGTATGTCGGACTCTGTGTAATACATTGTTATTGCAGGACTTTACGATGCTACGATGTTATATAAATAAATAAATACAAAAATAAATAAATAATAGTACAATGTTTTAATTTTCTAACACCTGGGGGGAATTTTGCATAACATACAATTATATGAAAAATAAATAAATGAATATTTGACAGAGTTAAACATATATTTTTCCACTACGGGAATGGCGCGGCATGTTGGCATGGGGGTAGTACGAAACGACATTGTGTGTGTGTGTGTGTGTGTGGTGTATGCGGGTGGTGGTGGTGGTAATGTGACATAATTACATTTAATTCTATTGTGTATCGCGTGGCATAAGTATAAATATTTTTCTTGTCTATATCAATATACAATATATACATTCTCAATGAATTAATTTGATGATGAAATAAAATAATGTCATATCATAATATAATAAATAATATTTTTAATTATCACCATGTACGGCGGGCGTCGTCGTAGTACTATACTATTTATTTATTTAATTTTATATATATAAATAATGATATTATTACAATATGACGTATTTTCTATTTTACCACATATATGTGATGTATAATTGTATACTATGTACTATTATATATATAAAATAAATTGATAAATTACAGATAATATACACACACATTATATAAACTATGAATACAAATTAAAAAAATTAAATATGTGTGTAAAAAAAAAATAATAATTTAGATATATGTACTTGGACACAATGTTACATATAATTTAATATCATTGACCACACATTATTATGTATATAGTAAACTCCCGCAAAAATATTAATAGAGATATATATATATATATATGAGCTACAAAAATGTTATGATGATTATATTTTATAATTATACTATTATTATTATTAATATTATATACATAAATTTCAATAACATTCACATAAATGTATAACACCATAACGCATCATAAATAATAAATGGTTTTTTTTTTTTTTTCAATCATATTTTGCTCCAAGTGGAGCTTTATGTCATCTAATAAACATTTCATTACAGCCAAGTTGGTAAATTACTCCGCATGCAAGTATATAACAATTTACCAATTGTAATGTAATTAACGAAAGATAGATGTTTTCAAAATACTATTATTTTTATATGAGTGATTAGCCCATTGTGATGTGTGTGTGTGTGTGCAGACATTGTTAATCTTTGAATAGCGTCCGCACCAAACACCATATTTTCAAAGATTTCCGTTTTTTTTTCATTTTATTCCATAAACGAAACAAATTTCATATATATATTTCGGTGCTATGCAACTGAGCTACTGTGTATTTTTTTTTTTAATAATAAATTTATATAAATATAATATCATTCATTTAATGTAATTTATATATATATACAAATAAATACACACAGAACAAAATAAATGATATGTTTCATCATTTATAATTCAATCAAAATATGTAAAATGTATACAAATCGTCTATTATTTATCATAAAAAAAAAAAAATAAATAATTTATTTAAATAAATGTAATGAAATTGGTAAAATATATTATTAATTTTTTTTCTCTTTTTCATTTTTACTCATTTAAATGTATGCACATTTAAAACAACAATAATTCCGATATGTTGTATTATAATGTTTATTTTTTATTGTTTTACAAATACCTATCTAATGTTATATACGAGGCGAGTGTGTACCTAAGTCTAGTTTGTATATTTTAAGTAACACTATACATAATAAAAACAATAAATATAAATAAATTTTATTGATTTTACAATCACAATAATTGTCATCGTACATTCATTTATTATTTACTCACATTATTTTATTGTACATGTGGTATATATATAAAATATAAAAAAATCAACATTTTTTCATTATATCGCGTCGTCGTCATCATCATCACAGCAATTTAAAATTAATATGATAGAAAAAATTAATAATGACAGAGGAAAAAAAACTAGTATTATATATATTTATTGCCCTCTCGTCGGTCGTTGTTCAATAGACTATACATGAATTTCTTATATATGTTAATTGATAAATAAAAATATAAAGTACAATATATATATGGGTAAACAGAAAAAAAAAATAGAAAGACATCCAATCAACATTATTGTTGTAGCTGTGTCTGTAGTATATATTGTATATTTATACTATATATGTAATTGGATACAAGTTAACAACGATAAAGTCGCTATATACTCGTATATGTAATGTACACAAACTATACAATATATATATATAACATTTAAGTATATAAATTTAAAAAATAAATAAATAAATGCATCATGACATATTGACATTTAGGAAAAATAAAGAAAAAAAATCCAATAATATAAAATTGTATATAATTATAGTATCGTATATAGTATCGTACTCTCGTCACACATAAATATAATTTATAATTTAGTTTAGAATAATTTTTAAAATATTTATATGCATTTCCGATGAACAAAACAAGACACAAAATCTATATGTTCAATAAAATTAAATTACAATAATAAAAAAACAAAAGCAAAGAGCTTTGTTGATAGTTAAACAATTATAAAAATAATATTTTAACAAAAAAAATTTGTATGAGTAATGTGAGTGTTTCGACTTAATCAACAATTAATATTATTATTATCGTTTCATTTGAAGAAGAAACTCTTTTTTTTTAGTCGGTGTCAGAAATCTAACATATATTTAATTCTGATAAAAATTTCATTCCCATTACCTATATAAATATTTGAGTATCACAGAAATTATAGCTTCTGCAAATCAATTGGTATTGGTGTGCGTTTATCTTTTATAATTAACACAAATTACCATTCCACCACTATTTTATTGCATATAAATAAATTTAACAGATTCCTTAACAAAAAAAAAAAAATTAAACTATTCTTTGAATCTTCTTCTGGTTTAATGGTTTAATTAATAAAAAAAAAATATATATATAATACATTATATATAAAAAATTTTCATATGCTTGAAAGTTGTCATGTTAAATACGATAACAATTAGAAAAATATTTGGTTAACATTTTACTTAGAAAACTTTTCCATTAAAAATATTTGTTGTTGAAATGCCACCGCCACCGCAATGCATATTTAAATAAAAATATAGATATTAAATATTATGGAAAATTGTAAATTAATTGAATATATATATATGTGTCACGTAATTTATATAACTAATATAGTTCATTAAAATTTACACACACACAAACATACACAGAGAATATATTATAAAGATGAACAATTCAACATTTCAATTGTTGTGAAATGGAAAAAACTAATAAATAATTTTTAAAAACTTTAAAGGTGTAATATTTTGATGTACCATATTTAATATATTACTATATATTACTTATATTTATACAATTGTATATATGTTATATACATATATTTATGTTATCAATTAACAATAAACACAGTATTTTATACTAATTAAGAGAATCAACAAGAATTTGTTGTTTTTTTTTTTTCTATTTACATTTATATATTTTATAATATGTAGTTTTGTGTTGCATTGCATTTATTTATTATATTTATAAATGGTATATATTTTTAGTATTTGTATATAATGCTGAACATAATATTGTATAGTATATTTTTTATTTACATACAGTATTCTATATTTATTTATTTATTTATTTATTTATTTATTTATTTATTTAATTTATTTATTTTCCATCCGTTTTCAATTTGTACAATTTATAATATAAAAATATAATATAGTAAATTGACACGTTTTTTATTTACAATTCTATATATTTGTGTGTATTACTTAAATAAATATACAGAAACTCGATTTATTTGTAAATGTATACATAATAGCAGAGAGACAGATACACTATATATTGTATATATGACGACTATACAACACTACACCAGACCTGGAACATATACAAAAAAATTATATATTTACACAATTTTACAATTTTTTTTTTACATGACGTATTATTATTTTATCTAATTATCTCATTATTTTTTTTTAAATTACAAATAGATAAATATTTGATATATTCTCTATAACACCTATATGTAAACTGTAATGTATTACGTATATTGTAATATATATATATATATAGTATCACAATATATATTTGTATATAATTAAACAGTGTGTATAACACGACGAGTATTTGTAAACATTTTTCGGCAAATTTAATATCAATCTGTAACATCTGTGCAAAAAAAAGTTAATGTGAATTCTTCGAATAAATTCGTAACCCTTTCAAATTATTTTTATTTTAAATGTAAAATTATTATTATTATTATTATTATTATTATTATTATTTAACAGCAATTATATCTTGTGTGTGTGCAATGTTTGTTTATTATTAATAAACATTTTTTTTGTTAAATGTTTATAAATAAAAATCATCAATGTTTTACAACATAATTTTAACATTAACATTAAAAACATAAATGAAAAATATCCATAATCCATTGTAAAATATATATATATATATAAAGTATTATAAATTATTATTATAATTTATTTGTTTTGTTTAACACACACAAACACACTACATTAAACAAAAATACGCTATATATTTTAATTTTATATTATTATTATTATTATTATTATTATTATTATTCATGTTTTTAACATATTTTTAAATATTTGCAATAAAACATGTTTCATTAATTTTGTAATTGTAAATATTATATGTATATATGATATGTATGTTATGTTGTTAACAACAGTTTTATGGTGTACATAAATGACATAAAAGACTGCAAAAAATCAGCTATAAAAGAATATATATGTAATATATCATGCCATTGGTTGGTGTATATTATGGAATAAAAATTATATATATACATAACAAATTCGAGTTCAACTTAATCAAGTATGTATTTGATAGTGTGATATTTTAAAATTTTGTGAAAAAATATAGTATGGCGAATCACTTTTACACACACCTCTCTAACAAACAAACTTCATTTATTTTAAGTTATTAAATGGGTATAAAGGAAATATTTAAGTTGTGAATTAATATGCGCTAGAGACTATCAAATTTGTTAAAACTTTTTATACACTATAAGGAAATTGTAATTTATATATATATATATATATATATATATATATATATATATATGTGTGTGTCCCGCAACAAACATATTGAATTATATATTAATTTTATTGATAAAATCCCTTTTGTAAATAATATTTGTAATATTTTAAAAATTTAAACAAAAAAATTAAATATTAATTTTATATAGAATTTTATTATCATCGCCGCCAACCACCCACACAATTTCCATTTCTCCCAACCCCCCCACATAAAATATGAACGACAAAATTAAATGCTTTTTATATTATATTTATATACACTTTATAATTCATTAAACATTTTAGTATATATTATTTTCTTCGTCATTATAAAATCATTTCTTTTTCTATGCTGTCATCATAATCATTATATAAATTTTATATATATTTTTGGGCATCATTATTATTTGTATATATACAACAGAGCGGTTAAATGTGAGAGAGGAGAAGAGGGTCTTTTTTTTTTCTTTTTTTAAATTTATTAAAAGTGACGGTGCGGTAATATTCCAACAAATGTACCACCAATGTATTGAATGTTTGAATCACCCTGTGTATATCCGTCATTTATTTATTTATTTATTTTATATATAAATAAACATCTTATCCGCATTGTATTTATATATATAGAAATTAACAAATTCTCATTGACACCCTAGTTTATTTTAGAAAAATTTAATTACTATACATTTTTCTTCTCATCTATTCATTCATAGTTTCATATATTTTATATAAAAAAATCTCATAAATCATATGATAATAAATAACAAAAATTTCATATATATATACCATAGAATAAAAAACTATATATATAAGCGATAGAAATTAAAATAATAAACTGTATGACCTAATTTAACAAAAAAAAAAAAACGTTAAATGCGTTGCAATGAACATCCTTTCTCGTCCTGTTTCAACAAACTATATATATATATATATATATTTATGGATATAGTATATTTATATAATTATAAGTATAAAATACAATGTACATACATATTTGAAATGAGAAATTCATTTGCTATATGTATATCGAAAACATTTCAAATGGGGAAAAAAAAAAATATATAATACCATAAATATAGCGGTAGTAAAACGAGTGCTCATAAAACCCTCAGTTTATATATAATCCCCGCATTGCATAAGTATATTCACTATATATATATATATTATACAAAGCCATAATAGACTACATGTATATAATATATGGTATAATAAAATATAGACGCATATATTCGTCTCGGATATATTATAGAAATATAAATGGTATATATTTGTATACATAATATTACTAAAACATACTTCACACCCTAATATAAAATATTATTCGTTTAAAATATTAAAAGAAAAGAAAAAAAAAACAACAAAACAAAATAATAAATAAATCTCAGAAAGGGGTTGTTATGTTGTTGTTGTTATCCTCGTTTTTTTTTTTTTTTGGTTTAAATTAACTTGGGTGAAAAAAATAAAATGTATTAGAAATGCCTAAGGAAAACATAATAGAGCTCATACACATAAAATGTATTGTACAATATATACAAATATGAATAAATGTTTAATTTATATATGAGTAAAAAGGATTTCGGGAGGAGGTTGTTAATATTTTATATTATGTATTTTATTTTTTTTTTTTTTCAAATTAAATCAGTATTTTAAATATAATTATAATTTTACACTGGTGACCATTAAATTTATTTAAATTATATACATAATAAAATGTGTCGCATTAATTTGTTATGCATTTATAAAAATTAATTTTTAAATTGTTAGTTTTAATTGTAATTAAAAAAAAAAAAATTATATTCTATATATTTAAAAAGCGAAACGATGAAATGGAAATTTATAATCCTTTAGAAAATATATACATATAAAAATTTTGATGCATAAATATATAGATATTTATTTGAACACACACACACACAGAGAAAGTAAAACTTTTGATATAGGGAAATTATTGAATTACATTTGCATATATAAAAATACAGATTTATTTATAAGGGATGAAAAAAATAATACGTTGATACTTTTATTGAATTTATATAAATATACCCCCATTTATCGAGATCGGTCGTTCATCTATTTGTATATTATAATTTCAGCACTGATTAAACGCTCCAACAATATAATTGTTATAATACATACACAAAATGTTTAAATATAATGAAATACAAAACAAAAGTATTACCTAACCAAAAGTAACAAATTAGTTCCAAATTACGTATATATAATATTTGTTATAAAATAGATATATAAATATATAAATCAATTATTATTATTATGCTAATTATAAATTTCATATATTATTTATTTTTCTTTTGGTTAAATAAATTGTTTAATATTTTTTAATTATACTTGACAACAACACAACACAGATAATTATAATAATTTACATTCTATATATATATATATATGTGTATAGCGTTCTCAATAAGTAACAATGACCGGCATCTAATATATAACGCTTAATTAATATAATTATATATATATATATATATTTATAAGAGCTTATAAGTGAGAAATTAAGAGCTTTTAAGATATTAAAAAATATATATTATTTATTATAATAGACTTAATTGATATAGTTAAAATCAATAAATCATATACTATATATTTTTGAGACATAACTTCAAATTCATTAAAGTATCTATATATGTAGGTTATTCAAAACACTGAATCACTCACTATCATCTCTATATCTAGAGAATATTATTAAGTGTATTCATCAATGTATGGTATATGTGTACCAATATAATATATGAAGTGGTTGTATAAATAAATTTATTGGTCCTATAACTTTATAACTATGGTTTTTTGTTTTGCTAAATATTTTATAAAAAATAATAGTTTTTTAAATGCCAATTCGTGATTTTTTTCTTTTGTTATTTAGTTTATATATTATTTTGTTAATTCATTCTCACTTCGCCCAGCGGATAAGTGACAAACAACAAATTTATATTCATTCATTTATATATTTATTTATTTATTAATGTATTTATTTATTTATTTTAAATGTGTGAATAAAATATGTAAATAAATTTAAGTTTTTTGATGTATTGCCAATTATATATATATATATTTATGTGTTGCAAAGTGAGGGGGGAAACAAAAAAAAACTACTGCTAATTGTCAAATTGCCAAGTGCGGCGTTATTGTGCGATGTCAAAGAAAATAAATAAATAAAGATATACAGAAATTTTTTTTAAACGTTTTTTATAGTTAAAAATATACTATATATTTTTGATTATTGAACTGCAGGATATTTATATTATTCTAGAAGAGGGCAGAGAGAACGAGAAAAATATTGTACACAGATTGAATATGGTTAGGCGATGGTTATTACATCCTGCAGTATTAAAAATAAAAAAAACATTTTTGATATTATTAATTTAACGATAAAATTAATAAAACATATAAACAGTGAACTGAGGGACGGTCACAAAAATATTCCATTGAATACAATTTTTTTAAACAAATTCGCTTGAATATAATATTTTCAAGAATATTTTAACTCAAATGGTTATGCATATACTATTTATTTTTATATTAATTGAATGTGTCGTGGATTATATATTGGATTTAATACAATATTCGCTTATACCACATATATATTATATATTTTTTAAACATACATTATTAAATTTACATTTAACCACAAATAGCTCTAATATGCTATTTTTTTATATATACATACCATATAATATATATTTAGATTAGTTATCATTTATTACATGATTATTAAATATACGCACAATAACATTTAATGATTTAATATATTTATGTACAACAATATATATGTAATACGAGAGAATTGGAATTGCTATATATATATATATTTAAAATATTTAATTACAAATTTAAATATGTATGTAATCGTAGTATGTGAGTTTATATAATATAATTAATATTAATTGAAACATTTCTCCTCTATATATATTATGAATTAAAATTGAAATGTTAAATATTATTATTGAATATATTTTATGTTTTTAAATATTATAGCATTCGTTATATTGTAAATATATATATAAAATATTATTATTATTATTTATACATAAAGAGACATCCCCAGATGTGTCAGTTAACAATAAATTTTAAAGATTATTTTCATATTGACATTTGTCAACTACATAGAGAAACGTACAATATTAAATATTGTTTAGTAATTTTAAACGCAAGAAAAATTCCTTAAAATTTATACAAGGAAAGTTTTGTGTAATGAATCAAAAAATTATTCTGTTAAACCATATAATCATAGAGTCAGAAAAAACAAAGATGCATGTTCGATTGCAAAAATTATTCTTAAAGTATCTCGTAAATGAGCCATTATAATAACCAACCCATAGTACCATAGTCTTTGTCTAAATTTATGGTATATCCGCAGGTTATTGCCCAACAAGCATTAAGTTAAATGTGCGACAAATTGTACACAATAACATTATATTTTAATAAAAATAAATAATATATATAAAATATATAGTAAAAAAAATGTTATGATGGGTGAGAATATGACAATGCATTTATATAAATATATATTGTATATGGAATACATATATGTCTAATATATAATTTAACTTTATAGTGTATCTATTCAAAAATTTAAACTATATTATCAACCCCTTAGTTTACAATCGTCGTTTGTTGCAACATGAAAATTTAATGTACACAATGTATATACAATACACACACGTACATGTTTACATGTTATACATTTGAACATATATAACATATATATATATATATATGTTATCTATGGTATGTGTATAAACGCTTTACACAAATTCGTATATATAATTATATACATATTTTATATATACCATATATGAATACCATATATAATCTATACAATTTTCATATGTGTATACATAACATATGTGGAAATGGACAATTGGACGGTTATTTTACCATATTAATTGACGTTAGACAACAAACTTATATATATATATACACTATATTGTTATTGTTATATACAATAATATAGGTACATACTTAGTTATATCCTGTATATAGTTAGTTTAGTTAGCTACATATACAAATATGATTCTATAATATATATATAAATATATAACACATGTAATTATATGCATAATATATATATATATATAAAGAAAGTTATTTTGTTTGATATGATGATGAATATAGTATGGTAGCACGTGCAAACAATTTCTAGCACCGTATATAAAATGGTTAAGAAAAATATATATATAAAATTGGTAAATGTTATATATATGCATTAGTTGTAACGTGTATATAGTACCGCGGTGTATATATACACACCAAGTATTTTTTTTAACAATATACATTTTTATTGTTATAGACGGTGGCGATATATATATAATAGTTCTTTTATTAATAGCAAATTAAATTTATATATATATATTTTATATATATATATGCCATGGAAATAACTTTAAAAATACATTACATAATATACAAATAAAATAAAATAAAAATAATGTTTATGCTTGTGAATGAATATAAGCGCCAGTTATGTAAATATTTTAATTTTTTTTATATAGAATAGAAGTTATGTATATATAAATGGTATATAAATAGTGTGGTTCAGTGGTGCAGTGATTAAAACGCATGTCGTTTAATTCAGGCAGTTACGATTTCAATTCCTGTACTAATGATATGTGGAATCAAAAAAAAAATAAAAGGAATATACCTTTGAAAATATGGTTTTAAACAGAAGCTAAATTGAATTATTATTAGCATATATATATCGAAAAACAAATGCAGATTACAATTGATATGTAAATAGGTGCGCATATATTGGTAACAACGTTTCGGAATTCTTTGAAAATTGATTACAAAATAAATCCCATATACTATAATTTCATATTATGAATAATAATTTCAATTTAAATTTTTTAAATTAACTTTAACTCACAATATAAAAATAAAACTTGAATTTTTAAATACAATATAAAAATGTAAATTATGCACAAACCTGTGCATATAAATTTAAAAAAAAGTAAATGTATTAGTGTACAAGGTATTTTATATATTATAAATTTTGCAAATATATTTAAAATTAAGCAAAACAGAAAAAAAAAATAAATAAATAAAATATTTTCTTACCGGATGCCGTGCAGCAGCAACAGCAGCTGCCGGACTTTGATACATTTTTTTTTTTTATATATCACAAAATGTTTACACGAGAGAAAAAAAAATTCAACATAAATGTTTTTTTCAGTATTTTTTTGTCTGTCTGATATAAATTTCATTCATTTAATTATTAAATACTTTCTTAATTGTTTCAAATTAAAAGAAAAAAAAAAAAAAAAAAAAATTATAACAACACTTCCATTTAAAAAACAATAAATATTTTTAATTTCATTATTTTATATCATTTATTATTATGATTATTATTATTTTTTTTTAATAGTGAATTATTTTTCCTTTTTTTTCGTTTTTTCGTTTTTTATATTTTATTATTAATTAAAAAATTTATTTATTTTTTCATTTCAAAATGAAAAACCAAAAAAAATCACCTGCTGTTTTAATTCTCACGCATATTTTTCTATACTCAACGAAATATTGTAATTTAATATGTGTACAATATTAAATTTAAAGCGAAAAAAAAACTATATATATATTTTTTTAGTGTTATTATTATTTTATAATTTAAACATTATTTTTTTTTTTTTCGTTAATTCACATAAAAAAAATAAAAAAAATAATAAACAACATAATTTAACCGCAAAAGAATTTTTTTTTTTTTATACTTGTTCTTTCTATGGTATATATATAATTTATTATTGTATATAATATACGTAATAATTCCTCATAAAAATTTATTACCACACTTTAATACTTAAAAATAATAAAAAAAAAAAAACTTGATGAAAATAACAAATAATAAAAATATTGAATATTTTCTTACTTTTTTTATTATGTATTTTTTTTTTTGTTTTTTTTAGTAAGTCATTATGAACAAATTTATTTATGGCACAAACACGCACGCACACTCACACACAACACACAACACTTTACTGAAAATAAATAGAAAAATTAAATTATTATTAATATTATTATTATTATTGTTGTTTTACAAAATAATATAAGAATTGAATTGTATCACGAAAAGTTTTTTTTTTTCTTTATGTTATTTGTGGTTTATTATTTATTTAAAATTTTTTTTATAGCATCTTTAAAACCGCAAGTAATAGAGCTACACAAGTATATGATATTTTGATAGATATGAGTTACAAACTCGATTTTAATTTGTGCGAAAATAAAAACGTAATTCTGAACAACAAAAAAGATGTAAATTAATTTTTTAAATTTGTCTATTTTTATTACTATATAAGTTTTATTTGAATCGAAAAAAAAAGATGGTATTTGAAGAATTTTTAAGTTTGAAGTCAATTCAAATGAATATTAATAGCAAAATTTTTACAAAACTAAGTTAAAATATTGTTGCAAAATTTGTAATTTTAAGTGTATTACCAATAATTTTATGAAACGATTACAAACGAAATGATGTGCATAATATATTTTAATCAATTTTATCAGATAATTACTTAAATTTTAGATACAACATAAAATCGATACAATTTATCGAATTAATTTGCTTTCAAAATATCATCTCAAATTATATATTGTATATATATATAGATTTGGAAAAACGAGTACATATATATAAATAAACATAAACCTATATAACTTAACTGTCACTTAAAATATTTGGTATTCATTTTATATTGATAAATATTGAAATGTTAAATGAATTTAATTGGGAAATAATGATCAATGATCCAAAATTGTTTGTACACATAAAATTTCAGTTCTTTATATAAACAATAAATATTATAAATACAAATAACAATGATACAAATGTTCCATAAAATTTGATCGATTTTTAAGAGATGAGATCTTTTTCAATAAAATAAAATTTCTTTAAATTATAAGTAATTTTGTGTATATTAAAATAAAATTGTGTTACGGATAATTTATATAAGACTTTTCTCTATATATTGTATATCTATTAAATATAGGTACATCGCAAACCACTTTATTTCCAGAGTCAATCAATTTATTTAAACACAACGATATGATATTGGTGAATATAACAAATGGAAAACGATATATCACAGTATACAGAGTTTATGGGATGATCATACACATTTTTAAAGTTAGATCATACATATTCCAATTCAATTCAATTTTCTTAAATACAATATACAGAAGAATAATTATTTCCACCGAAATAGAGTGAAATATAAAAAAAATGTATAAAACAATTTAGAAAAAAAAACAATAAAATAAAGTGAAAAAGAAATAAAATCTTAGCAGAAAAAAATAACATAAAAACACAAGTGGGGTGGACGCCAGACAGGACAAAACTTTTCATCATATAAACTTTTCGTAATATCAATTCAATTCAAAATCAAACAAATTTAATTAAATAAATATAATATAAATAATTACTTTAAATTAAACACACACTGCATGAATTATATATATAAATATAATTTGAAAAGCTTCGCGAAACTCTTTTCATTAGTTCATATAATTGAGAAAAAAAAATCTACGCAAATATTTTTTTAATTGATGATTTGAATTCTATTGTGTTGAATTTCTATGTTGAATTGAATTATTATACGAATGAATATGATCAAAATTAAATTAAATTATTTTGTAATCTGAAAATATATAATAGAGAAAAAAAAAACAAAAAAAAAAACAACAACAAATAATATATATAAAATTAATTGTTCATCAAAAAATAAAAACAAAATTAAAAAATAAAATGACATTTAAAGTATTAATATATGTTTTTTTTTTTTTTTTATATATACATGAAATGTTAATTTCAAATTAATTATTAATATTATAAGAACGACAATAACGTGCTAATATTTTTTTTATAAAATAAATACAACAGTCAATGGTTTGGATGGGTTGAGTGCACACCCCACACACCTTAGCAAATTAATAATTGTTATGCATTGCATTTTTGATTTTTAATGGTTATCAAACAAATAAAAGCATGCCCACACACACACACACACACACACACATAAACAAATAAAAAAAATATATATTTATTGTTAAACGAATTTCAATTAATTAATAAAGAAAAACAATTCTGAATTCAGTGATAATAAGTTATGAGAATTCGCATATCTGAATGCGGTTATAAATTTTTGATTTATAAAAACTCCAATTTTCACACTGAATCTTCCAACACCCCGTTTTTTGACTACCAATATCCGTATTCAAATTTTCATTTATAAATATTCATAGAAAACAATAATTTAAATTTAAAATCTTATTTGATAAAAGTGCACACTTTAAAAGTATATAATAATAAAATGAAAATATGGTATTCGCAGTAGTTTTTTTAATACCCCTCGTACACGACAGTTGGCGTAAATAATCTATAGTGTCTGTGTAAATGATTTAGCAACTCTATATGTATAATATTGTATTGTGAAGAAGAAAATTTACAGTCACAATGCGGCGGCTGATAACAAAAATAATATATATTTATATTGTAGAAATAACATTGTACATATCATATTTTATAATATAAATAATAATGTGATTAATAAACTAATAAAATCAATGACAATCAAATATATAGTCTTATATAACTTATTATATACGAACAGTCAAACAATATCACCTATATATCATTAATGGAAAAAAAAAAAAGTCCATCATAAATTAAATTGGAAAAAAAAGGAACCGCCGCATTTATACACCGATTTATTTATTTATTTATTATTATTATTATTATTATTATTTTTATTTTATCATATTATTTTTTGTTATCCAATTTAAAAAAAAAAATACAAATACAAATAATAAATAATTAACAATAAATTTTTCATTAACAATTGAATGTTCTATAAATATATAAATATAATTTATATAATATTTATACGATCTTTTTATATAACTTCAAAAAAAAATGTCAAATAACCATTTATTTCATTGCGATAAGAAATATTATTAATATTAAATAAATATAAAATACAATATAAAATCGATATTTTCTTATATATCGCATTTTATCGTTACTTAATTTTTTTTATTTTTTTAACTTTCTTCATAAAAATTAAACGATTTTTTATTTTTGAGATAATTTGAAATTTGTTTATAGAATTAACAAAGGAGCGTCCACAACTATATAAAAAAATAATAACAATATTGCATAAGTAATCTCAAACGTAATTTTATTATTTATTTTAATTTTATAATTTTAATTAATATTTAATTATAATATTGATTTTTGCGTGTGCATCATAAGTTTTCTTTTCTTTAAAAATATACGTAATAAAAAAAAAAAAAAAAACACATCCATAAAATAATAAAATATTATGAAGATGATGAAGTCAATTATTCACTTTATTTCATTTATTTTTAATTGCATAATAAACAATAAACACACGTATACACACACACACACACCACTTACAGAAAAACACTTAAAAAATATAATGTATTAGTATTAAACAATAAATAAACAATAAACAATAAATAAATAAAAAGCGATATTAAACAAGCGATAATGATTAATAATAAATTATATAAAAAAAAATATGCTGCTAAGATTTTTCTGGTTATACATAAATTAAATGAAAACACTTCAAACGTAATTATAGCCGCCGCACACACACACACATATATATATAAGTGGTATTTTTATTTTTTTTTTCAGAATTAATCAAATATTAATAAAAAATATTCCACTGTCTCCACTAACGAAGATCATCATATAACATATAAGGACTTTTTTTTATGAATTGAATCAGCTTAACAATTTATTTTCGCAAATAATTTTAATTACAAGTTATTTGAATTTAATAATGACATTAAAATTAGGAGAAATTTAAATAAATAAATAAATGTTGGAGCAGGTTGCAGTGAATATACAATTTTCTTAACATATACTATCGGCCGTCCGCCGGAGAATAATAAAAAAAATTTGTTATTTCTTGTCTATATATACTCTCAAGCACATTGTGAAAAAATCTTCTCCGTGTAATTTTCGGATTAGTCAAGTGAAAAAATATGTATTTTATATGCTACACACACAGAAGATTTAACTAATTAGTTTGCTCACAAACTAATTCAGTAACTAAACTGTGGTGACACATTGGCAAACCATTAGTTTACTATTGTTTTTTATATTTATTGTTGTACGAGAGTGAGAAAATTACAAATAGTTTAGTTTGTTTACATATTTATTATATTTATATAATATTCAATATATTTATTGTTATTTATAAAAATCCATTGGTTCATTCTATTTTCAATTAAACATTTTGTTAAATATTTTTAATAATAATAATTAAATATTATGTTTTAATTTCATAGTTTTCTAGTTCCAAAAAAAAAAAAAAAAAAAATTAAGATGGTTCAAATTTTCATTTTTAATTATTTTGTAAATTAAATTAAATACTCACAAACTTTTGTCATTCAATTTAAATCAACTTTATTTATATTATTATTATTATTATTATTATTATTATTTATTATTTTGTACTCGGCAATATAGAGTTTCAATTCTTTGTTATTGTTTTTATTTTGATAAATACAACCTGTTTCTTTGCTTTTTTTTTGTTTATTTAATTTGGCTCATATTGCTGATAGTTGACACTTAGCTCCAGTTCGAATGGTTCGAATTTCCAATATTTGAGAGAATCGAATTATAGTTACATGTAAACTACAGACATTTTATTGTGGTTAGGCCCGTTTAGGCAAACTAATTCAATACACTACAAACTACTCGAATTTTTTCTCAAATTGGTTATAACTACAATATATTAGTTGGTTACCTCTTCTGTGTGGCTAGCATATTATTAATGTCTCCGCCGGATGGTAATTGTAATAATATACATTTTTATATAATCATCGATATTATACAAATATAGAGTATATATATGGTATATATATTGTATATATCTAGAATTAATTAAGTGTTGTAATAAATATAACGAGTAATTTACAAAGAAAATTTATTGATTTTTATGCGGTTTTTATTACATATTATAGAGGCAAAAAAAAAATGCTCCAAAGTATATAATTTCATAAATCCTCTTTCAGTATATAAACATATAAACATATAAGTACATTATATATATATATATATATATAAATATCTAGATCGACAACTATATGTTAAAAAACTCTATTCGCATATTATAAATAAAATGAATACTTATTAAAAATATACATATAACATTATACTCAAAGATTATATACCATATATAAATTATAAATACACAAGTACACCACCAACATACATATATTTGTTATATGTATTAATTTAAACATATTTATTTTATAAAGATTGTCATATTCATTATGTATAGTAAATATTCATATAACATTTCTGTAAATATAACATCAAATATTATATATTATATATAGTTACAATATAAATGTACTTATATAAAATAGGATCTATGAATAACGAGCCATATACTATATGTGTAGTACTCTATATACCATATATATATATATTATAATAACAATGTCCAGTATATTTATATATACCATATATATATATAACCAAGTATATATATAGGTAGGTACTTGTTTATAACTCTTCAACTCTATACGGATATTTATGTACCACATATATATATATACTCGTATATTATAATTTAATAATAAAATCGATATATAAAGTGTATATAATGCCTTCTATAACCTATTACTTTACCATTTACATATAAGTACATGTGTACATATTTATATACATATAAAGAGTATTATTATTTATATACATACTTTATTAAATTATATTGTAGTTAGTTTGTAGAATATATACAATATATATATATATATATATATGGTATATATTATAGAACATAATTTAAGTGGGTTCTTTATAATAAACTTATGTATATTAATATAAATATATAGTTTATATACGATGATATATATATATATCTTAATATTTTAATACGGTTATACATGTACCATATATTTGTATGTATTTAATGGAAAGCTTTAATTTATAATTTATATATTATATAGTGTGTTTAATAATACAATTAATATATATATATATACTCTTTTATATGTAACATATATAATAGCATTTTATTATTTTTAAGGGAACATAATATCAATGTATTGTATTTATATGGTATTTATATGGGTGTTTTGTACTATATATAATAATAACAATTAATAATATATGTTCTAAAAGTTTTTTTTTATTTTTCCGTTTAATTTTAATTTATGGTAGATTATAATAAATATATATATATATTAATTTTATACATAATAATTAACTCTTTTTTTTGTACGATCGAATTATATATGCAATGGCACATATACATAAAATTATTTTGATGGTGGTACACACGTACTATAATACAATATATATATACAAATTACAATATATATTATTATTATTATTATTATTATTATTATTATTATTAGTATATTTATAAATACTATACACAATTACACATAATATAATAAATACAAATGGAAAGTATATAGACGCAGAGGCCACAATCTATTAACAACTAATTAAACATACTATATATAATTATATAGACTCTGTGTCCGAAGAATAACCGAAATAAATAATTATATTGGTGAATGAAATGTTATATAGTTTGGCACTCGTTGGCCCACTCCTTCAATGTTTTTAATGTAATGAAAACCGCGGTTTTTCCTGCACATATAGTTATTATTAATGAAATTTTTTAGGCAATAGAAAATAATAACATGAATAAAATGATGAAGAAAAAATAAATTTAGTATATATAGTTAAAAATTGTACAAAAACAATGAATAAATAATAATACGGTGCAATTTTTGGTCATCATTGTAAAATGTTATGTGGAAACATACTTTTCAACCATTCACTATTCGTAATGTTATTGTTATTTTTATTACATCAGATTCATCTGAATAAATCATCTTGCTAATGAATTCACGTATTTTTTGGATATTTTCTTCGATAATCACGTTGTTGCTGGTCGGACAGTAGCTATATTTTTTTTCCATATATATTGTATATTTATAAATATATAAATATATATAGAAAAATTACATTGACATAGCAATTGACGGCGGCGGCGGCGGCGGCATTGGTTTTGTATAATATTAAAATTATTATTGTATATATATGTCTACTGTTGTATAAAGTACTCTCGCAATATATAGTTATACAAAGTATATATTGTATATAAATAACAATCAAACAACGCGCAGTATACATACGATACATATTTGAAATTTTATTGTAAATATAATAATTAAAATCATGTCAGTATAATTAATTATAAATTAAATGTTTTCGATATATAAATATATATTTTATAATAATAATAATGTATACTACACATGTATTTTTTTAAATTTTATTACAATATATTACTTATTACGTACGTGTATATAAAAAATATAATTAATATATGAATGAAATTAACATAAAATTTATATAGAAAATGACTTAATATGGTTATTTATATACTTTATAAAACATTATAACTTGCATCTATATTAATATAAAACAAATTTATTAGCAATACAAATATAGTCTATATATATAGAAAAGAATGGAAAAACTTGGAGCCATAAATTTAATTGAGGTAATTGAATAATAGTATGTATATATATATATTAAAAATATGTCTATATATATGTGGCACTATTTATATTGAACTAAAAAAACGCATACGTTTACTTTTCCGTCATGACAATTGCATAGTGGTAAAATGATTAAACATCTAAAGTATTCTTCAAATTTTGAGATCACCGCAACTATTATGCGTATAAATTGCTATTTTGTGGACAATAAAATGTATATATCTACTATTGGAAGCAAAGAAACAATGGTACAACATTTCAATCAAATACAAACCATCATAAAATATATAAACTGAAGAATATAACCAATTAAATTTACAATGGTTATTTTAATTTATTATATCATTTAGATTTATCAATTTACTAAATCAAATTTATCTTTCCCATTAATATATACCATAAATACATATATAAAATTATAAAAAAATATGTTACTAAATTAATCTCGACAAAAAAATAAAATGTTCACCACCGAACCACGTAGACTATAAAGAAATTTAAAAATATTTATATGTAATTTCAAAAGTGTTTGCACCAAAAATAATATGATTTATTTTTAAATCAATGTGATACATATCACAATATGTCTTATGTACACACACACACACATGTAAATATATACTCGTATACTTATTATAATATAATATAATAATCCATTGTCAATTGATTCTTGGCTCTATATACCAACCATAATATTATTATATATTAATAAAAATAACAATAACAACAATATATGTATAGAATATTACATATGGATTCCGTTGACATAGGGGAATTTTATTTTTAAAACATAATATAATATTAATACAACAACAGCAACACCGAAATATTTAGTACATGTACATGAAAACAAATTATTTTTGTAAATATTATTAAAATTTTTAAGTCAATATGACACATCATGCCATCGCATATAGTGTGTACCATCCATCCATATAAAAATATTGATATTGAACGGTATGTTAATATATATATATAGTTAAATGCCGAATAGACAACAGCAACTAAAAATATTTGTTTATAAAAGAAAACATATGAATATTTGTGTTGAAGAATCCCTGTTGGATATGCACACTTCAAACTATTTATACTGTGTGTGAGTCACACAATTGTGAAAAAAAAGAAAATTATAGTTTGTGTCTCTCTTGTGTGATTCAATACTATTATATATATTAAATTTAATTTAATTAAAACCCAAAGAAATATTAGAAACATTTAGACAAAGTGGCAATGCAAAGTGAAGCCTCTGTCTACCAAAATATTCATGACACAATCAAATTGGTAAATTATACTTCGCATTAAAGTATATATTAATCAATCGCCAATCTGTAATTATCAAAAGATATATATAAATTTATAGTTGTTTCATTTTAATTCCATTACTTTGTGATTAGCTCAAAGTATATAATTCCATGTGAAAACATAAAGTGCGTGAAGTTAATTTACGGATATAGTAAACTAAAAAAAAAAAAAAATGATAAATTTACACTATTTATTACAATTTAAAAAAAAATATGGCCGTATAAATGTTTACTTTTCTTATCACATTTCAATTTAACAGAAAAAAAAAAAAATGTTCACTGTACACATTTTTCTTTGTCCGGCACATATTAACCCATTTGAACTGTCGACGCGACGCATTTTGGTTCTTCTTGCATATATATAGTATTTTGTATTTGATGATGGATTATTAAATAAACACAAATACTTATACTCCCTCCTCACACTCACGTAAAGTATAAATATTTATTTAAAAAAAAAACGTTTTTAAACATTTGTATATTTAATTTTAAATAATATGTTATATTGATATAAATAAACAATTATTTAGAAATAAAGAATACGCGCAATTACTATAAATATTTTTATGTAGTTAGAGTTTTATATGGGTAACGTAAAAACCACAAGAAAATAAAAAAATAGAAAATATTTAAGTTAAGCTGAAATATGTAAATTAATATGAAGAAAAAAATATATTAATAATAATAATAATAATAAAATAACATATAATAAATATAACCTATAAAATTGAAGAATATATTGTTAAACAATACAAGTAGTAGTATATTATTGAATGGCGATAAGAAAATTACTATATATGGAAATAAAGACATAATTTTAAAATAATTAATGTTAATAAACACAAAACACAATAGTTGAAAGTCGAATATGATAAAAAAATAATTATCAGTATTTTTGTCGAAAAATGCAGTTTTTAAAACAGATGGAAATTAATGTCACATATAATTAATATATATATAAGGGAAAAAATAGAATAGGTAAAGTAAATGGTACACAAATTTCATTAATAGAAAATGTTTGTCTATACTAACTATCCGTACACAATTGAGGTATAAAAATTCAAAATAATTCTCAAATTATTATACCAATAATATAGGCATTCGAAAATTAAATGAATTCTTTAAAGAATCCGTCTATGTGCGATGGTCAAAAATAATTGGTAATGCGAAAGTGAAGTGCAAACAAATAATAATTGATAATCAAAACAGCGAATATTGGAATGCATATAATTGTTGAGTCCACAGTACCACAGTAAGAAGATTTTTGATATTTGTGTGCCATTGATACATATAAAGAAGTTAACTATGATACATTAAAACATTAATATATATAAGTATATGATAAAAGGAGTTGAAGTTCAATCGTTGTAAAATTAAAGAATAAAAATAAGTGACGACTGATTGAAGACGGTAAAAGTTAAATTAACAAAGAAGTTTAGTTGAACAGAGAAATGCAGATTAAAAGAAGAAGGAAAAAATAAACAAGAAAAATTATAGAATAATGTAAATTTGTTATTTAACGCATATATATAAATGAAAAAAAAAAAAATAATAAATTAGAGTCGGTGGTTCTATAATCTAAAAAGGTAAAATAAAAATTATATAGATGCAGCGCGTTAAAGAATAGCCTTAAGCAAAATTTGGTATATTTATGTATTAACAAAATGTTAAACAGAAATTTACTTGAGAAAATATAAAAAAAGAACAATATTTTTTCTCTTTGAGATTTTTCTATGGTTTTTTTTTTCCCATTTTCACAAATACTTATTAAAATATTACAATTTATTTTTTTTTAGGTTTTTTATGATCATTTGTTTGCTTGCTCTTTTCCAGCCTCAAACTATATATAAATGTGTGTACCTAATATACATAATATAATATTTATTATTTACATAAAGCGGTTCATTATTATTTTAATTTTTTTTTTCTTTTCTTTCTAAATAAATACTCACTACTACTATACTTTGAGAAAATAATATAAAAAATATAATATTTATTTTATTATACTATTATTTATACAGCGTGTGAGCCCCATAAGTTATCTTCACTTGTTTGTCTTTCTATACATATTATATGGTCTGTATATATATATATATATACAATTTTCTATCCATCTATCTATCTATCTATAGTACAATATAAAATATAGTTTTTTTTTATTTGTAGTTGAGTTGTTGTTGTCATTTGTATTTTATTTCAAATATTCATTATTATTATTATTATTATTATTATTTCCCGACCGATAGACCGATCGACATAAAAATGTTTACATAAATGCGAATGACGGAAGCTATATAATGACATTAACAGAAGAAAAAAAAAGAGAAAAAGGTATGGAATTTTATATACAACGTGCTATGGACGACTTGAACGTAAATATTAAAGAAACATATATATGTAATTATTCATTATATAAAAGATGATATATGTTAAAGTAAAATAAATAATGCATATTATTATTATTATTATTATTACTATTAATATTTATATAAATATTCTTATTTTCTTAATGATAATGAATGAAATAGTTTTTTGATTTTTTTTTTGTAAACATTAAATATACATTAAACACAAAAGATTAAAAAAAAAAACAGAAAACAAAAACTTGTAAAATTAAATAATAATATAATTTTTTAAGTTGATGCTTATTATTTTATATATCATATTATTTATCATCGTTATCATTTTGATGCTTTTATTTATTTAAATTATAAACACGCTTAGCATATATATATATATATATGTATAGAAAAAAATAAATAAATATTTAAATGAATGACACATTATTAATATATATAGATTAAAAATAAAAAAACTAAATAAAATATTCTTTCAAAATTCTCTTTTATATTCTTATCAATTCTCATTATAAAATGAAATGATGAATGAATTTGAAATTATTTGTGTGATTGTGTGTTAAGAAATTATAAGTGTATGGTATATATATGACATGATGTACAATATTATAAAAGATAAAATGGTAAGAAATTCAAATAGGAAATGTGTTATACAATATAATAAGATAATAAGTTAAAAAACAAATGGGCGTTAATACATTTTATGCGCATTATTAAATAAGAGTTAACTTTCCGCCAACAAAAAAAAAACACACACAAAAAAAACCAATAAATGTTGCAATAATTTAGTAATAGAAAATATACAAACTTAAAAATAAATGTGTTATATACAATATATATATCGTTAAAAATATTTATAAAATTCAAATTATTTAATTTTTTATAAAACATGCAATAATATTTGGTTTTTTGTGTAAAATTAAATTTGTAAATAAACTTACCACATTCATATTGTTTGAATTCAGCATTATGATTAAAAGAATTTTTTATTTATCAACAATTACTCTATTAATTTGAATTGATTGATTCATCTGAAATTAAGAGAGAGAAAAAAAAATAAATTATTAAATTATTAATTAATATTGAGTAGAGCAAAGGCAATAAGACATTTATGAGTTGCGGAAAAAAAAGTTTTTCTTCGCCACCAAATAACTACTAATTTATACACATAAGATCACCATCTTAACTTATTTTGCTTTTTTCTTTAGGGGATATTCAAATTGATGACGCAACGTGGGTTGATTAAGCACACACCACTCAACCATCATAAAAATATATATAAAATAAAATTTCATTCACTTGGTGTAGAAGAATGTCCTTCGATATTGCAAGTTAAATACAATATTTAAAAAAAAAATAGAAGTATATATACTAATTGACAAATCCAATTGGTTTTCCTATACATATTAGTATATGGATCATGTATATATTATGTATTGATAACATTCTCAACGATATCATGGATTTTTTTTATTCATTACTTTCGTATATATACTGTAGCCGCCATCAACTACTACTTGAACATATACTTTTTTTAAAAAAATGTTCATATAATTTGAATGTTCAACGCGTTGCTTGTTATTAAATATGCGATACCACCGTATTCACTTGTTTTCCAAAAACAATAATCACTGAATGATACTAAATATTTTCCAAAAAGTTGAAATTAATAAAAAAAAAAAACCAAATTAATGACCAAAATAATAATCATCTTAAGTGGACAGTATATAGTGATTAGATGTATAAATATTGAAATAATGCAAGCGCAATATGCAAATAGTTATTTTGGCGTATAAATGTGGTTTTGGTGTCAATATATATTAATGTCACAACAAACTTAACTTTCAACTTTGGTATATGCCAAAGTAAAAATCTTATAATATATATAAGAGATAAATTTAAACATATTGTATAGATATAAAAATATTAATATTAAATATAATCCTATAATAAAATTATATATATATACAATTTCCAATGGTGTGGAATGTTTTATCTATATATATAATATAATAAATTAATTCCTTTAAATTACATTGTAATAATTCATTTAACAAGATATAATATAATAATTGTTATGGAATATTTTAAAATATATTACAAAAAAAAAAATTACAAAAAAATTACAACAATTTACAAACAAAATATATAATAATATAGTAATATATATTTAACAAATAAAATAAATTAAAAACCAACAACAATTACAAACAATTACATTAAAAATATATAAAAATATATAAGTAAATATAATAAGATATATATAAGAGAAAATAATTACAATGATTTATAAACAAGTTAATTGAGCTCCTTATCTGGGTGCTAGTATAACCTCTCTCCGTTAAATTGTTTATTTTAAAAAGGTAATTAACGTGTGTAAACAGCAAAATAATAATAATAATAATAATAATAATAATAATAATAATAATAATAATAATGAACAGAAACAGAAAAATTAAAAACATATAAGAAAAACAAGACAAAATAAATAAATTAATTACTACATACTCTCATATGATGTATATAAAAGAATAAACTTACAGGTTACAGTACTTATTTATATATAAAATTTATATATTTATATATAAGAATTAAACAAGAAGTTTTACACAATCGACTTTTATACTTATATACACACACAGTTTAAATATAAGACATATATCTTTATTATAAAGAAAAAATATAGCTAAATATATAAGTAACGCATTGTGTATTAACGAACGAAGTAAAATTTGCAATAAATAATTTTTTTGTTGTTTATTTCTCTTATAAAAAAAAAAAATATTTATAATTTTTTAATATGCCATTGCTGGTGTTCCCTTATAATTTTTTTTTTATATATATAAGACCAAGTCTTTTTCTTCAGTTTTAACACACATACACACACACACACACAGCACAGCTGGTAAGTAGTTCGCATATAAAACGAGTAATAATAATATAATAATAATTATTAATATCATTGTTTTTATTCAGAGTAATTTCCTTTTATAAACATATTATTATTATTATATTTATATTTGTATTATAATAATAATTTATTAATAACCATATACAATATACATTATAATATGTTATAGATGAATAAAATGAAATCGATTTGGTTGAGTTGTTTTAAAGTTTTTTTTTTTTTTTTTTATTCATTCCAATTCCATATTTATCCACATATATATTCAGATATGTTAATAATAATAATAATAATAATAATAATAATAATATATATATGAACGAAATAAATACATAAAAATTAAAATGTTAAAATTTATTTATACATTCTCTGTTGTGTTGAAAATGAATACACTTTATATAAAATCTCAATTACACATATGAATTTTTCCATATATATAAATAAATGTGTGTATATATATAATTTTTTTTCCATATGCATATAAATATTACACATATTATTATTATTATTATTATTATTGATGATGATACAAATGATAATTAGTATTTTGTAAGCATTACTTAAAAAAAAAACAATGAAAATAAATAAAAAAAAAAATAATTAAATAATGATATGTATAAAAATTCATATATATTTATTATATAGCTTATAATGCCATGCATAAGATAACGAAATAATACACTTATTGTTAGTATTATTATAATAATAATAATTATTATTATTATTATTATTATAATTTGTATATTGTATATTTACGTATAGGAAACACTTTTTATATAAAATTGTTAATTAAGCATAAAATTGAATTTATCTATGTATAAATATATGTGTAATTTTTACATTACTATATTCAATATCAATTATTATAATATACTTGTCTTGTCATCATCATCATCATCATCATCATCATCATCATACGACACATATAAGAAATAAAATGTAGTTTCTATATATAGTTTTAAAAAAGTATAATTACATAATAATGATTTTGATCATATAGTGTTTAACAGATTTTACATTTTTGTATACATAATTGTAAATGATAATCAATTTCCAATGTTTTATAGAAGAGAGATATTTCAAGAAAAAATCGATTCATGCATTCAAAGAAAATTTAAAGAAATTTGTGGTACTCTGTGTGCAAAAAGTGAACACCCACCACCCAGTGATACAAAAAATTAATACAGTACCATTATTTCATACAAATATCATCAAACGGAAAACGGGTCATATATCTTTTGAACGTGAGAATCGATATAAAAAAAAAACTCTTCTATTTAAAAGATTGGAAATTGATTATAAAATTTGCAATTCTGTACACAAAAAATGAAAATCGGTTAAAAATAATTAAAAAAAAATGATAATTCTTAAAAAGCGATTTTCCAAGGAAATTTAGTAAGGCAATTTTTTTGCATAATGTAATCTTCTTTCAACTAGGATACTATATGAAAATATATAGTGATATTGTAATCTTCGCCACTATACTTTAAAAATTTATGCTTATTTCGATATAAACTTTTAACTACATTTATCCATGCTCAATTAATCGTAACATTTTTAGGTGATATTATATAGCATTCACCCATCAAATGAAACAAGGAATTGTCGGGGAAATTAAAAAATACTCCAACCAGAAGTTAAACATTTACGATAAATATTAATCAATCGATTTTAAAACTACAAATTCTTCACGACATGACAATATATATACCCAATGAAAATATTATATTGCTTTGAACTTGATGATGGTTAAAAACTATAATTATTATACAAAACCCTTATTTTACTATTTACCGATTTTAATAAATATAATTAATAAAATTTGAAAAATTTACTATACCGCCTATACCGATCATATAGAGTAATAATTTCTACATACATATTTTTCCGAAAAATAATTACAAGTAATATTTCTTAAACTTATTTCAACAATATTCTCTGTATTAAATTTGAAAAATATTCATCGCAAAATCATAATATTATTTCTAAAAAATTATCCATATTAATTAATTAAAATTATTGTCGCCTCCACACACACAAAACAAAAAAACCAAAACAATAATTAATAAATAATACCATAAAATATTTTGTATCAACAAAAATATCATAATCAAAAAAAAACAAAAAAAACAACAAAAAATGTTATTCATTATTCAAATTAAATCTGTTTAATTGTGTTCCATTCAATATTTATTTATATTATATTATATGAAAATGGAATATGATATGATTTTATTATTGTTAATATCATTATTGATCATATACATAGGTTTTTTTTTTGTGTGTGTGGGGGTTGGTTGGTTCGCATTTCGAATGATGGAATTTTTTTTTCATTTCCATATAAATGTAAATACTGTGTGTTCGATATATATACATTTATTTATAAATCCATATATATTTATTATATATGTCGAAATTACACATATAACCAAAAATAATTATTGGTTAAAAATTGATTATTATATGGTTTTATTTGTGTATACAACCGATTTTTTTTTGTATATTTTATGCGTAAACACAAATAATTTAAATATACAAAAAATAATAATAATAATATTGTAACATTATATTGAATAGGGTATATTAAATGGGGAATGAGAACCACACACATATAAATTATAACAATATTTTTTACTTTATTTGGAAAAACAAAGTATTAATGTTGAATTGTTTTTTTTTTTTTTTGGTAATCTCTTTGATGTATACATTTAATCAATGTAAAAATATATTAAATTTAAAAACACGATTGTTTTGTTGGTCAATTAATAATTATTAGATATAATGTAATCGATATTGTTTGAAAAATCTAACTATTATTTATACAATTCATTTCAAATTGAATCAGATGAATCAGAAAAATTTAAAAATTAAATCAACCAACAATAATAATGGTGGCAGCACCCGTGGCACTTTCATTGTCATTGTTTTTTTTTTTTTTTTACTAATATTTGATTACCATATAATAGAAAATATTATTTTTTGTCATGTGTAAACGATGATTTGTTTGTGTACCTAAAAGTATGTTAATTATATTGATTATAACAGACAGTCATCATCATATAAAATTAATGCGTGTATATTGATATGTAATATACGTTAGTGTTTTGTTAAGTTTCGATTAAACCATATAATATATGATATTGATTAATGAATTTAATTTCGATTACTTCAAACTATATACCAGACAAAAAAATACAAAATATGTGTCTATAGTCTTAGATTTTCATTTGGAACCATATATATATATTTATTTACTAAATATCATCATTAATTACGGGAACAGTAACTTAAAGTGATTATACTATTGTGGATGACATATATTTTAAGAAGTATATAAAACAATTATATGGTAAATTACATAGTTTTTAACTGACATACTATATATAGATTGAAGACTTATCAATACACCCGTCTGTAGTATATATGGTATATATATATGTTTTTTATAATGTTATTCATTACATTACATTTTATATAGACAGACAATAATGATATGAATAAAAATTATTATTATTTTTATTATTGTTATTGTCATTGACTATGTCAATTTTTGAATAATTATGACATTTTTTATTATAATATACAAGTAGTATATATATATACAAAATACTTAATTAATGTAAATATTAACATAATTTACATATTAATATTACTATTATACTAAATACACACAGAATATATGAAAATGAAATATTTATTTTATTAAAATTTATTTATTTATTTATTTATTTATTATAAATAAATACAATAAATAATTTATTGACCTATAAGATTATATAAGTTTATCAGTATAGTAGCAGTAGCAGTATTAGTATTGTATATAATTATATATTTTAATATTTTTAAGTATATAATACAAATGAAATGAAATACTATTTTATTATTTAATTATTATTATTATTATTTTAAGTGTGGTATTAATTATCGATAAAAAAAAAAAAAAAAAAAAATGTTATGGAGTGTCTTTTTTGAAAAAAAAAAAAAAAATTAGTGATATGTAAATTTCTTTAAATTAATATTAATGTTTTATTTTTCATGTAATCTATCATTTTTCACTTTAGTGATGATCCACGACCAAATATTACCAATTGTAATTCGGATGAATTATCGCAATGTTTCCACATAGAATAATCCGTCTTGATAATTAAAAATCGTTTATCAAACAACTATAATAAAATTCTTTCGTCAAACTATATTATGTTGGCAATGTGTTGCACTTATAATAACTAGAATTGCACACACATAGAATAAGATAATTAATCATATAAATTAAAAAGTCCAACAGCATTTTAAGTAAGTACAAAAATTTCAAAATATAACCAAATTCAATTTCTCAATTTATAAATCATTCAATCATTATTATAAATTCTTCATTCATTTTACTTTAGAAGTTACACGGTTGTACAATTCAATATATAAATTATATAATATATATGTTTTACGTTACATATATAATTAATATACAACTTTAACATTATTTAAAAAAATTAAAAAAAACACTGTGTATTGTGTGTTTATCGATTGTTTTTTTTTTTTTCTTTTATTATTATTTAGTACATCGCATGTATTAAAAATAAACATCAATTATACAAAAGTTTTTATTTTATTTTAATGTAAAATATATAATCGGTATTCACATACAACATATATATAATAATAACAACACACGATTACATCTTTTTATATATATTGTATTAGTTAGTTAGTTAGTTAGTTAACATACTATACACTTTATCTATATATATTAAAAATACCGAATGACTAACAAATTAACAGTGCGCTAAACTAAAAAAAAAAATAAAGCTAAATCATTATTAGATTTTTCTACAAAACATAAAAAAAAAAAAAAAATAAAACATGATTACGGATGAGTAAATTTTTTAACATCTGACATTACATACGCGATTTTATATTTTTTGTGTATACTAATTTGTGTTTTCTATTATTATTTCTTTTGTAATACATACACAAATAAAAAAAACAATCGTATATATTATATATTTTTAAAATCATTGTTAAACAAGAAGCCCAGCGGCTTAGGATCAATAATAGTAATACAATTATTATATAATATAACAAACACAATATATATATATATAATAAATATAAAGAAATGACGATCATTTTATTGAGATAATACTAATATGAGTCTGTATTTTGTATTTTACCTATGTAATTTATATATATATATATTGTAAAAATTATATATATACATAGAAAAGTGTTTTTAAATAAATCCTCAGGTGATTGACCATATAAAAAAAAAATATTTTTCAAAAATATAATTATATTTTTGACTATAATGTTGGTCAATAACCTACCTATATATATATTTCGATTGTATAATCAAACAAAAGTATTTAACATAAATATATTAAATAATAGATATTGCGTATAGCAAAACATTAAAAGAATCTATAATTCAATTTTCTCACATGGCATATAATTTATATTTGAGACGCACCATTGCAACATATGTGCATATACATTAAAGTGATCCATAGTTGATTAAATTATTAAAAATAAGGATAATTTAAAATTTTGTATGCATACAAGTGGGATACAAGTTATTCCTACAATTATATTCAAAATTTAACACGTTAATCGCCACGATAATATCAGAAAAATTTTCACATGGGCCATGGTAACTTTATTAGATCGTGTACGTCAGACATATATGTCTGACATGGCTCATGTAGAACTTCTTAGCGTCAGACACATATGACTGACACGGCGATTAACGTGTTAATAATAGAAAATTGATAACCATAATTTTTATACCACACAAAATAGTAACAAACAAATTCAGAAATTTTCTTACTATAACTATAACGAAACTTTTTAATTTTTATTTATAGGTTAACGTTTAGATAGTGCACGCGTGTTGTGTGAAGTGTGATAATATAAATATCGACGAAAAAATAGTTGTATATGATCAAATCAATAATAGAAATAAAAATTACATTACAAAAGTATTTTAACAAGCAAACAGTTCACAAAATATTACTGGTTGGGTATGATTTTTATATTGTATACAATATGTTATCGTGTAAGTTTATCACATGAAATAAATCGTATTTGAATGAATATTAACATTAATTTACCTCAATTTATTTAGATTTTGTTTACTGATGATGGTAGTAATGGTGGTGACAAAACATATATGTTTTTTGCTAAGTAATCAAAATATTGAGTTAAAAGTTTAAATCGAAATACAAATAGAATAAAAAAATAGGCTATGAATTTATAATGCCTAATTTTCAAATAAATCATTTCGGATTGTTTTTGATAAGCTTATATGCCATATATGTATGGTATAGGAGAGGAGACGTATATAATAAAACCTCAAAATAAATATAAGCAAATATTTCAAAATACATAATAAAATAAATAAATATATAAGGTATTTACCAAATTTCATAAGTCTTAAGCATATAAAATGACTAATTTTCTTCAATATATTATATGTACGAATATTTATAATATTAATAATATTAATAATTTAAAATGCTATCGCGTAAATCATATATATATATATATATACCTTCCTTTAAGTGTACACATATAAAAGATATTATTATAGCTGTTTCTGAATTGAATAAAAGAAGATAAAAATAAAAAAATTATAGTTGATTTAATTTTAATATTTTTTTTTGTTATATCGTTCTCAAATCATTTTTATTGCTATATTGTATTCGTGTTGTTGTTGTTATACCATATAGTTAAAATTGTTATTATTATTGTTATAATATTACTAGTGTTTAAGCACAGCAGCTGTTAACTGTCATATAACATCAAAATAAAAATGGTGCGTAGCGTACATATATAGCAATATTACTACTCTATATATATACACAAAATACAGTCGTTCATAGTTGGAATACATATATTTTATATACAAATTGTATTTAATATACAAGTATATTTATATATAAAGATAAATGGTTAAATTTAAATTCAAGTATTTTATTGTTAATAGTCCCTTTATTTTCGATATATATAGAAAATAAAATAAAATGTGTAACAATAAAATGTTCTCTTCTTTGCTTCATTTGTTGATCCACTAAAATAATTCCCCTATTTCTATATACTATATATTATTATTATTATTATTATACTGCTCGTATATACAATATATATGCGTTAACTGTGACAGACACCCCAAAAATTATAATGTAAAAATACTACATACTATATCTATTTGTATACAAAAGTTGCTTAAGCGATGGTAAAAATTGTCTAAATACATACGGGAACACTATATAATACTCGGTACATATAAAATACATATAAATAAAAGTATTGTATATATATATATCTGAACAAATAACTAGAATAATATGGTTATTTTTGGGGTAACAAAATACAATAGAGGGTAATTTTGATTGTATATTATTAATAATATAGAAAAGTAAATGAATAAAAATGGACAAAAAAAAAACACATAAGGGATATATACATACGTTCATGCATATATACAACACACATAAGGGTGATGATTGTTATTATATTTTAAGGGAGAGTCGTCACTATGTGTGACTGACTGTGTTGTATGCATAGAAAATAAACAAAACAACTTTAATATTCATTTTATACTATATGTGTACAAAATTGCAGTCAAAAACAAGAGCATGTATAGGAAAAGACAGCTAAAAAGGAAAAATTACCTAAGGGGTAAATTAAAGGTTAATTGGTTTCGATGAGGATTTACGATAAGTTAAATTAATATGTGAATTTTTCTTCCTATACATCGGTAATATGGTGTATATTTTAAATGAAATGTTTGTTAATTTCTATGTTTTGGGGGGCACCATTCTATATATATATATATGTTGTATATGTATTTTTCAAAAAGAGGGTTCTCACACAACACATTTTGAGATTTTTCCAACGTGTTTATAATAAAAAAAAAAATAAATAAAATTTGTTTGTAAATTATACGATAATCAATTTATGATATTTTTGATTGTAAAAAAAATATTATATTCCGCATTCATTTAAATTTGAAATATGAAATCAATCTTTCGTTATAATAAACAAAATTTTAAATACAATTATTTATTTTTATTTCAGAGATTAATTTATAATTCAATTAAATACATTATTTCAAACATTTTTATATGGATGATGGATATAGTCACGTATATGTATAAATAATGTATTATCTATAAAAATTCATCAAATAATTAAGTTAATATATATATAAAACAATTGTGCAAAGCAAGTTCATTGAGCATAAATAAATATATCATGAATAATCTTTTCTCCCATATAATCTACTCAATGGTTCACTGAACACCCTCTATTTTTATAGTCTTTATTTTTACATTTTTATTATTATTATTATTATTATTATTATTTTTATTTATATGCCATTAAAATAAACAATATTGTTGAAAATAGAAAAAATTAAAAATTCTCAAAATATAATAACATTTAATTAAATAAAAAAAAAAAATATACCATATATAAAAAATACATAATAATCATAAAAGTTACAATAGCGCGAAAAGGCGGCGGCGGCGGCACTCTGATAAGATATATTTATTTAAAAAATTTGAACAAAAAAAAAAAAACCCTATACGTAATTATTTTAAAATATTATCAATTGTTGAAAATGTGGAGTGGTGCATGTCAATAAATATAGTTTACATGACCTCTTTTATTTATAACAGTAATGTAACATTTTATTTCTATATACATCAATATAGAAACTATTACAGAAGAGGGTGTGTGATCAAGTTCAAGTTCGTTTGGTCGTATGAGCTAACGACTATGTAAAGCACCATGGCAGTGGCTGGATTCTTATGACAAAATATGTATATAAGGTCCTTGCAACATATGCAAATTTCGCATGAATTTAATATATATTTTAAATATTTATATTATAATTGCATTATTTTCCATCCAATATTTGTGTGAAATTGTGTTGTTATTATATGTTACTTAGGAAAAATAATTTTATTCAGACAGACATGTCATATCCTAGTTCAAAATACTTGTGCTGCCATATCCTTGTTCAAAAAATACTTATATATATAAACAAAAAAAAAAACCATAAAAGAATTGAAGAAAATTTGAAATAAATGATATTTTACGATGGATTCATTTAGTTAGAGAACATTTTACTTTATTTTTAACACAGAATATCATTCAAGTTCATAATAATATGACCGACGGTGATTTATTTACGTTGTTAAATAAAATATATCTTAAAAAAAAATATAAAAATTTAATAGACTGTCAAATAAATCACCTATTACACAAATTCAAAAAATATAATTATGTTTACGACTTTTAAATTACATCCTATTTCTTATCCGTCAATTATTACAAAAACATTATTTATTACACATTCATTTCATATATACATAGCACCATTTTTTCTTATTTCCCTACTATTTTTCAAAAATATACTAGAAATTATACGTATTCACTGTGTTCCGTTCACAATATCATTAATAAAAAAATGTGTTAACTTTGTATAAAAAAGAAAAAAAAAAAAACTATTCACATAATTATAAAATTATACAAATATTTATAAACAATAAAATCAAATATTATTTATACAATTAAAATATTTTTTTGAATTTAGAGTGCTAATTTTCATACAAACATGTTAAAAAAATGTAACAAAAGGAATAAGAAATAAAAAAACTTTCATTTATTTCTACATATTTTTATTTAATTATAGTTTAATTAAAATATGGAAGAAAGAAAATATAATGTGTTATGTATTTTTCACTTATTATTTTAATGTCACATAAAATATTGTTGATTGGAATTAATATTTCATTGAAAACAAAAAAAAAAGAAAAAGAAGCATAACTATTACCGGCCGCAAAATACAATGACATTTTAAGCAGCACGACCACGCAGGTTAAAGGTTGATTTATTATTATTATAAACAAATTAAATCTTATAAAAACTAGAGCAAAATTTACTTATGATAAATATGAAGATATGAAGATTTCAATTAAATTTGCATTCCCGTTTATCTGTATTTATTGATATATGAGAAATCGTAAAACCAAGATAGGTGTGCCACTGTAAATTAAATTGCAACACGTCCAATAAATTATTAGCACTTTAAAATTATTGTCCTTCAATTTAGCAAGTTACATTTTTTTTTTTTTTTATGTGGGCCTCTAATTTGGTGGTTAATGGTATTATATGTAGATTAGGACAGAATGTGATGGGGAAGGAGGGAGGTGTGCGTCATAAAAAAAATATCTATACCACTGACAACCACGATCACATCAAACAGAAACAAAAAATACATTATTTTACCTGTATTTAAAAAATAAAATTAATCCATTAAATTGTTTAACATTCGTGGTTTTGCTGTCGATATAATCCAATGTTTTATTATCTTGTAAAAATTATTTTATATAAAAGTAGAACAAAAAAAAAAACACATACACATACACAATTATATTAATACTATTAAAAAAAAAAAAAAACAACAAAAGTTTCAATTTCTAAATATCATTTACACTAAATTTGCGATGGAATGATTTTTTTTATACTTTATTGAATTTATTAGTCCTTTATTTTTATTTATTTTATAATAATAATACAATGTATAATTTTTTAGAATTCATTTAATGTTCCGACGGAAAATAAACTATTATTTTAATTATATTATTAATAAATTTGCATCACATAACCAAACAAAAAAAAAAAACCAAAAACCAAATATCTTTGTTCACTTTTTTATTTACCGTAAAATATATATATATTTTTGTTTTTTTTGCTTTTTAATATACAAAATTAATAATTTTAATTTGATAATACCCAATTAATAGAATAATTTTAAGTAAAATAATAAATAAAATTAAAAATAATACGAGTCTAAATTAATCGGTACAATATTTTTTTAAAGCACGCACCATTTAAATTTGCACAAACCATCAAAACCACGGACTAAACGTTGAATGAAGAAACGACGCTACTTGCCAAGAGGAAAAAAAAAACCAAAATTATACCAACACACTAACACAAAGTAAATAGATTATTTTACATGAATGTGTGTATTCTCACAATTGCTGAGAAAGAGATGAAATGACGACGGTACTCAGTCATTCCAAAAGCTATATATAAAAAATACATATGCAACAAATAAGGTAATACAATAGTATTAGTGAGAATTTCATAAAAATAAATGTGTTAATGTATTTTATTATTTGTGGTATGGTATAGTTTTATCCGCTCGTATATCGTGTTCTCATGTGAAATATTTTTTAATTAAATTTACACAAACAAAACAACCGAACAGTTAAATAACTTAAAATTAGACAATACATAAATTTCAATTTATTATGGATGGAATATGAAACGGTTTTTATAAAGACAACAAATAAAATAAAAATAATTATGAAATAATACAAATAAGATAATGTTAAAAACATAGTTGTACGCATAGTTAATATCATCTGATGGTAATTATAATAACATTGATACACTACACAAAACAACATCCATGCAAATAGCCACATAAACACACACGCATAGCTAATTGTTTTATTATATGTACTTCTGTGTGAGTCACAGTAATGCCTATAAATATGTGGTGCTTGGAAATATCTGTTATTATTTTACATATTTTTCATTTATTCATAGGAAAACGAAAACGTTCATCACAAAATGTGTTAAAATAACACAAAAATGTTAAAATAGAAATTAAAAAAAAAATAATAAATATATAACAATTCTTTAAGTAATGCCTAAAATTCATGAGATATATATCTGTGTGTATTATATATAGATTATTTGAAATTTGTACAAAATATATATTTTCACACTTTCCACACACACACACACACACACACTCAAACACATATTGAAGTGTACCCACAGTATATAATAATTTTCACATAGCTTTTCTTTAATCTCTATGTGTGAGTGGTGTGAGACATTGAGAGAACACGATGGTTTTTACTTGGTTTCATATTAAATAACATTAAATGGTATTTGAATTTTCATTAGGTTTTCTTTTATACATACATAGTTGTATATGTTTTTAGAAAATTTTTTGTTAACCGTAAAATTGGCTGTGAGTGATATATTTTCATAACAAATGTTTTTCCTTCAGTTTTTTTGTTTTTTTTTTCTTGGTTTTTCTTTTTTTCTATCGTCGTCTCTCTATGTGTACTAATTTTATGATGATTATTAAATAAAATAAAACACAGCCACGCATATATATACGAGTTTATGTAGCCAGATAGATTAAGTAAATAAATATGTTTATATGTATGTGTATGTGTTAATTATTATTATTATTATTATTATTTTTTTTTTGTCGGTTTACTTCTTTTCCTTTTTTTTTTTTTTCTTTTTTTATACATCATAAAATAAATAATATAATTGCCAAAAAATAAATAATTATGGGAATTTTTTTTTTTCTTTGAAAATGTTCAAATGTTTTTTTGAATGTTTTATGTTTATTTTAGTGTGGAATTTTTTTTTAATTTTTTTTTTTTTTTTTTGTATTGATTATTTAAATTTTAAAAATATAAAATTACTTCCACGCAACTACACTATGTGATACAAAACATGACACAACACTTCTTGACGACGACAATAAAATTTTGTAGCATTACTTTGAAATATCTATATATGTATAAGAGGAGTATCTTTTATATGTGGTTTATTATAATACATCAAATAAATGGGTAAGTTAATAGTTGAGTGTGTGGAGTATTTAATTTTCAAATGCAACTACATATATTTTTGGTATATTTTAAATTTAAAATTTTCGGTTGGAAAGGATTTTGGGTAAAATTTTGTGTACAATAAGTAAAACTGTGTTCTAAATTCAATATAAGTTTTATATCTAATTCCAAATGCTAGAATTAAATTATATGTAGATGTATAAAAGTAATCGAGTGAAGAAACAAATTTTCTTTATTTATATTGTTATTATTATTATTATTGGGATTTTCTATTTTCATAATCTATTTTGTTTTTCCTGCAACAACAATAACAACAATGACAAAAACACCATCAATTTAATACATACATTTATATTACCATGTAATATAATATATTATGGATTTACTTTAACAGTACAGATAAATTGTATGCGATGACACCCTTTCGTTCACACTCACTTATACCGATCACCAGTGGGGTTTGGTTTCATATATATATCGCATGGCATTTATTTTATATACAAATTTGCATTGCATGTATTGTGTACACCAAAAACCAAGCTTTTATGTTTTCCTTATTATTATTATTATTATTATTATAATTTTCATTTTATCCTTTTTTATATATATATATACTCACAATATTATACTCATCGTGCACACACAATAGTTATTTATAAAATATATTTTCATATACCGTATTTTATATTTATATATTTTCCTGTCTCTTTTCAATGCAATGTGATTTATTCAGTATTCTATACATTTTCTTTTTACATTTTCATTTTCATTTTCAAAATATTATGTTTTATCATGAATGCATAGGTTCATGTACTTTCTTATTGATTATATATGATTATGTGTTATGCATTTATGCATTTTGTACATATGATAGCTATTATATTATATAGAGTATATAAAAGTTTTACGTTCATTTCTATTTATAATCATTCAGCTCTATAAATATGAATATATATATATCTGTGTTAAGTATTTCCGTTCTGTTATGAGAATAACGTATATATATTTATATAGTGAATATCAAACATCGTTTAGTGTTAACATTTTTAATATAACACAATTTTATATATTATTTTTCCTTTTGATATATGTGTAGAAGTAAAATATTTGTTGTTGTTGGCGTGCAATGACATGATTTATATGTGTAACAAATAGCTCCAACTTTATACTATATATACCTGTTGTTTATACACAAGCTATATATACAAAATATGTAATGCATAAATAACACAACTATAGGCTGATGTTAGATTAAGAATCGGAAATTTTACGATTTTGTTACACTGTACTGGTGTGTTCAAATAAAAATATATTACAATACAATTTTTTAAATTGATAAGTAAGTCATAATTTTCATTGATCTTTGAACAGAAATTAATAATATATGTAATTTTTTTTTTTATAAATGAGCCAGAAGATCATTCCGGTCAATTTTGATCTATTTATAACATTAAATTTGAAGAAACTATATTGATAATCCCAAAACTTATACATACCCAATGCCATTCATAAAACTACAATTTTTGTAGTATAATTACTTGGAGTAAATATTTTGATAGAACTTGTTTTGAACATAATACTTTCATCATTATCCCGATTAAATTCAATGATGAGTGTGGCTGAAATAATTTATGTGCAAAATGTATAAAACTGGAGAATGTTTGGAAAATATATCAAAATAACATACATTTTTGTTAAAAATGTTCAATTTCAGATATACAATAATTCATCACATTTAGTGAAGTTACTGCAGACACAGCATATATGAGATACCGTGTATTTTGTAGCGATGGTGGTATATGTTAAAAACTATATTTATACATAATAGAATTATTCAGTAATATTCCTTCTGTGTGCCGCTATTTTGTTGAATAATTCATTTTAATATAACAATATTTCATTAAAAATAAAATACATAAACAATCATTTTTTTTTTGTTTTTTGTTTTTTCATTTCATTTCAGAATTTCCATATTTATTTGGTACATATTTTTTCATATATAATTTCCCCATTCCCTACACATTCAAAAACACATTCACCGCCACCGCCGACGCCGCCGACTTTATTTTTATCAGTTTTTCATTTAAATTATATTTTTCCCATTTTCCATTTTCAAATATTTATTTTTGTGTTTTTTATTTTTTTTTTTTTTTAAAATTCTTTTTTTTCATTTAAAAAAAAAATACCATTTTTTTTTTTATTCCATTAAATTCATTTTTCATTTTCATTCTGTTTTAATTTTTATTTTTCTGTGTGTAATTCAACTCTTCTCTCCCAATTATTCATGAATATATATTATATAATTATAGATAAATATTGACGATACCATATAGTACTACTACTACTACTACTCCTACTGGATATATGCGGATGCGGATGGAATGGGTATATACCAAATTAATTAAAGATGACTTATTACATTGTGACACACACACACACACACACACCCACACAAAGTTTGTTGCAATAAACAAATACGATATAAAAAAATTGAATGACAATGTTTCTTGTTTTCCTGTGTGTATAGAGACATAGAATGTGTTTTGTTGGTGTTATTTCTGTTGCTTTAATCATTTTTCCGGATGAATGATTTGAAAACTCTTATCTTATTATGTGTGTACATTTATATATGGTACAATGAAAAACAAAAACAAAAAAAAAAAAAAACGATAGGGGTGAAAAGAACTATATGATTTTACAAACCATAAATAAAATATAGTACTTCAAATATTTTTCGTTCGACAACGACGTCGAGACGATGGCTTGTGTGTTTCGGCACTGCTTGTATACTGGTTCGAATAAAAACAATAGAAAATTAGATGGATTATTTATTTATTTATTTCATTTTACCATACACATAATCTTGTTCACTGTGGTGTACGCGTCTCTATTTTTATATATACATAAATATTTTTATGGTGTTATATATTAAACAAGAGAAGATATTTTTGATGTGTGAACGAGAAGAATTTTTTTTTTTAAGGGGTTGGTGTGGTGGCGGTTGGTGTTGTTGGTATTTTTTGGTTTGGTATATATATGGTTCCATATGAAAATTTTGTATACATAATACTTATAATACTTATAACATAAATTCATATATTCGTGTATATATATAACAATATAAAATAATATGAATTGGGATATATTTGTTGTTGCGGTGTTTTGTATATTCAAAAGCTTATAAATTTAATGTTTGTGTATAATATATACTTTTTTGTTGGGGGAAAAAATGAAATAAAAATAAAAATACAAAAAAGGAAATTATGTTATATTTGGGAATGGGGAACGTTTTTAACGTAAATATACTCAATATATACATAAAATCATAAAATTTTTGGTTATGTTTATGCATATACAATTTTGTATATTATTATTATTATTATTATTATTATTATTATTATTATTATTATATAATTCATCCATACCGCATCGTTGTTGTTGTTGTTGTGTCGTGTACTGATCGTTCTATATTATAACACGCGTACTGTATATACATATATATTTGAATTTAACACAACACACCGAGAAAGTAAATACAAATAAATTGTATACTTATATATATATATTTTGCTTGAGGGTGCTGATGGTTAAATTGAGAAATAAATATTTTATATAGGGGTGAAAATTTATGATAAATAATTAGTTGTAAGAATTTCATTAGAGACACATCGTATTATACATATATATATATATATATAGAATTCTGGGTTATATATGTAAAATATTTGGTGTTTATATACACGTATAGTATAAATATTGTTTGTATCCTCTCAATATATTTGATGTAGCAACAACAACAACAACAACAACAACAACAACAATATTGTAGAAGAGTGTGTCAAAAAGTGACATATGCGATATTATACATATTATTTATATATATATATATATACGAGTAATACACGCGTAATACAATTTACGATATACGATGGATAATGTAAAGATGTACTATATATGTATATAAATAAATTGTTGACGTCAACATTATAAAATACACGATGTGGCGGAGATTAATATATATACATATGCCATATATACCATATATCTATATCATATATATGAATATGAATTTAAGCTCATATAAATTGTGTTTGTATATATATGGAGGGTGTGAAGATACAACATGGAAATAAAAACGTTGTATTCACAATGTTAAATGGATTATTTGTGTATATCAATAAATAATCATATTTTTTTTTGTTGTTTGCTATATGTGATTTTTTATAAATCAAATGGATTTATTTTATATCAATTTAAATAATTATCTATTTATACAATATATGGGAAGTGATATATATTTAGAGTTATATATACATAAATATCATTATTATAACAGTGGAGTGAGTCAATTGTATGTATATACAAAAAAAAACTATATAGAGATGATTTAATTGTGTAATATTATATATTATATATGCAAAAAAGCTTTGAAATTCATATTAATCCCATAAATTTATATATTGAATTGCTATTTATAATTGTATTAAAAAATATATATGCATATACTGGGAAGGGAAATAATACCCCACGGGATATGTAGATTCACATGACTCTAAATTCAAAGTAAATTTAAATTGCAATTTATGATATAATAAACCAATTGTCTAATATGCAAAAAACCAATATTTGATATATTAAATTAAACCATAATGTGAGACAGAAGTTTTTGACAATATGCGTTTGATAATTGTTTAACACAAATCGACTATCGACGGACATCAGTAAAGATGTGGAAATGCCCAGATCAACTATATTAACAACGATTACGAAAGAAAACATTCCTAAAGTGTATGATTTCGAAAAATTTAGTAAGCTAATTTATTAATTAATAAATAATTATTTATATGTTGTTTTAAAAATGATTAAAACTTTAAACCATATGTTTGTTTAATATAATTAAATATAATATTTTGTTTGCCTTTGCCGTATACTTTGACAAATCGGCATGGTGGTTAACGTTAAACTGAAATTTAGGACATTAGAATCGTCGTGTAATATGATACGTTAACGTCACCTAATTGCTACGACCACATAAAATATGCAATATACCACATACTTTATCTACCATCTATATATTTTTACTTATATTTTTATAATATCGATATTGTATAAGTGTAAATGATCAACAGCTGTTGGTTGCTTGATGGATGCATCCATGCAAAACAATATTTTAATTATTACTTTTTTCCATTTTTTTTTACACAAATGCCGTTTTATTTTTTATTTATTTTTATGTTCTTCAAAATTTTAGTATAATAACATTAAATATTTTTTATATTGAAATGAAAATGTCATACAATTAAATTGTTTTTTGTGTGCTGGCATGGTACTGGCATTGCACCACCACAATACAAGAAAAACCAAAAACCACGTATATATAAAAAAAATTGTTTTCTGCAATCATTCATATAAAAAAAAAAAAAAAAAAAACAACAACAACAAAAGCCAACAACAAAAAGATAAAAAAAAACATAAATATTGTATATATGATAATATTTGTGTCGCATGAAATTTATTATAAAACCGCACATTAATATTGTTTCTTATAAATTTATATAAATAAGAATAACATAAATGAAGAAGTTGAGAATGAGTAAAAAAAAAAAATACCAAACACACACATACGCAAAAAAAAAAAAAAAAACATAAAAATTACATTATATGAAGCCAACAAAAAAAAAAAAAAAAAAACAAGATACATTGAAACACATAAACAACACAATAATAATAAACATTAAAATAATTTCTTATAAATATTATAATCAAATGTAATCATCTTTTTGATTAATCAACATAAAAAAAGAGAGAAAAAAATTAAAAAAAAACTAACTTAAAATATGATGATAAATTTAACTACAAATAAACACACACACACACCATACACCAAACATATAAACACAAACACATAAACATAAATATCTTATTCGCTCCACGCATTGTCAATGGCTGTATATATATATATATTCTTTATTATTTATATATAAAAAATATGTTTGTGTAGTTATAATTTGTAACGGCAATGAATGATACCAATTTTCAATAAATACACTTTAACAACAAAAAAAAAAGAAATAATGATTATTACTTATAAATATAATAATAATAATAATAATAATAATAATAATAATGATTATAATATACCGAAAAAAAGAAAGAAAATAAAGAAAAAAAAAACCAAGACAAAAGAAATAAAAAAAAAAAAAAAATTATACAAAACTCAAGACCGAAAACGGAAAATCTTCACCTTTTTTTATTTTTTATTTAAATAAAAAAAAAAAAAAAAAAAACGCTTTCAAAAACCCAAGTTTTGTATTATACACTACCAAAACTAAATATATCTCTATATATAAATATATAATACATAAACACACACAACCGTATATACCGTATATATAAATAAATATTGTATATAAAATAAATTGAGAAATTCCGAGTCCACGTGGACTTCTTTAATATCTTCTATATACACCCCATTGCATAGCAATATATAAACATTTTCATATTATTTTTAATAAACCAATGAAAATTATCAAATTGGTTTTTTTTTTACTTTTTGCGTTCTCTTTCTTACCAATTATTTTTATTATATATTGTAAATATACATGAACACATATATATATATCGAACATCATATATATATATAACGTATATGTGTATACATAAATAAAAATATATATATTTGTATAGTATTATGTCTCCCAGAATAAAAAAAATATATAATAATAATTTTTTTATATACATATGAAGTCGATTGCTTTTTTTTTTTTTTTTTTTTACCATCGCCATCATGATCATCATCATCCTCATCATCATCATCATCAGTGCGGCAGAGTATAATCATTATATCGCTTCCCTATTTTATTGTGTAAAGTAGTACAACAACAAAACAAAACACAATAACACAATGTATTATAAAACGTACAGTTCTTTTTTTTTTCCTTTTTTTATAAATAGTAGGTATATCTGTCTCTACATATATATATTGTATATAGTATTTATATATACACACATTAATATATATTTTTGCTTTTGTGTATATACAATTTATATACATTATTTATATAAATATACATATGTATACAATATATATATATAGTTATATATAAATAATACATATATGCATTTAGATAGACGAGAGGAGCATAAAAGAAAATAAAAAAAAAAAAAAAAAGTGAGAATTTTTTTCAGAATTTTGTGTGTTCAGTCATTTTAATTTTTTTTTTTCTGCTTTTATCTGCTGGTTTTTTTTTTTTTTTTTTTTTCGATGGATTCTTTTTATTTTTTTTTTTTCAAATGGTTATGTATTTTTATTATATACATTTCTATATATATATATATTGTATATATATTGTATATATAAATAGATGGATTTTATTTTATATTATATATATCACGTGGGTTTGGGGGTAGGAGTTTATGTAATGTAATAGTAGTGGTTTTATTTTATTATATATATATATATATATATAGAACAAACATATATAGGGTAGTTTTTTTATATTTTTTTTTCATATTCAGTATAACAAAGTATTATGAAAGTATGTACATATATACATCGTCGTCGTCGTCGTCGTCGTATATATCCATACACACAGTGTTTGAATTTGAAATGATTTTATATATAATATATATTGTTATATGTTTGCATATATAAATATATTTAAAAACATATATTATACCAGAATATATATATATATATTTTCATTTCATATATTAATTTTTTATATATAAATTTTTTTAACGTCACATTTATATGATTTGTTCAGTTAGATCAGTAGACGTAATGGTATAAATATCATAACGTTAGTAAGTATTAGTTTCGCGAATTTATCGTGAAATTGTACTCTAAGTTTTGGTGTCACTGTTTTTCAAATAATGTCTATGGACCGGTGTGTTTTATTTGATGTACACATATTATTTTGTGCACTAAGAGCGTGTCTAAAATCAAATTCGCGTTACGTTAATTGTTACAAATTTAGCATTTAGCATTCAAAATGTTGAATTTAGAGATACGGCTACAGTGTTGTTTGTAAAATTATTGGTTATGTCTAAAAATAAAATTCGGTGTTGTAGTTATAGTGTTAGTAGCAAATGTAAATATGTTAAAATTTGGTTTGTCCTCCATACACACACACACACACACGCATACAAGAGTTATAATTAATTAATTAGATTTTTAAAAAATAATTTATTAAGAAAATAATGTTTTACTATCAAATAAAATGTTAGTATTCAGAGAATTATTACATTTTTATAAGTGGTTTTTTTTTTTTTTTCTGTGAAATGAAGTTTTTTTTATTTAACAAATAAATCTTAATATCAATTAGTGATTCAAAATTAATTCACAAAGAAAAAAAATTGGAAAAATAAACATGTGCTCCACTACACAAAAATTTGTCAACATAAATTTAATCTATATGAATTCATTCATACAGGAAACAATAATGGATTTTTTATATATAAATTCATAAGAAACGTATACATTTTTTTTTAAAGACAAATAAAATAAGAGAAATTATCGCATCAGCTGTATGCAGTATTTTTATAATCAACAAAAAAAAATAACCAAATGTTTTTCTAATTATTAGAATAATGTTACTGAATTTGGATGGAAAAATGACAAAATAAAATATACCACACATTGAAAATATTAATTATTCTATAAGAAATATATGATTTTTGAATTTCTAGTGATTTCAAATAGTCTGCTGGATTATAGTGTTGACGTCCTGTATCAGTATATGTACAGTATATTCTGTAAATGTTAATTATAGCCAATAATGCAGTGAATTTGGTAAATGCCTCCGTATATGAGTATATAAGAATTCACCAATTGGTCTACAAAAATGTTTTATATTTAATTTATTCTTATTATTCTTATATGAGTCCATATATAGTGTTATGTTTTTAGGGCCTTATTGTCAATCTCTAAATAGCATTCAACAGCATTCAACATTTATTTTTGTAATTCTTAAATAAATAAATGTTGATTCAGATTCAGCCTAATTTTCTGGATGAAAAATACTGAATCTCGTATCAGTACCAGAATATAATTCACAACCTCCTAATTGAATGACTGTGCTGTACATTACATTAATCATATGTTTGTTATTGAATAATTATTATTAATAATACGAAATAAATTAAAATTAAAAACATCCTTTTTTTTTTAATCACAATTCAAAAGGATATACAAATCAAATTTTATATATATTTTATAGGCAAAAAAAAAAAAAAAAAAAATAAAACGTTACTGTTGTAAGTAAAATAAAATCAAATTTTAACAAAAAGTTATATTTTATTTACAATTTTATTAACAATTATAATTAGACCGGTTAGACCATCTATATACAAGATGAACAAAGGTATAAAAGATAGCATCAGAAAGTTTGAAAAACATAAATATATATATATTTATGGAATAAACTGTCTGAATACGCTCATATGATTATTTCTATGAATACACACACACATGGAGTAAATATTTTTTATTAAATTTAAAATATAATGTATAGGAAATTTAATTGCAATTATACACATCGAAAATATCATCAAAAATTAAATATTCTATATAAACGGTAATGTTCTCTATAATGGAATACATTGTTCAGATTTTATAATATTATGTTATATAGAAATAATCTTATGTTTATATTGCATTAGTTGTTCTCTTGATTAAATTCTACGGTTAAATCACATGGTTCTGTTATCATTATTTTTAAACATATAAAGTAAAGTTAAATTTAAATAAAGGGAAAAAAAAAAAAAACATTTTTAAAATAATTTCACGATTAAAAATTATTCATCATAAAATCATCATATACCTATGGGTCATGGGTCTGTCTGCGGTGAGGTATATAACAATTACAATTAAAGACACAAGTATTTTGAATATATAAATAATATTAGTCAAGGATCATTGTGATAACAACTAAAAAAAAAAAAAAAAAATAAAAACTGTTGGAAAATATAAATTTAGTTTTTTTTAAAAATTAAATAAACAAATTAAAAATTAAAAAAAATGAAGTCAAATCACGTAAATATAAAAAATGAAAATTAAAAATACACTTTTGTTATGTGTATGAATGTTGTAAACTTGTTCAGAATATATTAACATTTATTGTAAATAACAGTATTACAACGAAACGAAACGTTAGTATAGCTATACAACGTGTAATAATTGTATGAAATGCTTCTACTGCAGCACACCAACATAAACAAGTAACATTTGGTTTTTTTTTTTTGTTATTTCTGAGTTTTCATTAAATACACCCTGCTGTGATGTGCGATGACGATTCCTTTATCCTCTTTTATATATTTTATATATATATATAATTATATATGATATTGTGAGCATATAACAACACATACTACATATATATTTTTATACATATATTTACAACATTTATGAATATCTGTGATATTATTTTATGTATATATATAATGTATATGATAGCTAGAAGTAGTATATAATATAAGTACCACACAATGTACATATGTAGGTATATTTAATATGCTTTGTAGCAAACTAACTAAATGTGTATATATTGTACATAAATATATGTTATTTTGCACATGGTATATATATAAAGTTATATATAATACATATATCTATTCATTTTTAGCTATGATTATTATATTGTACATGAATTGTATAGGTTAGGTATACATAAAACATGAAAATTAATATGGAAATGAAAGTAATTACGTATACGTACAATGTGTTTATAGAAAAATAAACATTAATAGTTATATATTAAATTGATACACATTTTCGTATTCATTATTTTGAATCCTTGCTTACATTTTTTTTTTTTTTGAGGGAAGCTTAATTCTAAAGCTTTTGTGAAAAAAAAAATATCTCCTTATTTACTATTGTACATTTTTTTCTTAAAAGCTATTGTCATGAAAATTTCAAAATAAACTTTTGAAACAAAACGACATATCAAAAATGTTCACACAACCATTATATTGTACAATTTCTCACATCCTTTCCATATGTCCTTAATATTTAAAATATAATAACTCTTATCTTATTTATATATATCGTTTATTTGATGTAATGAAAATATATAATGAAAATTGCCTTGAACTATAATATACCAATAATAAATGTTTTACTATTATAGAAAAAATTACAAAACATTGTAATTTGTATATTTTTGGTGTTTCACTAGATTATCTGTAGTTGCAATAATAACATAGTTTAATAAAAAAAGTATGCGCTCCTTTTATAAAGAATAAAATAAAATACAAATACCAAAAAGGTGGTACACCTTCGCTCAATATACAAACAATATTTTATATCATTTAAGGTACACGTTGAATTGTCGCTACAATATTGATAATATTTTAAAAACTAATACAAAAAAGAATAACTTGTTTTATTATTTGAAAAACATGTTGGTGGTAAAAATCCTTAAAATAATTAGAATTATAAAACTTTCAGAGATAAATATGGTAAGAAAAAAAAAAAAAAAAAACGACATTAGTTTCTTTTCAACCTCGTAAAGAGTACATTTATATATAATATTATTACTACTGTTGAGGATGTGTATATAGTTCTTTATATATATAGCCATATTTATACTATAAATATAATAGCTGGTGAACATATACGAACGACTGATACTTCTCTATATATATATATATATATATATATATGGCTATACTCTCTGTTAAGTATATTATAACCTTTATTTTACTGTCGCTGTTGTATATATGTTGTGTAGTATTACATACATAGTTAGTTAGTTATATATAACAAGAAGTCTTCTCAACTTTCATATATAAATATATATTGTATATATCTATATACAAATATAAATGGTTATATATATATATATATATATATTTAAAACATGACATGGAATGGCATGTAGGTTACGTGTATAGACGTATATATATATATAGCGCTACACAGCTATATACTTTTATATATATATTGAGAAAATATACTCATTCTTATTCTTATTTCATAAAATATTCAACGTTGGGTTATTTTTATATATATATATATTCTTTCTTAATGCATAACCATAAGAAAAACGATGTTGTATAGCAAAAGCACTAAGGCAAAATATAAAAACAGACTATATATAATACGGAATATATATATATATAATATAATAAAATAATAATGTGTATAATGTATATAAGACGAAGAAATTGTTATAAAGAAATGTATAACATCATCAGAGTTATATATACATATATAGGAGTTTTTATATATATAGATATGAAAAATGGTATATAAGATTGGGTCTTGGGTTGATTGTTGTTGGATTATTATTGTTGTTGGGTTTCTTGTGTTATCGGGACACACAAGTACATATTGTTATATGATGTGTACTTGAAACAACAACATAATTTTTCCTTTTAAAAGTTTTTTTTTTATTATTTTATTCTGTTTTATATATATATAAATTTTTTTCTGCTTTCTGTTTTGCTTGTAGCTGTTGTACATTATAAATTTTATTTCATTTTTTGTTATACATTTTTGTTGTTGTTGCTTATGTGGATGTTTTTTTTTTTTTTTCGCGTTGTGTTATATACATATAAAAATGTATTAAAAATATATATTAATATAATATGAGAGTTCTTTTTATTTCTATATTTTTTTTTATTTTTCGCTTTTTAGTGAGGTTGTTGTTGTTGTTGTTGTTGTTGTTGTTGGTGTTGCTGCTGTTAAACTATATATGTATATCAATATATATATATATAAATATGTATATATTATAATAAATGTTCAGCTTTTATAAATGGAATGTAATTATATATGCCGCGCTTATATACAACATTAAACATTTTATTTATATATATATGGACAGGGTATGCGTGTATATGAATATAAATATGTATATAATCATAATAATGTATATGTGAAATAAAAGATACGAATAGTTTTGTGAATATTATACCATTAAATAAAAATAAAAAAAAAAAAAACTATAAGTATATGTATTAAGTCGGTTTTATATACCTGACATGTAGCAAACACTGCATATAACAATATATACCATATATATATATAATAAATAAAAATAATAATAATAATAAAAATAATAATAATAATATTAATGATAATAATAATAATAATAATAATAATAATACTTTGCAAAACCGACTGAATACATAATAGAAAATGGCATATAGTTTCAAGAAAAAAGAATAAATAAAATAGTTGATTGTGTTGTGTATTTTTTTAAATATTTTTTTCAAAATAAAAAAAGAAGGTTTTTAAAGTTGTTCATAGTCATACATAAATAATTCTTATTTTTTATTATATATTACATATACACTTGCACAATAATAATAATAATAATAATAATAATAATAATAACAATAATAATAATAAAAATAATAATAATACTTATGTATATGGGAATCGGTATATAGAATGAGAAAAAAAAAATTTATTTATTAGTAATTGATAAATTTATTGTAAATTACATATGATTAAAATGCCATTTGTTTTAATTTTATAATGTGTACAACAATATTTATATTTCTATACACACATCAATTATACAATTCATCAATTATTTTTAAATAGAAATAAAAAAAAAAAAATCCGACATAGAATTCGTCGTTTAGTAGTTACAGGGTGTACATTAAAAATGTGTAAAACATATATGTATTCACATCGGACACGTTCTTATACATATATATATATATATATATATGACAAGAACAAATGATTCTCTCACAGAGCTCTCTAAAATTGGGTTAAAATTTAAAATAAGGGCAGATTATATAATAATAAAAAATGAAAAAAAAAAAAAATTTTTATGAAAATAGGAAAATTTTGGGGAAAATGTGGAAAATTTTGAACAAAGAAAATTTTTGTTTTATAATACATAAACCCACATAACGAAAAATTATAGTATTAAATAAATTGTAAAAGTTTTTCTTGTTCTTATACGACGGAATGAGCACTCAGAACCATCTGAGAAATAAAATCAACTGTCATTATGTACAAGGATCTTTTAAAGAGAAGATAGTGTATGTGCGGTACAAAACGAATTTTTCTCTTTTTTTTTAATGTATGCTAAACAAATTGCGGGTACTGTTTTCTTGCTGGTTCAATGTTTAGGTGTCACCTTCGATTAAAAAAAAAATATACGAAATTTTTCATAGAAATTTTTGTATTCAAAACATTATTAATATTATTATATTCTTTTTCTCACAGGTATTTATTTAGAACATTCATCCTTTTCAGAGCTATTCACAAAATTTTCAAAGAAACTCTCAATTACCATATACCTCAATCTTAATAAAACATTATAATTTGAGCAAATCCATTAAGTCGTTAATTTATTATAAATTTCTAAAATTATATACGCATTTATTTTAATCATCTATTTTAGAGAACGCATCCAATCACCATAAATCATGAGGACAACAAGAGTTGATCGTTTTCGTGTATAGAATTTCTTCAAATTTTTCATATTATTAAATTTTATATATTAAATTAATGCCACAAGACAAAAATTTTTCAGTAGCTGTCATTTTATTTTGGAAAAGAATATAATTCAGACAAAATATCAATATGTAACAAAAAAAAAAAAAATTAATAATTTATAATATAAAGAATCACATAAACTGAACAATTGACATACGGACTTTTATGACGCTTTTAAAATATACCCTTGTTTATTTTTATTTATTGTATATTACATTATGTATGTTTTGAATATTTATATTTATTTACAATATCAACAACATTATAGGAAAAAAAAAAATGAAAAGAAGAATATAATCAGAATGTTTATTGTTGTATAATTTTTCAATATAAAACGAAACATTTTTTATATATATTTTTTTATAATCTTTTATAATATTATAAAATGAACAAAAAAAAAAAATTGTTTTGCAATGGACAAACTGGTGGACAAAAAAAAATAGATATATACAATATATATAACACTTAGGCGCCATACCATTTTTTAAGACGTTTCAAATATTATATGTTACCATATCAGTGTTTATTTATAAGTATATTGAAGTGGTACCGCATAAATTTGAAGTTAATGTATGCAGAATAAATACGGATATGAGTTTTTTGCTTATTTCATATATATGGAAGTAACTTCTATTTTTCTTATAATTATTTACCAATTTAACTGTATCTACTGAATGTGTGGAAAATGCGTTATTGTATTTATGGTATGCAGATGATATATAATTGGAATTGGAGGATATATTAAACATTCAATATATAATGTAATTATATTGTTGCCGAACGAATTCGATTGATTTAGATGTGAATCTCCATTGCAGACATTACTGCAAAAAAAAAAACATTTTTCAATGTACCTATATATATATAGAATAAGGAGTTACCCTTAAGGCATTAAGTATAAGCGAAGTGCTATATATTATATGGGATAATTAAAAAAATTAATAAAACTTAAATGTTAATAAACTAAGCAATGAATTGTTTTAAAGTGGTAAGGTGTTGTTTGATTTCGACATTACATATTGTCTTAATAAATTTGTTATCAACTGTGGTATATATATATATATATGTTAATTTAAATACAGATGTATTTGATATAAGTACTTTATTGTATATAACATATAATGGAAAATCATGTAATAAAATGATTCTCATTATTATTATTATTTATATAGTTATATTGAAAACATTTCGAACATAGAATTGTAGACGTACATCGTAAACGTACATATATACTATATATATATGTGTGTGTATTTAGGAAAAGCAGGAAAAGTGGTATATACAAGCAAAAAATAATATATGACAAATATATATATATACATTAAATCGATATGTAACATATTATTTGATTTCATTTCACATTTCAAAAGATTATTTCATATTTTTTTGCATTTGTGTTTGTGTGTGTGTATTTATAGTATATATATATTTATATATATATAAATCATTCCATTATGTGCCGTTCATTTTGTTTGTAATACATTTGTTTGTTTGTCATGACATATCCTACAATACTATATATATATATAAATATATATATAGACAATTTCCACGAAACTCTACAATATATTTCATATCAACATATTTCTATCTATATATAAATATATGTATGATGATATAAATAAATATATATATATATATATAAATAACTTTTGCAGATATCGCTATATCATACAAAAAAATTTATACATATAATAATACAATATTTATTCTCAACATTTTCATCCTTTCTATATATACGTATATATGCATATATTATATCAAACATTAATATATATACCATATACGCAGACAATGCAATATATATATATATACAAAGGAAGAAAATAAAGTTGAAATATACATCAGGATTTCTATATAATAAATATTTACAAATTCTTCTTTTTTTTTTATTTTGTTGGTATACATATAAATATTTTTTTTTCCATTTCGTTTATTTCATATAGTCTCGAGGGTATTTTCTCTGAATTTCTGAATATTTATATGCGATATACAGCATACAAATATCTATATATATTATATATATCAGTCATACACACGAACGTATATATATATATATATATTTATAGAAAAAGATATGTCCTCGCTCTAAACAACTTTATATATTCGAATATATATAAATATATTCATATAATAGTCAGAGTTATATTGGAATATAAATATTAAAAATACTATATATAAGGATGGTTGTTATATTATATATATATATGTCGTGTATATTATTAAATGTGTATAGATGTACAAATATATAATGTGCAGTTTGGTACAGAGGAATGTATTATGGGATGCTGTATATATAAATATCTATATATAAAACGACACACGAATTTTTATTTTTATCTTATTTTTTGTATAAGGGTTTGAAGGTTTTATTTGCAATATTCTATATATATATTTATTTGTATTATAATGTTTTTATATATAATATATATATATATATATGTATAGATAGATACACGCATATATTGTATAATAAATGGTTAAAAAGATCTTATTTTTTTTTTTTTAGTTAGAAAGCATATATTATAAATGTCTATACGATGTATTGTATATAGTGTGTACGCATTAAAGAACTGACGCATATATATATATATAATATTATGTGTAACATTTTATATTACTATTGAATTTTTTAATTCAATAAAATACATCATCATAAAATCAACAATACATAAAATAAAGCGACACAGCAGGTTTGGGTATATTTATTCAATCATACATAACATATATGTTATAGGCAAAATTGCATTTTATTATAAAGAAGAATATTTATTTATTTTTTCTTAAACATTCCCAAAAAATATTTAATATAGGATTTTTTGAAAAAAACGGATCTTTACAATAAGAAAATATTATACCTTTAATTTGGAATTTCTTTTTTAAACCATGTTTATATTTATTATTTATTATTTGCATAAATAATTTCATATATACAATTGAGTATTAATTGACAAAAATCTATGGTATATATGTATAGTAGTGGGTAGTGTAAAAAGTATTAAACGTTTTTATACTATTATAACATAAATGTCCATATATATATATATATAGGTAATATGTATAACTATAACCAATACGTTTAACATTTGTAATGAAGTGATTTTTACATTATTATATACAAATGAAATGAAATGTGATTGTCACAATAATATTTACATCATAATAAAAACATATATTTATAGGATAATAAGTATATTTAAATTTCATATGTAATTAAAATTATTATATAGTTATTAATCCATAGTCATAGAAAATATATATGAAAATTAATATAAAATTTAAATATGATGAACATTTAATCAATTTTTTAGTTTATATTAATTAAATTATCAACGCGTCGGTAATTATCTATATAATTTAATTTATTAACTTTTCAACTATACCCAATATTATATTATTTGGACGCATTATTTATTATGTATGCGATGTTGATATATGTTGGAAAAATTTCATACGTGTTTGAATGTATATATATATATATACAGATGTACAACAACAATTACTTGCTTCATCTTCCATACAATAAAATCTTGATTCACCTTGCATACAATGAAATAAATAAACTACCCTTACTATACTTTTGTTATAAATGTTTAAAAAAAAAAATAAGCTGAATAAAAACTTCGATATATGACTTATTAAAATACAACAAAATCAACTAATATAATAATAATATATTATTATTATTTATAAGGATTCATAGTTAAATAATGTAACACACGTACAGCGTGAACATTTTTATTGTAATATGAAAATGAATTTTTATAAAAAAAAATACAAAAATTTTATGTGAATGAAATAGGTGACTGACTGACTTTGGGCGATATAAAACCGGTACCCGTGACTAAAATATATATATATGTTATCCGAATTAATAATACAAGATTTAATGCATTGATTAATTGGCTTACCGTATATATATATATATAATTTGGATGACTGTTTAAAACTTCAATCGAATCTATATAATTTGGATGACTGTTTAAAACTTCAAACATGATTTATTCAAACATGACTAAACTAAACTTTATATGGATTGGCTACAGTTATAATATAGGGTAGTGCATTATGGTAAACTTTAAACATAATTTCGTGTGTGTTCTGCAAGATTAAAATGCTTTTACTATACTACACCATATATTATTTAATATTCGGATATCGATTAAATAATGAAATCGAATTAAGTTAATATATACATAACTTCTCGTATGGTTATCATTCCATGGGACTTGAGGAACTCGATTTACCAATAACATTTGCTTGCAAACACATATTTTGTAAAGCGGGTGGTGGCTCAAATGTATATATGATTTAATAAATAAAAAAATAATATAATGTAATGCAGTATACAAATTGATCGTTTTGATGAGTGGAGCTTTTAATTTTCATTCAAAATTAATAATAATTTGTCAGATGGGCAACTAGAAAAACTTATATTATTATATAGAATTTAAATTATCGTAAAGATAAAATTATTTGCGACTAAACTGAATATAATTTTGATGTTATTCATAAATTTCATATTTAAATAACTGAGTATCTGTTATTTATATATAAAGAATATAAAACATACCCATTGTCATTTCAATCAATTAATAGAACCTTTACAGTATTTTTTTCACTATAATATGAGTACATACATATTAAGACGAAGGTCTATATGGGACGGAACCTTTTCATTTCTGTTATTATTTTAAAAATTTCAGTTAATGTATAAATTATATAATTATTATCATTGCAAATCTTTCATATAAACATTATGGTAAGTACAACTGTTTTAAATAATATATATATATTTATATGTAAAAGTCTATATAATATAAGCATTCAAGTGTTAAATAGAATTTATTTTTAAAAAAGGATATATTGTATTCAATACCATTTATATAAAAAAAAAAAAAATAAAATAAATAAAAAATTGTATATATATTTAAAAATTCTTTTTACATTATTTTACAATTCATTGAACGTCGTCGCGTACAAACCATCAGTATATCATCAAAGCAAGTATAAAAAGAAGTAACTTCATAAATAATGTAATTACTTTTTTTTTTCTTCTTTATTATTTTTGTCTTTTGAATATATATATAAGGAACGTATTATTTTTATGTGGTATTTGGTATTTAATAATATATTACATATATACCATATATATAAAGTGGTATACTGATGGTATATTATATAAAACATTGGTATTCTGAAGGAGAAAGACAAATGGAAATATAAAACAAGATACTACATATATATAATGCCATAAATAATACAACAGGAAATAGTCGTTAATTCATAAAATACGTGCTTAATCTCTGCGCGCAATTGTAAAATATATCCATACATTTATTATTATTATTATTATTATTATTATTATATAAAATCAAATCAATATAATATGTATGGAAATCGTATGGGTGGTGATGGTGCGACGACGGTGTATGGTTCAATATGCTTTATTGTTTATTGTAATAATTTAAATAATATTTATTATATAATTTTTTCGTTTTAACTCTATTGTTCTTTTTTCTACATAATATTTATGTTGATTTTGATTAAAAATATGTTTACATAATTTTTAAATATTATAATTTACCCTTACTTATCAAAAAAAAAAAAAAAAACTGAATATGTTCAAAAAGTAATGGCATTGATATACGTAGACAGACAACATTATTTGATTTCAAAACAAAACGGTGCCATCCTTCTAACAATGAAACAATAAATTTGTGGAAGCATAGAATGTTGTGTGTCAAAGATAATTGTGAGAAATTTACCAATCAATTGACATATATGCGCTAATTAGGGTTAGCCTAAATTAAGGTTATGACCATAAAATTCTTATTTATACCAATAATAATAACATTCATATAATACATATATATCCCATACATAAATACATACGAAATACAATGTGTCGGTCAAAATATTACTCAATGCATTAATATTATTTGCAGTTATCGCATGAAATGAAATCATCCATAATAATAATAATAAATATATATTTAATGTTTAATTGACATTTTTTTATTCTTTGTATTTTATATAAGGAATAAAAATAAAAACAAAAAAAAATTATAAACCACTTTAAATTATTATTGTCACGTTTTTTTATTCTGTGTTTTAAGATTTTAATCATGCAAAAACAAACCAAAGAAATAAAAATACGAGTATATATTAAATTGAACATAACGGCGACAACCAAACCAAACAAAAAAAATAAATACATATACTTATAATAAATTAATGATAACATTTCTGGATTAATTTTTGATAACAATTATTAAACATTTTATCGTGTGTTGTTAAATAGACATTTTACATGCAACAACAAAACAAAGTATAAAATACATTATTGGTATATTTTTTGTATGTTCCATATTTTGTATATTTACCTCATTTTTTAACCTTTTTATATATTCGTTCGTATTTTGTTGACACCAAAAATACCCCATTATTAATCTGTCGATAACAACAGCATTGACATGATTCCTAATAAGTTTCGATTCATTTCGATGATTTTGTATATGTACAGTGCTATTATTTTAAAATTAAAAGATCTTGGGTATTGGTATAGTAATTGAATCCGATCATTGGAATCGCTATTTAATGTATTCATGAAACTATTATATAATTATTTCTCATAATCTATCTAAACTACTATATACAGACTTAGACAAGAAAGTTCAAATTTACAATGTTTAATAATTTTATTTATTCATTTTTTCATATGAATATTTTTATGTGTTTGATGATTGAACTGATTAAACGTAAATTATATAAATAGGTATTTAAAATGTTTCGAAAAAAAAAAGGTGGTTTTATATCATAAACACAAATCACAAAAAAAAAAAAAAAACCTATATACACTTGACTCGTAATTTTTGTTTGCCGCACACACAATATTTAACAATTATTTTAAATTGAAAAGATTACAATTTTGTACAAGAAATTAATTATTTTTTTTTGCTCTTTTTCCTCGCAATATTATAGAAAATGACAAAAATAAAAATATGATTAAAAAAAATTCAATCAAACAAATATTTTATTATTATTATTATTATTATTATTATTATTATTATTATTGTAATTATTAGAGTATATATACCATATATGATGTAAGTAATATTTATAATTAACTTAATCGGACAGGAATCACCAAATGACACAATGACAATATGTACACGTAAATATATGTATAAATAAATGTATATTATAAAGATTAGAAAATTTAGGTTTTTCCTTGCCCATTAAATTTGACATCTCTCACGGTTAAATGATAAATGTCTGATATATAGTTTATGTGTATACTTAAGATTTATCAAATTTTTTTTTTTTGTAAGTCAAGTTGTTGTACTCATTAAAAAACATTATCGAAATTATATTAATATATTTATAGGTGTGGCCGGTTAATTGTACATATATATATATATGGTTTTAATGTTTTATTGATTTGTTTTAATATTTGCCATCACGGTAAAAATTTAGGAAAAATATAAACATTTTGTAATTATCTGCCAACTATTATTTTTATCACGCTTTGCTATACCATTGACATCGCTTTAGAGTTGATATATACTTGCAATTCATTATATATTATTTTGTCCTGTTGGGAAACATAAGATTTACATTTTAACTGATGTTAGCGATATGAAATGTAAATTTCTTATAATAACAATGAACAATGAATATTCACAATTATAATATATAGGTTAAATATCATTCTATTCTATTAATCATCATTGAAAACTAATTCCCACACCTATACTATATAATACGTTTTAGAAAATTAAAGTACATACTAAATATACTGCATTCGTTTATTTTATCTAAACAAAAGGATAACGTGTATTGTATATTTATTAAATATGATAATATATACAATAAATTAGGTGAATATTGATAAGATAATTTACACACAGGATTTCAATTTAAATACAAATTAATCGTATAATTAGACTTTTTGTATAACAAAATGTTACACTGAAAGTTCTCATGTATGTGTATATCTTTACGAACCTTATACACACCATTTACCATTTAAAATATTTATCGATATAAATTTATACTTTATCAATTATATCATAAATAAAAAAAAAATTATTAAATGTTTCGTAAAAAAAAAAAAAAGCTAATCACTTTAATTATAAACAATCAAACATTAAAAAATAATATTTAACAACCAACATAAGTAATTAATAAATTAAAATCTCTATTAATATTTTTGATCTATCTGTTTAATAATCTACACGCAATAATAAATAATAATACTTAAAAAAAAAAAAAAAAAAAAACTTAAAAATAATAAAATCATTTTCATTTTATTGTATTGAAAATTAAAAAAAAAATAATAAAAATATTACAGACAATAATTGCGATAAAAATACAACAACAATAATATTCAATAAGTTAATCACAATCTTTTGAGTGTATTAATTTAAAAAAAAAAATAAAATAATAATAATAATAAAATTTAATAGAATTTTCAATGTAATCAATACAACAACAACAGCAAATAACACAAAAAAAAAAAAAAAAAGCTTAACAAAAAATTCCAAAAAAAAAAGATATTTGATTTTTTATTTTTTTCGTTGTTATATTTATTATTCACGATACAAAATCAATCATAATTCTAAATATATAAATAAAAACCACCACCACCACACCACCACCGATGACCGATGACAATAAAATGATAATGTTTTTATATTATATAAATTATTATTATGTGTCTCTAACTAAAGTTAAACACTAATTAAATATTTAAAAAAAAAAAAAAATAATACAGTATAGAACAAAAATAGATATTTGAGAAATGATGTATCACTCTAAATAAGTTTATATAGCACATTATTAATTTGTTTATCCTGCAGATGTACTGATCATAAAAGATGTTAAAAAAGTATATATAGAAATAACGTTATCAACTTCAATAAACAAAAAAAAAATGAAGGAAAACAAAGAGAGCTTTATAAAATGATAGTAAAAATGATAATTTTGAATTGTTAAATTATATAGTCACAATATATCTATAAAAGCTTTGATGGTACAATCAATGGTTACATATATATATATATGTCCATAAATTAAATATAAACACTAACGATTTGAACACTCATCTTTTCGAGCCAAGCTGTAAGTTGAGCGAATAGAATGGTATATATAGTCAAATGTGTATATACCTAAATCGAATGAATGTTAAAGCAAATAAATTTAGATTTTTAGTAAAACAAAACAAATCAGTGCAATAACCGCCAGCCAACTATATAACTGTCTTTATAGATATTCACGATGAATACCTGTTAAGCAAATGGTTTCAGTACACCAAAATAACAATAATTTCTTGTGGATAATTGACTTTTGAAATAGTAACAAAAAAAAAACAAATGAGCATAGTTAATTAATTTTTCATTTCATCAAAATGTAATTTTCATTGATTTCCTTTAACTACTATATGGTGACCATCATCCGCATTCTGTATTTTATAATGCATAGTTTCTGGTTTTAATTGAAATTTAATCCACATATGGTATAATAGTTTTTGTCAAAATATCGTCGTGATTATGATTGGGTGTATAATTTTTAGTAATATATATATAAGTGAATTGAAGTGAAACAAACTATCTTCGTTGGTCAAATATTTTTTTCAGTTAAATTCTCATGGATTGTTGTTTTTTGGCAAAAACAAAAGTTTTATTTCCCTGAATCTCAATAAAGATGTTTGGCTAACTTTATCGAAATAAGTACTTTTTGATTGTATTCTTCGGTAATCGAATCCTAATCTTCTCTGTGATGCCGTCTTTGAATCGTTGACTTGCGTTTTAGATAACCATACCACCATCTAAAATTCTATAGCAATTTTACCAATTTTAAAAAACCAAATTTAATATTGTGTTTTTCTTTTTATTTTTGTTTGTATTTTGTATTTGTAGTAGCTATTTTGTACTGATAATTTAAATTGTATTAATTGTAATAGTTATTGGCTATTTTATAGACAAAAATATAAAATAACTTTTTTATAAAACGGTATCAAATAGGATAACGTTTAATCATTAATTATATATTTAGAAAAATAAAAGTAGATGGTATTGTGCACTTGACGACATAATACTAAACGGATAATTATTGAATATATATATTTTGTAATACGTACTGAATATAGTTGTTATATAAATTTAAGTGATAATAAATATAATACGAATAATTTAAGAATTTTATTTAAGAAAATACCATATATTATATTTTGGTTTATACATGAAAATTTAACGTTTTCAAAGACCAGATATTCACCATTCACAATACATATATAGATCAATGTAATGGCAGAGCAGCATCCATTATAATAGTTGGCTTTACCAAATTTCCGTATATACATATATATATATATATATAGAAAGTTATTTTTCCGACAGATGGTTTTACAAGATCCGCAATCAAAAAATCACGTATACGTAATTTTTTTTCAACAAAATCCATTTTTTTTCTCAACAAAATATAAATAATTTAAATTTTTTTTCTTCTCTTTTTGTACATTTTTTTTTTTTCTATATTATATATTTATACATTTTATTTACAAAATTTATTATTAACAATATTACCTTTAATATTTTTTTTCGTTTTTATATACTATTTTTTTTTTTATAAAATAAATATAAAAAAAAACAAATTTATGATAGACAAAAATGTAAATAAAAAACATCTTCCATAAATTATAATACATATAATAATAATAATAATAATAATAATATATTGTAGTATATTGTAGTATAAAATAACAACAACAGCAATGAACGCAGTAATATTCAAACAATATAATAAAAATATTATAATAATAATAATATTAAATACACAAAACATCACATGAAAGTTTTTCTAATGCAAATATTTAATTTATATCAATTTTTATATGAAAAAATATAAAAAAAAAAACGAATGTACAAAATATTTTGTAAACGTAAAACGTATTTTATTTTTTTTCTATTTCCCTCGACATCATACCTAGATATTGTACATATAATATACATATCTTTTTATATATATGCATATGTTAAATATTTGTTAATAAAATATATATTATATATAAATATTTATTTATTTAACTACACCAACAACAACTCTACATTCAATTCCACATATACCATATATCCACGATATTATACAATTGTATAAATAAATATATATGGCATATTATTTTTATTATTGTGTAAACAATTGCAGGAGAGGAGTAAGGAGCACAGTCAATTTTCTTTTATTATTTAATCAATGAAATATCTTTAAATAAATATTTAAACAGACTTATTTTTTATTTTTTTTTTAATTTATTTTAATATTTACATTATTATTAACGTTTTGGGTCTAAAATACAAATAATATAAAATACTATATATATATATTATAATATATTGTATTATATTGACAGATGAGTTTATTGGTATATTGACATATATATATATATGTAAAAATATTATGTACACGCAGGTACATATACACAAAATAAACAATTATAACATACCCGCACACACACACACAATCACACAGAGTGTATCATTTAAGTAGAAGAAATTAATTATAGTTTATATATTTTCAAAAAAATACCATAACCAACAACAAAACATTCTTCATTTTATATTTGTTATTGTATGATCAAAGAAATCGAATCGACTATAAAAAAAACCAAATAAATATGGAAAAAAAAATTAACTAATTTTTTTTTTAGTATTTAACTTTAACCATTTATTTTTTATTTGCCAAAAATATTTAATGACGTTTGAACGTCATCGCATGTATTTATTTTTTTTTTTTTCGTATTTTCGTATAAATTAATTTATTATAAAATATTTGTGCTAAAATATTTAAGTTTTTAGATAAACAAAAACCTTTTTTTTTTTTTATTTTTTTGTTTTTAATTGACATAATTTATTTTCACATTTTGCTTTTGCCGGTTTTTTTTGCACACAAAAAAATTGATGTTATAGAGAAAATTGCGTCAAAATTTATATATTAATTATTTTTTTTTTTCTTATTTAAAAGTATATAGAAAATGAGTTTAGATCGTCATCGTGATGATGTATGTCGCATGTTCTGGCAACATAGCATCGGCATAAATTGACAGAGCCAGAGGAGAAAGTTCAAACACAGTTTTATTGTATCACTTAGTTGTGTTAGAATGTCATAAAATTTAAAAATTGTATTGTTAGGATTAATGAATAACAATAAAAAAAATGCATAAACCAAAATTTTACCTACCATCAATATTAAATATATAAATATTCAAAAAAAAAGGAAAACGTATAAACATAAGTGCACAGCTACCTGAATATATATATATATATTTCATTTTTTAATCTCCTGTAACATTTTACACTTTCTTTACCAGCACTACTACTACTACGACTACTACTACTGCTACTACTACTACTGATAAAACTAATCACTACACAAAAATAAGTCCGATTAAAATAACCAATGTAAAATAAATACCAACAAAACAAAAACCACAAAGTTTTACCATCAAAAGATACGATGATATCGATGATACGGAGTGGTAGGCTATAAACGTATAAACATAAATGCACAGCTACCTGAATATATATATTTTATTTTTTAATCTCCTGTAACATTTTACACTTTCTTTACCAGCACTACTACTACGACTACTACTACTGCTACTACTACTACTGATAAAACTAATCACTACACAAAAATAAGTCCGATTAAAATAACCAATGTAAAATAAATACCAACAAAACAAAAACCACAAAGTTTTACCATCAAAAGATACGATGATATCGATGATACGGAGTGGTAGGCTATAAACGTATAAACATAAATGCACAGCTACCTGAATATATATATTTCATTTTTTAATCTCCTGTAACATTTTACACTTTCTTTACCAGCACTACTACTACTACGACTACTACTACTGCTACTACTACTACTGATAAAACTAATCACTACACAAAAATAAGTCCGATTAAAATAACCAATGTAAAATAAATACCAACAAAACAAAAACCACAAAGTTTTACCATCAAAAGATACGATGATATCGATGATACGGAGTGGTAGGCTATAAACGTATAAACATAAATGCACAGCTACCTGAATATATATATTTCATTTTTTAATCTCCTGTAACATTTTACACTTTCTTTACCAGCACTACGACTACTACGACTACTACTACTGCTACTACTACTACTGATAAAACTAATCACTACACAAAAATAAGTCCGATTAAAATAACCAATGTAAAATAAATACCAACAAAACAAAAACCACAAAGTTTTACCATCAAAAGATACGATGATATCGATGATACGGAGTGGTAGGCTATAAACGTATAAACATAAATGCACAGCTACCTGAATATATATATTTCATTTTTTAATCTCCTGTAACATTTTACACTTTCTTTACCAGCACTAATACTACGACTACTACTACTACTGCTACTACTACTGATAAAACTAATCACTACACAAAAATAAGTCCGATTAAAATAACCAATGTAAAATAAATACCAACAAAACAAAAACCACAAAGTTTTACCATCAAAAGATACGATGATATCGATGATACGGAGCGGTAGGCTATAAACGTATAAACATAAGTGCACAGCTACCTGAATATATATATTTCATTTTTTAATCTCCTGTAACATTTTACACTTTCTTTACCAGCACTACGACTACTACGACTACTACTACTGCTACTACTACTACTGATAAAACTAATCACTACACAAAAATAAGTCCGATTAAAATAACCAATGTAAAATAAATACCAACAAAACAAAAACCACAAAGTTTTACCATCAAAAGATACGATGATATCGATGATACGGAGTGGTAGGCTATAAACGTATAAACATAAATGCACAGCTACCTGAATATATATATTTCATTTTTTAATCTCCTGTAACATTTTACACTTTCTTTACCAGCACTACTACTACTACGACTACTACTACTGCTACTACTACTACTGATAAAACTAATCACTACACAAAAATAAGTCCGATTAAAATAACCAATGTAAAATAAATACCAACAAAACAAAAACCACAAAGTTTTACCATCAAAAGATACGATGATATCGATGATACGGAGTGGTAGGCTATAAACGTATAAACATAAATGCACAGCTACCTGAATATATATATTTCATTTTTTAATCTCCTGTAACATTTTACACTTTCTTTACCAGCACTACTACTACGACTACTACTACTGCTACTACTACTACTGATAAAACTAATCACTACACAAAAATAAGTCCGATTAAAATAACCAATGTAAAATAAATACCAACAAAACAAAAACCACAAAGTTTTACCATCAAAAGATACGATGATATCGATGATACGGAGTGGTAGGCTATAAACGTATAAACATAAATGCACAGCTACCTGAATATATATATTTCATTTTTTAATCTCCTGTAACATTTTACACTTTCTTTACCAGCACTACTACTACTACGACTACTACTACTGCTACTACTACTACTGATAAAACTAATCACTACACAAAAATAAGTCCGATTAAAATAACCAATGTAAAATAAATACCAACAAAACAAAAACCACAAAGTTTTACCATCAAAAGATACGATGATATCGATGATACGGAGTGGTAGGCTATAAACGTATAAACATAAATGCACAGCTACCTGAATATATATATTTCATTTTTTAATCTCCTGTAACATTTTACACTTTCTTTACCAGCACTACGACTACTACGACTACTACTACTGCTACTACTACTACTGATAAAACTAATCACTACACAAAAATAAGTCCGATTAAAATAACCAATGTAAAATAAATACCAACAAAACAAAAACCACAAAGTTTTACCATCAAAAGATACGATGATATCGATGATACGGAGTGGTAGGCTATAAACGTATAAACATAAATGCACAGCTACCTGAATATATATATTTCATTTTTTAATCTCCTGTAACATTTTACACTTTCTTTACCAGCACTACTACTACTACGACTACTACTACTGCTACTACTACTACTGATAAAACTAATCACTACACAAAAATAAGTCCGATTAAAATAACCAATGTAAAATAAATACCAACAAAACAAAAACCACAAAGTTTTACCATCAAAAGATACGATGATATCGATGATACGGAGTGGTAGGCTATAAACGTATAAACATAAATGCACAGCTACCTGAATATATATATTTCATTTTTTAATCTCCTGTAACATTTTACACTTTCTTTACCAGCACTACGACTACTACGACTACTACTACTGCTACTACTACTACTGATAAAACTAATCACTACACAAAAATAAGTCCGATTAAAATAACCAATGTAAAATAAATACCAACAAAACAAAAACCACAAAGTTTTACCATCAAAAGATACGATGATATCGATGATACGGAGTGGTAGGCTATAAACGTATAAACATAAATGCACAGCTACCTGAATATATATATTTCATTTTTTAATCTCCTGTAACATTTTACACTTTCTTTACCAGCACTACTACTACGACTACTACTACTACTGCTACTACTACTGATAAAACTAATCACTACACAAAAATAAGTCCGATTAAAATAACCAATGTAAAATAAATACCAACAAAACAAAAACCACAAAGTTTTACCATCAAAAGATACGATGATATCGATGATACGGAGCGGTAGGCTATAAACGTATAAACATAAGTGCACAGCTACCTGAATATATATATTTCATTTTTTAATCTCCTGTAACATTTTACACTTTCTTTACCAGCACTACGACTACTACGACTACTACTACTGCTACTACTACTACTGATAAAACTAATCACTACACAAAAATAAGTCCGATTAAAATAACCAATGTAAAATAAATACCAACAAAACAAAAACCACAAAGTTTTACCATCAAAAGATACGATGATATCGATGATACGGAGTGGTAGGCTATAAACGTATAAACATAAATGCACAGCTACCTGAATATATATATTTCATTTTTTAATCTCCTGTAACATTTTACACTTTCTTTACCAGCACTACTACTACGACTACTACTACTACTACTACTACTACTGATAAAACTAATCACTACACAAAAATAAGTCCGATTAAAATAACCAATGTAAAATAAATACCAACAAAACAAAAACCACAAAGTTTTACCATCAAAAGATACGATGATATCGATGATACGGAGTGGTAGGCTATAAACGTATAAACATAAATGCACAGCTACCTGAATATATATATTTCATTTTTTAATCTCCTGTAACATTTTACACTTTCTTTACCAGCACTACTACTACTACGACTACTACTACTGCTACTACTACTACTGATAAAACTAATCACTACACAAAAATAAGTCCGATTAAAATAACCAATGTAAAATAAATACCAACAAAACAAAAACCACAAAGTTTTACCATCAAAAGATACGATGATATCGATGATACGGAGTGGTAGGCTATAAACGTATAAACATAAATGCACAGCTACCTGAATATATATATTTCATTTTTTAATCTCCTGTAACATTTTACACTTTCTTTACCAGCACTACGACTACTACGACTACTACTACTGCTACTACTACTACTGATAAAACTAATCACTACACAAAAATAAGTCCGATTAAAATAACCAATGTAAAATAAATACCAACAAAACAAAAACCACAAAGTTTTACCATCAAAAGATACGATGATATCGATGATACGGAGTGGTAGGCTATAAACGTATAAACATAAATGCACAGCTACCTGAATATATATATTTCATTTTTTAATCTCCTGTAACATTTTACACTTTCTTTACCAGCACTAATACTACGACTACTACTACTACTGCTACTACTACTGATAAAACTAATCACTACACAAAAATAAGTCCGATTAAAATAACCAATGTAAAATAAATACCAACAAAACAAAAACCACAAAGTTTTACCATCAAAAGATACGATGATATCGATGATACGGAGTGGTAGGCTATAAACGTATAAACATAAATGCACAGCTACCTGAATATATATATTTCATTTTTTAATCTCCTGTAACATTTTACACTTTCTTTACCAGCACTACTACTACGACTACTACTACTGCTACTACTACTACTGATAAAACTAATCACTACACAAAAATAAGTCCGATTAAAATAACCAATGTAAAATAAATACCAACAAAACAAAAACCACAAAGTTTTACCATCAAAAGATACGATGATATCGATGATACGGAGTGGTAGGCTATAAACGTATAAACATAAATGCACAGCTACCTGAATATATATATTTCATTTTTTAATCTCCTGTAACATTTTACACTTTCTTTACCAGCACTACTACTACTACGACTACTACTACTGCTACTACTACTACTGATAAAACTAATCACTACACAAAAATAAGTCCGATTAAAATAACCAATGTAAAATAAATACCAACAAAACAAAAACCACAAAGTTTTACCATCAAAAGATACGATGATATCGATGATACGGAGTGGTAGGCTATAAACGTATAAACATAAATGCACAGCTACCTGAATATATATATTTCATTTTTTAATCTCCTGTAACATTTTACACTTTCTTTACCAGCACTACTACTACTACGACTACTACTACTGCTACTACTACTACTGATAAAACTAATCACTACACAAAAATAAGTCCGATTAAAATAACCAATGTAAAATAAATACCAACAAAACAAAAACCACAAAGTTTTACCATCAAAAGATACGATGATATCGATGATACGGAGTGGTAGGCTATAAACGTATAAACATAAATGCACAGCTACCTGAATATATATATTTCATTTTTTAATCTCCTGTAACATTTTACACTTTCTTTACCAGCACTACTACTACTACGACTACTACTACTGCTACTACTACTACTGATAAAACTAATCACTACACAAAAATAAGTCCGATTAAAATAACCAATGTAAAATAAATACCAACAAAACAAAAACCACAAAGTTTTACCATCAAAAGATACGATGATATCGATGATACGGAGTGGTAGGCTATAAACGTATAAACATAAATGCACAGCTACCTGAATATATATATTTCATTTTTTAATCTCCTGTAACATTTTACACTTTCTTTACCAGCACTACGACTACTACGACTACTACTACTGCTACTACTACTACTGATAAAACTAATCACTACACAAAAATAAGTCCGATTAAAATAACCAATGTAAAATAAATACCAACAAAACAAAAACCACAAAGTTTTACCATCAAAAGATACGATGATATCGATGATACGGAGTGGTAGGCTATAAACGTATAAACATAAATGCACAGCTACCTGAATATATATATTTCATTTTTTAATCTCCTGTAACATTTTACACTTTCTTTACCAGCACTAATACTACGACTACTACTACTACTGCTACTACTACTGATAAAACTAATCACTACACAAAAATAAGTCCGATTAAAATAACCAATGTAAAATAAATACCAACAAAACAAAAACCACAAAGTTTTACCATCAAAAGATACGATGATATCGATGATACGGAGCGGTAGGCTATAAACGTATAAACATAAGTGCACAGCTACCTGAATATATATATTTCATTTTTTAATCTCCTGTAACATTTTACACTTTCTTTACCAGCACTACGACTACTACGACTACTACTACTGCTACTACTACTACTGATAAAACTAATCACTACACAAAAATAAGTCCGATTAAAATAACCAATGTAAAATAAATACCAACAAAACAAAAACCACAAAGTTTTACCATCAAAAGATACGATGATATCGATGATACGGAGTGGTAGGCTATAAACGTATAAACATAAATGCACAGCTACCTGAATATATATATTTCATTTTTTAATCTCCTGTAACATTTTACACTTTCTTTACCAGCACTACTACTACGACTACTACTACTACTACTACTACTACTGATAAAACTAATCACTACACAAAAATAAGTCCGATTAAAATAACCAATGTAAAATAAATACCAACAAAACAAAAACCACAAAGTTTTACCATCAAAAGATACGATGATATCGATGATACGGAGTGGTAGGCTATAAACGTATAAACATAAATGCACAGCTACCTGAATATATATATTTCATTTTTTAATCTCCTGTAACATTTTACACTTTCTTTACCAGCACTACTACTACTACGACTACTACTACTGCTACTACTACTACTGATAAAACTAATCACTACACAAAAATAAGTCCGATTAAAATAACCAATGTAAAATAAATACCAACAAAACAAAAACCACAAAGTTTTACCATCAAAAGATACGATGATATCGATGATACGGAGTGGTAGGCTATAAACGTATAAACATAAATGCACAGCTACCTGAATATATATATTTCATTTTTTAATCTCCTGTAACATTTTACACTTTCTTTACCAGCACTACGACTACTACGACTACTACTACTGCTACTACTACTACTGATAAAACTAATCACTACACAAAAATAAGTCCGATTAAAATAACCAATGTAAAATAAATACCAACAAAACAAAAACCACAAAGTTTTACCATCAAAAGATACGATGATATCGATGATACGGAGTGGTAGGCTATAAACGTATAAACATAAATGCACAGCTACCTGAATATATATATTTCATTTTTTAATCTCCTGTAACATTTTACACTTTCTTTACCAGCACTAATACTACGACTACTACTACTACTGCTACTACTACTGATAAAACTAATCACTACACAAAAATAAGTCCGATTAAAATAACCAATGTAAAATAAATACCAACAAAACAAAAACCACAAAGTTTTACCATCAAAAGATACGATGATATCGATGATACGGAGCGGTAGGCTATAAACGTATAAACATAAGTGCACAGCTACCTGAATATATATATTTCATTTTTTAATCTCCTGTAACATTTTACACTTTCTTTACCAGCACTACGACTACTACGACTACTACTACTGCTACTACTACTACTGATAAAACTAATCACTACACAAAAATAAGTCCGATTAAAATAACCAATGTAAAATAAATACCAACAAAACAAAAACCACAAAGTTTTACCATCAAAAGATACGATGATATCGATGATACGGAGTGGTAGGCTATAAACGTATAAACATAAATGCACAGCTACCTGAATATATATATTTCATTTTTTAATCTCCTGTAACATTTTACACTTTCTTTACCAGCACTACTACTACGACTACTACTACTACTACTACTACTACTGATAAAACTAATCACTACACAAAAATAAGTCCGATTAAAATAACCAATGTAAAATAAATACCAACAAAACAAAAACCACAAAGTTTTACCATCAAAAGATACGATGATATCGATGATACGGAGTGGTAGGCTATAAACGTATAAACATAAATGCACAGCTACCTGAATATATATATTTCATTTTTTAATCTCCTGTAACATTTTACACTTTCTTTACCAGCACTACTACTACTACGACTACTACTACTGCTACTACTACTACTGATAAAACTAATCACTACACAAAAATAAGTCCGATTAAAATAACCAATGTAAAATAAATACCAACAAAACAAAAACCACAAAGTTTTACCATCAAAAGATACGATGATATCGATGATACGGAGTGGTAGGCTATAAACGTATAAACATAAATGCACAGCTACCTGAATATATATATTTCATTTTTTAATCTCCTGTAACATTTTACACTTTCTTTACCAGCACTACGACTACTACGACTACTACTACTGCTACTACTACTACTGATAAAACTAATCACTACACAAAAATAAGTCCGATTAAAATAACCAATGTAAAATAAATACCAACAAAACAAAAACCACAAAGTTTTACCATCAAAAGATACGATGATATCGATGATACGGAGTGGTAGGCTATAAACGTATAAACATAAATGCACAGCTACCTGAATATATATATTTCATTTTTTAATCTCCTGTAACATTTTACACTTTCTTTACCAGCACTAATATTACGACTACTACTACTACTGCTACTACTACTGATAAAACTAATCACTACACAAAAATAAGTCCGATTAAAATAACCAATGTAAAATAAATACCAACAAAACAAAAACCACAAAGTTTTACCATCAAAAGATACGATGATATCGATGATACGGAGCGGTAGGCTATAAACGTATAAACATAAGTGCACAGCTACCTGAATATATATATTTCATTTTTTAATCTCCTGTAACATTTTACACTTTCTTTACCAGCACTACTACTACGACTACTACTACACTGCTACTACTACTACTGATAAAACTAATCACTACACAAAAATAAGTCCGATTAAAATAACCAATGTAAAATAAATACCAACAAAACAAAAACCACAAAGTTTTACCATCAAAAGATACGATGATATCGATGATACGGAGTGGTAGGCTATAAACGTATAAACATAAATGCACAGCTACCTGAATATATATATTTCATTTTTTAATCTCCTGTAACATTTTACACTTTCTTTACCAGCACTACGACTACTACGACTACTACTACTGCTACTACTACTACTGATAAAACTAATCACTACACAAAAATAAGTCCGATTAAAATAACCAATGTAAAATAAATACCAACAAAACAAAAACCACAAAGTTTTACCATCAAAAGATACGATGATATCGATGATACGGAGTGGTAGGCTAGGTTAGGTAGAATTTGTACATTAGATAGAGCCCATAAATATACACAACAAAGAAATAGAATACGTGCGCAACACCAGAACAATACAAAATATTAGATAGAAAAAAAAAAAAAATTAATTTTTTTTTGCTTTGTAAAATTTTCACTAATTTGTTGATAGTGAATTTTTAAATTTATTTAAAAATTGTGTAATTTTTTAATTTTTTTTTTGTTTTATTTTTATCAATGAATAAATTATTAACAAAACATATCATTTTTCAAAAAAAAAAACATAACACATTAAAATTAAAAAGAAAAAAAAAAAATTTAGTTAATATTTTAAAAATACCAATAATTTATCAGCAAAAAAAAAAAAAAAAAAATTGTATACAAATAAATATGCGCGACAAAAACAACAATAACAAAAACGCTACATGAGAAAAATTGCTAAACAGTTAAAAAATAAATGCAAAAGAAGAAAAAAAAAAATAATGTATTTTGTATTTTTTTTGTTATTTTATTTTCGATTTTATTTTTATGTATTTCGTTTCGTTTTTTTTTTTTTTTTGTATGTTCACAAATAAAATCAACCAACTCTATTTAGGAAATAAAAAAAAAAAAAAACACAACAAAAACACATAAAATACTATAAAATATAATAATATAAAAAGAAAGAAAGAAAAAAAAACTCGCTTTGCTGCAAAACACAACAACAAAAATGGTAAAATATATACATATCCACGTGGACTTTATTACCACCGCGGCGCAACCAATCCCATGTACATATATACTTTATTTATCCTATCGCTGGCACAGACACACCTCTTCATAAGCGATTCCATTTAACCGAACCAATTGTAAGACAAATTTTTAATGGAACATTTGTATTATATATATGAAAAAAAATAAATATATAGTACATGGTTTTTTATGTATATAGTGGAGCTTTATATTATATATAGATATACTATATTTATACTCTTATATTAATATATAATATATGATAATAATAATTCCGTTGAATTATTTATTAAAATTAGGATAATTTTTTGTTATTTTATTTTGTCTGTGTGTGTGTGTGTGTGTGTGTGTATATATATTTATATATATATTTTCTTCTTAATAAGATTTTTTTAAATTTTATATTTTTCGTGTTTTTATGATAAAAAGAAGCTCATTTTGTGTTTTTTTTTTTTTTTTTCAGATACAAAATTTTCAACTTCGTGTTATTTCCATTTCCAATGTTGTTGTTGATGTTGATTTGTTGTATAAGAATTATTTAATTTTTTTTTTTTTTTTCATATATGGTGTTTTTATTATGTGTAGCATTGAGTTACTATATAAAATATATATATATATAAATTTTTTTCTTTAAAGAAATAGATTGGTGTTAAATATATACTTAAAAAAAAAAGGTATATAAAATAAAATATTAAAAATTCTCCGAAAAATTCACACTGTGAAAAGCTTTTCGCGTTGCTCTATTATTTATTTTTATGTTTAACAAAGAAAAAGAAAACTTTATATAGGCAATTTTTAGTTTTTGTATACATCGATTTAAATGTTTAATAATTAATAAAGTCTATGTTGAAAGACAATAATATATTGTAGTATATTTAATTATTTAGTATAGATCCGTTTATAGTGAATATGGCTATAGGATATAAAAATATAACAGATCCATCCACATAAAGTCAATGGAAATTATGAGAATTTGCTTGTACATTAGATGCGCAAAGATTGTGTACAACGCTGCACTAATAAATTATAACTATTATATATAAATGTAAGAGAAATGAATCATTTTGATGCTCTTATTTATTAAAAAAAAAAAAATGATAAAATATTTACAACTTTTATAAGCTGAATTTCATCGACTATACACTTTAATTGCTGCGACAATCTGGATGGAATAATTAAACTTGAAGGAAATGGCAAAAAATAATAATCTGTGGTGAAATTCCAAAAAAAATTTTTTAATAAAATCGATATTTGATTAATAGTTTGTATGAAGAATAAATATGTTACGGAAAAAAAAGGGCCTGTATAAAATACACACGCGCGTTACCATTACCATCGCATTCAACAAAACCGAAGAATGGTACACGCAGCTCATGGTAAAATACTCAACAGTACACACGTTGCTATTAATATCTACCTATTGTCCTTTAAATATATATTATTTATTTGTATCCGACAAAGTATAAGGTAATCCTTTGCTCGTCATATATAATGATTCGATTGTGTGGTGAGTTAAAAATTTATTTTTATTTTTTTGTATTATAATGCATTTCAATTTCAGTAGCACAACAAAATATATAACACACACACACACACACACACACAATAAATGCAACAAAGAAAATCAGCAAAAAAAACCGCACAAGTTAATTGTTCAAATAAAAAATATATAATAACAAATTGTATTTTATTTTTAGCTTGTCCATATCTTTTTTTGTTAATTCTATTTTTTTTTTTTTATTATATAGTGAATAAAAAAAAAAAGATAATATAAATAAAAATAAATAATAACATTTTGGTTTTGTGATATAGTCGTCGCAAGCAGTAAATTCATAAGAAAATCTAAAAATAAAAATATAATATTTATAACTTCACACGAATTGGTGTTAATAATTAAAATAAAGTACAGATGTTGTATACCGAATAGAAAAAAAAAAAGTAATTAACAAGATCATTTGCGGTAACATTTTATAATATTTTATTAAGGATAATTAATTAACTTTGTGTGTGTGTGTATGTGTAATTTAAGTAATATAATAAAAGTTAAATTAAAAATTAAAATTATATCAAATATAATTAAATATTGTCTGTTATATATTGATCAATAAATATGAAGAAAACAGGAAAATGGATCATATATTTGTTACAGCATAATTACTTTGTTAATGACAAATTAAATTGATCAATAAATATGTAATATATAATACTAAAAATACATACAGGATCAAGGATAGTATATAACTACAACTACTTGCTATTACATTTGTTATACCCTACCAATATTCTTTATTATAATACATCTGTCCAATGTTTGATCAAAATAAGAAAATATCTCATTGTGATGTGGTTTCACCCGCATATATTTTATATATTTATTTGTGTTCAATGCGAGCGTATACGATTTGAATCATTTACACTTTTTTATAAAACGTGAATTATTTTACTTTTTATATTCTAATAAATAATATTAACTTTGTGATTTTGTATATAGTTTTTTGTTATACATATATTGTGATATGTATGCCTCTGAGTGTAGTGGTAAATAAATATATTTAAAGATAATAAATAAATAATATGAATTCAATTTTAAAAATATTATTATAAATATATATAAATAATTGGAATAAAATTATAGGTCACAAATATAAATTATTATATGATACATATTTTACTTTCAATTTCAATCCATCCGATATGTTTTTCCATTGCATTATAATTATTGTATATTAAAAAAAAAAATTATTATAAATATCAACTGAACGCGATAAATAAATTAATGAAAATATAATATAATATTTATTTAAATTAACCTATAAATATATTGGATGGGGTCAATATAAAATGCTTATATAATTATAAAATTAACAGCAAATATTTCTATAATTTTTGATCACAATTAAAACGTTGTGTATATAAAAAATAAATAAAATATAAATGTAATTTGAATTTTGTGTGACTGTGTCCTAATAAATAAATAATATTATTTAGTGGGTACATTGTAACTATTTAATCAAAACATACATATACAATAAGTACATGGGGATTTAATCCGAAATTGATAATACTATATATCAAATGTATCGTGTAATAAGGAAATAACAATTTTGATTATTATAAATTTACTGATAACCATCATCGTCATCATCTTGTTTTAATATCATACGAAGAGCTATTATATTTTATTATTGAAATTGTATAATTTTTATTGTTATAATTTATTTATTTATATAGGCATAGGCAAATGTATATATCAAAGCATAGAATTTCATTTGAATAATTATGTAAGTAAACGCATATAAAAAAAAACATAGGTATACCTGGAAGTAATCAATCCAAACAGATTTTTATATATAAATGCGGTGCGGTGTTAATTGAATTTAAAATGAATAAAAAAAAAAAACAAACCGTCCCAATTAACATTTCTTTGATAATAGTTACGATAGATTTTTTATTTTTTATAAATATTAGTTATGCGTATAGTGAATTCCACCGTACCCCATCCTCCTCTTATAAAGGTTAAAATAATTATTATAATTTATAAACGTTTTTTCACACACACACACACACACACACACATGTTTTATTTTATATATAACCTTTATTGAAGAAAAAAATTATAAATAATCTGAAATTTGATATGAAATATTATTTTTGTAAAAGAATTTTGACCGGTTTATTGTTTTTTTTTTCCTTCCTTTCCTTCAGGTTATTATTTTTATTTGATTGACTTTTTTTTTCTTATATTTTTATAAATGATTAATTTGTATTATATGGTGTGTGTGTGTGTGGTGAGGCTGCCTCTCTGAAGATATATAAATATCATATGGCTATTATACAATATATTAATTTTTTTATATAATACCACATATTGAGTTTTAAATATTATAATATAATTCTTAGAATCAAAAAACAGAAAAAAAAACAGAAAAAAAAACGAATGCTGTGGTTTTTATTTTTTTTTCATATATAACTATTTTTTCGGTACATAATAAATTGGGATATAAGTGAATGCCATCGGAAAAATTTATATAATTAATGGAGATTATTATTATAAATTAGAATAGTCTAACATTTATCTATAGAATCTACTATATTATATTAAATTTTTAATATAAGAATATGCGTTCGGTTGTGGCGCTGTGCGTAGCGTTGTTACCTGGAATAAATATTTGTCGTATATTTTTACACCACATTAAATTATGTGCGGAGTATGTATTTGGTGGCACCACATGGTATAATGGTAATGTTTGACCTTGTTTCGTATTATTTTGTTATCGTATTAAAATCTTATTATCACAACCACACCAATAATTGTAATAATTTTTAATTAACACTCTCTATCTAATAAATAAAAAAAAAAAAACACACTCAATACAATAACAACAAAAATTAATTATTTTATAAATTTATAGCATATAAATTGTGTGCGCAATGAAATGTTAATTAATTATAAGAAGGTGATAATAATTATTTAATTTAATTATATTTTTATGTGTGTGTGTTTGCTACTATATATTATTAAATATATAAATGTTTATAAATATAATTTATATATAATATATTTTAAAAAGAATATTTAAAAAAATAATAAAGATTTGCATATTTTAATTTATTATTTTATTATTTATATGGTGTGTCACATGACATACGAATAAATGAAAAATTAAATAAATATTTCTATAAATATTTATAATTATTATTTTTGATTTACGAATATATATATATATGCGATTATATTATTGTGTTTGTTGGATTATGGGATATTCATATATCGTCATTTTCTATATTTAATCTGTGCCAAAAATATATTATTATAATCGTGGCAATCCACGTAAAATGTTCTTATTTTTATATAGCAAATTATTTAATTTATTCACACATTTCAAATATAAGAACATTTTACGTGGATTGCCGCCGTGAAAAATATGTTCTTTATAATTTTACTATTTTAAAATGAAAAATAATAAAAAAATGTATATTATATAGTTTTTATTTGCGATGATAAAAATGTTTAAAGATGATGACAAACAATTTATTTGTTTGTTTTTTTTTTTTAATTAATTGTTTGAAAAATATCATTTATTTTTTATATGAATTTTAATGGTTTAATATGTGCTAAAACATTTATTATAAATAATTACTTAATCTCACATATAGTAACAATATAAAAAATTGTATAATAACAATACAATATTCGTATACAATTTATATCGAATGTATAATATTGTACCATATATAAAATAAATATAGTGTGAAACATATATGCCGATGATATAGAATTCATAGTGGGCGCAGTGGACACATTAAATTTAATTTATAATGCAATCGAATGTAATGCAATTAAAAATAATAAAAAAGCGGTGTATATCGGGATCGGTTTTTGTTGAAGTAAATTTTGTGGTTATTTGTGGACAGATTTTAATAATGTCAATTTGATGACAGTGTTTGTATATGTTCCAATAAATTTTACTATTTAAATTTTGAAAAATTAAATTAAAAGTCAATCCAAAAGCAATTCATATACCAATATAATCTCAAAAATAATAAGGTTCAAAAGATTATTATTATTATTATTATTATTATTTATGCAACTAAAGAGTTATGTTAATGTTTGCAGCATTATAATTATATTTATATATATATATTTAATATTTGTTTATATAATTATAAAAATTAATAAATAATAAATAAATATTAGTTTAAAAGAGAAGAACAAATATTAAATAAAATATTTGAATATATGCAAAAAAAAATTAAAAATTACCCAGTAGCAAAAACACAATTATTTTTTCTTTATAGATTTAAAATAAATAAATTTATAATTTTAATAAATTATACTAATTAAATATTAAATTTTCTCTATTTCACATAATAAATACTATAATATAATATATGTGTGTGTGTGTGTGTGTGTGTGTTGTTATGGTTCATTTCACAAAAATTTATTTATATTCTCTCTGTTAATAATAGTACAAATATCTTATATTAAATTATTAATATATATATATGTGTGTAAATATAAAATGTATTATTTATTTAAATATATATTTAAATATTATTTTTATTTATTTATTTTGTATTTGTGTTAACACAGTCACTGTTTTATATATTTTACCATATATATATATATTTTTTTTTAATAGCTTAGAGAAAATTAAATAATTGAAAAGAATAATAATTATATTATATCATCAATATAATATAAAATATAATAAAATTAATTTTATAGAAATAATTTTATTTTATTGATCAAAAACTTGATTATTACCAAGTTATTTTATTTATAAACATAATTGTATGTAGCCGTTTTTTATATAAAAATATATTGTAGTTTATACAGCAAGAGGCTTAACATATAATGGTAATACATTAATAGTTTTCCATCTATTTCATATATTGTATATATATTTATGCTAATTTAATCCAATTATATATATAAGGTGAAATGAAAATAGTAAATGAAAGATAAAAATATATAGGTGTTATTATTAAATCAATCAGATAAATTTTATATCTACTCGTAATAGTCGTCTAAAATAATTATCTTAATAATAATAATAATAGTAGTAATAATATTTTAAAATTGTAAAAATACATATAAAACACTCAAAACAGTAGTCGGCAGCATTATAAGAAATATGAAAATACAAAAAGTTATTAATAAATTTAAGAGATACAGAAAAAAAAAACGATAAAAAAAAACTAAATTAATAATAAAAACAGAAGAACAAAAAAATAAACAAACAAACTAAACTCAGTGATGTTGTTTTTAGTTAACACAATTAATAATACATAATATTATTAATTGGTAATTCTTGTTTTTTCTTATTTCTTACTATAATATAAAATACACGGTCCATTTCTGTTTTATTTCTCATTTCTCAGAGTCTGTTCCATTCCATCCAGATATATATTGTACAATATATATATATATTAAATACTATACCATATAATATTGATATAATAATCGTATATAATTGAAGGTTATATATTAAATAAAATAATATATATAAGAAAATTAATTTTTGTATAAAAATTTAAAAATTAAGTGAATGGTGAAATTAAAATATTATATATAATTAATTGTTGTATGTATATTTATAGAAAAATTGAGTTAATGGTGCGACCGGTCAGTGGTGATATTGGATTATAACAATTTGTTATACTATTTAAATAAATTTTCTATGGAATGGTATTTTTAATATTATTTTATTATAATATTTATTTTTAATTTATTATTAAAATACCATTTTTAAAATAAACAATAATATATTGTATTTAATTTTATATTAAATTGAAAACTGATTTTAAAAATTCAAAATATGTAAAATATAATAATTTTGTTGTTCAAGTAAAGATATTACTATATTTTATAGCAAACACAATTTTGGATAACTAATGGATTTAAAACTGTTAACCATCCCTAAAATAAATAAAGGTGCAATCTCTAATCGCACAAGAAACCCCATAGAGGATAATAAAATTATTTTAAAAATTTAATTCATTCTGAAAAAATTTTTCTGACAATTTTGTACTCATTACACATTATTCCTACAAATTTTTGTATGCATTTTTGAGAATTGGATTAAACAATTTATATGAATTTCTAAAATATTATAAGAAATCTTGAACGTTTTGGTAATTTCTCAAATGATTCTTACCATATTTAAATGTAATACCTCATTTTTATAGAATCTGTCATGTAAACTAATTATGGGTATATAATTTTCTAAGAATTTCATAAATCGAATATTGAACACTAAATTCTACTCTTATAGTAGAAATTTTATTAAAAATCGATTTCACTCGACACGTATAGAAATTTTGCATATATGCAATAATAACTCTTTTGCTTACTTTATTGAAAAATTTAATTTACGTAGTCATTTTGTTCTAATAAAATTGATTGCAAATAATAATAATAAGTAGAAATTCCTTGCTCATACTATAAAATTTGCCACAGGTGTATATTTGAACAGAATTGTATGTGCTGCAGCAGCACACATTTATGTTATTAGACGTTTAAATTATTGTTAATCGAAAATGTAAATAGATTTTTCATTTATATAGAGCGTTTCTGTCAAACAAATACTATACAATTTATTTATAGCTAAATTTTTTTCTGCTAATAAAATCGTTTAATGATATATGCAGTAAAATTATCAAATTTCTAGAATCTGTTGTGGTTGTTTTTTTTCTATATAGTAACTTCGCCATCAAAAATTCTGAAAGTCACCCCTTTGTGTGTGAAATATTATACATAACATGTTCTATATATGTAAAATATGTAGGCATTGTTCGAGGACTAGGATTGAAGTCAAATATAAGAAAACGGATTCCAAATTTGAGCAGAGAATAGATTTTGCTATGTATATAACCGGTGGATTTGGAAGTATATATAGAATGCGTATGGCGAAAGATCTACTATTATTAATTTGTTACAATACAAATGACTGTACGATGGTCTACAGTAACCATGTGACTTCTACAGATATTACAAATACTTTACAAAGTTATAAACCTCTGAATATTTTTGTACAAACGCGTATAAATAATAAATGTATATAAAGAAAAATTTAAATAAGCAAATAAGCTTTATTTCCATATTATTTATTTATTTATTTATTTATTTATTTATTTATTTAATTTTATTTTTATTTATTTTTGCAATGCATTACAAAACTTTTTCAATCGCTTATATATTTATTTTGTATATATTGACTATTTTTTTTTTTTTAATTTTATTATTATTTGCATTTTATTTTTATGTTTTACGTTTCCAATTTTTTTTTTTTCTTTTTAATATATTTATTTTATGGGGAAAAAAAAATAAATGCATTCGTCTCATTGTAAAACTAATTAAATTAAGCAAATTTGAAACACACTGTTTTATTTTTTGCTGGTATCTGTGTGTTAAAATGCAATGTTAAAAATGCAAATATATTCCAGTGATTTTTTTTTTTTTTTTTAATTTTATTTTATACAAACACAGAAAAAAAAAAAAGTGTATATTTATTTTTTTCTGTTTTCCATTTTTATTTGATTTTATTTCTTTTTTTTTTTTAACTTCACCGGCTGGGAAACGGTGCGAGTAGATTATATGAAAAAATTTTAGCTGATTTTTTATTTTCCGGATAATGGATGGTAAAATATACAAATATTAAAGTTAAAAATTTAATTATATATTAGCTGCGTCAAGACAGCATTGTCGATTATTGTTGGCGGTGTTCATAGTTTTGTAATTTAAATTAATTGTTTTATTTCGTAGCCTCTGATGCACACATAAGATGCGAATATTCGTTCCTGGTAACAATACAACAATATAGTGCACTCATCATTAGCAAGATATATATTATATAGGTGTACTCTGTGTGTGCCTGTGTACAATACATATACCAGGTATTATATATATCTATATAGTTTTTAAATCGTGTGTTACAAGTTTGTATTCAAAGTGGTGTTTTATTTTTTATGTTTTGTTTAAATTTCATTAAAAAAAAAAATATAAAATAAAAAATGAAAAGCTTCTGAGCGCGATATTTGAACTAGTTGTTTTTTTTTTTTTTAACAACTGAACTGAATGAGCGCGTACGTATATTAATATTTTTATTTTTTTCAGTTTTTTTTATACACAAATGTTATTTTTATAAAACAAACATATTTTCAAATGGTTGAAAAAATAAAGTCTAATAGTTTCTGGTTTATTCTGGTTTAATATAGACTTGGTTTTTTTTATTTTTTTTTTTGTGTTTATAAATATCCATTGATAAGTTTTATAGTACATTCAATTTTCATATATATAGACAATATAAGTGAATGGGTTAAGTGTGCATGAGTATGTAATATACGTTTTGTTTAATTAAATTCGAATTTAATTGATTTTTACAGCTGAATCCTTTATTTATTTATTTATTTATTTATTTATACATAAAATTTTATAACAATATCAATGTAATATTAAGCGTATGCTATTCATTGCGGCGGATAGATTGCGACATTTCAATTTACCGTACTGACATAAGGAAAGTTTAAAAGTTACGCCAACGAATATCTCTATTCAAAAATATGTTATTTGATGGATTAATTAGACAACGCTAATGGATGATTGACTCATGTCATAAGAATAATTGAATTAATATAAAACATCTATCAAAACATAAATTGCAGAACAATTGGTGATATACTTATACTCACTTATGTGTAAAGAAACTGTAATGTTAGATAGTATAAAAGGACATACTTGGCGCATATCGTTATGTCTGAGAATAATCAATTCGCATAAATATATATATATATAGATCACTTGATAGAGGAACGAAAATGATCTGTTTAGAAGGGCTCAATACATTTATAGTTATTTATACATTTATATTTTTTTTTTTCTATTGACATATTATAATTTAAAGTAAAAGTATTTAATAACATTCAAAAAGGATTTTCCTATTTAAAAACCTCGCAGACAAAAGTCTGCACTTTTTAATTGAAACCTGGTGTTTATAGGATAATATACATTTTGTTAAAGAAACACGACAATCATTTGTTGTTGTGGTAAATTAAGCTTTTTTTTTTGACTTTCGAAATTATGTGTCAATAATCAATTGATCAATATGTCTATTTATCATTTTAATTTTGGACCAGATATAATAATAAATTTAATAATTATTGTAATATACTTGTGTGTTTGTGTGTGTGTTAATATTCAAATGTAATAAAAAGAAAAAATAACAAGGTTTTATCACAGAATATAATAAATATTTTATATTTATGCAAAATTAAGTGCGGGTTTATTATAACATTCACATAACGACGAATTATGTTTCTTGTAAATTATTATTATTTGCATATATAATATACAATTAAGTGAAATCTTTCTCCTTTATATATAGATATATATTTTTGTATACACTCTCGTATATATTTAAATATGAATATAAATGTTAAATTGTATATAAATAACAATTTATATATATATATATAATATAAGAAAAACCATTCACAAATACCTTGTTTAAATATATGTTTTTGTTGTTTGGCGTTGTTGTTGTTGTTGTTGTTGTTTCATTTACGTGTTCGTGTTCGTGTTTAAAAATATATACAAATATATATATATATATATTTATATAGTTATAGTTACTTATTTATAAACAGTAATAATACAACTTTGTTGAAATATGTATAAATTTCAGTTCAGCTTTTCTTTTTGTATTATTTTTATTCTGTAATGTTTCAGGTTTTTTATTCATTTTTTTTTTAACTTCTTATGCCCAGGTATATGGCCGTATAATATTTCTTCTTTTATTTTTATGTTATTATTGTTTTATTTATTGTTGTTATTGTTATTGCTATACATGAATGTAAATTAACATTGATCGGTGTTTCAATCATTTTATATAATAATAATAATAATAATAATTATTATTATTATTATTATTATTATTATTATTATTATTATAATAAACAAGGTTTTATATATATATATATTTATACGATTATTTATTTATATACAAAGATATACCCAGCGTACTTTGTGATGCATCTCATATATAAAATGTAATTAAGTATACAAAAAAAAAAAAACATAAGCCGTAAACAACAAAAACAATTTCTTCTTTTCTGTATATGTACTCGTGCATATATATATACAGAGAGATGATGTTACAACTCTTTACAATAACAACAACACCAACAATCAGAAAAAGATAACATAAATAAAAGAAATTGCTATTGGAACACAGCATATATTGGATGGAAAAAAAAAAAAAAGCTTCATGAAGATTTTGTTATGGAAGAAGATCGAAGAGATCAAAAATGTAAACGAAAAAAAAAAATTAACTTAAATAAATATAAGAAAATCGAGCACGATGAATTAAAAAAAAAAAATAAAAAATAAGACAGCTTAAAGCAAAAAAAAAAAAAACATAAAACCGAAAAGGAAATGAATAATTGTATATTTTATCCGTCGTCGTCATATCACATATATTATGCGGATTAAGCCGCCTTCATAATTTGTTTGGTGTATTTTGTATTATTATTATTATTATTATTATTATTATTATTGTAATATTATTATTATTATTATTATTACTTTTTATTTTTTTTCGTTGTTTCATTGTTATACCACATATAAATGTATATACAGCGTTATTAAACCTTTCATTTGATCACGAAAAACATTCGATATATATTACATTGGTATTACTTGTTGCCTTTTAAAAACACGATCTTCTCCTATAAGGTCAATAAGTTATTTTGTTGTATGATGTTGGATATAAATATATATATACTATGATCTCTTTACACACACACACTGTGTGCATTTGTATACTATATCACATCGCATAACAAACAATATAACATATGTTTGTATTATAATATACAATTTTATGTGGAATATTTACATGTTTTTTAACGTCGATTTGGTTGTAATACCACTTTATACATAAATAGTTTGTATGCGAATACATTCAAAGACTGCCCGGTATTGTATTTTACGTTCCTAAACTTTAAACATGTTCGATATATATATATATATATATATATAAATTCTCACTTATACATCCTTTAATTTGATTACCATAAATTTTATTTGATAGATCTTTGCGTTCAGCCATTAACGTCAATACACCAATATATAGTCGTATATACATTTATAATATTTTGTTATTAACATTTGAATCAAGAATTTCTGCAAATTCTAATCAAGGGTTTAGATAACCTTTCCACCACATATAACATATTATGAAATATGTACCGGTACGAGTGGAATGAGAACAAATCTAGGTATGAGGTACGAGATATTACTATGTAAAATTATGTAAAATTTATTTTTATACAGAAATTTTTCATCTGGGTTACCATTTGTTTGGTTATGGATTAAAAATAAACGGTTTTCTTAGAATATATATGGTGGTGGACACTATACTCAATGATTAATAATGTCTGCACACACTCACACTGTATCATTTGTATAAAAAAAAAAAACTAATGGAACTATAAGAAAATATATATTTTTCGATAATTGTAGACCAAATGATGAATTGTTTTACACTCCAATGTGGTGACTACCATACCAACATGACTCTGACGTATGTAAACTCCAATAATCTTAAACTAACTAACTAAGATTTGCTTATGGATTTTATTTAATTATAACAATTTCCATTATAATCAAATGACAAATATATCGTTACATAAATATGGTATATAAAAAAAAAAAAAAGGTAAGTAAAAATATAATCACATTCACAATTAAATATACGCACAAGAGAAACCTATTAATATATTCACAATAAATAATTACAAACATATAAATAGAATGCTGTATGTGTAATTACAATAAACGAACAATTAATATTATAGCATATAATATAATGTTAAATAAATATATTGAAAAAAAAAAAAAAAAAGTATGCATTAAAATAAATATTTTATCATGCGCATAAGTAAATATAAAAAGTAATACACAATAACCAAACTTTATTACAATTTCTAATCGAAAATTCTCTAAAAGAATGCCAATATTTATTAGCTTTATTAGCTTTATTCTCATATATATATTATTCCTAATTAATTTATTCTGTTTTATTTAAAATAATTCCAATTTTCCTTTACAAACCATAATGTTACCTATGATTATTTATAGATTTTAAAGTAAGCTAATCTAATGCGCATTATTTTAGTCAAAACGCGATATTTAACATTTCTTATAGCTTGGCAAATGTTTTTTATTTTTTTTTTATTTATTATTATTTATTATATATATTATTTTATTATATTTTTTTAATTATAGTTTTTTAAATTAAAAGACAATGCAATTTTATTTATTTAATATAAAATGTATAACAAAAAAACTCACCGAAAATATCGTCAAATTACAATGGAAAAAAAAATAGAGGAAAAAAGTACACACATTGGAATATATATATATTAAAAAAAAAACACAAAATACATTAATAATGCAACAATTAATAAATAAATATTGAAATAATTAGTTTTACAATTAAAATAAAGGTAAATAGTTAAAAGAACACATTGAATTTTCATTAAAAAAAAATTATTTCTACACAAAACAACAACAAAATAAAAAAAGAATTTATTATAATTGCAAGAAAGAATTTAGTTGCGTGTTGAGTTGATAAAATTTTTTTTTGATTTGATTGATTCTTTTGTTTTAAAATTGGTAATAAAAAATTACGGTATTAAGAGAAAAAAAAAAAAACCAAATAAAAGAATGTGCGCGCACTACAAAAAATTGATTTGTACTTTATAGTCTATACCCCTCACTCCATTGTTGTGAGTATTCGAGTAGGTATGTTATATATTAATAAATTTAACAATAGTAATAATCAGTAACAATCAAAATAACTATTTATGAAAACCCATTAAACATTATTTTTGTAAATTTTTGAGTAAATGATGATATTTCTATCTGCATGTAGTTAGCGCTACTCGTTTTTAAGGCATCTGAGGCAACATACCAAACATTACTTATATACAATCATGTTGATAGATTTGCGTATGTATTTAAAAGAATTTAACAATGTACCAATGGATTTGTGCAATAATGTTTGTGTAAATTTAATGTGATTTTTCGATAAACCGATTCGAAAATCAATATAGGCGATGGGTTATGTTAAAGTAATTGTTACAATTTTTATATTTTTCAATAAATAAACAATATGTTTTGATGAAATCTTTTGTTGTTTATTTATTGAATTTCTGAATATAATAAATAAAATTATAGATAGTTTCCTAATGGTAAATAATTATTTCTTATATTAAAATGTTCACCAATGTTCTGATAATATTCAAAGCAATCAATTAGAAGGCCAACGATGTTACCCTTCTCCGGCAAAATGTATTCAGATTAATAACCATTCAAGTTTTATATCTTCACACAATTTATCCCGCTCAGAAATTTTGAATGGAAAATGTACAGATAAATTTAAAATGCTCCCCCATGTTAGCGGCTATTGTTTATTTTCATTAACGGATTCCAAAGAACGCGATTGTGGTTATGTAGCTAACAATACTATTTTTTCTTTCTTATAATATGACAAAAATTATAATTATTCATTGTGTTGTCGTGTAAAAAGTGTAAGTCAACACCTTATTATTCATCACATATGATATGTATATATGATTAATTTTATGAATCAATAGTTGGTTATACCTGCAGATTGATAATCATATATAAAGAATAACATCCTAACAACTACACTAATTTATGATAATATCAGCATATATAAACTGGAGCACAGACACAAGTCTACGTAGCTTGCTTTGTTCGGACTGATATAGGAGCTCAGTGAAGCATTGAAAAATGAAAAAAAATTCAGTGTATTACGATAATAAGCGTCACATGTATGAATCAAAGGATCTATAGAGAAAGAAAGGATCTATACCGGCTGATGTTTGCTTCAGATGAGGTTTTAGTTCAAGTAAACAAACATGAGGTACAAAGATGTCACAAGCCTCTATGTGGTGCAAGAAAGATTGAGGAAATATGAAGCTTTTGTTGAATGAACACGCTAAAGTTGTGAACAACAAAATCAAGTAAAGTATACTCATCATTTTGGAGAGCTTTCTCCTCCAATCAATGTGTCACTTGTGAACAACGATTCAAATGTATTATATTATGCGATAGAAATTTTCCTACTTTTTAATCTCAAACAAATCTAAGAAAATATTAAGACTTAATGATGGAATTTTATTAAAAATTCTACTGAATTAAGTTGTACGCAGCAGCACCAACAGCACCAGCAGCAGTATATACATTTTTCTTTTATAATACGCATATTTCTGTAACAATTACAATAATAAAAAACGGAAAAGAAACAATGTTAAGATCTTTTCTTTTTTTGTTTTTACTTTACACTATAACGAGTATAAAACGTCAAACCGGCCCGATGATCATGGGCGTTTTATAATTTATGTATATCTTTTATTAATATTTTTTTTATTGAATAAAACGAAAAGCAAAAAAAAAAAAAAATTTGTATCTTCATTAAAATAACACAAATTTTTTTATATATATTTTTTTTTTTCATTCTATATATATAATATTTTTCTTAAATATTTATGTACACACAATATTTATTTACCAATAATTTATTTTAAATGTTTGTTATATTCAGAAGAAAGAAACAAGAAAAAAAAAATTAAAAAACTACAATGACATGTGTTTGTATTTAATGATTTTATAGTTTTGTTTAAGGTTTATGGATGGGATGTAAGAAAAAAATAAATATATGCAATATATTTATAAGAAAATCAAGGCGAGGCGAGGAGGCTAAGCACAATTTAACTTTACCATTCCTCTTAATTTCATTCATATACATTTTTTTTTTTCATTATAATAAAAGTTAAGTTAAAGTATATACGATTTGAAAAGTATCGACCGGATCGATTGTTATAAACGTATAATCTGTGGATTGTAATATAGTTTAGTATGTTCGGTAATAAATGGTGATATAATTTGCACAAGATGTTGAATGTTACTTTACTCTGCAGCAGATCTCTAACGATTTTAAACATAATAATATTAATAATAACCGCGTGCACCAAACAACAATTGTGTTTTTTTTTTTTATGGGAGTATATGTTCTGTTACATATATATTTATGGTTAAAATAATAATATAACAATAATAATAACAATAATAATAATAACAATAATGTAAAAGTTGTAGTTTTTTTCGTTACATTATGAAGCATAATCTCACGAATCACATTTATAGGTATTATAAAGTTGTAATACGAATACCAAATGCTTATAAGATTATTATATAATGGATAATTTATATATTAGGAAAGATATTTGAATTCAATTGAAATGCTATTATTAAAATTCAATGGATTTAAAAACTGCTCCCCAATTATAATAGATTATATTTAGTTATTGTAAATTGTATTTTATTTATTTATTTACAAAAAAACAAATAGAGTATTATTATGAAAATTTTTAAAATCTTGGTATAACCAATTATATGGAACGATATATTTGAAATTGTTGTTTTTATAAATTTATGGATGGATATATATTGCGTAACAACCAAAATGATGATGTGTAAAAGAATATATAATTTAAGACAACACTAAAGTTTGGTAAACAGTGCGGCGACAATATTTTAAAAACCTCTATATAATATTATACCATTCGAACAGTTCAATGATTCAATTGAAATTATCAAAATATATAGATAAATAATTAATTATGTTTGTTTAATTCTATAATTTTTAAATTGTAGTACTGTAATAACACAAAAAATTGAAAATATTGTGTTGGACTCGATATACTCAAAAGATTAAACAATGTCCAAACATACCAGCATACCATCATTATTATCATTATGATCGCATAAGAAAAAAAAAAAGGGAATTAAGGTGAATTATTATTATTATTATTATACTCCCATGAGGAATATTGAATGAAATTAATTAAATATGCTCCACACTATGTATAAGTAGAGCAAAATATATCTAGAATATTAATGTAAATATTTTAATATACACAATATTTACTTGTAGTTCTCATCAATTTGATCAATATCTCGCTTTAGTTTGAACGACATAAACTTCATACACTCTAAATTATAATTCGTAGATTATTCCCGAGTAATTTATAATTTATAAGAATCGGTTTTTTTTGTGCAACAAATAGATTGTTAAAGGTTTTCTATTTTTTTTCTCATAAATTATTATCATTATTTCTATAAACAATATTGATTTAATTGTTTCACCACATCGTACAGAAAAAGCTTCTATTATATATGAATATAACCAAAAATATATAAAAAGCATTGCGTGTTTTGTACGGTGGATATACTAATATTTAAATTGGATGTTGATTGCACAGAATTCGAACCTTTTGTTGCTGAGTGAAAAATGTAACAATTATATAAATTTTCCATAAAATTGAATATATGGTTCAGTAATGACAAAAAAAATAAAAAAGGATCTGTGGTGTTAAATCTGGAGAATATATAGAAATACAATGGATTAGAAAGCAATTCATAAAGTCATTAAGACGTGGTTATATGTTGATGGACAACTATGAATGAATGCATTATTGTCATATATATGTTATTATTAAAAAAAAAAAATATGTTTTTAATTTCGTCGAATATGTGTTCATTATCTCTGTACCACCTAATTCATATTATTATTGTAAATTATTCTATATGTGTTTTCTTTCTCAAGATATTTGTCTAATATGCACACACATCTGTACAAGCTGTGCGATGATATAGAATAGTATGAAATACCATTTCAGATGAATTTCGCCGCGTAACACCGGTACCTTTTCTCGTCATATAAATTTATTTAAATAAAACAAACACATATTTGATATACATATGACTAATAAAAGTAATGGCAATCGATAAATTATGAAACATATAATTTTACTAATCTAATAATTTAATAATTTAATGACTATCTTTAACATTGATTTAATACAATAATATTATACAGAGAAAAAAAATTACTAATTTGTTTTATAATGGATGACGGCGGCGGCGGCGGCATTTATTAAATATAATTGTAATTCAATGAAGTATACAATTTTTTTTTTCAAAATATATTGTGTGTCGTCAATGACATTGTAGATAATATAGAAACATATATATTTTATTAACCCTCGCTCGCGATTTATAAACGTTATTATTTTTATAATATTATACGAACAATAAAATAAATACAAATACTCTCTGAATTGGTATTGTTAAAAAGATTACGTCAACAACAAATATTATCCATTATTTATAATTATCATATAAAAAAAAATAAAAATAAATTATAAATAAAATAAAATAAAAAACAACCCATAACAAATATTATTATACATTTTAATATAATTATATATTATATACCAACAAACATAGTATATTTAGGATCTAATCAAATATTTGTTATATATAAATTATATACATAATAAATACACATATAATATTATATATATATAAAATTTATATCTATTATATATTATTCTCCTATATACAATATTATGTAGACTTTTTATTTTTAATGACTATACACATTAATATGTTTTTTTTTTTATTTTGTTATAGTTAGATATTATATAGTTACACTAGATGTGTATATAGATATAAATTAATGGATAAGAGATCAAGATATGTATGTTTGAATATGAATTAAATATGTATAAAAAAAAAACAACAAACTCATTTTCTACATATTATTATTATTATTATTATTATTATTATTATTATTATTATTATTACTATAGAAAAAAAATTATTCAATGGTTGTAACAACAACGACTGAAACGTAAACGTATATATATATATATATATATAGACGACGATGGTAAGCTTAATATATCTTGTATATAAATGTATGATGGATGTATACAACATGTAATATTTACACAAAATTAGATATAAAATGTTAATATCTTGCCATATCATCATTATGAAAATAAATAATATTAAAATACAATGTATATGCCGCGTATATATAAATAGTACCTGCACACAAACACATGTACATATAAAATGCGAAGGTATACTGTGATAAGTATAGAATTGACAACATAGAAGACGCCACAGCTATCAAACTTATTATTATTATTATTATTATTATTATGAATACGTATAATCTTTCCTACATCCCACCTGCGTATTATTAGTATTAATTAGTTTCATTTTTTTTTTTTTTTTTGCAAAATGAACAATGTATGAAAATTTATATTGATATAGTTAAAATATTGTTTTGTTATCGATGAGTGAAAAAAAGTATTAAATTATTGGAATAAAAACAATGTATTAGTAAATACCACATAAAATGTGTGAACGTACACAACAACGTCCAACGATAAATCATTTGGTGTACCCAATCCATATATTGATATTAGAACAGTTGAATATTATTATGTTATATATTAAACAGAGTTCTAGAAAGTCATTCCGTCATTCATATAGGATATTTTTCTTCGTTCAGTTTCAATAAACCAGACATTTATTATGAGAAATGTATAAAGAATTTAACACGTCATAGGTAAAAATTCTATACCGAAATGAATGAAATGTTCGCTTATGATGAGAATAGTTTGTTAAAAAAAAAAAAAAAAAACACAACATTTTTTGAGTATAACACCGACAATTCAAAAACAGCGCAAAGAAAATGCATGGATGATGATGAAATATTAGCATTCCATAAAACATGTTCATATTGTTTGTATTTACAAAACCCAAACATAAAATTGCATTAAAATTCGATGTGAATAATAACAATTTACAATTCATTCATATTTACAATACCGAACATAAATCTCTATATAACTTCGCATAGAAATTGTTATAGAATAAAAAAAAAAATAAAAAAAAGGAATAAATAGAATGTACGTTATCTATATTAACTATAAATCAATATTTATCATTATAATATACAATTTTATAACATCAATAATACAATACTGTGAATAGCACAACTAACAATATAAGAAAAGTATACACGAGTAATGAATGGTACGATAACAAATTAGGAAACTACACACAATACGCTAAACATCAAAGTAAACTCATATACCAAAGACACATACTATGCCGAAAAAAGGTTTATACCAACAGTATTAACATATAATACAATTCGTCAAACATTCATTTATAAGATTGAATCGGAAAAAAAAGCATGTTATCAACATAATATTTTTGTTATTTAGTATTCATTAACAATAGAGACTTAATGTCCAAAAAAAAAAAAATAAAAATAAACGATCATAAAACTGTCAGAACAGAAGTATATAAAATACAATATATAACAAATAAAATATAATTTTTAAATGGACAAATGTGTAATTCGAATTTTGTTATATTATATATAATATAATATGACAAAATCGTGTGCAGATATTTTTCAGTAATTACATATCTTAGTACAATACTTGTAAAAGTAATACAGTAGTAGTGATAAAAAAAAATACTATAAATTCTATATAGACTTCTATCAAAATGACCGTATATCTCTTTTGTATTTTATTATAATGCCCTAGCTTATTTAGTGTGCGTAAAATGTGTGATAGGATAATCAAGTACAAATTTTTTGAGAAATTAAATGATTAGAAATAATCGACGGATAATATTTTCATACAATTTCTGTGGGATGGTGTGAATTAATATAAATGGTAAATAATAAAAATAATTATGAAAAAAAATATTCTTTATAAGAAGTTTATCGATTGCACGTGTAATTCATACAAAGAGATTTTATATTAAATGTATATTGTAGTAATAGTATCTGTGGTAACATTTCCTTTATACTTTTTTGATCATATCATGTGTTTTTCCATCAATACCCCGTGTGTCACAATTTCTCATCGGTACTAATAAATGTAGAGTGTAAACATTTTCTTTTGCTTTTTTAAAACATAAAAAATTATATTTTTTCCAACAACTGTATACAGTTTATTGTGTGTGTGTGTATGTGTATCGTATGTGAGTGGCAATACTGTGTGTTATATAAATAAGCCATATTGAAAACAAAATAATTATAGCTCATCAGAACACAAAACCTCAGATAGTCAGATGTCTTATATATTTTTTTTTTAACATTATATATATTTTGCTTGCATTTTAACATTTTACATAAATAAAATTATAAAATACGTTGTATTTTGAATATTTACATTTATTTTTAATACACAATGTACATATTTACACTACCACACACACACACACCAACACACAAAAAAGTGTTATTGTGTATATACACAACATTTCATTTATATATCTCTTTTATCTTTTTCTGAGAATTTTTGCTCAATATAAATTCATATATAATATATATGGTAAAGTTATCTTTTTCTAACAAATACATATTTATATATGTGATTCTTTTAACTATTTATTTGATGATTGCGATGAAAGAGAAAATGGCCATATAGTATATGTGAGTATACTATATAAGAGAGTATAATAAAAGAGGGTATGCATAACAAAAAAAGATGTGTCTGCGTAGTAAATGGATATAATAGCCATCGAGAGATCTTTTATCCATCCATCAGTGTGTATATTGGTGTTGGTATATTTATATATATTTATATGTTAAGCTATACACACAGCATATATATTCATTTATATAATTTATCCATACACATACTCTATACATCTATATAATATACAAAATAATATATGAAAATTTTTATTATATACAATACATTACTTGTTTATATATTATATTCGTATAACATAAACACAAACTCAGAGTATAAACAGCTAAAAAAAATAATATAAAACCATTGACATTTAATAATCAAGTCCACGTGGACTCTATTTCTATCTAGCTTTTACACATAGTAAATATATAAGATTTTCATTTGTTATCTTTATCCTTCTATTTGAATTGAAAAGGTTTCATTTTTTTTTTTTCATATCTATCAGTAAATATGCATGTGTTTCATATATATATACCAATGTATATAGTCAGTTATATATAATATCTATATATTTATAATTTATATATACATTTATGAAATTTGTATACGGTTGGTATATATTGGATAGCGTATATACATAATATATATAGCTATATGTATATTTATGTACATATTCTAAGAAACTATACGAAACAAATTTTTTATTTTTCGATTTTTGAAAGAAAAAAAAAAAAAAAAAAAAAGATAATAAGATAATAAAAGAATTATTACAAAAGTAAAACGATAGAATAGGAATTGAGAAAAAAATAAATATATATATATATATAATAAAGGATCTATATTCTTCAGTGTTTACATGATTCGTACCTTTTTTTTTCTTTTCTCAAATATATTATATGGATAACAAAAAAAAAAAATCTAAATCAATACTATTCTAACGAATACAATAAGATTAGATTAGTACACATTGTCATATTTCAAAGAACTTAAAATAAATGTCACTATAAATAATTTACCATGCGCGCAGCAGATATTATCTAAAATCGTAGCTATAAAACATTTTACTATATTATAATAAATGTATGACTTTGATTTTTTACTACACTAAGTCGATGACGGCTCCACACACACACACACACCCACACACACACACACAATAAAGTATATACTACTGCACTGTAGGAACGTAATATTAACTTCATATTAACCATAGATAAATATTTTCATTCCTGCCTCCTAAATATGGAAATTCATCTATTATATTAAAATACAAATTAATACCTATAATACAATTTTTCCATATTGTATATCTCAAATAAATTAATTATTAAAATTAAAATGTTATTTAAAGAAAAGTTAATAAAACAACAACTTTTCTTAAGTTTAGGAAAAAAAAACGTAAAATTTTTACATATAAATAAATAGAATAGCAGCAGCGGTTGAAGGTGATGCGACCGGCGGTGTTGCGTTTGCGTTAATTAAATATAATTTAAAATATACATTTTGTTCTATATATAATTTTTTAGTATTTGTATAACATCAATTCATTTACATTATTTTTGTCCTTACGTATTCGTTTTTTTTTATTACACTATTTTAATAATGTTTTTACCCCCGCATCCGCGCGAATAAGTCTCCTCTGTGGCACGACAAACAAGCAATCAAATTTAAATACCCGCATCAGTCATAATGTATTGTATACTACATATATATTGGGTTTGTTGATGGAAAAATAAATAATATACACTAACAATATAAAGGTATATATAGATATGGAAAAAATAAATAAACTACGATGAATGGGAAAAATATGAATATTAACAAATACATTTACACAATTTTTTTTTTTTTTTCATATTTATTCAACCCTGTTTAAACCGTTTTTTTACTTCTTCCTTTTTTTTTTTTTTTTTGTGTATCTTGTTCGTATGAGTGTGTCGTCTTTAATAATAATGTATTCACCCTTATATATATCATCTATATATATATTGTATATATATAGGGTATATGCTCGTATATTATATAACGACGATATAAAACACAACAAAGTTATATCTGTATAGACAAATACAAATAAATATATATATCTATAGAACAAATATATAATATTATAGACATTATTGTCTCACTTTAACCGAAAAAAAAACCCTCATTGCTAACAGATCACCCCATTACCCCAATCCCCTTTCTATACATATATATATATATATATATATATATTATATAAATATTCGTGTTTCGTATACATAAAACATTCATATAACATATATATATATATATATACAATATTAAAATACATAATATATTTTATAGATATAACACAATGTATATTATGACTATGTATGAATGTATAGTATAGTATAGTATAGTATATATATATATTCAATGTATAAAGATATATATCAGTACATTGAGTAAAGAGGGATGGATGAAGTTAAATTGGTTTGGTTGTTAGCAGCAGCAGCAGCAGCAGTATATATATATGGTATAGTATATAGTGTAGAGGTAGCATACAGTATATATTGTGTATAGACATTTTACCAAAACCAAACCATTTCATATTATATACATAACATTTTCATTCATTTCATGTTCATGCTCTTTATATATATATATATATATATGGATGGTATAAATTTATATTTATAGTTATATATTATTATAGATAGAGCTATGCATTATTTTGTAGATCTTTTTATATGTACACTACGTTTATATACATTTATTATGAGACGTTTTCAATCCTGTGTATATATACAATATATAATATACAATTCATTCGTTGTTTATATCGTAATATACAAATATATATATTTATATATATAGAAATTGTACGATGTTGTTTTGTTTATGTTGCTCCCTTGGTAACTTGCACATGACACAACATGAAAAAAAATATCGTATTTTTATTTTATTTTTTTTATTTTTTGCCCTGTTTATTCATGTCATATACAATTTTTTTTTTTTTTTTTTTTTCCCTGTGGTGTTGTTGTTATTCGCACTCTCATATCTTCTATACATATATATATATATATATATGCCATACATATATTTATTATATCCTCTTATATTATTATAAAAAAATAAATATATTATACAGTAAAATAAAAAAGTATTTGATGCCGCAGAGAAATAGTAATATATTTCAATAAAAACGTAAATTTAAGAAACATTTATTCGTTAACATATATATAGTATGGTATTTAAATACATAGATTCAATTCGGTTCATGGTAATTGTTAACACACTGGCGGGAGATCCGACCTATTATAACATATGCATCTAAGAAAAATATTCAAAAAATATAAAGGATAAAACTCGGTGCCAAAACGGAATTACTTTTATTTATAAAAATTAAAATCAATGTACATTTTTAAAAGGTATAGTTTTGAGATTCAAAAACACGTTGGCAAACAATTTCAAATATAATATATAAAAAAAACAGCCTTATTGATTTATTCTTAAACTATAGAAGAAAATTCTTATACATATGATCTATAATAGATTCTTAAACTCTCCACTATTCACATATTTTATATATATATCTTGATATAGACGAAAATCTTTAGTATTGTGTATCCTTACAAAATGTGACATTAATTTTTCTTCAATAATAACGGTACAGTAGCACCGAATACTTTTTGATTTTACTGTATTATTATACAAGGATATTTATGTATATATATATAACGTTTTATAGCCATCATGTAAATAACGTATATATTCGTACATATAAAATATAAAGGATATTATATATTTATTTATCGTATACTATTTTTGTTGTTGTATATAGCTGTTTTTTTATTTTTTATTTTTTTTTGTGCTGTTCAATTATATGGTCTGTACGAGCGAAGCTTATATCATATTATAATGTTATATTATATTAATATATATTTATATATGTACACATGGTATATATAAAGGATATAGTATCAAAAAGTTTGTGCAATTTTATTTTTAACATCTATTTTTCGAAATGATTTTTTGTTCAACATTAACTATGTAGAGTGGGCGAATAAATTAAACTATATATATATATTGATGTTGACGGTACTAATTACCATACAAAAATATATAAATGAAAATGTTAAAAGCTTCACACATCATTGCCAATTTTGATTGTCTCTATACCGTTTAAAAATTTAGCATATATACGTAACTGATATAGGTATTTGGTAAACGTTGCACGAAGTTCTTCTTCTACTCAACATTTACAAACAAATTTTGGACAGATATTTTTATTGTATGTAAAAAAAAAACATAAAAACATATATTAATCGTGTGTTCTCAGATAAAGGGAAAATGTATTCGAACATTTTGATTACACTCTCGTATATATATTTATAATATCTCTAAGTATGTATATAAAGGAAAAAAAAAGTGGATTGAAATGAAATGGTCCCATTCGTTTTATATTAATATATATATATACTTATATTATATTTATACACATCGTTGCGCATATACACTCTAGAGACTATATGTATATATGTACAATAATAATATATATACCATATATACATCAATACACGCAGAGGACTAAACCATATATATTATATTACACTTATAAGTTATAACATATGACGATGGACAAAAAAAAAAAAAAAACATATGAAACATACAGAAGAGGGTGATTAAATATTTTAATATATTATATTTGTATTGATAGGGATGTACAAAAAAAAACGTATATAGTCTTCTTTTGGTAACCGATTTAACAGCTGTATTACTCAATTTTATAGTATAGTTCATCATTTATGATCGTCAATAAATTCTAACTAAACGCAAAGTATTTTTGGAATACCAATTTTATTTAAATCATTTGTGAAAATCAATGACAAATTGTGGTTTTTTTAAGTATCTTAGTTTAGTATATCATTGATTATTTCCTTTTCCAGTCACATATAAGTGACAACACAATTTTGTATCAATCATAGTATGCGGGTTATATAAAAAATTTTTTGGTTTTTATCCAAAAACCAAATACATTCTATCTACCCCATCTTTACTACTATATAATTGCTATAATTCAGTAAATTCAGTTTCGGTAAAGACTTGCAGACAATTAAGACTATAGAAATGGTGACAATTGATATTCAATATAATTACTATGACTAGACAATATACAATAATAATTTTTTCTAATACTATATATAGAATGTATATCACTGTATCGAATAACAATAACATATGTATAACTATAAATTTTTTCTAAAACATATATATATACAATTTACACCTGCTGAAATGAATATTTCTATATTATATATATACAAAAACATTCATTTACTGAATATAATCATATATACTGTTCGCAAACGTATACGTGGTATACGATTAAAACTAAAAGTATATTAAGAATTAAATTATAAATTTCAATGCAAAATGGTATATACTTGTGAAATGTTTGTATATATTATATTATAATAATATCATTTACTATATATTGTATATATATATAATCCAATTATAATTATTAAATTTGTGTGTTTGTGTGTACGACATATTATATAGAATTTATATTTATGTATCATATATATATATATATTGTATATGAAAATATCACCCTGTATATTATTAATATAAACATATAAAAGGGAAATATATTTGCATTCAATATACACAAAATATAAATATGTAATATAGAAAATAAAAAAATAATAATAATAATATTGAAAAACTCCGACATTAAAACCAAATATTGAATGTATAACGGCATGGCGTGTACATATTGGAATGAGAGATTAAAGTCTTATAAATTTAATAATATGTATGATGTGAAATTCGACATACATATATTTATATATACGAACTGAGTATATATATTGTATATACCATATATATATGTACAATGAGGAATGCGTGTATGTTTATTACGATATATATATATATAGTAAAAGTATACCATGGCATATATATATATATAATATATATACAATTAAACATATATATACATATAGTTAAACATACGACTGTACATATAAAATATATACATAAAATAAACGCGAAAAATTAAAATATGCGGCATGTTTGATTACAATTTAACATGCCCTCTTAATATGAATTTTCGCTCCCTTTTCATATCCATATATTTACATTTTATATATATACCTATAATATTTTAGTATATACTATTTAATATGTATATAATACATAGTAATATACAAATATATATATATATTATAATATGATATTGTATACATATTATTACGACGTGTTTCTATATAAATATAAAGTTATATATATATATATATTACTATATTTATAATATGTATATATAAATTGTGTACAACATTTTAACATTATAATAACCGATGCGGTGGTGCGATGTACACATAGTTATTATATCATCATGTATTATATATATATGTTGTTATATATATATATATATGTATTTATAAATAGATATGGAATAGAACAGTGATACTGAACTATGTACGAGTATAAAGGTGTAGGTATATATACACATTATATAGATATATATATAGATATACTATGCGAGGTATGTATTATATATGGTATACATAGAGTTTAGTTAGATATTCGTTATTTGAATTTTGGTTGAATAAACAGGATTAAATATACACTGTATGTGTGCTGTGTGCTGTGTGTTGTGTGTGTCTATACATAATAATATTATTACTTACATTTATTTATAAATACACACATACAATGTATATATATATATATATATACAATATATGTATTTATATTTATTATGTATCTAAATTATATATATATATATATAACTAAATACATATTACACAGTATTTTATATAATTATATGGATTTCATGGATATTTGTATATTATATTATTATTATTATTAGGCGAGGGTTGTTTTTACATATTATTTTATTTTTTCTGTTCCATACATATCATTTTTAATTAAACATATCTAATACTATATTGTATATATAGATAATAATAAATTATAACATACGTTCAGTTTAAGTTAATGTATTGAATGTTTTGATATATGGTATATGGTAGATACGTAGCGATATTCCGTCAATGGGTTTTTTTTTTGGTATTTATGTTGACGCATTTTATTTTTGTATATATATATATATACAATATATAAAAATTTACACAACTGATTCTATATATTTATATATGAATGTTTTTTGGTATAGATAATATAGATAATATAGATAGATACCGTATAACTTCAATTGTAATAAACTATACTTTGATATGATCGCATGTTTAACTATTATCGTCGACTATATATGGTACATATGCGTATATATAAAGGGTATACATACTGAAATGATATTCAATATATATATATATATATGTATTTCATAGACTAATCAGCTTATTTTATTTTATGTATAGAACTATATATCTGAATTAAACTGAATATATAAATAGTTCGGTGCTATTGTGTAGTATATTTTATAAAAACAGAATGAAACATCAATATGGAAATAATATTTAGTAATTGCCAATGGTATATATATATTGTATATATAGTAATAATTGTGCTGTAAAAAGTCTTGAAACATCTCATAAGAAATGCATAATTTCTGATAGGAGATTCCCGCGTATGCGAAAAGTATGTATATAGATATTTTATCACCGTTCTTTGGTATACCCTATAGACAAATCTATGGCAACAAGAAAAAAAAATAATCGCACCGCACTTATATTTACAATTAAATTAAATTTGACTGCACATTTTTTTTTTCTATTATTTTTTAATATAGTATATATACTAACAACAATTTTATAATAAATCATTATTTTATATTCTCAATAATTGAAATAAATCTTATTAAAGCATACTATAAATAAATATATATATTGTATATAGAATATAGAGAGAATTAGTTGAAGCAACCCTAATTTTACAACATGATTATAAAATATGATATTTTCTATACTGTTTTTAACCCTTACTATATAATTTTATATACAAAACTTTTATACATATAGTATAATTGTATATGTAAATGTAATATATACCATGTGCTATATAAATATATATATTATGTGATGTTAACCATGATGATGATGATGAATATGATGATGATGATGATTGTGATGATAACAAAATTGTTAGGGTAACATATGTTGACATAATATATATATATAAATACGATAATAATAATAATAATAATAATAATAATAATAATAAAATCACTTATTATTATCTGTTATTATTATTGTTATTATAACTAAATACATATTATTATATTGATAGACTTAATATATATATATTTATATGAATTAGTGTATTTATAAATAGGTGTATAGAAAATTATTAAATATAGGATGAAATTTGGGAAAAAAAAAAACAAAACATAAATAAAACAAATAAATAAATAATCCTTTTATATATGCAAGAGTTGTCATGGATTTCGAAAAAGTATATTTTAGGTATTAAAAACAAAATAATTGTGTAAATATTTGTATAAGGAAGGTAAACAAACACCGATCGGTGGTGGTTACAGCCGGCGCTGGACGAGAGGGTGCGGATAAATAAATAATATGTTTAGAGTATAGATGTTAACATTTGATGATGGGTAACGACGACGACGACGATACATAATTATTATTTAGTATTTTATTTTTTTGATAATTATACACTGAACAAAAAAAGTACGTTGGATCCAATTAAAAAGTAACGTCAATACAATGAAATATTAATTAATTTTGCTCCAACAGGAACATGGTTTATTGTTAAAATGAACATAACATTATATTAAATCAACGAATAATTCATTAAAACATAATACCGAATGAATGAATGTTTTTTGGTTGGTTTAAACAATTGTATAATTGTTTTGATGAATATTATTCATTTTTTCAACGTGTTCTGTTTAATAACTTATTATTTTGTGCATTAGTTAATTAAAGATCTCGAATTCATTCATTCAATAACCAAGTACATTAAGATAATTTTTAAAAATGAAAAATATTAATGAATTATATACATTGAAACATGATGAAAAATTGGCTTATAAACGCTATTCATTGAAATTATGTATACAAATTTATTTTCAGTGTATATTTGGTACGTATAAAATTTTTTTTGGTTTTTTGTAATTACTTACAAATTGGCCCCCCCCTAAAAATATCCCACCCATCAGAGTTCTGCAATCTGTTCTGCGTGCAAAACAATATGATTATAGAGGAAAAGTTTATAAACATAACACTATTCAGTAAGAATAGATAAATAAACATCAAAATTACAAAGTTAGTTTGTCAAGGATGTGGGTGACACACAGCTTTATGTATATTCTCAGACGGCCACCAATTCAAAGAGTTGATTATATATATATCGTCATTATATTAGTAGTATTATATATATCTGTGTCAGTATTATATTATTGTGATCAAAATTCAAATATTTCCATATTACACAGAACAACTCAACAATCATAAATTTGCGTTACAACAATTTAATTACAACATTTAATTAGATAATCAAAATGTATTATATATTTCAGAACACTTTCGTAAATTATTATAATTATTATCGCTCACCATTTTCCAAATTTTTTATTTCTATTAAATTATATTTAGTATTTTTATGTTTGACAAAAAGATTTCGTAAATTATCTAACAACATTTTCTCTACACAATAACATTGTATATATAAAATATAATGTATAACGTTTGCGATGCCATCATATATATGTGTGTCATCTTCAATTAAATGAAGTATTTTATAAGTATAGAGAGTATTTATATATTATAATAGGGGAGAAATAAATATATAATAAGTATTCAAAGTATATAGGCATAGTATAGAGATACTTCAAAAAAAAATTATATTTGATTTATTATGTGCGACTGCGACTACGACGGTGCGGCGGGGAATAGATATTGTGTGAGCTTTATTAAATTCTTTAAAATTAAATTTCAAATTAAAGTGGCTTGACTATATACAATATATATATATCATGTAGGAAACGAAGGAGTGCATAGGGGGTAACATTTATAGTAATAATAAATTTATAGTCTATTCTATAAAATTATCGGTAACGAGATGGTGGCTGTTACGCTGTTACACATGTTGTTAATTTTATAATTCATTAAACATTACCGTAGTAATATATATATATATATGTTATATCTGAAAATCACTTCATTTTTTTTTATTTTTTCTACCCTTATTTTCAACCCTCATACATACGATATCGTCATAACACAAATGAATAAAGATATATGTTTTTTATTTTTCGTTTTTTTTTAATAAACATTATTTTTATGTGGTATTTTTAAATTATATAAACTATTCAAAACATAACGATTGTATAATAATATAATATATCAAGAAGATTATATATGTATAAGTTAGGAGGGTTGTTTTTTTTTTGTTTTTTTTTTCATTGATAAAACAACCCCTATTCAAACAATTTTGTGATTTTGTTTTATATGTGAAACATTCGAAGAAGAAAAAAAAATTAAAATAACAAACCTTTTGTAAATTATTTATTTATGTAGTGTTCTTCTCTTTTACCGAAATTTTAGGAGGATTAAAAACTATCATTTGTTGATTATATTATTGTAATTTTTATATAATATATTTAATTTTTTCAAAAATATACTCTTACCTGAAAATGAGAAAAAAAATAAAAATATGTTTGTTAATAAAAATAATAATAAATAAAGGCAACATTTAATTTTTTTTGTTTTTTTTTTTGTAATTTTATGTTATAGATATGTGAAAAAAAAAAAATTCCTTTTAATTTAGATTTTTTATTTTAAATTTAATTAAAAAGGCAAAAAAACAAAAAAAAATAAATCAACAAAAACTCAGGTAGATATTTTTTTTAGTATATGTGAATTGTATATATTTAATTGAATAAATGACTAACAAACACCCATACTTGGGTTGGGTTTCTTAAAGAAAAACAGAAAGACTATATAGTTATTTATTTTGATTATTTTTTTGGTGGGGTTTTCGTTTATACAATACAAACAACCAGCCAGCTCTAAAGGTATTTAACAAATGTAAAACCTATAAAACTGAAATAATAGCATTATAAACTAAACACTTTTATTTAAATTAGAATATAATCTATTTTTATATTAACTTCACCGATGCGGTTCGACCCAAACAGATAAAAATCTCTAATACAATAGTATTGGTAATTTTTGAATAATATATTTTAACAATTCAAAATACATTTTTCTGATGATAGAACATCGCAAAGTATATATAGTTTTGAATATTCAATATATATTTCCAATCTTTAAAGTTTTGTTTTGATAATAAAAACAATAATTCGTATAATGCAAAAGAAATTAAGAATACGTAGATAAAGTTAAAAACCGTGAAACCGTTTGTAATTGTTTTATATGGATTTCAGAGGTGTTTTGTTGATCGATTATCTTGAGAATTCTGACTATTATTGAATAATTTTTCAATCAGTTGGATACAACAATTTGTGGGAAAATATTTTTAAAGAAGCACCAAATCATTGAGTCAAAGTATAAGTGTTGGCAAAATTCAACGAATGGATAATTAATGATAGATGTCGATTTTTCTGCAACAAAGAATATTTAGGAAATCCAACAACACAGTCGCAGACGTTTTTTTTTTTTTTTTGGTTATGGTGTTATGGCGTATATAATAGGTTTGTAAGATACTGCACTGAATTTATATTTTGATTAAAATTGAATAGGTCAATTCCAGCATTACAAATCTGTATCACACATATCCCATCTTCATTTTTCGACACTATCCGGATTTCTTTTTAAACAATCCCTCCTTAAATTTATCTCAGCACAATTCTTTTCCCTATCCATCGGCGGCTTTTAATTTCATAGAAACTTTACAGAAACAATAAATTGACGCTATACACACACACACAACAATCGTGTGAAGTTTCTTTTCCAAATGAACAACGTGTATACAATACATAGCTAACAAATTCAACAACCTTCTTATTATAAATAAAAATATATAGCATAACTTATTTCCTTTGATTATACATATATAAAAAAAAAAAACTATTATACATTTGTATCACATAATTATTTTAATATTTACATCGTTCATGCATTAAACATTTATTTATTCAGTTTTTTTTGTTGTTGTTGTTGTTGTTGTTATATTATTATTATTCCGATATTAATATAACAACAACGCGCTGCTACACAGCCAACAACAACAATGAAATAACAAAATTTTTATGTAAATTAGTTAATGGTATTATTTCGTTGTTGTTTTTTGTTCTGCTTATTTACAATATTAATGTTGATGTGGTTGTTGTTGTTATTATTATTTTGATTTTATTTTATGTTTTTTTTTTTGAATTTCATTTACCAAAAAAAAGTTTACCAGTTCAATATATATATATAAAAAAAAAACTCTAAAACTGAAAACATTTTCTTCATATTTTTTTACATATACAACAATATTTACAATTAATTGAAATTCATATCATTATTTAAATTTGGCGTTGAAAACATTTATGTTATGCACGGTCGGTTTAGTTCATCGCGCGTATATATACTCCATCCACACATAAATATATATAGTATAGAATAATAGAGTATATAGCTATATGTATTTATAATTTGAAATTTAGGATAATCTTAATAGTTCCGCTCATGAAAAATTATAGACCGTGAAGACGAAGACGAAGAAAAGTATTATATATGATGCAGTTTATAGACTTACATATATTTATATAATTTTATTATATTTACATACACTTTATTTATACATAACTTCGTATATACCAGAATATGTCAGTAATCGCACGTTATTATTAACATACAAGAATTAACATTTATTTTTATATGTATATAACAAAATCAAATGTGTATATAATTAATATCGTCGGTCGGTCGGTCAGTTGGGGCTCAGCGTGTACACACATATATATTGTATATATATATAGATATTATTTGGAAAATAAATTTTAACAACACACAAAGGTAAATTATATATATATAAAATTTAAATGTTAAGATAGGTGAAATAACATATAAATCTTTACACCAATATTTTTTTATTAATAAAACAAGATTATAATTAATTTCATTTCATTATGAGATGTGACCTTGTGTGTGTGTTGTATATAAATATATATATATATATAATGTAGAAAAGTATAGCTAGCGACTAGCATATACATAAATTTTGAGTATAACATATATATACGTTAAAAAAATATTTAATAGTGTTTTTATAATGAATTTTTTTTTATTATACATATTTATTTATTATACATTAGTTTAGTTAGTAGCCAAAAAGAAAAAAAAAAAGGAAAGAAAAAAGGTTTTTATTTTCAAAACAATTTACACGGAATATAAGCGGAATTTTAAGTTAAAAATACAAAACAAGGATGCCTCTTTGATTTTGATTACCATATTTTTTTATTTTGTATATTTATGCGTGACAGAATAAAAATACAGAACAAAATTTGCATAATATTATGAAAAAATTTTAATTTAATACATTTCGATGGTATATAGCAAAAATTATAATATCGACTTTTAAAATTATTCATCATTTTTAAAATTCCGAAAAACATATATATTTTTATTTTATATATAATACATTCAATTTTAATGTATATTCGATATTCATAGAAAACAGTTAAAGCAATATTCTAATACACATCTCATCATTTTAATTTATACTTAATATTATATATTATTATATATAACAGAATATTAATTATTATTTATTATTTTTTCATATGGACCATGATTTTAATAATTTTCAATCATCATCATCATCATCATCATCATATGCGGTGAATGTGGTGGTAAACTAAAAAAGGTTCATTATGAATAATTCAATATTTACTCCGTTTACCTCGGTTACCGAGGCATGCCAAATGAACTCTATATACCATATATAGGTGAATTGATTGCCAGAACATATTTAATTCTATCGAATCGAAATGAATGGAGAAAATAAGATACATAACTTTCATAACAAAACAATTGAATTCAAGTATATGTATATATACAAACAATTTATTAGCTATAGTATATAACACATGGGCTGAAAAGTTTCCGAACATTTTAAGAAGTAGCGCTACTAGAATTTTTTTCATATGATTTTTAGTTAGTACCAACCTTCAAACGATACGTGTGAAAAATTTGACATCAGTTCGACCATTAGTTTGTGAGATATTGCGTTGTGAGTGTAGCTACTTTTGTTATTTGAAAAAAAAAATGGAAAAACACTCCAGATCTGGCCACCAGCGACCAGTTTCCTGTTTGCAGACCTCACTGGAAAGAAATTTAAGAGCAATGAAGAGGTGATCGCCGAAACAGAAGCCTATTTTGAGGAAAAAACGAAATCGTACTATAAAAATGGTATCGAAAAGTTGGAAGATCGTTGGAATCAGTGTATCAGTGCCCGCGATTTGGGATGTATGTTGATGAATAAAGTTTAATTTTGCAAAAAAAATGTTTTTTTCTTAGAATTTTCGGAAACTTTTTAGCCCATGTGTTATAGAAGCCATATAATCTTGGTAGACACGGTGGTAGACCTATAACATTTAATTCTTATTCGTTTATGTTGTTTATGGAAAATATAATAAAAATTATACTGAAAAATAAGAAGAAGACTAAGTAATAAAAAATTCTTTAAAATATAAAAAGAAGAATACATAGTCTATACCACCCCCATCCCTCCCCCCCCCCCACGGTATGGATCACACATTTAAAATGTATATATCGAAAAATTTCGCATAATAGTAGATATATTATTGGTGTCACGTTATATACAAACCGTTTGCATATTTAACAATTCCATATACAGCGATGACCAAAAGTAAGATTATAAATGGGTGGATTCAGTTTTCAGCTTTCTTCTTATCTATCTATATGTAAATATATGTCACACTGCGATATGGAGTAAAGAACTGATAAAACAATATACTACACTATATATATTGTATATATATATATATCTATTTGAACAACAAACCTATATAAGACATGCATATTCATGCGATTTTCAAAATACATATTTATATATATTTATATATATACAATATAATCTTTATAATCTAAAAACTTAATTGCAAATTTTCAAGAAATCATCCCTTCTTAAAATATATAAAAAAAAAAAAAAATAAACATTAATAAAATCAAATAAAAAATAAAAAAATTGAAGTACTCATAAGTTTTTTTTTTTTTTCTTTTTTCAAATATTTATTTATTCCTATTTTTTTTTTTTTTAGACATTTTTTCCAAACAATTTATTCTATGGAGAGAATAAAAAAAAAAGCAGCAACGTACTACATATATAATATATATATATGTTACATAAAACAATATGTCAACATAATTAGGATGTCAAACCACTTATAAACTTAGATTTTGTAAATATACAATATATACGTTCTATATAAATAATAAATGTATATTGAAGAGGGAAACAAAAAGTATTTCATATAACGATATTGTAGATATATTTATAGAGAACATACCAAAAAAATTGTATAATCGGAAGGAAAGAAAATCAAACAAACAAAAGAAAATGTATGTAAATAAATAAATAAATAAATAAATAAATAAATAAATAAATAAATAAATAAATAAATAAATGTATATTTAATAAAAAAAAAAAAGGGGAGAAAGAACCATCAAACAACAACAACAACAACATAAAATAAATAAATAAAATAAAACTATATATAAATAAATGCTATTTATATATTGTATATATATACAATATAAAAAGGACGATATATATATTTACAATATAAAAAGGACGATATATATATATATACAAATAAAATGAACCTTAAAAACCATATTCTCAATAAAAATTGTTTATATATACGTGCAGCATACATATATGTACATATAAAATACATATATATACGAAGAAAATACGATACGATTTTTTTCCAAATGGTTTAAGAAATAACCACATAACCTTTAACCACCCAAAATATATATATATATATATATATATATAACCATCATCATACCAAACCAGCAAAACGTATATAAAAGCAAGAGGAAAAAAAAAATCCTTAAAAAGACTTATCCATATATATAACAAATACATATGTACATATATATACAACGTATTATATATATATATATATTGTAGGTAGTGTGTAAAAACACAAAGTTTACTGTTTTCTCACATTTATACATATATACTTATATAATAGGTCTACCAATATGTGTGTGCCGTTTTTTTAAAAATAAAACACATTAATTCCGGTAATAACAGTAAAAAATTTTTATTGAATATAATTACCATCGTTAAGTATAACCTTTTTCCAATTTTTTGGCAATTTATGAATACCATCAAAATAAAACTTCTCCTCTTTTGATGCGATCCAAGAATCGATCCAATTTTGGACGTCTTCATAATTGTGGAAGCGTTGTGCACAGAGTCCATGTGCCATCGATCTGAACAAGTGGTAATCTGATGGAGCAACATCTGGTGAATAGGGCGGGTGTGGTAACACATCCCATCCGAGTGTTTCCAATGTTTCTTTTACCGGTTTTGCGACATGTGGACGAGCATTGTCGTGTAAAAGAATCACTCTTTCATGTCTGTTGGCCCATTCTGGTCGTTTTTCTTTCAATGATTGATTCAATTTATTCAATTGTCCTTTGTATACCTCACCAGTAATAGTTTGACCAGGTTTCAATAACTCATAATACAGCACGCCCTTTTGGTCCCACCAAATACACAATAAAACCTTCTTTCCATGAATATTGCGTTTTGGCGTCAATTTGACTGGTTGACCTGGATCAGTCCAATGCTTAGTCCGTTTAGGATTGTCAAAATAAATCCATTTTTCATCACCAGTGACTATTCGATGCAAAAACGACTTTCGTTGCTGTCTTTGAAACAATATTTCGCACGTGGTTTTTCGCTTTTCCATGCTTCTTTCTGTCAATTCATATGGAACCCATTTTCCTTCCTTTTGGATCTTACCAATATTGTTTAAACGATTAGAAATGGTTTGTTGACATACATTTAAGGAATCAGCTAGTTGTTGTTGCGATTGCGCATCGTCTGCATCCAACAATGCTTGCAATTCTGTATCTTCAAATTTTTTTGGTGGTTTTCCACGTTCTTTGTCATTCAGATCAAAATCACCACTTTTGAATCGTTGAAACCACTTTCTGCACATTCTTTCTTGTAAAGCATGTTCACCATAAGCTTCAACAAAAATTCGATGACTTTCAGCAGCAGTTTTCTTCCAATGAAACAATAACAATAAACCTCCCCGCAAATCACTTTTTTCTGGCACAAAACACGACATTTTCAACAAAAAAAAAAATATGTTGTTTACACTTTTAGCTCGTAACACAAACTGAGAAAGATAAAGATATAAAGTGAATACGTTCACAAAAAAATATTTCAGCCGAAACCGCCATCATTTAATGCGTCCACAGAGATTAATCCTTGAGCGGCACACACATATTAGTAGACCTATTACTTACATACATATATATATATATACATAAATAATACTCATGTCGATGTCTATACCAATTTCATCCATGATATATATATATATATAAAAAATACAACAAAACCTTTCCAATTCAGTTACTTTACTCATATAACAACTTATACAGATATATATATATATAATATATTACTTCATCGCCCCCGTATTCACATTTAACCATTGGGATTTTCTTCCGTCTCTCTGCCATATACATATATATTATTATATTATTATTATTATTATTATTATTATTATTATTATTATTATAATTTTTTCATATATCTAAGTATATATGGTATTTATATATATTCAACCAACAACAAACGGTTAAGATTCGAAATTTTATGCTTTAGGTTATTTAATATATATGATGAACCTTATATGTACATAAAATATACATATCTATATCTATATACCAATATAGATATACCTACAATATATGTAAAAAAAAAAAAAAAAAGAAGAAAAGTGTATAAAGAAAGAAAACCTTTCCATTTACAACCCCCAGATGTTTGTTCTCATCTATTTTATACATATTTCTTATATACTTATAATATTGTATAAAAGAAAGAATTCCTTTTTTTTTTTTCATCTATTTATTTTCCTTTTCTATATACCAACAATATTCTGCTGTATGTATAATAATGTATAAGTTGACTACTTCTTCTCGAATGTATATCGTATATTGTATAAAAACTCAACACAGTATATATATATATATATGTATGTATACCTTTATATTAGTATTACAAGATATTATATATACAATATATATATGTATATAAGATAAGTATGTATATAATAGTCAGAACACGACGATTCAAATCCTACCCTCCGGTTTTTTTTTTTTTATCCTTCTGTGTATTCATACTTGAATCAATTCTTTACTCAGTTTATATCATATACCATTAGTCTTTTTCAACTTTTCTTCTTCAATGTATATATATAATATGAATGTATATATAAACCTTCTTTTCTTTGAAAATCTTTCTTTACACTATTTTATGTATATAATATACAAAATATATATATTGTATATAGATATATTAAATATATAAAACTTTTATATAGTTACTTTTTATGTGTATATATCACCTTTTTATTTATTTTTATTTTTTTTTTTACTCAACCGCATAAAAATATACACAAGTAATTCGAAAATATATATATAAAAAATTGTATATGGAGGATGGAGAGTTTTGAAAGAAGATATGAAAAAGAATTTTCTTTTAACATATTTTCCTTTCGAATATGTGCATATATATATACCATTTATATTTGTGTTTGTGATTTTATATATTATATATATATATATATATTATGTAATAACGTAAATACATATTACAATACATAACCTATAATATACAATATATATATAACTTTTTTCTTTTCTTCTATATATATATATTTAAGTATATGTTGTCGAAGAAGCTCGATTGTCGTATAGCACAAGTTTTTTTTCTATATAAATATATATATATCTTTTATTTATTTACTTTTTTATTTTATTATGTATATGATACAATTTTTATTTTTTTATTTATTATTATATAGATATGTTTGTTATTTTGTTATTTACAATGTATTTGTTTTTTTTTGTGAAACACATAAAGGAAAAATATAAATAAAAAATATTAAACAAGCTATAAAAGACATGGAAGAAAAAATAAAAAAAAAAATTGATATTTATAGAAATAAGCTACTGTTTAATATTACAAAGAAAAAATAAAATAAAATATGAACAACTATATATATGTACAATATAAAAAAGACGGTTCTCACAGTATTTTATAAATAGTCTATATCGCAACCACCGCCAAAGGTATAACGAAACAAAAAAATATTCGGCGCTATATATTGTAAATTCAATAACAACATTATTGGTCATATATAAATGAATCGGTGTGTCACGTACGCACGCATATACAGCATTTTTTTGCAAAAGAGATGAAATTATTCTTCTTTCCACCCTAGTAACACTGTGTCCGTAGTTTGTCCGCAAAATTTCCGAATTATATGTAATATAGTCTGTAGTTTCAATCCGAGGCATTATCGAATGTCCGCTGGAATTTTATGTGGTGATTGCAAACCCTGTCCATAGATTTTTATAAAAAAATATTTTTGAATTATCCGCGTATATTTCCGATGATAATTTTTACTGATTTTCTTTAGAATTATTTCACGTTACTATTATTCCACAGAATATCCATGAAATTTATATTCATGTGAGCAGATCCACGGATTTAGACAAAAATATCTTTGGATCGTTCATATGTATTTTCGCAAGTAAATTGTCCGTATTAGTAAAAATTAATTTTCTTATGACGATGATGTCAAATCGTGGTTTGATTCAGTTTTTTTTTTTTACCGATAGACCAAAAGTTCTATGCACATGGAATGAAGATGCTGAACGATGGTAAAAATTCATTGATTGTGCATTATTTTTTTTTGTAATAAACAAGAAAAATAAATATATATAAAATATATCGGTTTTAGTTGTTTTAAAAATTATGCAAATAAATTAAAAAAAGGGTGAGAAGCATTATATGTAGATAAAAGAAGTATAAAATTTGAACCACTGTTTTGGATAATTGGTGAAATAAATTATGAATACAATATCGGGCGAATAAATGTTGAATATATATATATATATATGATGTCTGGGTAATGGACAATCCAAAGATTTCGATTGACCTAAATAAAATGCTATTATATTAAGAGGAAAGTCAAATTTCAATATATTTTTTCTATGGAAAATATGTGTCAAAGTACGGACAAATTGTTAACAGGGCACATATATACTGGAAATATTAAAATAGTTATCTTGTGAACATAGAAGTTTGATAAAACCACCCGACCAATTTCAGCATTATTATGGAAAATATAGAAATCGTGAGTTTATAATAAAAAAATTAAAATAAAAATATATAGACATAATTAACATCACCCTATAGATATCTTAAGATTTCTTTGTGTCCCAAAAGACACACAGCATTTTTTTAGGAGTTGTTCAGCTACATAATGAACTCAAACGATAGGAAATTGTGGATCTGTAAATATACTTATTTGGCGCAGACAGACAGTTTTAAAATCCAATCTGAATTACTATAATTGAATTACAATTATATATTACTAATAGTGGGATAAATCTATATATATATATTCAAATCTCGATAGTATATGGCAAACTAAATATATAAAATGACACAAAAACTGTATTAAAAACCAACCACCAGATCAAACAAAAAAGAAGTGGTGAGAGCGGTGGGTTATTCGCAATCACAATTAATCAATTAATTAATTTACTGATGATTTAAAAATTTTCGTTTATATGGAATCTTCCATTAAATTTAAAATAACTGATGAACCTGCATAAATTTCCATAGTAACCAAATTTAGCTACAAAAAATCGAATTCTAAAGAAATTTTAATAATAATTAGAATAAGTTATTATAAAAATATAAATATCAAATTAAATTCACACATATCTATCTATATATTGTACGTTTATATCAGAGCAAATTTACACGTTCAATAATAAATCAACTAGTTCAAATAATTCAGAAAATATATATATGCGGAAGAAATGTGTATAAAAAGATGTATTATTATTATTATTAATGTGAAGTTAATAATAAATAGAATAGAATGATTTGAAGAAAAAATATATAATACTATACAAAAATATATTGTATGGTATAATTTATAATTCAACATCTCATGCACTGCTCATCCCCTGTTATTAAAATATCATTTTCACAATATTTTGTATGTGCTGCAGGACGTACACCAAACCACCGCAGCAGCATCACCACCACCATCTAACCCCCACTATAAATATTTTCTCATTTATTGTCCCATATATATATATATATTATATAACCTACCTCTATATATATGGTATACTAACTATTTGTACATATTTGTATACCACACCGCAATAGTAATATATATATATATATATATATTTATGGTAGCATTCTACACCTTCATATTTATATACAATGTATTATATATACAATATACATTGACACTTCTTAACAAGTTATAACAGTAAACATCTATATCAAATAAGGAGTTAAAAACAACAACTATTCTACAAGAATCTTTCCATTCTTTTATATACCGTTTATATTACATAGTACCGCTTATATACATTTCTATATATATATATCTATGTACGAATAAATATCTGTTATATACCCATTGTATATTGTGTTTGGCAAGTAGCATATATATACATTTTTGTGTTTTGAAACCTTAAGGGTACATTTTAGTTGAACGCTACTTCTATAAAACTATTATTATTATAAAGTTTCATATAATAATAATATATATAGTTTTACATTTACAGCTCGCATCAGAATAAGAATTTTACATATTATATATTTATAAAAATATATAGATAGAAATGTCATTTTGGAAATATGAAAATAAATAATATATATGTGTAAATGAAAATATATACCATAAATGTTAGTCTAATTTAAAATGCATGAACATAAACTAGCAGAATTGTAAATAATTATTAAGCAGATGGTGCAAATATTTTATTGTAACACTAGCATCGAAAGAAAAAATCGAAATTTAGAGACGAGGATCAATACCATCCACAGCTGTTTGGATGACCCACATGTTGCGTATATATAAGAATTTCTACATATGAATCGTGAGCAGTTCGAGATGATCGTATGGAGGTCCGGGACAAAATTTACTGTTCAAATAAACGAGTATTGCATCGCAGCAATCTTGGAACACTATTTTTCGTAAGTGCTGCATTAAAACTGTGCTACAATTCTGCTACAACGGTACCTATATGCGATAACCATTTGATGGTGATGCAGAATATACGAAAAATTTATCGCTACACGAAAACAATTGGTATAATAAAAAGGAGTGAAGTGTCAACCAAATAATTGTGCGTAATGTAATGAACAACGAACATATGCACAATTCATTAATCCAGAATTTGTATATATATAGTAAATATATAATATCGCTATAAATAAAATCTCAATTTTCACACCTTTACCACGTCGTATTAATTAAAAATTAAATTTTCCTAATATTATTTATATACCGCCCGTTTTACATTCACATTATTATTTTTTATTTATTATTATTATCAAGAAAAATACTATGAACATATATTTTATTTATATAGTAAAGTAATAAATATAAAATTGTTGATGATGTTTCGCCGGTATATATATATATAAATAGATTTATAGATTTTCCATATATATACACATTTATTTTCGAAGTTATATTATATGGTATATACAATAGATAGATATACGAAAAACATAAAATATATAATATGGATTTGATATACTCGTGTTTATCTATATAATTGTATAGATAGATAGATAGGAAAAGTCGTATATATTTATTTGGAAACACAAATAAAATTGCGCAACAACAAAAAATTATAAAAGAATAATGTTAAAAATAAACATTCCCTAGCGATTAATTCCATATCATTGCCGATGGCATCACCACATTAGTATATTACCGATTTTTCTCATACCATATCTCTTCATTCCTCGCTTTTCACAGAGAATAAATACATGTACTCGTATATTGCTATTATATGTTCATCACCCCATATATAATAAAACAATCTATATCAAAATGTATTTACACTCTGACACTACAACAACATCTCTATATATAATGTGTATTTTTTTATATATATTTATAAAATAATATATTATTATTATTATTATTATTATTATTATTTACCAATAAACCACCATTCCCTTTGTCGCGAGCGTGATCATCGTGTGTTTCAATGTTGGCGGATAAATAAAATGCTTTTGCTATATATGTATTTTATATATTGTATATATACGATGATGATGTTGGGGGTTGAGATTGTTATTAGATTGAACATCATGTTATTGTTCTGTGAAGAGGGTGCGATAATAACAAAAAAAAAAAAAAAAGAAAAAACGAAGTGTATATTTTTTATTGAAGCTTGAGGGAGAATTCTCTGGGTTTATTGAATGATATCTATTCAATATATAATTTTATATATATGGCTTATATATTGTATATATATACTTGCTTGCATATAAGATATATTAATATAATCAGTGACGCGTTGTGTGGAATTTTCAATTGGGAAAATATTTTCATGCCAATGCATATACGATATATTTAGATAAACCATATTACAATGCACTATTTATAGCTGATACATCAGTAAATTGCAATGCCTATAAATTCAAAAACATGGAAAAGTTCAAGGCTTAGGCTTAAAAAGGATTTATATCAAATTTGAAGATCATCGGAGAAACTCTGAATATATCACAGTGATATAATTAAAACACATTAAAATAGGAATATCCTATGGTGAAGATGTTATGCCATCTGAACCACCTTGCATTGGCTATTTGTACAGCTTGCTTTGCTCGATCAATTTAATTTAATAAAACGGAACGGTGACTCCATCAAAAGTAAAATATGTCTTCCTCAATGATTCTCGTTTGGATGCACGTCAGGCGTCACTGTATATAATATAATAACATAAATTATATTTAAATTTTATATATCAAAACGTAAATGGGAAAAAAAATCATCCATCGTCGTACAATTTTCAATCCATATATATATTGAATATAATTGTATTTTGTATATTATATACATAAACTCTATGTATGTATGTGTGTTAAATAAAATACTAAAATTGCCATAGATAGATTTACAATTGTTACCACCAACCAATGGATTTAAATGAAAATTACTTGCTATCAATTTGTGGTTTTGGTTTTTCTATATATCTGCACTCATTCGTTGTATTATGTATCGATATTAAAATTATATTGTTCGCATTATTTTAGATTAGTTTCTTTTTTTATTTTATTTTGTTTCATCAAAATTATATATATAATACAATTTTCTATACAAATGATAACGCATTGTTTCTGTTTTCAAAGTTTGTTATTATACTTTATTTGAATGACGCATATATAATATTAAATACATGGTGATCGAAAAAAAAAATGTTATTTAATTGAATCATAGTTACCGATAAAGGGGACAAAAGGATTTCTATATGGTAATAACTGTAATAATAATAATATATGTACTTCACTTCACTCCTTATGTACACATCATATATCGTTGTTGTTGGTTGACAAGCAAAATAATGATTGATTTATTTAAGGTTGAATGCTTTTTATATTGCTTTTGACAAAAAATCTATTCATAATTAATGCGATGAAGGAAGATTTAGTAACCTTTACGTATAAGAAAGTAAGCAATATTATTATATAATCAAAAATTACTTATAGACAGAGTATAAGGACGAATAAAGGATGTTTACTTTTTACATGATTCTTGATACAAGTAATTTTATTTGCTCTATACTCCGTCGTGTACGTATATGTATATGTGTTTTATAATTTCTAAAACCATTCCGAGAATAAATATTTCTATGGTAAAATAATTTCTTATGGCTCGTCCTCGATTTAAATATATATTTTACAATCAATTTGCTTATCAAAAATCTTATGAATATTTGCATTTTGGAATCTTCCTTTTTTACATATATTTGTATATACATATATTTACTAACCCTATAGGAATGTAACATTTCGATGTAGATCCAAAGAGTTATTTAGGCGCACGTGTATACATTTATTCTAATGTCATAAATAAAAAAATGTGGCTATCATATACGTTCGGATGGTATAAAATAAAATATAAAATAGCGTATAAAAGGCAAAGGCGATATCGAGACAACAAAACGTGAAATCAAAAGGGGTGCGAGTTTCTTCCAGATATTTCATGCATGCATACGCATATAATATCATAATGTGATGACTATAAAAAAATCTGTTTCCTTATATAATACTTTATTTATAAATATCCCTATATTACAAGTTTATTTGCATTCGTTATAGACATTAAAAACTAATGCAACATAATTTTATTCAATAAATCGGATGAATCAACCCTAACAATATATTGTATACGCATAAAATACATATATTTAAGTATACATTTTTTTTTTATTATTATTATTAACGAAAAACCACATAATATTTGAATTATTTTATGTGAGCTTAAATTTCAATTTTTATATTTTATATATATTTTATTTTATTGGTATTTGTTATATTTGTTATGTATATTATTATAAACAACAGAAAAATATATAGTATCCCTAAAAGGGAAAACAAAAAGGGGAATAAAATAGGATTCATCAAAATTGATTATAAATATTTAATGTATCTCTATATATACAATAGTACTCCTCTATATTCACATTGATTCGCAGACACACGAAATAATGAAAGTCTATCTGTCTATATATATTGTATATATATTATATGACCCTAAATTTCCAATTATGTATGCCAATTACATAAATAAATTCAATCGCCTTCAATTTTATTGTGACCTAATTTTTCTTTCTGTATATATACTATTTTTTCCCTATATATATATTGTATATATTTATATATATGAAATAAATCCTTTTGTATATAATGTTGTATGTATGAAAGTATCTTTTATGTATAATTAAATGTATTTTACTCCCTTTATATCCTTTCAATGGTGAATGCCTGAATGGATAGTAAATTTATATCTATATATACAATATATAAAGTATTAATGGTGTTGCTTATATTATCAGTTTCAGTTCAGTATACAACACCAGCACAATTCAACAACAACAACAACAACAACAACAACAACAACAACAACAACAACAACGAAAACATCAACAGTAAATATAAATATAATAATAAAAAAAATATACATCCCTTTATTGTATTTTATATTTTATATTATAATTTTCCTGTATTTTACATTACATTGATTCAATATTAACTTCACTAATAATATACATATTTACATACAATCTTTTCACAATTTCTATGATTTCACATTCATTATATCACCGATAATACCATTAAAATTTGGAAGAATTTTTCAAGATTACAAATCTATACGAAATAAATGATGCGTGGAAAGAGTTACATTTACATTATACAAATTAAGGCAACATTAAGAAATATTTTTAAATATGAAACGACTGCGACGAACAAACCCCGCCGTGTAATGTCTGTAAGTAAGACTTGTGTGTGGGTTAACGTGAAATGAACGCGAGAAGAAAAACTAAAATTATATAAATACATGTAAAGTTACTTTATTTATTACATTAATTAGCGTAAATAAGAAGCGATTGTGTATATTGTTAGTGTGCGTAAAATGTTGTATACATTTGGAAAAGGAAATGAGAAAACAATTTGTTTGAATAGACTTGTTAAAAGAAAATCAGTTGTGGTTTTTCACAACTATATAGTTATGTGCATATATATATATATATATATATGCAAAAGGAATGTTGTAACGATTTTGTATTTAGTATAAGTATTTATATATGTATATATAGATACATTTTACCTGTTTAATAAAATTTATATCGTTTATTTATACATTAATTTTATACGTACTAATATAGGTTTTATCTTAGTATATATATAATTAGTATATTATTTTGAAATATAAGAAAGTTTTAATTTAATTTACTTTGAATTTGTTATAATAGTAAATATACAGCGAAATTTTACTCATAGCTATCTGAAGTGGCCGCAACAATAGGTAGAAAAAATGTAGAGTATAAAGAGTTGCATATAAATCGCATACATTACATATATTCTTGAACTTTCAACTTTTTAAAAGGACCAATGATATATTACGCCGTCTATACTTTCTATATAATTTCGATATTGTTCTGCATCTCAATTTTTCTATTGGTCACTACTGTACAAATTCCAAGTGCTAGTTTATATTATTTACCTATCATGCTAACAAATGAATATGATATATTTCTACATTTAGGTACCATTACCCCATTTCTCTAGCAATGCGACGGAATAGCTTTTAGCATTTATCCCCCCTTCAATGTTAATAGGATTTGAGATGCCTGTGGATTTTTGGAACACACATCTCAATCTAGCAATGTATTGCTCTTTGTTTGTTCGATCCATGCAGCCAAACACTACTGCATAGTTGTTTCCTGCAAGGGATTAAGTATGGGCGGTAAAATTCAGTACCATTCTGTCGAATACCAATTTTCAAATTTGTTTGCTATTAATATTTTTATTTATTATTTAAAAGTAAAAAAAAAATAAGATAAAATCAGAATAATCAATCATCAAATGAATTTTGAATTTTAAAAATGCATTTTTTTGTATTTTTTTGCATATAAATTCAATAAAGTTACAAAAAAAACTAAATTCGAAAGAAAAACAGTATTTCAATATGAAATAAAATAAAATAAAAATCTACAATAAATATAAACTTGAAAGTAAAAAATTTACTATGTGTTACGACTGCCATCTAGATTTCATAGTATGTACTACACTAGACACTATGTAATGTCATTATTAAATAATTTCTCAAAAAGAGAAAGACTGGTGAAGAAATTTGACTGAAAAATGAAATGATAAATAAATATTTTATATTTTTGTTCAGTTTACAACTTGACGTGTGCGTGTTTACAATAAAAATATAAATATAAATTTAATAAAATTAATAAATTTATAAAATAATGTATTTGTGTTTGCTGTAGTTTGTGTATAAATAAAATTCTTACTAAAATATTTAATTAAATTATTTTTAAAATGTCTACACCTCACGAAAAACAAACATTATTAAATCCAACAAATACATTATATTTTGGCCAACAGCCAAAACATAATATACCAACCAAACATTATCATTCCAAACAACAACAACAACAACAACAACAACAACAACAACAACAACAACAACAACAACAACAACAACAACAACAACTACAACTACAACACCATCAACAGGTAAAACAAGTGGTTAACAAAACAATTTTGCCAATAATAACAAAAACAACAACAAGAAATTCTGGTGGTGCGGCACCTGACAACGATGATAGCTCATCAGATGAATGGAGTTCAAGTTATTCTTCAAAATCATCGGCAACAAATAGTCATGATGATAGGCAAACAAATATTTTAATATAAAATATTTATAAAATATTTAAATTTTATAACTAAATTTTTTTATTATTTTTATAGTGATGAAAGTTATATTCCAGAATGGGAACAATACATTAATTCGGATGGTAATTTATTTTATATTGAATATAATTTAATAACATCGTCTGGGAACAATAACAATAATTCCTCAACACAAAATAAACAAAATCCATTAAATAATAATGCAATAAAAACGGAATTTAATCGTGTATCATCAACACGTCGTAGTAAAAAATCCGGTAGTAAATTATCAAAATTAATTAATCGACATACACAACCAACAACAACAAATAAACCATCAAAAAATGTGACGTCCAAAGGTGATTTAGGTGCTTCTTCTGGTACAGGAAGTAGTACAATAAATACTAATAATAATAATAATAATAATTCGAATAATATGACAAGTACTGGAACGGTAGCAGGAAGTAGTATTGGTATTAAAAATACAACAAAAGTAAATTTTAGTGAAGTTGGTGAAGGTGAAATTAAAGAAATACAATATGTAATTGATCCAGGAATGCGTCATAAATTTGGTCGTCGTGCTTCTTGTACAGAAGCAATATTAGGTTTATCAATATGTCCATTTGCCGATGGACAACGCATTATGATTGCCGGTTATATACCAAATTTTCCAATAAATAATCTACAACAAGATAATTATAAAACGGTAAAAGTTGGGGATTGGTTAAAATCAATAAATGATCATAACATTACATTTTCAACAATTGATTCAATTTTAATGAGCTTCACTGAACCTACAACCATTAAATTAACATTACAACGTATTTTAGTTGAAGATGAAATTCAACATCAATCGAATACAATAAATCGGATTACATCAATTACTGAATTATTATCAAATACAATCATTTTATTTGGTTTAAGTGATATTACACAACAAAATAAACAACAACAACAACAACAACAACATTATCATCATTATCAATATTCACATCATCATTACAATCAATGGAATGAAGATAATGATATGATATTTAGTGTAATGTATTTAACAATGGATGCATTAGATGAAAGTGGGATTGAAGGACAAGATGTTTTATTTTGTTATCCACCAAAAGAATATAATTGTAAGTATATTGTATTTTAATTAGCGGTTTCATTATTTATTATTTATTCAATAGACGACCGAATAATGAAATATTACAATGTTTATGTTGTTATAAAAAGTATATTATAAATTTCAGGTTTATATGCGGCACGTGGTACATTTTTAACATTAAATTCAATATTAAATACAACATTTCGTTCGAATCCGGTTGCAACAACTGTTGAAATTAAAGGCATAAATTATTATATAACTTATACAAATTGTAATGAAGGTAAAAAAGTAAACATTTTATTATTTTCAAAGTATGATTATATAATTCTAATATTATTTTAAAATTTATTTATGTAGATTTGTTACTAGTTGCAATTTCCTCAAAATATGGAAGTTTACAAGAGGTAAAATTAAAAACAGTTGAAATTCAAAGATTTTTAGAATTTCAATATCAAACATTACCGCTATCGTTTGTACCGAAAAATTTATATGATTTACAATTAATATTTACAATAAATCGTAATTTATATATGACAATAAATGATTTAAATTTTAATACAACATTTGAGATGGCAATGTTAGAGGCTCATTATATCCCATTGCCAAAAGAAGCCCAATTACGTATTGACGATGCATTAGGCGAAATGGAAGCAATGGATTATCGTGAATGGAATGATGAACCATTAAAGTCACAACGTGAATTTTTTATTATCGGAAGTGTATTATATTTTAAAACGTATTTATTAGCCAATCATTTACCACCGGCCGATCTATTGGATATCCAATCATTTTTACGTATTTATGGTATTGGAAAAATTTTGGAACAACAACAACAACAACAACAACAAACAATATTAGATTTAGTTATTTGGCATGAAATTTATCCGAAAAGTGTTGAACGTGGTCTAGTACAAAGTGATAAAATATATGGGTAAATTTGATATTAGCTTTTTATTTCATTATATGGTAATCTTACCATAAAAAATTATTGTTTACACTTATTTATTTATTAGAATACCGAAAGGACGTTGGTTTCTTGCAATTGTTGCACGTAATAATTTATTATTGGCTGTCATATTAGAATCAAAACATTTTCAAACATCAACAAGTATGGATAAAATAACACCATCACCATTTTATATTGAAGAAATTCAAGACACATTGGAACATTTAAAAATTGGTGGTATTGAAAATTTAGCAAATGCATGGGTTAATTGTAATAAAAGGCCACAGGTAACGCATTTTTTTTAGATATTTAACTATTAAGATTGAATGAGTGTTTGCGATATGACCAAGTTGGGAATTTATTTTTTAAAACGGTTAAGCAGAAGCTCAGCATAATTTTGTAATAGATGATAGTACATTGATAAGGGCGTCGGATGACTCGTAATAAGTTTCCATGTGGGTTTTATAGACATGCAAAAGTAATTCCTATTATTAGAAATTGCATATTGATACAAATTCTAGAATGTGAAAGTTTTATTATTATAAAAACTGGTTTTTAACAGAGTCTATGATTTTTAAAAATATACTTATTACTTATCTGGGGCTCTATCGATGTGTATTTGAATGGTGGACATTTTTGTTGTGGCCCAAATAATAGGAACAAATTCTTAAAATTACTGTAACATCTCAACGACTATGTCCAAGGTCAATTCTGAGCGTTATAAATAATATTGATTTTCTCTAGCAAATAACATAGTCGCCCTTATAGATAAAATATATAGAATTATCTTCTAATAACGTAATAATGTAACAATAGTTCAATTTAACCATTATATAATTTGCTTTTTAATAAATTTTATAGATTTTAACAGAAAATACAGAAAATTTAATAAATAATACAAAGACGTCAGCTGCAGCTGCTGCCACAACAAAAAAAACCGAAATTATATCAATTTTAAAGCGTCGTAATAATTCAACAGAAAATATTGGTAGTACAATTGGTACCGGTGGTAGTGGAAGTGGTGGTGCTGTTGGTGATGGCAATAGTAGCATTGGTGTTAGTGGTACATGTACACCAAGTGGTGGTGGTGGTAATGAATTAATAAAACAAAATACATCATTAGGTGGTTCATCGGTAAATAGTCAAACATTTAGTGAAGATTCAAATCAAAAATATGAAGAAAATGATGATGATGATGATAGTGATTCAGATTGGGAAGCATTTCCTGTAAATTTTATTTCTTTTTATAAATTACAAATTACAAATAAAAAACAATTAATTCTTGCTTTGTGAATGTCAATTTAGGAAAGCCATCGAAGTGGTAGTGGTTTTGATATGACTGATATGACAGAAGCACTTTTAAAGGAAGTTTCCGATGTGATGCCAAGCAAGTTTGTATATTTATCTATTTTAATATTGTCGTTATATTAACACACACACACACATAAATTTAATTATTTTATTTTATTTTTCTGTGTCCAGAATTACATTTGGTAAAGAAAATGTGTTATTTTATTATTGTCAACTAGAATATGGTGAAGGTATTTTATTGGCACCACCATCCGGTATATCATCATATAATAAAATTATTGAAGGTTATCGTCGTGCATGTTTACTAATCCATCAAACACTTCAAAATACGATTAGGTAAATAAATACAAAATTAATTTTAATTAAATTTTATTAACCAATTAATTAATATTTTATGACTTTTTGTTTCAAAGATTTCGTTATTTATTATCACAAGAAAGTAGTAAACCAAATTCACATAAATCATTGGTAGCAATTAAAGAACATGCAATTTTAATTTCAATAAATAATAGTAATCAAAATAATAGTAATAATGAATCCAATGAGGATACTGCGAATCATAAAAACGATGAATTTTGGGTAATAGGACGTTTATTTTTGGCACCACAAAAAGAACTTTATATTTGTCATCGTTCTGATGTACCACAAAATTTAATTGAAATTGCATTTCGATTATCATTAAATAGTGCCGGATAGATTGTTAGATATATTTTTTTCTTAATATATTAATAGACAAAATGAATTTGACCGCGAAGTCTTCCAACAATTGTTTATGTTTATATATAATTTAATTTAATTATTTTATTAATAAGCTGTATCGAAAAGTATTTAAAATATAAATTTAGAATTTATATGAATATACTATAATTGTTAAGGGAATCAATTAACTCAAATTTGTGCTGGAAATGATGATAAATATTTTACAATTAAACACGATAAATTGCATTAACAAATTAAATTCGTATTTGGGTGTGTAGTGAATGAATCTCAATAATTTAATTTTAATCTATTTTTTATACTATTTGATATTAAATTATTTATAAATTAAAATAATGATTTTATATTATTTAAATTAATATCAATCAATTTTTTCATTATTATGTTAAGATTTTATTTAATATTGATAAAATAGGAAAATGTTTAAGAGATGTGAATTTGATTGAATATTAAAAACTTAACTTTTGTTATCTATTTAATTTTTTAATGAAATTTTTCTGTATTAATTTAGAATGCGATAATATTATATGGATGTTTTAAAATAGTGTTTTTTACAATTAATATTATTGATCAGTTGCAGCCTCTGTCTACATAAAAAATATACATATCACAGTTTAGAAGTTATTTTGGACTTTTCTGTGAACATTTTATTGATATAACATGACCACATACACAAGGTGGCGCATTATTATATGATATTTTATCTTATTACGGAATGATATTCCAAATAAATACATTAAAATATTTTCAGTAAATAGTGTTAGTTGGATTTTAGTAATTTAGTTGCATATAATGTATATTCTTAAATGTAAATTAATTATTTTATTATTGAACTGAATATTGCTTATGTGTGTGTATATGTTGCTGCAAGTCAACATTATAAATGATTTCACACATCAATAATTTTATAAATAATAATGACAGTACAAAATTAATCAAAAAATTAAAAAATTCCTATTGTGACGTAAATGTATATTTATTATTACTAAACTATACAACATACGACAATTGTTTACATTTTAAAGTCTTCTCCAAAATTTTATTAATACAAAGTCCAAATGATGCATGTAAACTTTAAAGAGAAATACGTAACAAATAAATACAAAATCCTTATCAATTAAAATTTATATAATGATTTTTGAACAAATTTCATTAATACATTTCTAAGATTTTGTCTGACTGACTATATTTTCTGTGTATATTGTGATGACTGACTTGATTGTGAGTATTATTTATTTTATAGTAATTAGTATTTTAATATTTTTCAAAAAGACTGACATACTCTATTCGCTCTTTGACTAAAAGATACATATAATTTATTATTACACAAATGTAAATATAAAGTATATATATTCAAAACGAAAATATATATCATAGATTTAGTTGTATAAAAATTAATTCTGTTTATCAGTGGCAGCTATATTAAGAAAATATTAACTATATGGTATTGATTTATGAAAACTCATGGGCTACCTAATAAAGATAATGGAATTTATGGAACATCTTCCTTTCGTTATATTTATATACAATACAATGCACCAAATTGACTATAATTGCTACAATGAATAGTTTGGTAGATACCATCGAAACACTAATTGGAGTAACATTACTATATAAATATAGTTATATTAATTAATTGTAATAGCGTACAACAGTAAAATTATCAAAAATTCGTATATGGTACGCCTTTGTATATTTAATTTCAATGTAGTTCAATGACAATGATTGTTTATATAATATACATATGCGATATAAAATATGACACATGAAAAACAATTTCTATAATCTCTCTAAAACAAAATTATCTAATAAAAATTATTTCTTATCAGCATATGAATATTTTTCTTTTCCTCTATTATAAGAAATGCAATAAAAATTATGAAAAGAGTTAGAGATAGGTTTTGCTATTGGTAGTTTTAAAATATATTGTCTTATATATAAAGTTTTGTATAGTTTTTGCTTCATTGTAATAATAATTCATAATTAATAATTACTATAAATCCACAGTTATTTTTTTATAATTGTTAATAATAATAATAATAATAATAATAATAATAATAATAATAATAATAATAATAATAATAATAAACAATAAATATAATAAATAATAATAAATAAAAATTAATATTTGTTGAAACAATAAAAAATGTGTATAAATAAAAAAACATAATTATGAACGCAGATCGTAAATTAAATATTTTTCAAAAAATATCGAATATTTTTTATAATAATAATAATTATAATGATAATGGAGATTATGATTTATTAGAATCGTTACCAATTTTAACAATTATTTTATATAAATTTAGTTCATCGTTAAAAGTAATAGCAATAATACTAAATTATTTAATATTTATATTATGGAATTTAATATGGAATAATAACATATCAAAACCTACATTTATAAATTATGAATCAAAAAATTGTTATAGTAAAGGTGAAAAACCTCCACAATGTCTGATCGACAATAATTTAGGCATACAATCATATGTTAAATTACAGGTAATAATTATTAAACTTTTAAGTTATAATTTATTCTAGAAATGCGAAAACCAAAAAAATAAAGCAATAACATAAATTTATTTTATTTTTTGTGTAAATATTTTGTTATACTTTAGTTTTATTCTCAATTTGTATTTTGCTTCCGTTGTTGAATTGTTCTATGTATATCAAAATGAACGAATTAATTAATTTTCGCAAATTAATTTCAACTTATTTATAATATTAACTAACAAAAATTTTGTTTAAACAGGGCATAAAATATCATTATGTTGAAGCTGGTTCATATAATAAAAAATTACTTATTTTATTACATGGATTTCCAGATTGTTGGATAGGATGGCATAATCAAGTAATAAACAAAAATTTGTATATGTAAATAACGATAAGTTAAAATTAATTAACAAAATATTTCATTATAATTAAATAAACACAGATTACTGTATTAGCAGAACATTTTCGTGTTATTGCATTAGATTTAAAAGGTTTTAGTGAATCTGATAAACCAAAACATAATAATGCTTATGATCCAAAAACAATATGTTTTGAAATCGGAAAAATTATTGAATCATTTGACAAAAAATCAGCAACTATAATTGGACATGATTTAGGTGGAACTATTGGGTAATCAATTATTATTAATATTATTATTTAAATTATTATAATTTATACATTAAAATTTTTAACTTTCAGTTGGCTATTTGCCCACACAAATCCGGATAAAATTGATAAATTAATAGTTATTTCATCACCACATCCAAATATATTATGGGATAATTTATCATTAAAATCACCAAAAAATAAAGATTGGTTACAACTTGTACAAATGCCATATATTGCGGAACGGCAATGTTGTGCCGATAGTAATAATTTTTTAAAAATAAATTTACCACAAATCTATTCACAACCACAACAACAAAAACAAATAAAACTGCAAACACAACAACAGCAACAGCAACAGCAACAACATCAACACCATCAACAACAACAACAACAACAACAACAAAAACAACAACAACAACAAGAACGACGACATGATCAACAACATCAACAACATCAAATTATTAACATGAAAGAAAATGAGAATAATTTAATGGTTTGCAAAAAACTTAATAAAAACAATAATTATACTACTACGAGTAATAAATTAATTAGAAATAATGATAATGAAAATTATGATATTATTCATAATAAAATGAATATTTTTAAATATTTATTTAACAACAGTGAAGATTGGAATGGACCATTAAATTATTATAGAACATTTCCATTTTATAGAATACGTGAAAATGAAACAATACGTTGTCCTTGTTTAATTCTAAATGGTATGTATATAATTATAATATATATTGATCATATTCATATATAGACAGAGTGTCACGTGACACAATCCTGACAAAACTTAAAATATATAACGAGTATCCTTGCAACATATCCTTCAAATATTTCAAGTAGTATATATATGAATTGAACACAGCTTTTTAACACATTTATTAATATAAAGTATTGTATTGTAGTAGTATAGAATCTATAAAAAATGTATTTAAAGCTTTTTATAAAATGGTATTATTTTTCTTTTTGTTTTGTTTGTTCTCAGGTAGCGAAGACAAATGTTGTTCATTGGAATCTTTGGTAAAAAGTACAGAATATTGTGACAATTATTTTATAAAAATTATAGATAATAGTGGTCATTGGCCACACCAAGAAGCTGTCCTTGAATGTAATAAAATAATTTTAAATTATTTAATTGGTCGTAATGGAAATAAAATTCCAATTGAAAAACCTCCGCATGGATTAGTTGGACGTATGATTGATGCTGTAAATAAAGTTACTACATCTTATAAAAAATAAGAATTCGTCGTCGCGCTCAACAATTATTTCGCTATAATAATGTTTGATATTTATATATTTATATATTAGTACAAAAAACCATTAATTAGTCCCACAATAATAAATATAATTTCCATAAAACGTACTTTGTACCCACAACACATACACACCCACGCACATACAAAAGTGATAATTTATTAATGAATCTTAATTTCTATATTATTATTTTTATTATTTGTGTATCCTAATTAATGTTTATGTAAATTTTTTAGGTTATAGAATAGTAGTAATAAATAAATATAGAAAACATCTTTTTTCTTTTAAGTTAAAATCAATTAATGTTTAATATTAATTTATAAATCTTTCTATAAATTATCTGTAATTGTTTGTTAAAATGTTAAAAAGTTAATCGAACACAGATTGTGTACATAATATTCATGTGAGAAATAAAATAGCTTTACAGTAACGCAGTGCGTATTATTGTTGTTCGTTTAAAAAAAAACCTAACTATAAATAATTAATTTTATTTTTTAGCATTACTTTGACGCAGTTTATTCTCCTGGTGATCCGTAAAATGTGATAGACTTTATATTATATTGTATTATAAGAAAATAAATAAAGTACATTCAGGAAAAGTCGATAATTTAAAAACGATACAATTTGTTAAGATAAGTAGTATTGAATATTTTCCCTTTTATGATTATTATATTATTTATATGCCGATGGAGAATAGTCTATAGATACAATATTTTTGTCCATTTTAGGTGCCTTAAGATGAAAATTCAACTCTGCTGTTGCATCTTCATCATTTATGTACGCGTATTATGTTTTATGTATATATAAATACAAAAATAAAATAAAATAAAATATGAATGAAATGTGCTGAATTGAACTGAAGGTGTAACATGATAAAAAAGAGGTGAATACAAAAATGTAAACGCCTTTCAAACTCTCTTGCAAAACAAAATATATGTTATACATATATAGGATCCCATCACATTAAAATCTTATATACCATATATTTACCTATAGCCACCTACAATTTATGGTATACGAAAACCGAATTATATATATTATTTATACAAACTATTATAGACTACTAAAAAACGAATACAAATATAAACATCTATATATTAATTTGAATATAATCAATTTCAATAATTATTATCTTAATAAAATAATAATAATAATAATAATAATAATAATATGAAGCATAACAACAATTAACTATATTATAAATGAAGAAAATATTACAATTTATATTATATGATTATTTTTATAGTATATATAAGTAATAAGGATATTATCGGATATTATGTTTTTAATTATTTAACATTGCATGTATAGACGAGCCAGACATATTTGCATACATATATTATATATTAGTTATGTGATAGTCTGATATAGTGTATAGTATAGTACAATATATAGTTGTTTATTATTATTAGTTTATGGAACTTGCATTAGTTCCATATATATATTAAGTCAACAATTGATAATTTTATTAGTAGCTCGTGGCCATCATGAGACACTATATAAATTCATTAAATATATAGAAATTTTAAGTGACATATAGACAAATGCGGATATAGGAAAAATTGTTATATTGTTGAAGAAAAATAACGTCCACGAATCGATCCACAGTCGATTACATAATAATATAAAACGAAGAGTATATGGTTATGCAAAATCGTCATAGTTAACAATTACAGATATATTGTTGATGGCATTAGAATATCATTAAGATGAACATATAAAGTATTTTTAAACGTGTGTCAGCAAAATTGATTATACGAATATTTATTATTTTTATTGGCAAATACCATTCATCCGATATTCACCAGTGCTTGTGAAATAGCATTGATATCTATTAAAAAAAGCAATCGTACAGAAGGAGCTGCGAGTGACAATATCAAAAGAAGGGTTTTGAAAATTATCGTTATTTTATATTAATATAATGTTATTTTTACAATAAACTTTCTGGCAAAGAAGCAATCCTCAATCGGCGTATATAATTCATCCTTAAATCCATTCTCTATGTACACAGCTCATGAAATAACGCAGAAACTTATTAATAACTCCCACATCGATTAAGGATTTTCATTCATTTGACAAATTTTGGTGTTAATAAATTATAAGAAAATTATTTTCCAATTCTGTAACAAACAAATTGTATTTAAACAAATTTAATGGTTTACAAAATGATTAAACAAAAAAGAAGTTATACATAAAAGATATCAATTTAAAAAAAATAAAATGTATATTTTTCTTTACTTCGCGTCAGTCAGTCATTCATTCATGCATGTGTCATTGTTCGACTGAAACACAACAAATATCCATATATTTCTTTTTAATAATCCGGATATATTCTTTTATATTTTGCCTATATTTCCGGTTATAAGTTACATACAGTATTTATAATAAAATGACATTCTCACATATATACCTAAGTGTTATATATGATTGATATTGAACTATATCTGTATATGATATTATATTGTACCACAATATTGTGTAGTAAAAAAAGAAATGTATATAATACATTTTTTATACGATTTTTTCCAATTTTCTTTTTGTGCCACAGATCATTTTCTATATTTTTCTTTTTTTTTCTCTATATATATATAGTTTTATTGTATAACATTTAACATACAACGAGTACGAGTACAACGAAAAAAAAAAAAAATGGAAAAAAGGAAATAGATTCTCAATTACAACGATGTGTGTAATTAATAGCAGTACGTTTATATACAAGTCTATGTAGCAGCTAGATCGATAGCATATATATATATCCATATAAAAATATAGACGAGACAGTTTAAAAAGAAAAATATTAATGAAATAAATAAAACGTTTTCAAAGAGTTGAAAAAAATTAAAGTAATTTCATTTGGGTAAATATACAAAAAAATCATAAAAAAAATCAAGCTATTATATTAATTATTTGTTTTCTTCTTATATAATACAATTTTGGTTACAGTAAAATTACAACTAATAAGCGACTGATCGATCTCAAAATAGTATTAAATTAGTTTATTAAAATAAATAAATAAATAATCATCTGGCTAATAAATAAATAAATAACTATATATTTATGGGATATTTACAAAAATAATATGAAAAATCCATCATTTTATAATAATAATAACCACTTCATTTCAGTTAATGTCCATATATTATAAAGGTATTTATTTAGACGAGTATAATTACAAAACCATATTATTATTATTATTATTATATATAATATTGATTTATATATACAGAAAAGATTTTCATCACGCAGATATTTACGAATGGATTTTAAGTGAAAATAATAAATAATAAAAAGAAAATCTATTAAATTGACATGCACGCGATATAAATAATATTATTTAATCATCAGAGTTAGTTATAATATATAATAATATAAACAACAATTATTAAATGTAAAGTCCACTTGGTAGGAGGACGAAAAGGAAACCAAAAATAGTGGTTTGATTCGATATCTTTCGAAATACTTTAATATAATAAATGTGAAGTAATCATTTGTACGACAATTTTGGTTGTATATTTTACAATTTGAAACATCCAATATATGTGAAATGTAATTTCTCAACGACTTCATCCACATAAACATTATTTATATGACTCTTTGTGGCTGGATGATGGCGATGTTAGTGGTCGTGGTTTTTGGGTACAGCTATATGAATGCTATCGACACAATTATAATTTATAGGAATTGATTTTTTGTTTACAACTGAAGTATATAGTAAATGTTACCATTAATATTTGAAATATTTATAAATTGTTATGTGATATTATTGTTGATGGAATTACAGCCACATTAGATAAATTAGTTTCATTTACCGACGGCAACACCATCCAGATTGTAGAAGTTGTTATTTTTGATGCCAAAGATTTAGATATCACAATGTATCAACATTAAAATATTGTATTCAATTGATTTAAAATTATAATTCAACAACATCAATTGATTATTTAAATTTATTTTTAATTTTATCTTCATAATTTATATTATTTTGATTATTTATATTTTTTTGTATTTACAATTATATAATTAATGAATTATATATAGTATAAAAATTTAAAAACACAATTAATCGGGTATTGAATACACACAACAACAGCATTGTATCAGATACTATTCCCATGTGCATATAATAGATATTGGAATTATATACAACTAACAACAATTTAGTCCGTAAAGTATATGTGAAATTGTATATGAATATTTAACTATACGGAATATTTCGAAAATTGTTGTTTATATATAGAAGAAACAAATTAATTATTTGTTAATTAGTATATTATTGAATTTAATGAAATTTGAAAATAAGATTATGTTGATTAATAACTTGTGAGACGGGTGAGCGATTCAGGTGCATGAATATATGAAATAAAATTGCGATAAATTTATTTATCAAAGATAATATGGTTTTCATTTTCCTAAGTTATTTGGAAAATAAAATTTTCAATTTTCGATGTGCAAAATCATTAAATATGTTACAACTAAATTTTACTATTTGTTGAAAAATTAACACAGTACAGATCTGTATTTTTAAAATTTCTATGTGTGTAAATGTACCTCTAACTAAATTCTATTAAAATATAATCGTATATATAAATTTCTAGAAAGTGCACAATAAATATACTTAATAAAATTATATTTAACAGTTTTAATTTATTTAGTATATTTACATATTATATGTGATTCAGTACTTTGTTGTTATTAAATAATTGTTATAATTTATTAATAGCTTACATATAATAAGATTATTTGTGATATTTGATATTGCACTTTTTTGTTTAATAATAGCATTCATAATAAATATTAAATGAATCAAAGTAAGTATTTCTAGATGTATAAATTTATATTGTAAGAATCGATAATAAATTTGATGATGTATCACGTCTCTATTATTATATACTGTAAAGATTATGTGTGGTGGGTGCATTAAGTGACATGTTTTTAAGTTGATTAAACGCCATCAAAACTATTATCAACTCTTACAATTATCAAATACACGAATCAAATGTAATATAATATTTTAAAAAATTATAAATTTTATATGCAAAATAAATAATAATATAGTGATATTTTTTTTAAAATTAGATACATCCGCGACGGATGATTCAGATTTATCAAATGTAAATATTGATATAATAACATGTGATTCTAATAAAGAATCAATTGAAAATTGTGAAAATGAAAATAATGTAACAATTTCTATAGTACAATCAACATGTGAAAATATTAAAAATGTGCCAGATAATATTATTGAAAACTCAAGTATAATTGACATGTCATCTGTTATGAATGCTCAATTAACTGGAGTATCACCTAAACTTAATAGTACCGATAATTGTAATGCTACTAATAATGATATTTCAAATAATATTAATAATAATAATAATAATGGTGTAGATGTGGGCACAACAATAACTGATCGTGATTATAATATAATACAAAAATTAACAGATGTACGTCATCAAATTGATACAATTTTACAAATGTTAAACATGAATATTACTCATAATGTCACCCATTCAAATATGATGACAACCAACAATAATGATAGAATAGTAAATAATATTGATGTGTCTAATACAATTGTAAAATCAAAATCATCAAATCGACGACATTCAATATCAACACCAACACCACCAACACAACCACCACCACCACAACAATCCAATAAACAATTAGCTACTGGTACAATTAAAAAAACTTCATCATTTAATAATAATCTTTTTTATGTAAGTCCATATGCATTTAATCGAAATTATATATCAACATCAACATCACAATTATCAATTAAAAAACCAGTACCAGTTATTTCAACAAATCGTACTACAATTGCTGCACCAACTACATCAACTGTAAAACGTTCAAATAATAGTAGTAATACTATTGCCACCAGTACGGTTACTCCTATGTCAAGAAATGTTGTAAAAAAGTTTTCAATAAATAATAATGGTACAAATACGACTAGCGCGACCACCACAACCACCACTAGTAGCATCAATAATAGAGCAGCATCAGCATCGTTATCAAAATCCGTAACGAAGAGTTTAAATTAATTAATTGCGGTGGGTGCAGATACAAAAGTATAATATTCTAATTTAAATATATATGGTCCTTGGATAAATATTTAGTTTATAAGATATTTAATGTAATTTGTAATAATTTTTTTTTTTTTTTTACATAATATTAATTAATAATTATAATGTTTGTTAATTAATTTATTATTTTTATATAATGTTATTTATAAAAAAAAAATATATATACTGTTTTATTTATTATATGATGATGAGTTGGGTTGCAAGAATTTTCATCACATTGTAAAATTTGCATTAAAATTAACAATTAATAAAATATAGATAATTCAGTGAAAAATAATACCAAAGATTTACTTAACATAGCAACAATATTTTTGTTCGATTTTGATACCGTCGGTATATAATACCATAAAATTTTCTAAAACTAATTTACATTCCATATAGGCAATTACCAGTCACAATTTTGTTTGGTGTGTTATGAAAAGATGTACTTTTGTTTCGTTGTCAAACAAATGAAAGATAAAACCCATCGATATACCATCGATACTACCATCGATTTTATTTTCTCGGACCACCTTTAACAATATACAATATATAGAAGTTCATTGTTTTGACTGTTTCTTTGTCTCATGGCCTGTATATTGGGACGTAAAGATATAATTATGAATTCTATACAGTTTTATCAACAGTTTTATATATGTAGAAAAGCAAATATGTATATATTAATAATAATGATGGAAGATTTTTTAAAAAAAAATTAAATACATTTTAAATTAATATTTAATCCTTATTATAATAAAATTACAAATACATAACAATTTTAACACCATTAAATTTTGTATATGTAATATTAAATGTATTCCAAAACGTAACAAATTTAAAAAAAAAAAAATTAAAGATGGTAAATGGTGTGTGCCAAGAAAGTTTATTTGGACATTATAATAATTATAGTATATAATTTAATTATGCGAACATAAATAATATATAGGTTCACTGAGAACTAAATAAATTAGAAAATTTCCTTGGCACTGAAATTTAAATAATTTAATCTTATGTAAAATTTATTATACATAGCTTTGGGAAAGAAATCCTGAAAAAATTCGTATATAGGATCAGTTTCTCGCCGTATATTTCTCAAAACTTTTAAGGTAATTAAAACCATATAATATGAATCCAAAAAAGGTTTTATTTTTCCACGAAACCATAACAATATTTTATTATTTTCAAATTAAAGTATAAATAAATGTAAAATGCCACATAGTAAGTTTTGTAAGTTTGAGTTTACATACAATTTATTATTATTCAATATATATTGTATATATAAAAGTTATTATTACAATTAGAAATAGGAGATTATAATATTATCAATTTATATATGTATATACACGTACGTTCGTACACACACTCATATATATATATATTAAAATTAAATTTTGACATCACAATCTCATCTCTTCTTCTTATAGAATTTATCATCCCATAATACATAATGCGTATCTATAGGAGTATTATATATATTTTGTAAAATCAATTGTATACAAGTATATATGAGATGTGTATATTTTATTTTGTGTCAATTAAAATCGGATTAGATAAGTTCAGCACATCAACACAACACAACACAACACAGAACACACATACACATCGTGTGAGGTATATATATATAAAGAAAAGCAGGATATGTCATTTTATTAGAATTTCAATCAAATATAATAATAAATTTACATTATATAAAATATAGAATATAAAAAATATTGAATGATTGTATAACTTCGTGCACGCTCAACTGTGCCAGCTTATATACATTGATATAATTCAATCACATTGCACAATTTAAAGAAGATTCAACGCGAAGGTCGTGACACATATGGGGGGGGGGTACTACCACCATTCCATGACTGAAATAAATAAGATCAACTCTTCAATCGTATGTATATGGTTACATTTTTTTAAAGGGACATAACATTTTATACCATACAACCATCTAATCATAATTTAAAAATTTTACTGTATATAACTATAATATATGTCGAGTTTTTGTTAGTTCATTTCTTAAAATGACACATTTTAATAATTTTGTGTTATTATCTTTTATTAACTTATTATCTATCTATATATAGAAATTATTATAGAAGTCATCCAACCATATACGAGTATGTATATGTAGAAATTACACTTTAATAAGAGTGAGTTACCACTCCATCTAATTACATATATACATAGACTACAACAACAACAACAACAACAACATATATTATTTTCGCTAGGTTAATGAAAATAATTTGAATTATATGAATTCACAAAAGATATAGTCACTTGGTGAATTAATGGCCATAGACATATAGAAGTGTTTATTGATAGCATATATATCTGCGTTGTGTATTTTTGTATATATATATATTTAATATATCAAATTATTATTATAATAAGAATTCTTTAATTATTATAATAATTTTATTGTATAAATAATATAATAATGAAATTAGAGAGCTTAAGTATAGACAAAAGCATTCATTTAGGTCATAAACATAAAACGTGTATCTATTCTCATATCTATATATATAATGTTGTTGTTTTTTACAAACCGACAATAATTATTGACATTGAAGCACCGCAATCTTTACACGATTTGAAGCTGTTCGCGTATCATAAAAATTTGAAGAAACAATTTCAATTCATATAATCTGTGTGCGACTCTTATGACATCCACCAAACATTGATTACAGTCAAGTTGGTAAATTTACAAAAAAAAATCTATATATGATGAATATGGATCCAATTAACCAATACGACAGATTTTGTATATATCATCGTCACTCTATAATAAATTCTTTTAACACTCAATCAATAATAATTAAATGGTTATTAACAGCAGACCAGCACAAACATATATTAATATGGAATTCAAAACAGATAAAAATAAAACATATTTATTATCATTAAAATATAGAAAAAAATACATTTTGTTTTTCCATTTTTTTTTTAATATTGTGTATCAAAATATATAATTTCTTTTTTCAGGATTTGAATAAAAGCTACGCCATATTATTATTTCACAATTTTATAAATATATATTATATACATTTTTCGGTTTCATCAGTATTACATACAACAATAGCCGCAACAGCAAAAAGGACCCTCATTTTTACGCATATACGAATATTGTATGTATTGTATGGATATATAATAAAGGCAAATATTGTATATTTTTCAATGGGGTTGTTTTCAATTCACCCGATTCTTTTTATAACAGAAAATGAATATTATATGCGTAAACTTTATATTATTTATAGTACACACACATTTAACTTGTATATATTATAAATTGTATATAATATACAAGGTGTGATAGAAAAGTTCCTGCGATATTGTAACTTGAATATCATAGATCTCATATATAGAGTACGTATTATGTTTAAATAAATATATCAAATAAAAGTTATGATGTTGATGATGATCCTCTATATATTGTTATTTTACGCATATATTTCTAAAGGTGATATACTACAGGACACAGGTATTTTCAAATCTCTATATAAGTCTATATCTGGTCATATAGTTATATAATATATTTTCTTAAAATAACGCGAGTTTGATGAGAGACGGGAAATGAATAGAAAAAAATTATTCTTTTTTCTATTATAAAATAATATACAATTCTTTTTAATTAAATTTAAATTTTCAACAGTATTTCATCCTATTTTTATAGAAAGGATTGACATTATATATATTGTATATATATAAGCTACTCGCTGTTATATATATAAATATATAAATTATATAAGTCAATGCTTATAAATTATATATATATAATTTATCTATAATATAAAAAAACATTATTATCATAAAATATTAATATTTAAATTACATGAATTTTTGGTTTCATTTAACCTTATTTTACCCTATATATTATATATATACACTATTTGTTATAATCAAAATGAAAATAAATGTATATTGAAAATGATTCTCGTATTTTGTAATTCATATATATATAACTTCTATATATGGTATATATTATTAGACATACACACACAATACACATGTCAAGTATATATTATATTATATAATATACAATACAAATGTATACATAATATGGAAGAGAAACATTCATTTGGTTTTTTTTTTTTTTCAGTATATACCCTTGGGGCGATTTATAGATTCATCACGTAAATATCCAGATAGGGTGATTTTATTATTGTTATATAATGGAAAAAAGATTTTTTTGAAGAGGGTTCAATAAAATATGACACAATAGAGAACAAACTCAATTGGCTAGAATTAAAATTCTATATTGTGTTCGCAAAGAGTATTATCACGTACATATATGCAATATATGAATATCTATATATATATCTCATATATATACCCCTATAGTTTTATGTACATATATATATTATATATAGTATAACAATAGAAGTATATAAGAAATATATATTATTACACAAAAATTATATATACAATATATAACGTATATAAGGATAAAGATGAGATGAAAAACTAGATGTGATGATAATAATAAACTTTTCTTTATCTCCTTCATCATATATATTAGCGTAATGGGGGGGTGATACATTTCTTAGATTTTTTTATCAATATTCAGTATATATATATAGAGTGGTAGATTTATTATTTGTGAGTAGAGATGCTGTATATATTTTAGGTGTATATAGAAAAAATAGTGGTCGTTGTTGATTGATTAAAAAATATATTATTTACATTTATATTAAAATAAATATTAATTTAAAATTCATATAGAAATTAAAATCTCCCGCACAAACTTTATATTCTATTATTTAAAAATTCGAAAGAATATTATATTTTACAATTTCGCCTTGAAAATGGTGTATACTATTTCTATGTACATAAATATATAGTAATAATGATAGACTTCGTTTTTGGTTGTTTAAATTTTAATAATTTTCTTTTTATTTTATGAAGCTATGAAAATCGTATATACCACACGATGAATAAACAAAATCTAACAAAAAAAAACAAAATGTTTGAAGACTATGTACTAAAAAATATCCTTTAAAAGCGATCATTTTTTAATTTCCCGTGAAATTTTCCATTTTAAAATAATTTAATATTATTTCGAATTATGGAAATCAAACATGGATATAAATACATTACAATGATTTGATAGAAGCTAAATCGAGACATCATGAACAATTAAACAGTGAACTACTACTATAACGATATTTAAATTATCAGTTCGATACAATGTATTTAAATTATTGAATAGTTATTTATTTATAATAAAAATTAATAAAACATCGTGTATCAGTTAATGTATATGATTTTGTTATTATAGTATAGCATTATGTGATTTTTTGTCAAAAATATTATATAACATTCAAATGTTTACGCGAAAAAAAAATCGATATTCTGTTAATAAAATATAAACTATATTTAAAATATATACCATGGAAACAAAAACAAACATTTAAAAACTCTTAACAACTACGGCATCTGCAATCTTTTTTGCAGAACCATCTTAAAGTATACAATACAATAATGATGCGTTAATCATGATTTGCTATATTATGTAATGCAAATTAAAAAGAATATTATTACATTGAAAAATTGAATCAAAAATTGTGTGCGTATAATTATACAATAAAGATTTAAACAAATATGGATAGAATAACAATTTATAACTGCACTGTTCTAAATATGTTTGATAATTTATATATAGGGAAGGAGGTTTTTCTTTTGATTCCAATTAATTGACAGATATTAAATTGTTGTCTAACTATGCGTCATGTGTTTTCTGGTTATATCATTGGCGATATACATTAATTATAAATATAATATTGTATATAAAGTTACCAAAAAAAAAAAACATAAAATTAATTACCGGGTTTTTGGTTTTGAATTCCTTTTCCGAACTACTATAAAAAAAAAATTGTGTTCAAATGATTTTTGTTTGAATTTGGACAGATCTTAATATGATCAATTAACACCGTATATATAGTATAATCAGTCAGTATAAAGAGGTGGAAAAAAAAGAAACCCAAATGGTTGAATATCCTCATCGAAATATTAAAATATATACGACTATATATACGCATAATTAAAAATATAATAGACCATGTGAGTAAAAGATTCTTGGAATTCTTGGAACACCCTGTACATATAAAAATATATTTATTTTAAATATATATCCGGTATTACCGCAACAACGATATAGTATATGCTTATTCCCTTTTTATACATTAAAATTTCATATTTAATATTATATTTTAATATTATGAAAATTTGTATATTTATATTGAAAAATTTAGAAACATGTATTATTTTATTATATTGTATCAATAATAATATATGGTATATAACAATATAATACCCAGTTCGTCATATCATTTGATTTTTAGAAAAATATATAACCTATCTTTATATACCTATAACGTAACGTTTCCCTCAGCAAATACATACACAGTTATATATTATATATATATATGTTATATACTTAAATAATAATAAATGAATATAAATTTCAAATAGGTACCTATATATAAATAATACATATATAATAATATAAATATATATAACCCCCTCGTATATATTCTATATATATAAATATTGTATATATTTCCATATATAATACCAAATAATAATAATAATAATAATAATATATATAATAAAATTGGTAGATATATATATACATAGAGTATAGGCATGTTATATATTATATACAATAAATATATAGTAGTTAATGGCTTAGTATATTACACACAAAACAACCTCCCATTTTATAAAAATATATATTTATATTGTATATATATTGATCGCATGTTATATACCGTCGTTATTATATAACGTCTACAATATATCACAACTTTATTTTTTTGTTATATTAAATATATTACGCATTGACATGATGACGATGATGATGACTATATTTGGTATATATGTATATATATATGGTTTATATACGAAAAAAAAAAACGGTATAAAATAATATATAATGGTTATGTGAAAATGTATAGGGGATGGTATAATGGTAAAAAAAAATAACATATTATGTACGAGTATATATAGAAAATATGTATTATATATGCAGTTGATGAAGGGGCTTTTGACATAATAGAAAATACATATTATATATTATATGTCATGTTGAGAAGTCTATTACATACAAAAGTCGATATATTGTATATATATATATTTTTTGTTATTTATTATTACATGAGAATATAATATCTTTTGTATGAGAAAATTCAATTATATGTTTCATTGGTAAAGTACATAACGTAAATGATTAAATACATGGGGATTTTGTTATACCTCTCTATATTATTTTTTGAATTATTATTATATGTTAAATTTAATATTATATATATATATATATTATATAAATGCGGATGGATATTCCCATATTACCAAAACCGAAATATGTATATAAAAGGTATAATATATTTTATGTTATATATAAGTTATATATAATTATATATATATATTTATATTGTATATATGAATAAATAATATACGTAATTACATTTTAACTTATTATTATATACATTTGTTATATATTACACTAAATTAATAATGTGTGTGTGCGTGTATATAATATATACATAATTTTAATATTATAACAAAACACTAATGTTTGAGAGTTATTTTGACATTTGTACCTATATAATTTTAACAAAGAAAAAATATTGGAAAAAAAAAAACCCCATATATTTAATTTTAATTGTTAAAATTTTATATAACAAATGTACGAGTTACAAAAATAATAATAATAATAAATATTTAATTGAATTTGAATGTATAAAATATGAAATTATTATATAGGGGTTTTATTGAATAAATATATGTAAGTCATAAAGTCTAAGAGTGCATTAATTAACATTAATTAAAAATATATTAAAATAAAATAAAATGGTATAAAATTTGAGTTCTTCTTCTGTTAACGACAATTTTTATTCGTATATTATATTTTCTATGTTTGAAGTTTAGTTTAACATTTTTTTTATTTATCTATAGTAGTTTAACCATGAGCAGTATATGATTTTACCATTTAGAGCATTTAGTATACTATCGCAATAAAATTAATCTCCACTCATCAATAACAATTAGATTGCAGAAAAAATGGTTATAAATAAAGAAGTCTATGAATTATTTATTTGGAAATTATACCAATAATTATAAAGTAAATTATACAAATTACGATATCAGTCGGGGGCTGATTAATATTTTACAATTAATTTTTTATTTTTCAATCTTATATTAATAATCTTTCGTATATATAATTTAAATGCTTAAAAAAAACACATCCCAACCATCAAGCGTTTATGTTGCGTGTTGAAAAACAAATTTGTGTGCTTTTGGTAAATTCTGATCGGTTTTTATTGTAAAAAACACTGAAAATTGATTAGTTATTGAAAAATCATCACATTTAAATGTTTGTAAGCATAAATCGTTAGATAGTTTTTTTTTTTTTTCCGGATGGAACAAGTTCAACATAATGCTTATCAAAAATCATTCGATAACTTTATATGCTGCAATTTTTCTCAATTGAATCGTAAAAAAAAAGTCATGCATGCTCTTCTCACAAATGATCCATATGCTGCTCCATACAACATAAACTGAACATTTAATGAACAAATTAATTTATGAAAAAAAAAATGTTGTGTGTGTGCATTTATATAAAAATTGTTGTCTGTGCATTTACAAAAAAATTATACAGTTCAATTGGTTGAAATTGTAATTGCTAAATGTTAAACTATTAACTAATTGAATTTCGCTGTTGAATTATTTCAATTTTAAGTACAAAAAAATAGTGGAAAATTGTTCTGAATTGAAGCCACAACTTCAGAATATTTTAATAATTTTTTAGAGTTATTTTTTAACCGTATTAATTATATTTTATTTTTCTACATAAATTCTTAAAAAAAGAAAAGAAACAATTCAATTAAATAGAGTTATTATTATTATTTTTTTTTTTTTAAATACTAATTATATTGTACATACGAATAAATATTGAATTTTTTTGAACGGTTGGCACACTTTTCTTTTTACATAATAATAATAATAATAATATAATGATTTTACAAATAAATAATAAAAGTCATGGTAAAAATATTTATCTATACATTCTATACTGTATCTAGAGATACAAATATACATTCACCGAAAAAAAAACTCTATAAATAAATAAGGTGTTAATTTACAACTATTACTCTTTACGTCGTCGTCGTCGTCATATATTGATTGCATCAAACGCTTAAATTACAAATAACATTTAATCATAAATTATATATATTTTTGTATTTATATTTAAATAATAAAAAAATTAATAAATATTACTTATGATCGATAAAGGAATGTGTGTGTGTGTGTGTCTGCGTACAATGAAATTGGAAAATGTATATGTAATTAAATCAATTAAATTAATCACTTTTATATATATATGAGCGTACAATAAAAAATTCTGTTTCAATGAACTTTTATAAATATATATATATAGTTATTTCCGGAGACAAATTTATGGTAATGATAAATATACAAAATAAATATATTTGTATTCTTTAATTTACGCGTTTTTTTTTTAAATATATTATTATATATCATCTTTTTATATTTTATCATTTTAGTATATATATTTACTCGTCGTATATAAATAATATGTATATTTTATATTATAAACAAATGTCTATATAATCATAATAATAATTTAGTTAGATATAGATCAATGATTCCAATATAAAATTATATAGTTAGTATTTTAGACATACAATAAATATTATGAGTGACTATTTAATTATTATATTTTGTAAATATATGTGTATTGTTTGTTTGTTGGACCAAAAGAAAAAGGAAAACAATTCAAAATATTATTTATATAAAAAATAAATAAATATACAATATATATATAAACAAAAATAATGCAAAGTCATTTGGACTAACGAAGTTAAGTGTAATTATATTATAATGTACAAACTTCTTTATATTATACAATAATATATGTCTATTTTTATTTACATATAATAAGATTTTGTATATAGTAATAATACTAAAGGTATATTAGCTGGATATGGTAAAGGTACCAATATATTTTTACTAAAATATGTGTATAATATATGGTAAAGCGAAGGTTATATGTTTAGAATAATAATTGCGGTTGCCAATATTCGACCAATTCCTATGAATAAAAAAAAAACTAAATAAAGTAATAATAAGCACAACTGTAGCATAGCCCATATAGGGTGACCTATAGCAGTTGAATTTATTCTTCAACGCGCACATATATGACAAAACGTTTCGCCTTTGGCTACATTTATCTGCAATTGTACACGAAAAAAAAAATGTCAAAACCTAAAAAAAATTATTGTCGCAATATAATATTCATTTTTAAATATATCCTTTATCCTTTTTATCGCCTTACATAATTTAAATTTTTCTTCTATATATATATAGATGCTCATGAGTCCACCGCCGGTTTTTATATATTATAAAACTGATAATTTGATTTATTGAAAGGATATTTTTTTTTAGAAAAGCAGTTTATATGGAAATAAAAATTTTCTAGAAAATCAACTTTTAACATTATTTATACTTTTAACATTATTATATACTTTTAACAAATTATGATGTCATTGAAAATTTTAAAAGAATTTGTCTAAACACCAAAAATGGTACAAGAAAATATAAAATTGATATTGATATCAAACCAACCATGGACCATATCAATTTTAAAAGAGTGTATAGTGATTTGTTCTATGATAGATTATAAATTTATTGAATTTAGCAAAAATGTTTAAAATAAAAATTAATAATTGATAAACTAGAAAAATATGGCGATATATTTTAATCCCAAAAAGGATACTGTAAGTGTTATTGTGTTTGTTTTTATTTTGTTAGAGATTCATGAAAAAAATTTTACTATTAACTTATACAGAAAATTACGGTTCATACAAGGTTAATGATAAACAAACTAGCGATACGTTAGACTATAAATGTGATTGTTCGCCGTTAAATTGTATATTATTATTATTATTATTATTAAAATTAAGTATATTAAGTTGGAAAATATATATTTTAATTTAAAATCTCTATAATATTATAGCTTCTTTCTATACGCGTTTTTTTTCTATTTATTATTATAACATACGCACATATAATTTCAAATAAATAAATATAATTTATTATATAATCAAATGATTAGTTCATGATTATATAGTCGTAATTATAAATAAATATATAATTTTAGAGTATTTATTTATCATTATATAAATTTATATAATTTTTTTATACGCTTATTTCTTGTATCTAATTCTAAATATTAATTCATTATATTATTATTATTATTATTATTATTATTATTATTATTATTATTATTATGTTTATTTATATTTGATGATATATTTATAAAATAATAATCATTTACAACAAAATATTTATACTTTTTAAAACAGCAAACACAAAAGCGATACATATATATATATATTGAGAATAGAGATTTTTATTCATATAACATATATTTATTATATGTGATTATCGTTTTCATCACCATCACACAACTGTATGAACTGTATAATTAAATAAAGATGGTAATGGCGCCAAATAAATATAAATTCCATTTATTTATATATACAGAGTTTCTTGTTATACTTATTTATAAATTGTAAACTTAATATTTTTAATATAAAAATATTAAAATAATATATAATTGTTGTGTATGAACCAGAGAGAATACGAAAAATATGATTATGATGAAGATGAAGATGAAGATGAAGATGACGACGATGACGACGACGACAACGAATAAGATTTTCTATATGATTGTAGGTTTTACAATATATGATTGGGTACTCGATATTACTATTTTTTTTTTGTATTGTCTAATATATGAAGCTTTTTATAACTTTTATAACACACACACACACACACACAAATATATGAAATAAATATTTGTATAAGGTAAAAATTAAGGTAAGACAACAACAAACAACATATTTCTTTCTATATACATATAAAATTTAACATTTAACTCAGGCTAGACCGTATAAAATCGATATAATTGATTATTAAATATATGCGAGATCTTCTGTAACTCTATACTATTGGTATATATTGTATATATATATATATCGATAATAATATTATAACAACTATACGAAACCAAACGATGAGTTTGCATTATTGAATTAAATTATTAGTAAAATAAAAACATTGATAGAAGAATAAAAAAAAAACACATTATAATTTTATTTAATCGCTACTGTTAGTTTGTTGTTTAATTCGTTCGTCGTCTGTACATACACGCAGCACGGACGACACCATATATATATATATATATATGAAACACCACAGCACAGAGAAAGGAAAGGGATTTTTATTTATTTATAATTTTTTTCGACACTGTCGAAATAATTTAAAAAGTTTTTTTTTTCCATATATTAAATATTTCATTTAAAATTCAATTTATATTTTAGAATTGTTTGTGTGTTTTTTTTTTTCCGAAAATATTTATAATTGAATAAATTAAATAAAAATTGAAATTATAATTGATTTGAAATAAATACTTTTTATCATGTAGAAAATTTAATATATATTGAATTGTATATTTGAATTTAAATTGAATTAGTAATTTTGAAAAGACATATATTTAAACGATCGATTGTACTTTAATCGTTCGTCTTTTTATTTATCTATAGAAATACTATAATAATATAGTATAATAATATTATTTAATAATAATATTACAATATTTATATACATTGGAATGGTATGGACTTACAAAAAATAAACATTAAAATGTGGATTTTAATTTTTAAAACTAACTAATTTATTTGCCATTGTGTTATTTGTCATCTAACAAGCAAATAACAACGCTCCAAAAAAGTTTGCTCACAGCAAACAGGAAGAAGTCTACTGTGATTTAAATATAACTTATAGCATAATCAATGGAATATAATGCGGCAACCAAATTTGAGGACTCACACATTATCGAACTAATGCATTACAAATGGAAAGTTCAAACCAATCATAAATCTCAATGTTAGCGATCGTAAACAAATATAGCACATAAAAAGAGTCTATCATTAATATCTAAATAAATATGATCACCACAGTTACAAAAACGCATCAAGGTTAGACTGGTAATCATTTCTATTCAACGAATATGATTTTAAGATCAAATTTTATAAATTTCATTATGAAAATAATTTGTTAACAATAATTTTTCAGATCAGATCAGTTTACAACATATAATTTTATATGATTTTCAATCAAATTTGGCAAATAGTTTCATAGTATTCTAATGATTTTAATGAAATGATTGTCTGTTGGACAGATTAAAAAATCTTAAGATATTTGATAATTTCAAAATGTTATGAAATATCTAGAAAATGATCACCAAAAAAATTTTCCACAACATATTTAATAAATTATAATATTGTAATTTTACACTAAATGTTAAATTATCAATGTTAAAAAATATGTGGGAAAAACAATAATTTAAATTAAATGTGTATTTGTAAATTGTAATATAAGCAGGTAAATAATTTCGTTACATTTTGAAACGGTTTTGGTAAAAAGTGGAAAAAAAGTTTCTAAAATATATATCATTAAAATTTCTGTACTTTTATAGTCACACATACAATTCATTTTTGATTATGAAATATTTATTTCCTGAATGTGTATCCACACACACACATTTGAGTGGTCATATGCATATGTTCGAATAATAATCCATATATACATTCATTGAATATTTGCTTATAAAATGTATAATATAACATGTACGTACATGATACATATAAATGTAAATGTATACACATGCATTCGTACACAATAACCAAAAAATACCATCCTATATTACTTTTAACATATGTAAAATATAACTTATCTCACGTACGATTTTGAGTGTTGGCTTTTATTTATTCGCATTGGTTTGTTATACCATAAAAAAAAAAAAATATAAAAATCTCTTGAGAGTCCATTCAAATATTATACCATGTACAATCTAATATGTATGATATATATATATATAAAACATAAAAAGACTTTAGATAAAATATATAGATCACGTACCATAAACCAGCATATTTACTGTCGCATATAATAATATCATATACATAAATTGTGATTTCAATTTATGATAAATTGTGCAACCGTAATTTTAATTCCATTTTATTTTTTTTCGGAAACATTCAAAATGTTCATGCATTTCCAGCAATGTAACAATTCAATGTAAGACGAGTACGTACGTATATAAGAGGTTTTTTTGTAAATTTATAAAATTTAATTTTATGTAATATGTTATTTTATGCAATTTATGTGTCTATATGTGACGATGTGTTAAAAAAAAAAGGAACATTCATTACAGAAATTATTTAAATATAAGTTGATCACATAATCACATTTGTGCGATTCAACATATTAGCATTAAAATTGCCGCACACATATCTCATTGTAAAATTTTAATTTACTTAAAAATTATTAAATATATTTATAAAGAACCACCTGTCAAATTGTATATATTATTAATAAAAATGTGATATATCAAATAAAAAAAAAAAATTAAAAAGATAAATAGATTAAAATAATTTCTATATATATAAATCGTAACGCTTAACAAAAAATGTTATTGTATATATGTTATACCACAAACAAAATTCCAATAAATTTCCCCACATATCATATTACAATTTTATATTTTTGTAACATTTATTCTATATGATTTATCAACAGTTTTTCATATTTTTATAATAATATTAAATATATAATATTTATATTAATATATATGTGTTACATACAAATGTATACAATATATATAATATATATAGTAATGGTTTAGTTCAGAGAGAGGTGTTACATTGACAAAAATTTAAATTTCCTTTTCACAATTTCTTATAAATAGTTTTGAAAAGGTGTCAAATTTGTATTTATTTATGAAGAGAAAAATAGAATAAAAAAAAATGTGGTTTACCCATATAATCTTTTGTTACCGTCATGAATAATAATAATAATAATAATAATAATAATAATAATAATACAATAATACAATAATATATTATAGATGAAATAATATTAATATAATTTTAAAATTTAAAATATAATATTTATTTGTATTTGTTAAATTTATATATACAATAAATAGCAAACGATCTTTATTATATATTAATTTTATAATTCTATTCTAAATAGATTAAAAGAAATACGTTATAATCTCTATATTTATTTATTAAAATTTGTAAATTGAAACTATAAGTGACTTTTTTATATGGAATTTTAACAAGTATACTTAACTATATTTGGTTAACTATATAAAATTATATTATGTGTAATAATAGTTGTTTAATAAATAAGAAATACAAGTAAATATACATGCACTCCGCATATTCAAAAAGTAAGTGGCACAAATGAAATAATAAATGTTTCGTAGAGGTTGATGTGGTTGAGGTGCTGCAACTAAAATATTTTTTGAAAATTTGATGAAAATATCCATTAAAAATGGGTAAGATATACACAGGTATAATAACATATAAGCATATAAAACTATATTAGTGGATAGCACACATCTCTGATAATTTACAAAGCTGTTAATTATTATATGAAGATAATCACAAATTTTAATGATTGTTTAACAAAAAAAATTTAACTATCATTTTGTCCTGAATTTATTTGACATACTCAATGTGCGGATAAAATTTTGAATGCAAATTTTAAATTAAAAATATTGTTGTTGAACACAAATATATAAAAAATTGGAAAAAAATTCAACTAATTTGATATTCAAAATGATGTTACGTCGGATGCATTTACTATATTTTTAATATTATTTATACACAAATTTAGTAATTAATTATTTTACTAAATATACCATATATATGATATAATATTATAACAATGAAATAATGTTATAGGTTGCGTATTATTATTATTATTATTATTATTATTATACTCCATTTATACACTCCATATTTGACTGCGTATATATATATATAAATGTTAAATAACTATATCCCAAATAATAATGAGTAAAATAACACATGAGAATGGTATCATATGGACGGGTATTTTACATAATAATATATGTATAAAGATTTATGAATAGAAAATATATAATAAATTTTATATATATATATAAAGGATAACAAGTATATAGATAGACATATTATATATTCAATATATAAAATTCACAACAATATATAAATTATTATGTGAAGGGTGTGTTATTGGAAACGCCCTAATATGTTAAAAACATTTCCGATATTACTATATACTATAAACTTTTTGTATAATATATTATTGTAAAAACCATTATATTTAAATATAATAAATTCAGTGTACATGAACTCTCTAACTATATATGTATATAAAAGTCCATCTATAAAATATCCCTTATTTTATTTAGGAATGGATATATAGATGACAGGAAAATACATGTATATTATATTATATATTTTCCTATATACTAAATATAATAATACAATAATACAAATTTATAAATATACAAGAATATATATCGATGAGGTTTCTATTTCTCTTGACTTTGATAATTGCATAAAAATTTGAAGTTATATACTTGAGTTTTTCAATCTCCCATTTATTTACTACACAAATTTACATAAAAAAACCTATAAATCTATTACGTCATTTTCTCTATATAACTTCGATTTATATACAGACATTAAATTTATGTTTCCATTATTTAACATATAGATTTGTTAAATTAACAATATTAATTTATAAAATTCAATATATAATAATAATTGACATGTCAATTAATTTGATGTGTGTTAATATATAGTAATTTATTAAAAATGATGAAACGAAAAAAATAAAAAATAAAATAATTGTTAATTTATTTTCACCATCAATGGATGGGCATAGGGAAAAGAAAAAAAATTATTAAATTTATGACACTTTCATTTAACGTTGTGCAATATGAAAAATCATTTAATTGATAAAAGATAAACCGACTTTAATTTATAAATTTCTTTTTTTCAATGGATGTACAAAAAAATAAAAAAAAAAATGCAGTATTTAAATTGTAATTTATTTTTATATATGCGCAGTGTAATTTATCAAGAATTATTATATTTATAACTATTTCCTTAAAAATATAACATCCATCACTTAGACACGACTCGCACACGATCAATTAAAAACAATTTTTTTTTTTATATTGATTCTTTAAAAATATTAATTTAATATTTATTTATAAAATGTATATGAAATATAAACGAATGTACGAGGTCTGTTGCTAAAATTTTTTGGGATATAGAAGAAGATGAAAATCAACAAAATTTATTCTATTGCTTTACACCAATGAATATTCATCTCTTTTGATGATGATATCAAAGAAATTGTGCAGTAGACTTAATTAGCTAAATTATAGTATAACATTATCATTTTGCTCACAACATCAATGTTTTTTGATAGTTTTTGCTGACCTGTATGAATTTCGGATGATTGTAAAATTTAAAATCTAGGTACCCGCATAGAAAAATAATACCTTAACACAAAAAAAAAGCAGTTTTCAGCTAATTATAATTTTTTTCTAAATTGTCAGTATATAATCGTATCTCGAAACTTATGCAGTAGCCTTTGTACATATAACAAGCTTAAATCTATATTATATTGTACAAGTTTATAAATTGTAATAATAAGAAATTCAATATAAGATCCAATTAATAACGAAAGAAGTATTATTCAGTCGATCGATAGAATGTATAACACTTCTTTAATTAAAATAACATAAAAAATAACGATAATAAAATTCGGTAAGACGACATCATCATCACCGTAAGCATTTACCAACAATTAGAAGAATACGTGTATAAAAACATACTATAACGCACATAATATTACATATAAATTTTGCGGACACTATTATATGATGGTCACATTATGACCATACCTTCAGAACATACCGTTTTGTATACCAACAAACCATCAACCAGCACCAACGAGCACCATAATTAAAGTTAGCTTTAATGGATTTTGGTCTATTATTGTTTATATACTCGGTGTATAGGCATAACCAAACGATTATAGTACAATCACAATGGAATGAGTAAATTCAGACAGACGTCTGATTTATTTATTTAAATCATGTATAATTGAAGGATTTGTTGAATAACATTTAAGTGAAATTGTTTGCGGTAGGAAATATAAATTATAAAACAAATAAATGACTATGGAGTAAAGTAAATGAATAAAAATTACCTTAATTAAATATGTGTCATTTTTACATAAGAACAAAAATATATATTTTTGAAGTTAAATTATAATGATTTTCACTTCATCGTTTTATTTTTATTTTTTTTGTTTTTTTGATGTTTTAATGAATGAATTGTAATTAAATAGCATTTAATAGTATTTAGTGGTAGTGGTATAGTTATATTATTATTAGTGTATATATAGTAGTAGTAGTAGTGTATATAGTAAAGCAGATGATGTACTTAAATCCTTCAGAAGTTTTCAATTTCAGATGAAAATGAATTAAATGATTTTTTATTTTCTATAAATTTGAATAACCCTTATCGTAACATTATATAAAAGTCAGCATCTTTTTTCGCTATAACAATGTACTTAAACAGAAACTTCATCATATTTCAATTTTCATATTTAGGAAATAATAATAATAATAATAATATAATTTTACACAGCCATTGATAGATTTATTTATCAAAACATTCTGTTATTATTTTAACTCTCTCTGTGTGTATCTATACCACCATCATCATAAATATATAAGAAAGATGGATATTAGTTATATATAAACCGCACCATTTATCGCTCTTCAGCATCATCATAAAAATAGAAAATACACTTTATTATGCCAAACTACACATCAAATAATATTTTAAAAATATTTCAATGATCAATTATAAGGGAATATAAATCGGGTGGAGTGAATGATGTCGCATGTGCGGGGCTTGAAAAACTTGACTTCGTATACAAATATTGTATAGTATAAAATATCTCTTTATATACAGACGAGACACAAACACACACACACACACACATCACATAACACCGAAAAACCGATAGGAAAAACAATTTTCATATTTAATTTTTCATTTCAAAAAATTTAATATTATGGATAAAATGAAAAAAAAAAAAATAAATATAAAAATACGAAAGAAATGAGATTTTTATTTAGTACAACAGGAAATTTTCCCCACATTTTTTTCAATATATATTTATTTATTTTTAGTGAATAAATAAATAAATGGATACATTCTCATTCAATAAATTGGAATATAAATTGTTTTTTTTTTGTATTTTTTTTTTTAAAGAAACAAAAAAATAAATGAAAAATATTATTTATTATAAATTGAATGGGAAATCAATATGAAATTGAAAATGAAGATATATGCGACGGGATTGAATATTGAAACAATATTTAATTATTTATAATAAAAAATAAACATATTCAACAAAAAAGTTCTTTCGTGCACACACTCTGACACTGAACCAATGAACTTAAAAATCGTTCATTAACCATTTGAGATTGCGATTTGGAACGCAATTGTTCTGAAAATTATGTTATACTTATATAGAATACAACATTGTAAATTTATTGTCCACACTTCAAATTTTTTAAAGCCCATAATTTGTATTAAAAAAGTTTAAGTTATGAGATGGGTGATTAATTGAGAATTTTATTCCCTATACATAAGATTGCTTTAGGTCATTAGTCATTATGGCGAACCAGACAACCAGAAAAATTCATGAGGTATAGTAATTCGTAAACAGTGGTGTAATTCAAAAAATGTAATTCAGTAATTTTTCGACATCCAATTCAACATCAGGATAGGATCATCAGAGGGTCGTGTTCTTTAAAATAAATATTAGTTGGAAAGGTGAGTGATCTCTGATGGGATTAACTGATATTTATCAAAACTATAATAATAATAATCGAATATACAATTTAATATTCTATATAGAACTAAATTAATATAGTTAAAATAAATTCTAGAAATTTGTACTGATAATTTATCACATCCATTAATTTTGTTTAAAATTCACTATTGATTACAATTTAAACAAATACGTAGCAAAATATAAAATAAATAAGAATATAGATCGCGCAAATATAATTTAACAAAAAAAATTAAAATAATGATGCAAACAGATCTTTAAAATAAATAATATAAATAAAAAATTAAATACACTATATTTTTTTTTAAATAATATAAAAGTGACATATAATAATTCATTTAATAATAAATTATTAAAATAAATATATGTTTTTATCATTAAACGAAAAACACATGTTTTCTTATGTATAAATGTAATTAAAGTGGCCGGCCATCAATGTCAATTTTATTTACTTAATGCAATTCATAACATAATTATATTGTTATCATTAGGTGTTATTGTAATAATTCACGTCAATATTTACAGCAATGTAATATCGCGTATTGTAATTAATCGAAAAAGTGGTTATTCTGCACAGCACCCATAAGGTCGATTACATATATCATTCCCTGCGAGAGTACTAAAACATTATATACACCGATAGAAATTGGATGAAAACATTTTCTCGCATCCAGATCTGATCGTTAGACTATTAAATTGAAATTGCACGATATACGGCAATAATATGTTTACTTTTTAATTTCACTTTTAAAATTGATATAAATGTCGACATGAATTATTGCAACCACCTAATATTTATTTGTTTTTCTCATCGATAAGTAAATATTAAAATAAAAGTATGTATTTTAAAATTATAAAAATTTGAAATTTTTACACAGAATATAATATATAAAGATCACATTTTATCAGCGATATTTATCAGTAGCAGACTTATTTCGTTCCATTGATGTAACATTAATAATTAGAATGGAAAAATCTGTGATAATAACATTATTTATAATTACAATTTTAATTCAATTAAATATTGTAATAGCAAAAGATTGGTGGGAAGGTGGCAATTTTTATCAAATATATCCAAGATCATTTAAAGATAGTGATAATGATGGAATTGGTGATTTAAATGGTATATACAAACAATATTTATAAAATAATAATTTGATTTTAATCTAAATTTTTCTAACATTTTTTACTCTCACACACACACACACATTTTGTTAGGTGTTACATCAAAATTAGAATATTTAAAAGATATTGGTATGACGGGCATATGGTTATCGCCAATATTTCAATCACCAATGACTGATTTTGGTTATGATATTTCTGATTATAGAGCTATACAACCAGAGTATGGAACAATGGAAGATTTTATGCGTTTGAAAGCTAAATGTAAAGAATTAGGTATAAAATTAATTTTAGATTTTGTACCAAATCATACGAGTGACGAACATGAATGGTTTAAAAAATCGGTTGAACGTGATCCCGAATATGAAAATTATTATATATGGCATGATGGTTATAAAAATAGTACCGATGGAACACCAATACCACCAAATAATTGGATAAGTGTATTTCTTAATAGTGCATGGCAATGGAATGAAAAACGTCAACAATTTTATTTACATCAATTCATTAAACAACAACCGGATTTAAATTATCGTGAACCAAAAGTTGTTGAAGAAATGAAAAATGTACTACGTTTTTGGATGGACAAAGGTGTCGATGGTTTTCGCATTGATGCTGTACCATATTTATTTGAAATAAATGCAGACGAAAAAAATGGTGCTTATCCAGATGAACCGCCGAGTGGTGATTGTAACATTGTTAATGATCCATGTTATTTAGATCATATTTATACACGAAATATTGATGATACATTTGATATGGTATATCAATGGCGTGACGTTTTAGATGAATATAAAGAAAAGCACGGCGGTGAAACAAAGTAATTTATACATATTTATTTTATATAGAATTAAATAACAATGTCTTTTATAGTGAGATTGATTTGGAGTAAAATAAAGTGTAATCCTTTCAACCGTATTATTCATCATCTTTGGCTATTGCAAATTGTAATCCGTCAATGAGTTGACAAATTCAAATGCTTATATACTTATTTTTTTATTATGTTTCTTATATGTATAGAATTATAATGACCGAAGCGTACACTTCAATTGATAACAATATGAGATTATATGGTGATGGTTATCATAAAGGTTCTCATATACCATTTAATTTTGAATTGATTAATAATTTAAATAAATATAGTAAAGCTATTGATTATAAAAATATTATTGATTTATGGTTAACAAAAATGCCAAATAATGTAGAAGCTAATTGGGTTGTAAGTATAAACAATATAACTGCGGGTATTAAAATTCATATATAAAATTTGTATAATATTATATTAATTTCTTATTTCTATACAGTTAGGAAATCATGATCAAAAACGTACTGCTTCAAGATTTGGCGAAAAACGTGCTGATTTATTAAATATATTATTACAAACATTACCGGGTGTGGCAATAACATATAATGTATCTATTATTATGAAATTAAAAATAAAGCAAATATCTCTGCGACAGCAAATTATATCAAATATTAATAAAATTAATTTTTTCGAAGGGTGAAGAAATTGCTATGACCGATGTTTATGTACCATGGAATGAAACGGTTGATCCACAAGCATGTTTAACAAATGAAAAAGAATTTCATACATTCTCACGTGATCCGGCACGTACACCATTTCAATGGGATAATACAAAAAATAGTGGATTTTCAATGGCTGATAAAACATGGTTACCGGTTGCCGATGATTATGAATTGAGAAATGTTCAGGCTCAAGAAAATCCAAATGTTCACAGTCATTTAAATATATTTAAAACGTTAACAGCATTACGTCGTCACACAAACACCATGTTATACGGAAACTATAAATCAATTGCAATTAATGATGATATATTAATGTATTCACGAGAACTACCAAATGATTATACATTTATTGTTGTACTTAATTTTGGCACAGATGAATACACAATTGATGTTAACCAATATTTTAAACAAATAGTAGGCGCTTTAAAAATCGTAACCACTTCGGTACATTCTGGATATTCAAATGGGTAACTAAAACTATACAATAATATGTATTTTTTTTTTTTTTTGTGGTGCATATTTGAAAAGTTATAATTAATTGATTTTTTATAATTAAATTCTCTTTACATTACATTAATAGGGATGTTGTAAAATCAAATGGTGTAATTGCATATCCTGAAGTTGGTACTTTATTTGTTGGAATTGAATAAATATGCGGATGTGCTTTTATATACAAAATTAAATTAAAATAAAACTATTGCATAACAGAAAAAAAAACCATTTTTACAATAATAATTTCTTTAACATTTAATGAGACACTATCTCGTACAATCGCTTGTATACATCAGGTTCAAATACATATATTTATACAATGTATAACTTTCAAACATATTAAATTATATAATATTATATATTTGGAATAGGTATACACGCAGAGAGTATAGTATAGTAAAGTAGTTTTTGAAATTTGACTATGACACTTGAAAATGTCTGTCAACATTTGTGTAAATATTCTCAAGTACAACATCTTCTTGCTATTTTTTTTATTTAATTTTTTTTTTTTTTACTGTTTGACTGACTGACTGAATGAATACACTTGACTATCTCTCAACGATTTGAATTGTAATGTTGTTAAGGATATTATATATTTATGTATATGTATTGAACACGCATATATAATACGAAACGAATTTTATATATAATATTATTTCCTTTTTCGTTATATGTTTTTGTTGGAAATGATATAAAAAAAAATGGTATATACTGACAAAGTCATACAAAGTATGTATAAGGGTAGAGTTTAAAGTTATCGGATTTGGTGATAAAAAATAACGTCACTATTAAATTACATTATCGTATTGTTTTAGGTGATAATATACTATATTTATTTATTATAGGTGGTGTTTGACATAGACAGTAATTTTTTTTATTCACATTTACATAAGGAAAACCTCGGTGGTCATCAGTAAGGGCAGAAATCGCGTACAAACTATTAAATTATTATATTGTAAGAGGAAATTTGTAAGTGATATTGTGTTGAAAATATCTTACATTAATATTTTCATATGAAAAAGTAATCCACAATAAGATTGGTGACTGCGAGTGTTTGCCGCTACATATATTTTTACCACAAAATGGCAATAGTGTTTAGATTTATGTAATTCAATTCCACATGAATTTATGGATTTGCATTATTACTGAACTGGAATCAGATGATTTAATTATGCACCACTAGCATAATCAAAAAAAAGTAAAATTGAGTACTTATCCGTCTACCATCGTATTTACATTATATTTTGTATGGACAGTGAGAATTTTAAATAAAATATTGAATTGAATGAATAAATAAGTTAAAATATGTTTTCTTTTTATCATTTTCATAGATAGATTTGCCAGCAAATAATCAATTGAATTGTTGTAAATTTTTCAGGAAATATCATTCAAAATAAAATGATAGATTTACCAGTTCTATATTATACATTATTTTTAGTTCCTGGTTACTGTTACCGACAATCTCACTTTATCATTATTTTGTATACACAATTACAATGAATCTTTTTATATTTTTCATGGTATAATATTATTTAAAACATGAATTCGCCATCAAGATATTTTGCCAATACCTAAATTTGGTAAATTTTAGATTGATAACTTTTTACAACCATTGGCATTATATATAGTAAACAATTACTATACTGTGAAATATAACCATGGCAATTAATTTTTAATTGTTATGACTCCGCTACCATACGACGATGCATCGATCAACACAACATAAAATTTATGATATTTGGAGTGTTTATTCATGAATTAATACAAAATATCGTTGAGTATCGACACACAAATTTAAAAGGAAAATTAATGCATATAATGAAACGTTGTGATAATGAAACTTTTAATCACAATATAGTAACGAACACAGCATAGTAAAACAACTACTCATTTTAAATTTCATTCTGTACTCAGAATACTCAAGTAATCGTATATATAATCAGACATTTACATCTGAAATGAATTTGCAATTTCTACAATTTAAAAATGGTTTAGTAGAATTTTGAAATTTAACAATAAACCTCGAACACATTAAAATGAATATTCATTATTTTCATTTTCTGTCAAACAAAACAAAATGATTTCCTATATAATTACACAATATTTACTATATATTCTACTATATTATATGAGATGAAATATTAAATATTACAATGGTGTATGGACAGCACAATAACCATAATTTGAAATGTATTTCAAAATATGTAAATAAAATACAAAATTAATCATTGAAATTATTCAATGACAAATAATTTGAAAAGAAAATAGAAAAAAAAGACAACAGAATATCCATTAAATTTAGAAAGACAACTTTTTCATTATTTCTTATAGGCGAATGGAATAGACCAAAAAAAAAAAAAAACCTATAAAGATAATATGACAATAAATATATAAGAACGAACATAAAAAAAAAATATTACCACCTGAATATTTACACAATAAACTCATTTTTATTATTTTACGTTATCTGAAATAATAAATCTCTTCGACACACAACAAAACTAAAACATACATATATTTATATTCTTTCTATCCCATATACAATAGACAAACTCTTGTCTACTATTCGTATATATTATTATAATTACAATAATATTAATAATAATAATAATAATAATAATAATAATAATAATCATGATGACATTTCTTTCTAGAAAATATTAAGTATATATGATTATTATAATTATTATGGTTATTATTATTTATTTTTGCTTACTGCTGATGATATATTTTGTATAACAATTCTAACAAACAAAGTAACAAAGTAACTGGATATTTATTTATCCTAAACTTAATACAAGTGTATTTATATATAATGTACAATATATGCCGTATACTATGTATATCTATTAAATATCATCGCAATATCATACATACAGTTTACTTAAGTTATATAGAATAGATCTGTGAAATTAAATAAGGTAGCAGAAAAGATATACGATAGATTCAATATACAATTATTTATTTATATACGTACCCACATAAGTATAATGTCAATAATATGCTACTGCTGGTGTTAATATTGTGCTCGTATACGTGTATTCACATAAAACCATTTATCATCATCACCAACGTTACTGATATATTTATATACAAGAGATTTTCATTATTGCTCGCGTAAACAAAATAAAATAAATAAGAGAGGACAAACGGCCATTGTACTTTACACCTCTTTCAAATTTATATATAATAAAACAAGTTTTTCTTATACATAACATTTTTTATATATACAATGGTTTTTATTCTATTATATACAGAGTTGCTGCTGCGACTGTTAACCATACTCTGGATATACTCTGTTTAACAATAAAAAAAAGACATAAAAACCGCCTCTTTGCTGTATAATGTATTATTTTACATTTATTATAGTTTCTAGTTATCATTCTCTGTGCGGAATTGATAAAACTCCACCTTTATTTCATTGTGTATAAAATATATAACAACAATAACTTTTATTTTAGTTTTAGTTGACGATTTGTTTTAAATCAATATTATGTATATTAATCACAATAGGAAATGCGGATTAATAGGTATGTGTATTTTTGTTTAATTTATATCGAACTGCAACATCGATCTTTGCTCTGAATTTATGATCATATAATAGTTTTAAAATATACTGTAATTAAATATTGGCATACCAGCGCAACCAATTGTCAGTCCATACCGCAAAATTTTAACAATCCTATACTGAACATACTGCTGCCGTTATCAATTTCACTATTGAATAGAACCTTTGTGTTCTCAACTATTTTTCTATGTCATCGAGAAGAGTATAGTTTTTATTAGGATTTCAAATTTTCTTTATTTATTTATTTTTTTTTTTTTTAAATATACGGAATGCTAAATGCAAAAATACATTTGTTATATATTTTTATAAATTGCAGTGTAGCTAAAAAAATTTCTCCTATTTATTTTATACATTGATGTGTAAAAGCTTAAATAATATTATGAACAAAAACTTTTCCATTTCATATATAGATGGCATTTAAAGTAGTAAAAAGAAAAAAGAAAAGATGAGTATATAATAAAATTGAAGCATTGATAAATATTGTTTTCTCAATTATAGTATTTTCTTTTGAAAAACTATTTATTTTTAAATACTTTAGAAGAAAAATACTATAAATAAAAAGGTATGGATTTTTTGTTTATTAAATTATTATAATAAAATTTATTTTAAATAAAAGTGGGTATCAAAAAACCGACAAAAGCATATTATTTGTATTTATTTTGTACTCATCAATTGAAGAATAATAATATAGAAAATTATTATGCATAAAATACAGTGTAAAGTGTCATTCAGATTGTTTATAATAGAGTAGCTAACAATTCTAATATGTAAATGTATTATTGGAATTTTCATTTTATTTTTATTGCTATATAACTTTACTCTATTAAAAAATATAAAATATTCTAGCAAAACTATAGCAATTGGAATTATTAATGTATTCTTATTCGTCTTGTTTGTTATTGTTGCGGTATAATAAAAAATAAATATATAGTTAAGATGTACTTCAAATAACAACACATATCGAAACATACAAAATACAAATTTCAATAGTCATTTTAATTTTTTTTTTTTTTTTAATAGCTATTCGCTTCACATAAATATTGCGATATTTAAAAAAAAAACAAACAAACAAACAATATTATTCTATTTGGTTTCATTATTAACCTTATTCTTTTTGTGTAAATGTAAATTTATTGGTTCATTGTATTTATGAGAGATACACATAAATAATAATTATATGATAAAAAAAACAAAGAATTTTATGTTTTCTATAAATATTTGTATAATGTATAATATAATGTATAGAAAAATGTGTATGTGAGTTTCGTAAATTTTATAATTTATGCTTTAAATACTAATCTACTGTGTTTAAATATAATAAATATAAATTAAATGGACTTACCTTTTAAAATCAACCGAATTGTTCCATTTGCCATGGGGGATGATGATTGTAATATACAGTTGTATTGTATTTATCCAAAGGAATAATTTATGGTTGTCACACATAGATGATGCTGCGTTCGCTATATTAATAAATGTAAATAAGAAAATATATTTTAATATACAATATATCAATTTTGTAAATATTAAAAAAAGAAAAAAACTATATATTTACATTTAATAAAACATATAATATTATTACTTATTATTTATATTACATACACATACGCAACATAAGTTATGTAGTAGCATATGTCGAAGTGCCAATGTATATATTTATACATAACCGACTATATACAACCCATATACATATACAAATGTGACCTTTCTCAAAAGAAAAAATCTAACCTCACACAGCACTCACACATTCACACACACCATCATCATATCGCATACAAATTTTTCGTACCTGCACTTGATTTTTTTTCCAGCTTATTATATTAATTAATATATTATATGCTACTTATTTTAATACAAAATCAAATAAAAGATTTTCAATTTTAATTTAATTATTTACTTACGATAATTCATTTTCGAGTAATTATAAATTTTAGCAATAAAAATAAAATATTTGTAATGCATATGGAATGGACGTAATAGAAAAAAAATATTTTCGATGTCCATATCCATCCATTGCATTCTTTAGCTATATTTAATCAATTACAAAAATTTTTCATTATTAATCATCCTCGAAATTAATGCAAATTTTCAATTTTTTATTACATGTACAATCACTAAACATTAAATATTTATTAGAAATTATTTTATTTTTAATAAAACTTAATATTCACTTAAGGAAAAAACAATTATAAAATTTTTTTTTAATGCAAGAAAATCAAATACGAAAAAAACCAAAAAAACACAACATTACAACAAGACGACCAACAAATTTTAATGTACAATTTATTAAAAATGAAACAAAACCACTACTCATTTATTACTCTTTTTTTTAATATGTATTATTTACCAATGCTGACTCTTATATACAACGCACTCTATCAAATACATGTTGCAAAATATATATATATAGAAATTATACATTGATTTGAACATCTCATTTGTTCTTCGCCTTATGCACATAATCTATATTACCTCTACTTACTCTTATGCTTGGCGCACTTTCTGAAATAAGAGGCGCAAACAATACCATTAATGTTACTGTACATTCGCATATGAATAATTACAAATGTGATAATTTCTTCTTAAGTGCCATTGTATTTATTATCAGTGTTAACTAATACGAAACTTAAATATATTTTATTGTTGAATGTACTTTTTTTCGCGTGTGGGTTTGCTAGTAAATATAATTTTCTCTATTAAATTAAATATATAACACACATACGCTACGCAATAGATGTTTAAGTATTGGCAGACATGATGTTAGCTGTTGGATATATACACATATCCACCAATATACTACACGTATGCGAATGCAAATTTTACCATTGTGAAAAGTAATATACAAAACTCACACATTCATACACACACCATCATCATATCGCATACAAATTTTTTGTACCTGCACTTGATATTTTTTCTAGCTTATTAATAAATATATACTACTTATTATAATACAAAATCAAATATAAGATTTTCAATTTTAATTTAATTATGTACTTACGATCATTCATTTTCGAGTAATTATAAATTTTAGCAATAAAAATAAAATATTTGCAATGAAAATACGTACTAAAAAAAAAAAAAAACTTCGATGTCAATATCCATCCATTGCATTCTTTAGCTTTATTTTATAAATTGCAAAAATTTTTCATTATTAATCATCCTCGAAATTAATGCAATTTTTCAATTTTTTATTACATGTACAATGGCTAAACATTTTATATTTTTTAGAAATTATTTTATTTTTAATGTAACTTAATATTCACTTAAGGAAAAAACAATTATAAAATTTTTTTTTAATACAAGAAAATCAAATACGAAAAAAACCAAAAAAACACAACATTACAACAAGACGACCAACAAATTTTAATGTAAAATTTATTAAAAATGAAACAAACAATTAATCATTTATTACTCTTTCTTTTAATATGTATTATTTACCAATGCTGACTCTTATATACAACGCACTCTATCAAATACATGTTGCAAAATATATATATATAGAAATTATACATTGATTTGAACATCTCATTTGTTCTTCGCCATATGAACATAATCTATATTACCTCTACTTACTCTTATGGTTGGCGCATTTTCTGAAATAAAAGGCGCAAACAATACCATTGCAGTTACTGTACATTCGCATATGAATAATTACAAATGTGATAATTTATTCTTAGGTGCCCTTGAATTTATTATCAGTGTTAACTAATACGAAACTTAAATATATTTTATTGTTGAATGTAATTTTTCTAATAAATATAATTTCCTCTATTAAATTAAATATATAACACACATACGCTACGCAATAGATGTTAGCTGTTGAATGTGTACACATATCCAACAATATACTACACGTATGCGAATGCAAATTTTACTATTGTGAAAAGTAATATACCAAACTCACACATTCATACACACACCATCATCATATCGCATACATATTTTTTGTACCTGCACTTGATCTTTTTTCTAGCTTACTAATAAATATATACTACTTATTATAATACAAAATCAAATATAAGATTTTCAATTTTAATTTAATTATTTACTTACGATCATTCATTTTCGAGTAATTATAAATTTTAGCAATAACAATAAAATATTTGTAATGCATATGGAATGGACGTAATAAAAAAAATGTGCATATCCATCCATTGCATTCTTTAGCTTTATTTTATAAATTACAAAAATTTTTCATTATTAATCATCCTCGAAATTAATGCAATTTTTCAATTTTTTATTACATGTACAATCACTAAACATTAAATATTTATTAGAAATTATTTTATTTTTAATGTAACTTAATATTCACTTAAGGAAAAAACAATTATAAAATTTTTTTTAATGCAAGAAAATCAAACAAAAAAAAAACCAAAAAAACACAACATTACAACAAGACGACCAACAAATTTTAATGTAAAATTTATTAAAAATGAAACAAAACCACTACTCATTTATTACTCTTTTTTTTAATATGTATTATTTACCAATGCTGACTCTTATATACAACGCACTCTATCAAATACATGTTGCAAAATATATATATATAGAAATTATACATTGATTTGAACATGTTCTTCGCCCTATGCACATAATCTATATTACGTCTACTTACTCTTATGCTTGGCGTTGGCACACCTCTGAAATAAATGGCGCAGACAATACATTTTTATATGATTTTATTGTATTAAAAAAAATTTATAATTGTTTTTTCTTAAGTGAATATTAAGTTATATTAAAAATAAAATAATTTCCAATAAATATTTAATGTTTAGTGATAGTAGATGTAATAAAAAATTGAAAAATTGCATTAATTTCGAGGATGATTAACAATGAAAAATGTTGGCAATTTATAAAATAAAGCTAAAGAAAGCAATGGATGGATATTAACATCGAAGATTTTTTTTTTTTTTTTGTACGTATTTTCATTCAAAATATTTTATTGTTATTACTAAAATTTATAATTACCCGAAAATGAATGATCGTAAGTAAATAATTAAATAAAATTGAAAATTTCTAATTTGTTTTTGTAATATAATAAATAGTATATAATATATTAATTAATATAATAAGCTAGAAAAAAAATAAAGTACAGTTACGAAATTCTTTATGCGATATGATGCAGGTATGCGTGTGTAAATGTGTGAGTTTGGTATATTAATTTTGACAATGGTAAAATTTGTATGCGCAATGAGTAGATATTTGGTGGATACACACGGAGCGTAAATTATAAATATTTTATTGCTATGTATTTTTGTTAGTGTTTGGGTTTCTGTCTACATAAATTTTTTCTTGTATTAAATACAAAAATTTATTAATCGTTTTTCTTTAAGTGAATATTATTTTTTCTTTAAAATTAAACTATTTCTAAAAAATATTAAATATTTACTTATTGTAAATAATTTCAAAAATTTAAAAATTGCATTAATGTTAAGGATGATTAATAATGTTAAATTTTTGCAATTTATAAAATAAAGCTAAAGAAAACAATGGATGGATATGTACAACGACAGTAATGTTTTTTTATTAAATGAATTATAAATACTTTTCTGTACATGCGTGACAAGGTCAAACAAAGTGATTTTATTGTACACACACGCATAATAATTTATATAATTGCACACATTTAAAACTTTCAATCCTCCCATCCAATATTAATTGGTTGTCTTGTTGTAATGTTGTGTTTTTTTGGTTTTTTTCGTATTTGATTTTCTTGTATTAAAAAAAATTTTATAATTGTTTTTTCCTTAAGTAAATATTAAGTTATATTAAAAATAAAATAATTTCTAATAAATATTAAATGTATAGTGATTGTACATGTAATAAAAAATTGAAAAATTGTATTAATTTCGAGGATGATTAATAATGAAAAATTTTTGCAATTTATAAAATCAAGCTAAAGAATGCAATGGATGGATATGCACATTTTTTTATTACGTCCATTCCATATGCATTACAAATATTTTATTTTTATTGCTAAAATTTATAATTACTCGAAAATGAATGATCGTAAGTACATAATTAAATTAAAATTGAAAATCTTTTATTTGATTTTGTATTATAATTAGTAGTATATATTTATTAATAAGCTAGAAAAAATATCAAGTGCAGGTACAAAAAATGTGTATGCGATATGATGATGGTGTGTGTATGAATGTGTGAGTTTTGTATATTACTTTTCACAATGGTAAAATTTGCATTTGCATACGTGTAGTATATTGGTGGATATGTGTATATATCCAACAGCTAACATCATGTCTACAAATACTTAAACATCTATTGCGTAGCGTATGTGTGTTATATATTTAATTTAATAGAGAAAATTATATTTATTAGAAAACCCACACGCGAAAAAAAGTACATTCAACAATAAAATATATTTAAGTTTCGTATTAGTTAACACTGATAATAAATTCAAGGGCACTTAAAAAGAAATTATCACATTTGTAATTATTCATATGCGAATGTACAGTAACTTCAATGGTATTGTTTGCGCCTCTTATTTCAGAAAGTGCGCCAAGCATAAGAGTAAGTAGAGGTAATATAGATTATGTGCATAAGGTGAAGAACAAATGAGATGTTCAAATCAATGTATAATTTCTATATATATATATTTTGCAACATGTATTTGATAGAGTGCGTTGTATATGAGTCAGCATTGGTAAATAATACATATTAAAAGAAAGAGTAATAAATGATTAATTGGTGTTTGTTTCATTTTTAATAAATTTTACATTAAAATTTGATGGTCGTCTTGTTGTAATGTTGTGTTTTTTTGGTTTTTTTCGTATTTGATTTTCTTGTATTAAAAAAAAATTTTATAATTGTTTTTTCCTTAAGTGAATATTAAGTTACATTAAAAATAAAATAATTTCTAATAAATATTAAATGTATAGTGATTGTACATGTAATAAAAAATTGAAATATTGTATTAATTTCGAGGATGATTAATAATGAAAAATTTTTGCAATTTATAAAATCAAGCTAAAGAATGCAATGGATGGATATGCACATTTTTTTATTACGTCCATTCCATATGCATTACAAATATTTTATTTTTATTGCTAAAATTTATAATTACTCGAAAATGAATGATCGTAAGTACATAATTAAATTAAAATTGAAAATCTTTTATTTGATTTTGTATTATAATTAGTAGTATATATTTATTAATAAGCTAGAAAAAATATCAAGTGCAGGTACAAAAAATTTGTATGCGATATGATGATGGTGTGTGTATGAATGTGTGAGTTTTGTATATTACTTTTCACAATGGTAAAATTTGCATTCGCATACGTGTAGTATATTGGTGGATATGTGTATATATCCAACAGCTAACATCATGTCTACCAATACTTAAACATCTATTGAGTAGCGTATGTGTGTTATATATTTAATTTAATAGAGAAAATTATATTTATTAGAAAACCCACACGCGAAAAAAAGTACATTCAACAATAAAATATATTTAAGTTTCGTATTAGTTAACACTGATAATAAATTCAAGGACACTTTAGAAGAAATTATCACATTTGTAATTATTCATATGCGAATGTACAGTAACTTCAATAGTATTGGTTGCACCTTTTATTTCAGAAAGTGCGCCAAGCATAAGAGTAAGTAGAGGTAATATAGATTATGTGCATAAGGCGAAGAACAAATGAGATGTTCAAATCAATGTATAATTTCTATATATATATATATTTTGCAACATGTATTTGATAGAGTGCGTTGTATAGTCAGCATTGGTAAATAATACATATTAAAAGAAAGAGTAATAAATGATTAAGTGGTGTTTGTTTCGTTTTTTAGTAAATTTTACATTAAAATTTGTTGGTCGTCTTGTTGTAATGTTGTGTTTTTTTGGTTTTTTTCGTATTTGATTTTCTTGTATTAAAAAAAAATTTTATAATTGTTTTTTCCTTAAGTAAATATTAAGTTATATTAAAAATAATATAATTTCTAATAAATATTAAATGTATAGTGATTGTACATGTAATAAAAAATTGAAAAATTGCATTAATTTCGAGGATGATTAATAATGAAAAATTTTTGCAATTTATAAAATCAAGCTAAAGAATGCAATGGATGGATATGGACATCGAAAATAATTTTTATCTATTACGTCCATTCCATATGCATTACAAATATTTTATTTTTATTGCTAAAATTTATAATTACTCGAAAATGAATTATCGTAAGTAAATAATTAAATTAAAATTGAATATCTTTTATTTGATTTTGTATTATAATAAGTAGTATATATTTATTAATAAGCTAGAAAAAATATCAAGTGCAGGTACGAAAAATGTGTATGCGATATGATGATGGTGTGAGTGTGAATGTGTGAGTTTGATATATTACTTTTCACAATGGTAAAATTTGTATGCGCATATCGGTAGATATTTAGGTGGACACTCACGGACCGTAAATTATAAATATTTTATTATAATGTATTTTTGTTAGTGTGTGGGTTCTGTCTACATAACATTTTTCGCATACGTAATATTTGCTTTATAAATTGCAAAAAAATTTAATTGCTGATCATTCTCAATATTAATGCAATTTTTAAATTTTTCAAATTATTTACCATCACTAAACATTTTAATATTTTTTAGAATTTATTTTGTTGAAATAAAAAAAATATTCACTTACAAAGAAAGACAATTAATAAGTTCGATGGTGATGTTGTGATGTGTGCATGTGTGAGTGGCTGTGATGGGTATGATATATGGTTTTTTATAATGGTCATATTTGTATGCGTATCATGTAATATACATCTGCCTATGCTACTACATTTATTGTGTAGCGTATGTGGTTAGATGTTATATGTAATAATAATATTAGTCTGCCTAAAATTTAATTTTCATATACATTTTTTTTTTATATAATATAAATAAACATTTTTAATTAAATTGTAGCAAAATTGATATATTTAATGTTTATTTACATATATTTCTTTTTTTTTTCATTTATCCATAGACATAAAAATGAAATGATTAATATAGTGAGTGCAGAATCATCGCATCTATGTACGACAATGGAAAATGATACAATTATGTTCAATTGAAATGGTAAGTTCATTTTATTTTTATTCAATATATTTAAACATATTTATATAGTAGTTAAATTTAAAACATTATCTAAAAATATATAATTTATAAAATTACGAATAATTCACTTACACATTTTCACCTACACATTATATTATTAACACAAATATCTAAAAATAAATAAAAATTGAAAAATGGTTAAATATTATCCTAATAAATTTGTGGTTTTCATAGTAGTCTGATCTAAAATACTATACGACAGCATTTTTTTTACTGCTCTAAAATTAGTAGGTTTGCATTTTCGTCTATAAAAATAAAGCTCCACACATGCCAACAACAAAATTTCTATTTTATTATATTGATTTTTTTTTTTATTTTTTATATTTTATATATAAAATATATATTTACATAATTATACAACACAAAATATAACCTATAAAATAAATAATAATTCTTCTCTTATGTAACAAAAAAATGCATATAATATGATATAAATAAATACTTTTATAATATACATCTTCATATTCAAATATTATTACTTTGTTTCATTGGAGTTGAAGTTTAAAAATGCAAAAAAAAAAAGCTGAATTTATAATTTACGTTATTCATTGCAAAACAGCAATAAACCCTACAAACAAAATATACTATAAAAAAATAAGAAAACAAAAAAAACTAAATGAATTATGACTTCGGTCGTCGTACGGTGTGTCAGATATATTATATGTTTCTTATTCATAAAATATTTAATTTCTTTTTTTTTACATACATATTTATATTATTAACTTTTTTGTTGAAAACATATATACAACAGAAAACACATTCTTTGTGTGAAAGAATATGTGTATTTTGTATTGTATATAATATTATTAATATTATTATTATTATTATTATTATTATTATTATTGATGGATGGAATGGGCCTATTAAATGTCCATTGGTCATTATTTGTCAGTAACGTGTTACTTATGGTGATTAGATGACCCTAAGAATATTACCATTAATAAATGTCAGATATATACAGTCGCGTAAAACAAAAATATTTATATATATGAAATGTTGTAAGCGAAAAGATTTTAAGAAAAACAACGACTCAGGGTGTATACACTATACGGCTATGAATGTTGGTATGATAACCAAACGAGGTATAACAACAATAACATTTATAACAATCAAATATATTTTGTAATATATATGAATAATTATATGGTATGACTTTTTTACGATGAAATAATATTATAAAGTATTTTTTAATGTTGCCCATCTATCTATACGGGTCGGTATACATATAGGGTGGTGTATGTTAAAAGGTACCGCCGACTCTTTTATGCTACAAAATCTATGTCGACTGTTTACAATATATGATATTTTAAATTAAATGCATTGCTGTTTATGTGATACGTAAATTGTAATTATAACATCTGGAAACATTTGAAATCGATATACACATTCAAAGAAATAATTAATCAGTAAAACTATATTACTCGATAATAATAAAAAAAATCAAGTTGCACCAAAATCATCTCTATAAATATTTAATTAAAAATGATGTATTCTCTAAAAGATATGAACAAAAACTGGAATATATTATGTTAATTTCTATGTAGAGACAGTATTAAATTATTCGGTGCTGTACCTTTTAATACACCCTTTGTGTATATGTTTAAAATTCCTTATGTACAATATATTAATATATTATTTCATAGCGTTTCTGAAATGGAAGAGATGATAACAAATTCTTACAAAATCTTTGATTACCACTATAAATTTAATATTTTTATTAAATTTCTATTGCCTGTCAAGTGGATATCGTTAAAATTTTCTCTAACAAATATTAAATTATATACTATTTTTGCATATAAACAATGAAAACATATGTCCTCTTGTTAGATTTTTAACACCCCATCCGACCGAAAGTGAATAGGTTAGTTTTTTAAAAATATTTTTAAACAAAAACTTACAATTTCTTGATATCATCAAATCAACTGCAATTGCTGTGACATCAAATTTAGTTCACAGATGATGTTTTGTTTTGAATGTGTGGGTGTTGATTTATAGTGGCTAAACAACATATGCTAACACAATAAATTGTTCTTTACATTAGTCATGGCTGAACTTCTTTTCCAGTCAACATAAGGTCATACTGTACTAGCTTTACGAGCATTGCCGTGTGATTTGAAAACAAAAAAAAAAGGGAAAAATTTACTGATTTTCATGCAGAGAATTGATTCGTGGTCTATAGTGGCTGTAATTACGGGGCACTATTCTATAAACAATAAATATGGGTTGAGAACAAATGGATTCTTCCAAACATTTGTTGTGTCATTGTACAGCAATGGAATAACGATGGTTTCTCATACTTCCAAGTACTGAAAATACTGCAGATTGATTCTGAAAAACACCTTCAATCTGTTTATAATCAATATTTACAATTAAATTACAACTGTATAATCTAATTTAATTTTGAAAACGCAATGGTTTAATATTTCTATAAAAGTATTGTAAAGGATATTTGATTTCGAAACATCCATTAAATAACTTTTCATTAAAATGATTAAACTAGTCAGTGTTTCATTAAATTATTTTTGTCTACGAGACATTGTACGTAATGATAATAATAAAATCATATTAATTATTTATTATATTACTAATTTCATGCTTATACATCATTTTTATAATATTATTTAACAAAATCCAATGTATATTTTTCGTAAACTATGGCGCTTTAAATTATTTGTTTAAAAACAAGTATTAAATTTGATAAGTATATTTAAAAAAAAAATACTTTAAAATATTTTTCCTCTTATATTATTATTTTCAATTTTAAATCACATAAAAGCGCGTTTAATATAATCATAATAATAATAATAATAATAATGCAAATGCTATAAATATATTAAATCTATATTAACATACATACATATTTTATCAACATAATTAAAAAATCGCATAACAATTTAAAATTCTTTGTAAAATTTGCAAAGAAATCTGTAAAGACAAAACTATAAATGAAAAAAGCGAAAAAAAAACATCCTTCTCTACACTTCAACCTCTCTTTATTACCAGCTCATTCAATAAAATTATAATAAGATCAGCTTGATATCTTTTGACAAAAAGGCTCTAAACAAGTATACTTAAATCCCTTGAAATTCGACACTTCTTAATAAACTCTATATTTAATATATATAAATACGTGCATTAAATAAATATAGTGATTATAATATACCTGAAATATATATTTATATTATTTATATATTTATATATAAATGCACTCGTTCATGTTATAATAATAATAATAATAATAATAATAAAACCAACAGCAGCCAGTAATAAATAAATATTTCGCTTTTAAGGTATTAATTTCTTAATTTAAATATAATATATACGTATTTAAAAAATAATTATATATACCTATTCGAATTGTCATTAAAATAAATGTGATGTGTTTTACAGTTGAATGTCATTCTATATAAATTTTCAACAATTATAAGAATTATATGTAATTTCGAAAATAGTCTATCTTATAAATAATGAGTTGTTTAGAATAAATTATTCTACGCAAACAAATGATTAAATTATATATATTTGTTAGAGTAATTTTTTGATGCATAAAGTGCATATACTGCTACCGCATATATAGAGATCTATTACACCTTATATACTTCATTGCTCTGGGGATATGATAATATGGTGTGTGTGTTACTCATTCTCATGGGTATAGATTCAATGAAGACAGATCACCATCATTTAAACAGTATATTACTGTATGGGCTGTCTCTTGTTTTAAAGACTGCCGATCACCTATACATCTGATGTATAGAACTCGATTTACTATAACGAAATTTAACTTTATATCTATGATAAATGGTGCACATATTTATTTGCAAAAAAATAATCTTTTCGTAATATAAATTTTTCATTGAATTATTAATCAACATATAATAAGACTATCATACCTATATAAAATATAAATAAATAATAGTAAATGTATTATATAACAACAAAATCAGAAGCAATATCAAAAGTAATCATCTAATATTACAATACTGGCATTGTACATATACCTATATATATATACAATATATAAGGAAGGCAGCCCATATAGACAATATATAATTATGGAGAGATGGTACGCGTATTTATATATTCACAGAGAATTCGTTGCAATTGTTTTATATTTTAAATATAGCCTTCTTAATTTCCGTTTTTATTGTGACATGTGATATATGTTTTTGTTTTTTTTTTTTTATTAAATAATATATACTCACTTGTGCAAAAAATAAAAAAAAAACCACCGCAGAAAAAATTTACTTTTCCACAATACCTATATTAAAATTTAAATATATACGTGATACGATGATTTTGCATTTAAATTTTATGAATTTATTAAGTGGTTAATAAAATAAAAAAAAAAAAACACCAACAAAAGCATTGAAGGTGGTTTGGGGTTATATATAATATTATGTGAATGATTAAATATAATGAAATCGTTGTTTTTATTCATATCTATACAATATAAAGATGTAAAATATAATATAAGAATTTCCTGATTTGTTGTGTTTCGAAAATATTTATACATTGTAAGAAAAAAATCTACTATTCTATTTACAAATTAATACAATTGAAATTACTAACTGTACGATTTTATTGATTGATTTTCTTGAAAAATCGGTAAAGTGCATCGGGTTCAAGGGATAAATAATTATTTATTTAAAATTTCTTTAGCCACTCAAGTGGTATACCATTTATATATATGAAGAAATCAAATAGTGGGTATTTTTTTAAACAATTCGATGGACATCGAAATAGATTACAAACCACCAAAAAACTTTAAATATGGATCTGGTTGAGATTGGTCAAAAAATGTTTATTCCCCACAATAATATGCAACAGCTATTTATTTATATATTACAATAGATTTATAGACTATATAGAATATTGATTAAAATTAAGATATTAACAACCAATTAATCTCTTTGACGTAGTTGAAAGGAGTATAGCATTTAATAACAAAATAAAATATATATATTTATTGTATATTTACATAAAATAGTACAAAAAAAGTATTTATTATAACTTTAATATTGTTCGTACCTATATACAAACAAAAAAATATTGTTCAAATAAAATATAAATATATATTTAAGGGATAATAAATTACGCTGAGACAAGCTGCTGTATATTATGTGTGGTGTTATAAATATAAATAACGACGAAATACAATTTTTTTGATTGACTGTAAATAAATATCTATTCCTATGAATATAGTTTAGTGTCATTTTATTTTGTATTATAAGAGTAAATTGACACCATACATGGTGTTTTTGGTGTTATAAATATTGTATAAAATAAGAAAAAAGGGCTAAATCTATCTATAATATTGTATATATATATATGAAGATTGTCATCTATATTGTCACCCTCTGGCTGATTTTTTATTTTATCTATACTCGTATCTTTATATTTTTCATTTGTATATACACTAAATATATTTACATTTATATTCATCCATCCAACCAACTATTAAATACACATCACAATCATGTAAAGAGTAAACAAAAAAAAAATATTTATACTCTGTGAATGAATAAATATTGCTTAAATAATTTATAATATCACATTTTTTGATTTTTAAGATAATAAAAATATAGCTAGATATTTTATATTTTATTATAGATTATATTATGTGTAATATTATAGATTGTTTCACTTATCAGTTTTTTTTTTTGTGATATATAGAAATTATTTTCATTGTGTCGAGTTCTTATAATATTTTATATTTGTACATAGATAATTATGGTGGGAGAATTGTGGATATTGAAATGGTTCAAACGGATTCAAGTAACTATAGTCAAAAAGAAGATAAATAATATAAGAACATATTTCTACTGAACCCTGTTCGAGTTCGCGAATCCTGAAATGACACTTCTGTATTAATTGCGGTATAGCATATTCGCACGCTGCAGCAACACAACACCTCACCACTAACAATTGGTCCTGATGTGTGTATTATAATTTCTATATATAATACCTTGCACTATATACGATTAAACTTATGCACGTAACACGGCGAATGCTATTTATATCTAATAATAGATGTGTTTGACATCTTTTAGTATTAATATTTATGAGCAACCGATATAAATTAACAAAAAATTATTTTTAACAAAATCTTATATTTTTAATGAATCCACACGCTACCATAAAATTTGCCCAACAAATATAATATATTATAATAATTTGTATGGTATAGTTTACGTTAACGCCTATTTTAATGATTTATTCGACATTTATAAATACAAGTATATAAATGCTGCACTTAACAATACGCAATATAAAAAATATGAAAATAAATAATATCCACACAATAAGAAAAAAAAAAAAGAAAAGAATTATAAATAATTGTTCTGATTTTATTATGCACTTAAAAATTTACACATTATAAATTTATTATTATATGTTTCTTTGTATATTACTAAATTCGGTTTTCCGCATCATCATTAATTTTATTGTTACTCCTCACAACCTATAGCATTAGCCATCAACAATAAAACGTAATGTCACTCTTAGTCTTTGCTATTCACCAGATTTTATATATATACTTTCAAAAATCACAGTTTTATCACCTATCACCATCGTGTTCGTCTTAGCCTGTGCGTGCTTCTTTGTTTTTTTTAATACATCACACTTCACCTCAAAAATTGTGTCCATAAATCTGTTGTTGTCGTTGTTTGATTAATTCATTATTTTACATTTTTATAAACACTTCGTCCACATATAATATACAAATTGTTTTGAACCTAACACTAAACATTTATAAATTACGTTTTGATCAAATTTAAGATACATTGTAATTTTTCTTTGATATCATAATATTAATTAAAAGTTATTTGCAATTTTGTATATATAGATAAGTAAAACAAAATTTTCACTTCTTGGTCATTTAATTGTTATTGCAGACAATTCTTTTCTCAAATATAATCAACATGAATCTTAATTCTTTTATTGGTATATATATATATATTTTACACATTTATATTTAATAGTATTTGTTTACTCCAAACAAAACCATATAATTAAGATGTTCATTGTATAAATCGTATTAGGTGTGTATATCTGCGTACATAGTTTAACAATACAAACCAGAGATTGAATACATGAATATGACAAACGAAGAATAAATATATTTATAAATCAATATATTACAAATCTTTCGATAATTTCGTTCGCACTTTACTTATACACACATTATAATAAGCAAAAAAGTGTAAATAGATATAATGTGGAAGGAAAAATATCCATCATATTATAACAACTTCCTATATACTATACATATAATAATAACTATATATACATATAAAACATATATAGAATGATATCAATAATAAGGAAAAAAGTTTGTATGCTATTAAATATCAACAACTACCTATAACAAACTACAGACAGAACCAACAACAATATATTGTACATTATAGATACACGTATATATAATAACTATCTTTATATACTACTTGTGTCGGATTGAATAGCAATAAATCAAACTATTAGTCCGATTAGATCGCCCTCATTTCCTATATACCATATATATATGCTATACAAGTATATTATATATATATAGTGTATTTTCTATACATGTACGTACACATAATATCTTATACCAGAAATTATATTGACATATTGAGACGCGATTGTGTATAAAAGAATAAAAGTGTTTTCCCAATGACATTTCAAGTATTATTTACTTGAACTGAATTTATATCATCATTGAATTTTTCTTAATCTATATATAGAAAATTTTTTTTCTTCTATAATTTGGTGCTTATATTTATATATATGTACGAGTATATGAGTACTATGCTCAACCATTAAATTTGGTACACCCAAATAATACAATAATAATACATATGGCGAAAGAAGGTTTCTCTTGATAATCATCCTAAAGCAATTAAATTATATAATTTTTAAAATAACGCTGCATAAAGTTTTATTAATTGTGGCATGTGGTGAAAAGATTGCAATTTAATAAAAAACCATAACCGAAACAACGCAGATATAGACGCAATCTTTATAAATGTTATCCGAACCTTTTTGCTCTATCAATTTTAAATCATTCACATATAGTGATTACGCTATAGATTGCTCATACAAGCGTATACACAACTTTATATATGGTTTTGGAAGATTTTAAATATTACATGTTACGGTTTACAAATGATCGCATATATAATTAACAAACAAATCAACGCAAACATAATAAAAACGATCAAAAATACACTCGTTTTAATATTTTTGAACTTTTTTTAAACGTTACATGAATTTGTACATCGATTTATCAGTATATAGGAATAAACTGATGAATGTGCAGAAACGTGATCACTTGTAGTTATAGAAAATACTTTTTTTGTAGTGTTATTAAATCTATTTAGAAAATGTTCAATATGACAATGTACCAATACTCATTCATCAGAAATTGTACTAGCAAATTACGTTTTGAGCAAGAAGATTTAATTCCAAGAAATTTTTCTATCTATATATCTAAACAAGATCTAAAAGAAAAATGATTTGCATCAAATGCAAAGAAGAGTATTTTGTAGAACTTGAGAAATTCCAATTATCGTATATGATTTTATATAGTATAGTTTAAGCAAATCATTTTCGGTGATTGGTCGTATTTTAGTGACAACGTATAGTAACTATATAATATTTGGAATGGTCTAACATTTTATATGTTAGTCGTATACAATATAATTCAGATATAAAAATGGTAAAAATTGAATGAGAAGTGATATTAGATTTAATTTAGTGTACAGTGTACCCCGACTATATATATACGAATATATATATATAAATATAATTTACATATTTATTTAATATCGATATAGGAAATATTTTTACAATTTATTGTCACATGTATAATTATTTGTATAACAAGACCGGTGGTATATAGACGCAGAAATAAATAATTTTCATTCTTTTCTTAATATACCATTTATAAATAAATAGACGGATATGTTTTTTAAATAGAATTTTCTTTGTATGTACATAAATTTTCCGAACTAATTCAATAATAACAATAATAAACCACATTTTTTTTTATATATATCAATAATTATTTTTACCACAATCAAAATAAAATTTTAATCATATTTGTACCACTATTTTTCTTTCGAACAACATATCCTTATTTTATATTTAAAATATATATACATAGGAATTAAATTTATGATGTCTGACAAAACAAACTACACCGTGTATACGCTTTGAGTGAATGACTGCTTCGGTTCTATATTGCTTTGTGTCAGTTAATATTTTGTACACGTATATATAGTCAAAATGTGACAAATTAAATATGAATCAGTATAAAAATCAACAAAGGGTTTATGCTTATTCAATATATAAAAAACACATTTTATGAAAATCAATCATACCAATTACACAGTGACATAATATAAATAAATTATTTTAATCACCACATAGTACGCACCAAATTATGAAATACTATTCGATATAAACACTTTGCTATTACAGTGTGCTTTGTACATCTTTTGACAAATACCTCTTGTTTGCCAAACATATATATGAACTGACAAAAAGCAATATAAAACCAAATTATAAACAGTTCACTTTAACAAAAGTCTGTAATCTGTATTGCATACAATAAAGTATAAATATTTCAATTTATTATTTTTATATTGTATTTTGTATTTTTGTGAAAGATAATGCTAAAATTATTTACATTATCAAAAAAAAAAAAAAAAATACAAGAAATAAGTTAGCATTAGAGACAAATTGTAATATTATATATATGAATAAAGAGTGGGTGTTTTTCTGGATTTGTAGACGAACGGATGATAAACAATAACACATAAGCTTATATGTGTATAGAGTTATAGAAAAAGGATACATCTTTATTCTAGTATCTGCTCGTATATATATTGTAAAATAAATAAAAAATTTGTCGATGCAAATGACGCCAACAACAATCCATTTGTTGTACATATATAAAAATATAATAATAATAATATTACAATAAATAACAACTTAACGGATTTGGTGGGATACGATAAAAACGAATTTTTTTCCATATGGAAAATACTAAGATTTTGCAAATCCATTGTTATTTTTATTTTATATTGTATATATTAACAGACAAATCTCTTTTTATATAATAAACTTAAAATATTAGTATATTGTGCGAATGCCTATACAATTTTTTTTATCATTTAAGAAAATTTATATAGGATTTCTGTTAATATATTGTAGAAATCAATAATAACATATATTGGTTCCGGAATAAAAATATATGAAAATATCATTTTAAAATAATGTTTCCGCTTGAAGTCAATTTCTTGTTAATTGGTAATATACAATTGTAAAATATTATAAAGCGCCACTGATTATATAATTCTATTCCACAATGTATGCTCGCCTTCGTTCCTCTATCCATTTTTGTTAACGTTAATAAAATATTCATATTTTATTATTTATTTATTTCTTTTTTCGACAATTAATTTTACAAAATTTATAAATATATTCATATCTTAATCTTAATACCGCCGCGCATACACTTTTCTCTGTATATAATATTATTTATATATATAAACAATTATTTAATAAATATATATAAATCCGAATTTTTATATATATATATAACACATTATTACATTCATATGTGCATAATATGCATGCGGTGCATATAATCAACATTTATTTATAAATATAAATAATATAAATTTCTGTTTAAAAATCTCCGCCACCATAATTATTAACTTAATAATATATATATATTTATATTTTATAGCTCTTATTAACACCAGTAATTATAAAGGGTAAAAGATACTTACAACAAAATATTAAAATTTATTGTTTTGAATATAACTTAATAAAATATTGTGTTTCGCAAACAATTTATTAACACACATACCAATATATGCATATAATACAACAATATACCTAATATATATATGTACTAAACTAAATATATACCAAATAATGTAAATAAATATAAATACACTCAATGCCCATATATAATTGTATTAAGTTATACCACACTATTCTTTTACAAGCTATGTATCTATATCATTTTACTGATTAAATAATTATTTCCATTAATGTATACGTAAATATTATTTATAATATTATAAGAAAATACAAAAAATGTAAAGGAAAATTATATATCGACAAACTTTTAATATTCCAGAGTATTTATGTAAAATTCATGTGTAAAAATATATTATATTTAAAATATACGCAGATTTATAAAAAAAAGAAGAGAAAGAATTTTAGACCCCCTAAAGGGATATTTTCATGTAATTTGTATGCACACATTTACTTTTTTTTTATTTATACATTTACAATGCGCATACATATATTTATTGTAGAAAGCACTAATATTTTACTAAACTATAAAATGGTATATAGCCAGTATAAAAAGTAATATATTTTGATGTAATGTAAAACACGAAGAAACAATATACAAAGCAGCGGATAGTCCTGCAGGAGAGAAACTTAAACATATCGATTACATTAAATTATATTAACAAATAAAATTTAGAGTGATATTGTGGGTGGGTGATTGCCATACATTTTATAGGTCAAATAAGTAACACAAAATCATTTAAATCTATAATCGCACAAAAATTAATGGCCAGACTAAAAGTTCATATGTAATTTAATAAAAAATCGGAGGATTTTAGTATAATTTTCTTGATATTGTCACCAATATATATTAGAATAAACTTTATATGGTTTTTATCTCCTCATTATTATACATGCAAATTTTTTATCTCTCCCAGCAATGATTAGTAATTTCTGATTAGCAAAAAAGTGCGCCACTCAGAATTTGATACAAGATCAAATCATTTTTCGACAAATTCTTAATTATAGAATCACTGTGTTCACAGAGTCCATAAATATTCAATCGATCCGCGCTGATAAAATCTAATGGCACAACATCTCTCTGGTGATGAGTTCAGCTCAATAGTATATATGCCACTTCCACTTAAATTAAATAAAATCGAATATTTACGGTCAAAATTCAAATATTCGTATGTTCGTTTATGATATTCTATGCGGACATGTGTGAAGTAATAATAAATGTTGTTGCTATTGCGAATTTCTCTATACGAGTATATATTGTATAATATTCAATATTTTATATATAGAATATTCATATATAATTTTAAAAAGATATATTTCATTTTTAACAGATTTAATGTGTGGCTATTTGTGCGATAATTTTATGCTTTTATGATATACATATACCATTTAGAGAGCTTAAGTTAATATAGATTTTTAAATTTGTATAATATTGTATATACACAATGTGGTACTGTGTGTATATTTGGAGGTTGCGTTGCTACAGTTACTGCTTCTGCTAAATATTACCATTATTGATAATGCATTTTGCTGCTGTTTTATCGTATCGCGATGTCTCTCGATGTTGTACATTTTTTTCTTTTTTATACATGCACGCACATCGGTCGGTTGCAAAATATATTCTATATATACTCATATGTAGTACATAAACGAGATTGGTTTGTATTTTGAAATTGCCGCAATAAAAATTCGATTTTTATCATCATTTTATATTTTTATTTATCTCGATTTTGAAAACATCTATGCTCTTCTTATTTATATACACGCGTTAAATATTGTACAATCGAATTAAGATTTATTTAGAATAATATTTATTTATTTATTTTTTTTTTTTGATTATTAATAATATGGTATGCATTTTCTTTGTTTTTGTAATAAAATGTGGAATATTACATAGTATAGGATGCGATGTGCAGTAACAGCTACAAAATGATGTACTCTGCTGTTGGAGATCGATTACGTAATGTTCTAAAAATCATAAATCAAAACAGTTGATTTTGTTGCGACATTTTAATTTTAGATAACGTAAAATGACTTTATTTATGTAAATCTTCAGAGTTTACATTATTTCTTTTTCGCGTGGAATTACAAAATTTCTGTAAATTGAAGAAAATCCCATCGCTTCAGTTTCAGTATATGTATAGCTGTTGTGACGAACCACACTGTGGCACTACACATATAATTTCGTTGAAATGTATACCATTATAGTTATAGTAAAAATATAATGAATGCGGTGTATGTAATTAAATTATATAATCGCGCGTGAATAGTTGGCATAAACAATTTATTTAAATTTCTTATATTTAAACCAAAAAAAAATTTATCGATTTATAATTATATATTGTAAAACTGAATTAACAACTTTATATAAAATTCAATTTTTTTTATTAATTTTTTCTTACAATTTAAATACCACCCACACCCAAAATCAATCGACAAACGTTTAAAGCATTTATTTTACCTTTTCAATTTTTTTCTTTTTTTTTTATTAAATGATCCTTTTATTTATTTATAAATAACAGTTTATTAAATTTATATAAAAATTCTTACACGAAAAAATCATTAATCAAAATGCGGCCATATAATTAATAAATAGGAGTACAATAGAAAAAATGAAAAAAGGACTACGCGTAATAATAATTAATGAACCGGTAAAATATTCATTAAGGAATAAAATATTTACTCATTTAAAATATTATTTATAGAATATGTAAAAAAAAAGAGAAAATGCCCAGGACACACAAATATAAAATAAAGGACACACATGTTGTCATCTCTGAACCGTCTCTAAAATGGCAAAAATTATTAAAGAATAAAAATTAAAATAATTATCACTAAATAATAAATACATATACGAAACTAAAACTATACGCGATAATAATATAATAAATAGTAAAATAATGGTGCGATAAAGCGTAACAAATTTTAAAAATTTTATTAAAAATGATTATATTTTTATAATTTTTTTTATATTATTGAAAATTTGAAAAGAAAAGACGTGTTGTTTATAACAGACCTTTTTCTTTATTATTATATTAAATAATAAAATTAATACTTTTATAATATAAATATAAAAATATTGTATTTGTAAACCACCTGCTGTTCTGTATTTATTTAACCTCTAATATTTTAACTATCGTCATTTCATTTTCTTATGATGATAATTATTATTGTTATTATTATTATTATTATTTGGACGCGGATGAATTAATTGAAAATAATATTTTGTAAATGTTTATTTATTTATTTCGTTATTATATACAATATTAGATAAATGCGTTATTATTTAGGGGTAGGTGTTAAATATATATACCATATATATGTGCGTACAATAAAATTATGTTCAGAATATAACTTATCATATCCGTTCAAGTTGAAAAAAAATTAAGGAATTATTTAAACAATATTTATTATTATTGAATGTCATTAATTATATACATTTATTATTATTTGGGTGTTTGTATATAGACACGTAAGGTCTTAATTGGAATTCAAACACTTCTGTTATATTCTTTTAATCATATATTTTATTTTGCAAGTTCATTGCGGACTGTCATTGCTGTTTTTAAAGAAATTCTACTATATCATATTACTTATATTTTCAATTTGTTTACTGTTGCGATGTGTGTTTGTGAATTTTGTAACATTTTGTAATAATATTTTGAAATAATTTATATATCGAAAATTATATTTAAATGTAATCGTATTTGTTTTGTTAAATTTTGACAAATATTTTTGCTTTAAAATGAAATTATCCTTTTTGGTCAATCAGCACGTTATAGTATAGTCTTTGTGCAAACTGTTCATTCATCCAAAGTCAAATTAATAGCGGCACACAGTAGAACTCTTATTCAATTGAAAATAATTTTAAAAAAAAATATTTGAGTACAAATATTTTGTAGTTTTTTGTTGTTGTGTGTTTTAACGATTGGCCAATGATTTTTAATTTTTTTAAAACACTGTATGGTGGTGTAAAATGTTCTCAAATCGTTCACTTATTTTAAAAAGTATCACAAATATTAATTTTGATACTTTTTAAAGAACTATTTTACATGTATTTGGAAGAACCTGTGCTGGTCATTGGATCATTTTACCACATATATACAATCCTTTTTGTTTTTTTTTTTTAAATACGTTAAACTTTGCAAGTCATTTTATTAAAAAAGTAATTTATATATACCTATATACCTATTGATAGTTTATATGTCAGACAGTTAATTGAGAGACAAGGGTTAAAGTATTCAATGGATGCGGGGTATAGTATATTCAATATTATGTATTATTTGTTCTTCAGTTATGGCTGGGATAATTTTTTTTTTTTTTATTTAATATATTATTATAAATAAATCGTTAAGTACGTGGCTATATAGACTTAATTTTTCTATGCACATATTTTTATTTATTTCTTCTTCTTCTTCTTTTTCTTCTTGTATATAAATGATGAAGGTGTAATACAGCATGTGCTTTTTAATTGAAATATTAATAATACCATAGTCTGAATATACTGAAATATATGTACGCGACGATGATGATATATATTGTTTTCTTTTGAATTAACTACGATATTATAATATGTAGGTATCTGTTTTTTTTTTTTTTTTCATATAACCATTCTACTCAATAATATTCAGAAGAAATATATTATAACGCCACAGACTTAATGTATATATTTTTATATGCGTATATAGCTTAGGTATTTATTATATAAAAATCTATCAATGACTTGCTTAAAAAAGCGGATATCAAATTTCATATAGTGATTATATTTTTATATTTAATTGGAAATTGACGATAACATGTAATAATATGTAATAATATTACAATATATAGTAATATAGTTTTTTGTTGTTGTTGATATTCTAAAATTACGGTTTACAAGGTGGTACACAAAGAAATGTACCAATATATGCTGCTTTAGGTTTTATTTAGAAAACATTATTTATGAAATTACAGATTTGGAGTTTATTTCGTAAATATTGATCAGGCAAATAAAAACCATCATATGATTTTAAATTACATAATCTTTAGCTCGCAGAATCTGCCTCGCTGTTTGTAAGAATTAAATAAAATAAATAAGTTCTTATACATAAGTATTATATTTGGAATAGATTTCTTTATTGTATATTATATATTCATATTAAATTAAATTATAAAATCGCACAATTACACACAGAAGATATTTGTACAGAAAAAATTATAGTATTGCAAATTAACCACAAAAAAAAAAAAATAAAATAAATAAAGGAAATTGTAAACATTACATAATTTACAGAAAAAAAAGGAGTAAAATTGTATATAAATTTCCTTTTACTATATATATATATATATATATATACATTCATACTCTTCTGTCTTCCTTAACCGCCCTTAAAATAATATCCTTTTTCTTATTTCTATATATGGGTTCGCGTATAGAATATATCTAGAATACTATATACCTCATCTCATATATATTTATATATATTAAGTTACAAAGATAAATGGTGCGGTGATGAAGTCAAGTCTCGTTCGTTTGCATACGGCTGATTGCCTCGTTTAACGATGCGAGGGTGAATATATTTGAATTTTGTTGAATTCACTAAAATATCATCATCATCATCATCGTCATCGTCAACATTTTTATAGCATACGAATAAAAAATTTATACCTACCTATGCTATATGGTATAAAAACTAAAATTAATATAATCTGCAAATATATGCTATACCATATTATTTTGAAGTGGTATATTTTTTTGGATATTCATATAAAACGAAACAAATATTTTTCATTTGGAACATGAATCTATTTTGTATATTTAGTTCTTTAAAATTGTCGTTGTAAATCGTCAACTTTGTTATTATTGTGGTTACTGTATATATACGACGCCGTCTACATACGAATTTAATGTTAACATATAACTGAAATGACACTTCAATATAAAATCTATATTACAATTACTCGTAATTATTATGTACTATATATTTACCTAAAAACAAAAACAAAAAAAACATTTTCATCTCCGCATTCATTTTGGTATATATAATATATAAATTTATATAGTGATGAAGAAAATTTGTCTGATTCATAAAATATACGTTCTGATTTGTTTATACAAACTAAATGTATTCATCACATAATAAGATTAATATTACTTGCTACTTTATATATGCATATGGTTTATTTACTATACGTTATAACAATGTAATATACATAATCGTATTTATGCATAATATACAAAGATATAATATGACAATTCGAGAATGAGCATTTGCATTTTATTATAAATTATCATAAAATTAGTATGGTGAAAAAAATTAAAAAAATATCAACAATAACAAAATGTATTAATGTCATAAATTTAGGTATGTCATAATTATTATAACAATGTATCAATAATGTAGAATAGTTATTACGTTATTAATATATGTAATAATTTAATAATTAGTGCGATACATTATCACAGATAATATACTATCCTATTGTGTATATAGTTTAAAGATTATAGTAAAATTAAAATAGCACATAATTGTCTAAACATTATTTTTGTCGGACCTAATTTCACATAAATCATAAAAAATTATTAAATTTACGAGGTTTTCTGCTTTGTCGTATTTTTTTCTTTCTTCATTTACATTCAATTTGGTTCGGATCCTTGATATATACGCTTAACAATTTAAATATGTATACTTTAAAAATTGTAAATGGTACAATTATAAAAAAAAACATAATCGTGAAACATAAAACTAATTAACTAAATTTTTTTTCTGTTCCCATATTAATACATACCAAAATCAATTTGCATTCCAAAAATTATTTAATATATACATTAAGAAACAATTAAATGTTATTTGATTGTGCATATTGATTAAATATAGGAAAAAAAAAAAAAACATTAAAAAATAAATAATAATAATCAAAAGATCAATTTCATAGATTATTTTAAGTCAATACATGCATTCCAATTTGTATATACCAATATACAATAGATAACTAAATTATAATTGAAAAAATAATACAATCTCTTCATTCATTTGTTTATTTATGGTATGATCGTTATATATATGATCGTTACATATATATCTATATGATCATTATATATATAAATAAATATAATACCATAGTAAAACGATCAGTGACGGCGACTTGTGAATAAATATTATTAGAAAAATTTTAAAATCTAATCAATTTATAATATAATCTTTCTAAAAATAACATCTTTAAAAGTAGACATTCAGAAAATATCGTCTATTTTCCAATTGATGTAATTTAAATTGTGTTTGAAATTAATTTTATTTTGGATACAGTACCATATTATATTTTTCTTTGTGAAAATGGAAAATTGACTATAGTTTTTGAACACCTCATTTAAATTTATGATTTTCATCTAATTACATTTTGTAATTCAATAATACAAACCACTAAAAAAAAACTCGGATTGATAATTTACAACAGATTGTACCCAAATTTTATATGCCTCCATCTAATTACATATATTCAAATATTTCTCAGCAGTCTACACTGTACCACCGCAATATAAGCTATATAATAAATATATAACATATTCACGTACTTATTTTATTTAAAAATTGAATATACATTTAGAGAGCAAACAACACGCAATTTATTGAATCAATATAATAAAATCACTTTGTTTAATATCTATATTTATTTTTTTGTTGTTATATTTTCGTTTTATAAAATAATCATATCAGCATAGACATCATATTATAAATTTGTGATCTTATTTGAATTAAAACGATCAAAACATTTGTCAGACAATGTTTCAATTTTTTTTTTCTTTTCTTTTCTTTTAATTTGTTTTATTATTTGTTGGGTAAATATAACTTTTTTTTTATCTTTTAATTTATAATAATAACAACAGATCTACATATTATATATTATTCTATTATAAGAGAAATTTCATTATTGATATTGTGTTTCATTAATGATGCACAGTAAAATATACCGGTATAATGATTGAATTAAGATGAACGATCAAATTATAGAATTTTTAGTTTTAATCAATGCGTTCGGTTATATCGGTTCTCACCGTTGGAATTAAACGAATACGTACACGCCACAGTGAGTCTATATTTTATGAAAATCCTTATTCTACGTAAACTTAAAGTGGATATCGGTTATCCTTTAAAAAAAAATATTAGAATTATGACCCCGTAGCCGCAATTTCTTTCGATGGTATTCAAACAATTGCTGTTATGGAATTTTATAAATTAACTATTAACTTATACGATGAGATTCGTTATGCATTAAATAAAAGATATTGCAGTTAAATATATTTATATTCTTGATTTAACAACTTGTTTCGTGGCGTTACAATAAAATATATATTTTCTAAAAACATATTTTAATATTTTAATGTTTTAAAAAAATATAAATAATAATAGATAAATTATTTATTAATACATTAATTTGTCTATAATTATATAATATTCTATTAATTTCTATATGATGGATGGAAAACGTATATATTATATCGGCGCTGTTAGAAGGACATCAATGTTATTTATTATATAATAATTATTAACTTTATACTTTCGAATAAATTTCATTGGGGGATTTTTTTTTATTATTTGCAAACCCACAGCCACGTATCCTGTCCAAAAATTATTTACATTTTTAAATATTTAAATTAAAAATCATGTGATATTAATATAGAATTAATTTTAAATCGATTTAATTATAATGTATATCGCATCGATGAGTGTATATATCGGTTCTATAGTTTTATAAAAATTTAGAGTTGCATTTCAGTTATTCATAGTTATTATAGGTTAATTTTAAAGGATCATATCATATCATATATATAATCAATATTTATATTAATATAATCAAATGTTTCATCGTATGATTTAATAAACGATACCACGATAGTATATTATCCATTATAAAATATAGACAAGAGAGAACTTTTATGCGCCTATTTAAATAAATATATAACGAAATTTATATATATTGAAATAATAATAATAATATATTGTAATAATAATAATAAAAAAAATTATTGCTTAGGTCATGTTTCGATCATTGATTTCAAATATATACATAATAATAATATATTAATAGTACATCGTATAAGGTTCATATAATATTATAATGTACACGCAGCAATGAGATACAAATTGTATATATATATATCAGAGTACATATAAATAATATTCGAACGAAAGCAAAAAAAATACATATATAATACCAATGTACTAACAAGAAAACGAAAAAAAAAAAAAAAAAAACCAAAACATGTAACAATTCCATCTCATGAAAAGTAATAAAGACATCATTCATATCAGAAGACAGAATTTCGTGTTAAAATAAATATCCCGTCGAGTATATCTGATTAAAATAATAACAGATTATGTTAAGAAATTAATTTGTATGATATGAAACTATTTTGAAATTGGTTGTATTTTCATTTCTTTTTCGTTATAGGCATGCATAACAAATATTGTTAAGTTGTTGCAAATGAATTGTCTATGTTTTGGCTACGTGCGTTTTTCTATTATCCGATATATACTATCAATAATAAAATCATATTGATTATAATATTTATGATTTAAAGTTACCAAAAATTAATAAAGGACATTTTTTTTTTTTTGATCTATGCGATACGCTTCGTATATTGATTGAATCGCATTTCTGTTAATTTTGATATCGACAGTGGTCAATAGAATCTACTAAATCTGGTTTAAACGTGCATATAAATAAATTTTAAAAATCCAATTCATGTCCAATATTTTTGCAGTAATAGAAACTGCAATTAATTGATTATAAAAAATTAGAAAATCTCGTGTGTTTAAAAATAAATCAATGCTCACCAAATATCTCCGACATTTATTATGAATCAACTCCAACAATTTACAAAACTAAATAAATATATGTGTGATGATTATTAGGTTATATGATGGTTAATATATATATAGATATTTATTATATTTTGATTTGATGTTCAATTGAATTGTATGTGAGTGTGTAGACGCAATAATATAATAATAATGATGATCATATTTATTTTTTTTCCTATAAATAAATCAATATCAATTTTATTTTTAATATAAATTATTTAATATCGTATGGTTAATAGAAAGAAAACAAAAGAAAAAAAAAAAAAAACATTAAATTATATGATTGATTTGATCTTTCATTAGAAATTATCTGCACGTTGTATATCCATAAATAATTTATATTAAAATTTAAATATTAATATTATAACATGTTCGTATAAATATGTAATATGTATCTCTCGTAATAGCCATTGTATATTATATGGTAATATATTTATATTAAGAAAGATATCAATTTTTGCATATACAAAATTTTTAGTATATATATATTAATATTTAATATACAATATATAAATAAATAATGGTATACACCAGGTATTATAATTAATACATTTTAATTTATTGTATATAATGTATTAAAAGATAGATATATTTATTTTAAATGTCTATATATTAACGTGAGTGTAAAAAGAAAAAAAAAAAATCCGTATATGTTGCAGTCTAGCGAAAGGTATACAAATTTAAGTTAAAACAAAAAAATTATTTTTATATTATTTATATGTACTACGAGTACATAAAGATGGAATTTAAAATATGTTCAGCGGCACCTCAGGGGTTTCTAGAAAAAAAAAAAAAAAAAAACAAACAAAAAAAATTATCAGCATGCGGTACCCTTGATAGATGCCAATTGAAATAAGATCAATAATAAATATTTTGAATTCAATATTGTTATTATTATATATTGTTTGTATATAACATCTACATATTTATAGTTACATTATTTTTATAGATATACATTCTATTGTATTATATATTTTAAATATGGCATAAAATTATAATCTATTACAAAAATTAATCAGATTAATCAAAACAATGAACTTTAATATAAATTTATTAAATATATATATTTTAAAAAAAATATTTCCTTATTAAATGTTCTCATCATTTAATTTAAATAAAATGATAGACGCCATATCTATATTTTATATGTACAGCAGATTATCCAAAATATACATTAAATTACAATATATATATTCATTATATATGGCTTAATGGAAATTTGGCATGCATTTATTTATTTAATACATAGAGTTTGATTAAGTAAATACGATAAATTATAATTCTTTTAAATTATTTGAAATTTATTCAATTTTTAATATATTAATTAAATGCCTATAAATAAATATTATCGAATCTATATCAATATCAAAAAAATCCGTATTTTTCTATTATCATTTCTCGGAATATATAATATTTTTATGCAAAACACCTAATGTTTCTAAATTAATATATATATTTTAATATTTTATATAGATTTTCTGAGGCCACCACAAAACACACACTCTCGCTAAAAAAATACATTTAATTATTTATATTATTTGGTGTGTCAAAATAATATAATTTATATTATATTTAATTTTTTTTTGGATACTTATAAAATACATTATTATTATTTCCCATGTGTTTTTTTTTTCACATTCAAAATTGTTTTTATTTAATTTATTTAAGTTGCAACCAAACCTCGATATATATGTTTTTATTTTTCTAATTTAATAATAATAATATTTTGAAATGTCATTATGAGAATATTTGAAAAAATTTTATCTAAAATATATTTGTTACAATTTAGTTAAAATAAATATAGTATTAACAAAAACGTACATATATACAAATATACAATATTGAGGCCACACATAAATATAATTAATTTTATTCAAGGTGGTCGCTTTTGTTTATGCTATTATAAATAGATAGTATATGTATATGCACAGAATAGTATATATAATTTTATTAAGTTAGTAATTGAATGGTGGTAATGTAATTTTCATTTGTTAATTATTTTTTTTTTTTTGTAATATAATACATTTTTAAAATATAAATAATAAAATAATCGACATTCACAAATACGATATATAATTTTAAACTGTTTCGTTTTAAGACTATAAAATAATATTTATTTTATATATACACTTTTTTTTTTTTATGAAATTCTATAGATTGATTATAATTGTAGAACGACAGCCGATGACATATTAAATTTTTAATAATGAAAGAACTTAAAAATTATATAAAATTGCAAAGTAGAATCAAAGAAATTAAAAACCACATGATAAATGAGATTATGTGTTGAGAAATAAATTGACTTATGTTCAAAAATGTATTTCCTTTCCATTATACATTTTATTTGTATACAATCAATCGTAATTTTATATTACCACCACAACAATTGTTTTGCAAAACAATATTTTCAAAATAACAAAATTTAACTTATCTGTCATAACTTATCATTTATTAGCTTGATACTTTTTCTTTCTTTTAACAACACCCAAATGAGCTGTAAACTTTTTATTTTAAGATTTAGAAATCAGCACAAATCTATTATATATAAAAATTTATCTATAAATAATTTTAATGAAATGTGTTATAACATCTTAATTGTATACATAATTATTAATATTGATTTTAAAATATGATAAATTTATATTGTAGTTTATTAGGAATATTTTCCAAGGTTATTTTATCTTATCATCGCATCACCAAATTATTAAATAATTTTGATACTAATCTTTTTTAAACAAAAAAAAAAAATAAAAAAATATCTGTGCCGGAGCTCATAACTTAACACAATTTGTACTACACATATATTTAAAATTTAATATTATTCTATAATATAATAATTATATTATTTTATGTAATGAGCTCATTAAGGCGTAAACATCTAAATTTGTATAATATTTTTGTACATAGACTTAATGTTATTAACTATACTACACAAAACTATATTATTTTAATAAATTACGTATATATTATTGTTTTGTACGAGTATGTGTAACTTAATTTATTATTGTAATGTGTACCACAAAAAAAATATAAATAAATAAATAAAATAGTCACACCATCACCACTCAGTACCTTTCTTCATATATATATATATATATATATATGTACTTATTCATATTCATAGTCTCACACGTCAACTGTCACAATTGACAGATTAGCAAAATATATCATTTTATGTCCAACATTTTTGTATATATAATATACATGTGTTTTTATATACACATAACAAATGTATTATCCATCATCATATATAATATAAGTATATAATAACAACGTGTATGTTAGTTATATATATATATATAGATAGATATATGTAGGTAGAGATAAAGGTATATTATAATACCACGTAATATTATACCTACTAGGCATATTTTACTAATGGAACAATGAATGAAAAAAAGAAAAAAAAACTGAAAAATAAATAAACTAATGTTGGACATGAAAACACCTTTTATTATTACAAATAGAGAAAAAAAAATTGAATACATAATACAATATCGAAATATACGAGCAGACAATATACGATCAGTAATGTAAAAAGGTATACCATATATATATGTTATTTATAAGAACAAGTAGAAGAAGAAGAATAAATTCATTTATAACTATAAAGATAAAGGAATAAAATAAAATAATAATAATAATAATAATGTATACACGAGTACACATATTAAAATATATTATTATCCATATAATAATGACCTTTTCTGTTGATTAATTATATATACATATTTGATATATATGCCTAAGTGAGCAGTCCAAATGATGGTAGCAAAATATCATTATATATTATTTTGTATTTTATAAATACGATGGTATATATTTTAAAATCGTTTTAGAAAATGATAATTTAATTTGTATCGTATTTGTGTATACTTTAATCGCATGTATCATTTCGTGGTAAATTTGAAGGTGGTAAATTATAATATTAATTTAATATTTTACATATGTTTTCGCACAAAATAAAAAAACATTTACTCATTTACTTTATAGTTACTCGTCCTATATATACCCTATATAGATTCTATGTCTACATTGGTTTGTGGTAATTAACGTATACATGTTTGCGAACACACAAATTAGTAAAGGTGCAAACATAAATGTTTGGCAAATTTTTTAATTTGGTTTTTTTTTTTTTTTTTTTATTATATTACATAATATTTGTTAATGATCCTCAAGTAAAATAATGCAGATCATCATATTAATATATATAGTTAAAGGTGGTCTTTGATAACTTTTTTAGATTATATATATATATATATATATATATATATATGATTAAAAGATTCATTCATTCGGAATACCAAAAATTTACAAGGCCAACAAGGCTCTATACAATATATAGCATATGCAATAATATGTATATTTAAAATGTTATATGTAATATATGTGCGCATTTATGTCAGTGGCATCCATACATAATATTTTCAAATAATTTTATTATTTTATAATTATCAATTTGTATTAGTGTTTTTTTATTCGGTGTCAAACGAATAGAAAAATATTAGTTATAACCATAGTAACACTGTACGTAGTTTGTCCGTGAAATTTCCGCATTATATGTAGTAGTTCGTAGTTTTGATTCGAGGAAATATCTATGGGTTTCTCACGGATGTCCGTCGGAACGTTATATGATGAGAGTGCAACCCTGTCCATGGATATTTATAAAAATGTCCTTGAATTATCCGTATCTCGTTGCAATTTTTCCACAGAATATCCAAAGAATTTATATTCATGTGAGTAGATCCACGGATTTTGACAAAAATATCTTTGGATTGTACTTGTATTTTGGAAAGTAATATCCGTTAATTGTCTGTATTAGCAGACTTGTGACAATGATGCCAAATCGCGGTTTGATTCAGTTTTTTATCGATAGACCAGAAGTGAGCACGGAATGAATATGCTGCCCGAACTATGGCAAAAATTTATCGATTGTGCAATTTTTTTTTTGTAATACACAAGAAATAAAAAATCGTGGATAAAATCCATGAGAAGTTTTACAAAATTCTTAGGAAATATATCGATTTGAGTTGCCGGTTGTTTTCTATAAACTATGAAAATAAATTAAAAAGAATTTGAATTATTTTAATTGATAAACGAAATGTACAAAATGTGAACCACTGTCTTGGATAATTGGTGAACAAAACAATGCATACAATACCGCGGATATATGTTGAACATATTACCCTGACAATCCAAAGATTTTAATTGACCTAAATAAAATACTATTATTATAGTATTAAAATTAAAATCTATGGACATTCTTTGGATAAATTCCAATATATTTTTTACCATAGAAAATATGAGGGTTTTTTCCACGAAAATATTCCTCATTTTTCAAATGTACGGACAAATTGTTACTAGGGTATAAATCTTATAGACAAAATTATAAACAATTCATAAAATATATTGATAGATATACTATATTATTTAAATAAAATATCATTGTCCATTATATAGTACTAATTTATTAAACTTGAAATATGTACTAATTCATCATAAATACGCATATATATATTCTCTTGTTGAATAAATTGCTATGGTTAATAATATTGATACAATTCAAAAACCGAAAACAAAAAAAAAACTATGATGTTTATAAATTGAATTAATATCTCAAAATAAATATTAAATATAATACAAATAAATTGAGTGTTTTATTTTCTTTCAATCAAATATTATAATATGCCATAACGAAAATTTAACACGAACCAGCTTCTCATTTAAATATATGCATTCATATGGTATCTATATATATATTATACTTACATTAATTATAAATACATACAAATATGAATAATATTATTTTCATAAATAAATTGATAGTTAAAGTATGATCAAATTAATGTGAAATGTTTTGTACTTATGCTATATACAATAGATGATGTACGGTTTGCCAACATTTGATCAATATTATATTGGCAGGCATTTATATAATAAGTTCAAGTACACAAAAAACACCTGTATTTATTGAAACTTATGATCAAATACATTTTATTAATATATGATCGTATAAGCACATCCACAAACAATCTTAATTTTAATTGCAAACAATACAGCAGCATTTTCTGAATAGACACAACAACACATCTGTTTTCGCATCGTGACAATCGACATGTTGATCACAACAAAACTCATCACTTTAACTATATATAGTTTAAAAAAACACCGTCTTATCTATCCATAATTAGCATATTCTTTTATAACAATGAGGTTTAAGGGAAACAAAAAAAAAACCTCCAGAGTGAGATATTGGGAGTGGTATGTATTCAATATCCGTAATTTATATACACATTTAAGCGTTTTTATTTAATTGTTTTATGACCGTATAGTTAAGAATATTCTATGCCAAAAGGTAATAAAATATTATTGGGATATATTCGATAGATTTTAATGAAATATTTCAATATCTTTTTTGATCATAATTCGGTATGAAAAACAAAATTCCATACACGATATATATTCAAAATTCTAGAATTGTAAATCTTTCTAGATTTGGTTCATCGGGATATATTTTCTAAAGTGTATTTAATAGTATATAAGTATATTATATTATTTCTCAATTAATCGGTATCACTGTATATGTGGATATAAATATACAGAATTTATCAAATAAATCAATCTTTCTATCTATTTTAATATTAATATTTTATTGTTTTATTTATTTTTTTTTGATTGTCTTATACATTCATTTTTTTTTTTATTTAGATCGGACATATTAAAATCATTTCAAAGTCATATCCTATCAACGCATATTCATTTTTTTCTATATATGAACGTAAACTGTATGTCAATATATGTAAATATAATCTCATATATTATGTATATACATAGACGACGTATATATAACGTATACTATATTCAATATATTTACATATATCCATATCTTATTGAGATATCTAAAATTTTTATATATCAAAATTAAAAAGATATAAATTTATTATTATTTATATTTATATTTATATTTATATTTAATATAATATTAATAATGTGTGTTTTGGTGTTTTTTTTTTTTATTTTATTTTAACATTATTTATATTTATTTGTTATGTTTTTATTATATGTTTTTGGTTATTCATTGAATTCATTATTAGTTTTTCTAATGCCTGGGCTATGTGCGTATATGTAAAATAATATATATGTAATAAAGATTTTCTTTGTTTAAATATATATATATGTCTAAATATACCTGTGCGCATTAGCTGTGTGCCCAAATAATATATGTATAATATAAATGCCATCGCAGGGTCGGTGCTGTACATTTTTGCGCTCTACACAATGCGTCCAAATATGTGTATGTGATGGTTTGCATTAAAATCAATGGCGAAATTATCGGATGAAACTCTTCAGATTAAAGATTAAATTAAAAAATTTTAAATATAAAGAAAATAGAAATAAAATCAAAATTACGATGAATTTTCATGAAAATTCATACATTTGAAGTGAAACGTTTATTTTTTAACACGGTTTTTAGTGGTGTTTCTATACTATAGCTACACTTAATATCTTCGAAATCCTTATGAAAAATTTAAAACTAATATGCATATGAAACTATATTTTTAAAAAAATTCTGTGTGTACATAGTTAAATTTGTTAATTTTCTATATGGTGGACCTTTGAATCTTCGTTTGCGCCCCCCAAAAAACCAAGTGCCATCATTTACATCTATGAAAGGATCGGCTCTGAATGCCATTATGATTGTTTATCATATAATATAATGTTGTTGTATATGTTATACCATATATATATATTAAAATATATTATATGTTAATTTTTGTAGGTATTCTCTATTATAACAATATATATAATAAAATATTTCAATTAATTGACGAGATGATATGGATCTTAATTTTATAAGATGTTTTGTATATATTAAATAGTTTGTTTCTTATACAATATATATTATATATTTTCTTCTATTTTATTACATGTATATATATATACTAAATAAATATATAGCTGCGTATATATACTATTAATATGCAAAGTCATTATGCGATTGATCGATATGTTGAAAGTTGTTATACTAACAATGTAACAACTTAATAATTTTCGTATACATACAATATTTATTTATATATGGTATATAATAAGTATTAGATTAAGAAATTTATTATAAAGTTCGTGTTGTATTTAATATTTTAATGGCGTGAAATAATTCCTTTATACCATATATATTTTTTCACATTTTTTGATATTTTATTTTATTGAATTTATACGCGCTATACTTACTTTCATATTATTTAATTTACATTTATTTATTTATAAATGTTTATAAAATAATTATTTATTTGGTATATGGTTCGATAGTTTTATGGTCATTTTGAAAAACTATATTTATTGTAGAAGAATTATTATTTGCAATAATTGAAAATAAAATGAATGGAAAATATCAATAATTTTCTTAAGACATTGTTAAATGAAGAAGAAACAAATATAGCTTTACGGAAAGATGCAATATCCTAAGATGTTCTTCTATGTTCTTCTATGTGATAGTTTTTTTTTTTTCATCCATTGACCATACATTATATGTTTGTCTTTTTGTTATATATCCATTTTTAATTTTAAAAAAAATAAACAAATATCCTTCACAATATTAACCATGTATATATGCTGAACCAAAACAACAACAATAAGATGGAATATTTTTTTATTCGACACCTCATAACACTTATGGCGAGAGAGCATTTATTTATTATAAATCAAATTTATCAAATATAAATTTCACACATATATTATATCATTATTATATCCACATAAACTTATATATTGTATGTATGGAATGATTTATTAACAATAGAATCAATAAATAAATAAATAAAATAGAAACAGAGCAGCAGCATATAAAATACAAGAAAATAACATAAAAAAAAATAAAAAAATATGGCTGAAAAGGAATTAAACCCTTGTCAGTGTTTACAATACGAAAAAAAAAAACACATTTGCTATTCAATTTCTATATATATTATTTTGATTTTATTATGTATAACATACGTATCGTTTATACGCGTTCGCATATATAAAAATTTTATGATTCTATGATTCTAATAATGTTCATGTATGTATATATACCCTGAAACATATACACATATTATATAAGCGTGTTAACATATATATATATATTCCAAACCATAAATGGGTGTTTTGCCGCTTTACAGATAATCTGGATTAAGGCAGCACCTTTCCCATTGTCATATGTTTTTAATAGACTTTCGCCTTTTGTATTGTACATATACCATTATTTATATATGTATTCATGTATAGATATAAATATGTGTATATGTCTGCATAAATATATATATATATATATATCTATCACATACTAACATATACATATATAGAAATCTAATGATATATATTTAAAATATTTACATTTCATATTATAATAATAAATAAATACATATTATTAGATGAATACAAATTATAGTATATATGATGGTACAAAATAATAGTAACATTATCAGAGAGTATATTTTGTGTATATTTTACTAAATAATCAACTATAAAAACCAACCCCATGTTAAAAAACATATTTTAACAATACATATTTATTTACCGCTCCTCTTCAATACACATAGATTTATTTATATTTATATTGAGATATACAAGAGTATGAAAAAAAAGAGGATAATATATACAAATTTTATACTATATACGATTACAATATATAGATATAAATATATAAATAATATATATATATATATATATAGTCACCCATCATCATTAAAATCATATATCCATTTAATGTTTTATTGTACAAATATATATATATATATATATAATACAAGTAATATATAATGTAATATATTGGGATTTATAAATTTGTTACAATAATCTGATGGTATATTGTTCACACATTATCGCTTTTAAATAATGTATAAGACATTTTTAACTTGCTCGATATTTAAATATATTATCCATTGCGAGAGAAACGTACAGAGTGTACTAATATATACATAAATTATTATTATGTGGTTCATTGAATTTGTATGTTATTCGTACATATTCGTATATATGTAATTTTGAAATTTTAATATCCATATTAAATAAACATAGGATATTATTTATAATATTGACAGTCATAGTTTTTATGAATCATATATGATTCATATATTTTTTTAAAGCTTTTTTGCACTACCGTTTTTTCTATTATGTACATTCATACATTTATTATTCTATTTACATACTATAAATAATATTATATTATAATTATATGATGATATTTATTGGGTTGTGGAAAAAGTTCTAAAGCTTTATAAATTTTTGACACTTTATATAAAATATTTATTTGAAAATATAAATAGAAGTGAAAAAACTTATGCATTTTAGTTAATAATTGTCAAAAATTATTGAATTTTAAATATGTTAATAGTACTATGATCAGATGACAACGATGTCTGTAGCGGCGGTAAAAGGATGTTAAAAATATTGAATTTGTCAAATATATCTAGTGGCACTCTAGTGCTCAGCCATACAAATACAACGTTGGTTAATATTGGTGCAAATATAATTATTTTTACTATCTGGCTGGAAAATCTTTTGCATACCTAAAACGATAAATGTATATATATATGGAAATCAAGGTGGTTTAAAAATATTGTAAAGTACCATTCAATCATGGAACAACTATATTGGGTGCGGAAGTTAAAATACTGAAGCTCCTACCAGTAAACAGTTATATCTCTACCTGTTAATTTATTTAAATATTTCGGACCATATCGAATTATTGTAGATAATCATTCGGATCCCTTTTCGTCCCTATACTGAGTGAACTATACTATATATATATATATAACATATCTAACACAAAAAATAGCTATATACTCCTAATGGCCATACTGACTGATTTTACATTTAAATTATAAGTTTTTGTAATTTATTTTGGTTTAATATATAATCTATATTAATATTCTTATTTTAAATAATAATCGATAACATAATATTATATTCAAATAAAACTATTTGTTATGTTAGAATGATTTTTAAAAATATCCATATAATAATACTGTAGTATTATATAGTTAATCCTTATATATTAAATCTCTCCTTTAGAATTTCTATTTTTTCTGTATCCCAATTTCACTGCACACCTTTCTTTATATCGTGTATGTGTTTTCATATATAAATAAAGTATATGGTATATTTATTTATAATTATATCATTTACCTAAAATATTATTAAATCCTGTCAACACCTATGTCACCTATTCACCACATATAACATTTATATCTGTATATATGTATAGCCATCAAATAGCCACAATAAATACCAAAGTATAAAAATAAATCCAAAATACAAAAAAAGAATTTGTATTATCTAGATAAAAAGATCGCTCTGGGTAATGTATATCTTTTAATATTTTCAAAATAATATAATTATAAAAAAGGAAAATAAGGGAAAAGGTATATCATATTTAACAATAAGAATTCCATTAGGTGTATAAGAACGTATGTGGCGAAATAAATCTATCTATTAGTACAGCAATTCATCGAATTTTTGAACTAAATCAGAAAAATACATTAATGCGCCCTTTCCTCTCCCTATACAGTTTACAGTTATATTTTGATTTTATATTTATAAAATTAGGTTTTATCATATTATCCTAAACATATTTTTAACCACACACATAATTTGTACTGAGCATTTATTCGACAGTTTGTTTTTTGTATAACAGTATAACTTATTTCCTTAACAAGGATATTTTATTTAAAAAAATAGCCTAGTTAAAGCATCGGAATTTTATGTTCAAATTATTTGATGGCGAATTAAATGTCCTTTCATACAATTAAAAAATAAAAAATATGTAATTTATTAAATATTTTTACACCTTTACATCGTCTAACCTTTGAATCGATTTCTGTTTGTCGTCCAGAAATATTGTAAATCAAATTATAAACGCAGTAGTCGTGATTTCGGAAATAATGAAATTACCGCCCATTAGTGCAAGATTTCTGGATATAGGATTCGTGAAATAAAATTTATTGAAAAGGATATAACGTTAAATTCTTCTATATTTTGTAGTTTCTCATTTCTGTATCAATTATAGATGTGTAATTTTCCTCCCTTAGGTGGTTTACATTGTTAGTAAAAACTCGTATGGTAAACTGGTAATAATACTAATTTTTTTTTGCCATTCAAATTCTTATGCCGTCCATAGAAAATAGAATTATTAACAACATAAATATGTTTATATATAGTTAATCGAAAATCTGATTTTACTTTTTTTTTTGTGTATTAAATGCAAACAATAATAACTTTTTAGGATTAGAAATGGTAATCTTGACATTTATTGGTTGCAATCTATATTTAAGGTATTTTTCAATATAATTTTAAATAATAGTTCTTTTATAATATCTTTTTTTTTCGTACGATAACATACGCACAGTGTGTCTATTAATTAACTAACGCCTGATGTCTGTTCACGATGTGGCGTCATCAGTGTATTATTATTGATATTGAATTAATAAAGTTAGAACAAAAAGCTGTAATTAAATTTAACACAATATTTTGGTAATGAAGTTTCAGAAGCGTATCCCCGTATAGAAACAATTACTTTTGATTATTATTTTAAATGGTTTAAATCGAAATCTGGTCATTAAATTTGAATATAACACAAACAATTTTTATTATTAATAACTTCTTTCTATTTTATTTTACAAACTCAATCTTAAAAATTCTTTGACACACTATTTAAAAATTTTACCATTTATCATTTATTATTAAAAAATAAACAATAATTAAATATTTTTTTATTTATAATAGCAGTCAATATATATTTTACTATATTCTATGAAATTCTTATTGGAAAAAAGTTTTATGGATCTTCTCTATAAGAAATCGCTTAAAACAATCTGTTTATATACAGTAACAGTTTTTCATAAACACACATACATATATTTTATATATAATGATCATTTTAAAATAGTTTTTAAGATGACTCTTATATGCGAATAGTAAATATATACAATAGAATTTTGTTTCAAACAAAATAAAGTATACAATAAAAGATCCTTCAACTTTATTCGCTTCACATGTAATATACAATAATATTGTTTATGCGTGATCCTTTTTCGTTTTTTTTTTTTTTTACAATATATAATGTATATTTACAAACAATACCACATACCACTCTGTGGTTTAAAGGATACGAGTATATATTCTCAACTTTTTTGTTCACTAAATGTGTATCAAATAGTTGCTTATTATTTAAATATAAATATGTGAAGATACGTATAAGATTAAGGGTTGCTTTATTATTATTAAAAAATATGTATATAGATATTATTTTTCGTTTACCACTTTTTATATTATTTATATATTATTAACCAATGAAATGGAAATGTTTTGCGGAATATAGACAAACTTTATATACATTTTTTTTAAGAGTATCTCTTTTGTATATATACCATAGTTCTTATATATTGTAATATTATATTACCTAAATAGAAAATAAAACATAATATATGTTTTCAAAGATCTCTTTACGTTTACTGATGACGACAATGACGGTTATATTTGTAAAAAAAAAAAATTAAACTTTACATATAAGTTATAAGTTAAGAAAATATTAATATGTGGTTGCAAATATACGCATATTTCTATTGTTATTAATATAAAAAGAATGCATAAATACAATAATTTTTGTTTGAATTTTAACTATAAGCATTAAACATATAAAATAAAAGGACCAACAAAAAAGAAAAAAACGATCTTCTTTTAGTGAACCGCTATTTATGTATTTTAAAATTTAAATAATTGTTTTCGCTCTCATCACATAATTATGATGTGAATATTCATTTTATATACTTATATACATAATATATAATTAATTACTATATATACGCCATAAAATAATATTATTTTTGAAGTGACAGTGCCGTTTAATTATATTACAATTCAATTTTTGTGTAATAAACATATTTATCTTCCCGTAACAATTGTATATGAACACTATCCACTACGCCACTTGATTATTTTCACCAATTGCTTGATTGCACTCATCTTCAGTAATATGATCATTCCAGCAGATGTCACCGTACGTCATTTGATGATCTGTACGTTTTTATTTGTGCTCGTGCAATCATCAAACAAAATTCAGTGTTATATTAATTGATGAATCTTCAATATTTTTTAAAATTCTTATATTTCATATATTAGTTTTTATCTACAAAAAATAAATCGTGTTTAAATTATAGTGCACACTAGAACTTCACTATAGTTTTCAAAATAAATGTTGCTAATGTTTCGCATTAAATTTTTTTAAAACTATATCTCCTTCCGGCTGCTCACATAAGCTTTAAAATGTTTACCAGTTCAATAGCTGTATTGCGTATCATATTTATATATTTAAAAATACACCACTGCAGATATATTGTATATTTAAATTAACCGATTCTTTTTGACTTAACACATCTCGTATATATCATATAAATTATCATATATCCACAACCAACATATATACAAATATACGCATAATCAATCAAGAGAGAGTATATAGTTAATTAAATAAAAACTAACATCCGCTATAACAGAACGCAAATAAAAATTCTCCAACATGATTTCAATATAAAATTAAACAAATTGATTATAATTAACAAATAATAATAAACTGAAAAAAAATATGTGATATCAAATTTTATTTAAATAAATACTATATTGTAGTTATTTTGCGAATTAATAATTTAAAATTAAAATATTCATTTAATTGGTGTGTGCACTCGGGTTTTATTTTGGGTATATGCACACACATATATTATAATAATAATAGCCTGAATATATATATTAAATTTAAAATATATATTATACGCATCTGTTTCAGAGATGTATCACAATAAAATAATTTTTTTTTTCATCATATTATCAGAATGGATTTTTTTTTCCCATGACATCTGCGCTAATTCATAAATAAATATATTAACAATTTGCAATGCAAATTTTATTATTAATAATATATATAACTATATATTTTATTCTAGCAATAATAATAATAATAATAATAATATAATTGTTATCTGTTTATTTATTTTGGTTCAATTGAAAAAAAAATTATTTTTATAGCGTATATATATCACTACTGAGCGGCGTACTCATACAGAATCCGTTAAATTACAATTCACACATCATCATAGCACATATATGTCCAACTATATACTTATAATATAAAATAAAGTATCATTAGAAATATATAATAAAGAAATAATAATAAAAATAACAATAATTATTATTAAGGTCATTTCTCGAGTGACCAGTCATTCCGGTTATATATCTAATATATACATTATAAAACTTTTATACATCATTTGAAATTATGGTATAGCTGGAGATAAATGTGTAACATCATATTATAAGTAACATTATAATGATGAAATGATTATTATATTTTTATCTTATTTATTATAATATAATAAACACATTTTTTTTTCTATCTAATTGTTAAATTTCACATGTATATTTTTATATTTATTTTATAAATAGTTTTCGAAAGTTCTTAAGTTTTTGATTTTTTTATGACAATATATATGCAATTATAAGTTTTATATATGCGAAAGCTGTGAAGTGTCAATAATTATTATTATGGTGCATATTTCCATGGTAAATAAAAAAATCTAAATATATATAGTTATTTAAAAACTTGAAATACTTGTTAAAAATGTTAACTTTAATTTTTAGTAATAATATTTCCTTATAATATCCTTTCACATAATATGCCAAACATATATATATATATATGCAAAACGATTCGATATAGAATTCAGTTAATATTTAAATGTATATCAGAAAAAATAAAAAACATGGGATTAGGATTTACGAATATCTTTTAAAGTATATTATAAGATTACTATTCTTAAACTGTGTATTCAAATATATACAAGTTTTACATAGTAAATACATATAAATACTATTAATTTAAGGATTAAGGATTTTAAGGAGGTTTTCTGATGTGCGAACAAATTTTGTCATAATATTAGTCGTACATAAAAAAATGTAATTTGCTTGTTTTATGAATATTTTTGTATGGTCATATATTTTATGTTCAAGACTTATTTATAACTGTTAAGATTGGCAGCACATACGCCCAGTCACCGCCACCACACCAATCCATAGTAATCCTTACAAACATTGCTATAAGTATATAGAAAACAATTCATCAATTATTCTTTAGAATTATGTTTTTTTCAGATTCACATTGCAAAAACCCATTTTTTTTTAGATATATGTGAAAGTAACCCGTACCGTACCATACCACAATTTCCAAAAATAATATTGTATAACAAATAGAATTTTTTTGTAATTCTTCCGTCGGTATATTCCTTTCTCTATTTATTTTAAATTGTCATTAATATAAATATCACAAACTATAGTATTTGAATAATTAATAAAAATTATAAAAAATTACTTAACGGCATTGCTGTTTATCGCATCGTTGGCGTATTGTTTGTGTAGTCTAGAGGTGCAAAAAAATAAATAATATTCATCTTAATTTTTAATAGAGAAAGCTTATAGTAAATTATATTATCAAAATGTTATGAAAAAAATCATATGTACTTATTTATTTTATACTTACTTACTTACTTACTTGCTTACTTACTTACTTACTTACTTACTTACACAAAAGTGGGATGGATTGAAATATGCATCATCATTTATTTTATATATACAATTGGTATATTATAATATATTAAAATATATCTTATTTGATTTATAAAAACAATTTCATTCATTATAATATGACTGAACTTAATTACAAAAATATTTTTATACAATACAAAAAATAATAGTATTAACGAAAAAATTATAAATAATTAACACAATGAACATATGAAAAATATATTGTATAATTTTTTGTTTTTTTATAAAATTCTACTTACAATATATTAATATTGGTATTTCCGTTTAAAAATAATATTGTATAGTTATTGTAATGTGTGGAGAATAAAAAAAATTAACAACACACACAATCATTTATTAAATTTAATCCTGCAGTATTTCGTCATATCCATAGATATATATATATATGTCTTTCTATTCCATCATACATGTGGTACACAGGGTGTTTTTTTTTTGTTTCCAGTGTAATAGAACTTTAAATTTTTGAATAAAACAAACAAAAATTATGTTACAAGTTGTGGAAGTATATCAACGGTCGGTATTTCTTTCGAAATAGTTAAGGTAAATGTGGTGATCGTTACAGATCGATTTCTTAATATTATTCCATCGTTTAATTTGGTTTACTTAACTGAACATTCAACTATGGAATTATGTCAAAAAATGGAATATCACCTAAAGAAAATACGGCTGTGTCATTGGTCTATCTGTGGTTGTAATTATCACATATTATTTTCTAATAAAATAAATATGCAATCCATTAATGGTTATAAAATAAAAGAAAAATTATTTCATTATATTAAATTTTGTTTGTTTAAAATTCAATCACATTTACAAGAAAAAAACACCCTATGCGCTTATATAATAATAATAAGAATTCAAAGGAATGTTAATTTAATAATTTACCTATATTATATTAATAAAATTATTACTAAATATATAATATATAAAAGAAATGAAATGGAAATAAAAAAAAATACACATCATAAAATTTTTTATTTGTTATTACATATATAATCTCGTATTTTATACGCACACAACACTCAATTGTTTGTATATTTAAACTTTTTCTTTTATTTTTTTAAATTAGCTTAATTTTTCTGTAAAAAAAAATTATTTTTTTTTTACAATATATTATGTACAAGTTCTTTTTCTAATATGGACACATTTAATTTTTCAAATCTATACAACAATTTATTTTTATTTTTATTTCTTAAACAATCATCATTCTTATTATTATGTTTATATATATATATTGTATGATGAACATATATGAAAATTGTGCAGAAGAGATATTATATTAAATAAAAACACAGATCACGTCTTATTTTTATATAAAAATAATATTTATATAACGCATCGAATCTCTCTCTCTCTATATAATCGAATATATATATATATTGTAAGTATATAGGAAAAAAAATTTACAATTCAATTCAATATATATATTTTATTTTTTTACAAAATGCCCATAGAAAAAAATTATAATAATAATAATAATAATAATAATAATAATAATAAAAGATAAAGACCAGAAGCTAAAACTATATATATCGATAAATAATACAAGACGTTTCTCCATTGCCTATATATACTATGATTATATATTTGTGTATATGTGAGTAATTTTCTTTTAAAAAAATTATAATATAAAATGTATAGATAAAATAATGTATAATAAATATTAATAATAGATATATATATATATATATAGATAGATAGATGATTAGTTTGAATGAATCAATCCTTCTTAAAATTTATACATTTTATATATACACATCCACCATATCCAAATCTGTTCGTATATATATCTTCGCGATTATATAAAATAACTACATATACATATGATGTTGAACCCCATATAGTTATAATAAAAATCATTTACAATATTTTATTATGATTTTTATTTATTAAGATGTCTAAATTCATGACTTGCAATTTCCTTATAATATATACAAATAAATATATATATATATATATAGGCATATTTATTTACATATATTATATATAGATACATTATAAAATATATATAGTAGACAGACAGCACTAAAATTGAATCGATGCCTATATGATCAGTTTATTAGACACATTAATATAATCACATATCTATAATATATAATAACCAATGGCGTAAATTAAATTTTTTAATAACAATCGGTTAAAAGTTATAGTCATATCCTTTATCTTAAAATAAAACGGAATAACGTCGAGATCATCTGATGATGCTATCCAATGTGACGAAAATAATGGCACTGTCAATTTATAGTAGTACAAATTATAATATAGGAAAAACAGACTTTTGAATATATAATAACTCTACAGTAAATTATAATCAATTTCCAATCTTTCATAGAAACTCTTCCTTTGCGGTGTCATTGAAATTATAATTAATAATAAATAAATAAATTATTCATTTTATACAGTATCACACACATATTTCTTTGACCTTTGTGACTGCCATCGAATGGAAAATCGAATATATTTTTAAAATGGTTTAATAAAAAGTTGGAAATTTATTAAATTTATAAATAAATCTGCATAAATAAAATTGGATATCTGTTTTAAATTATATGAACCATAAATTTAAAAAAAAATTTTTAATTCATTAAAGTTAATTTTCCGGAGAATTTAGTTCTGTTACATTTACATACATTTCATAATTTAATCTACTGCTGTTAGGTGATAAGAAAACTATAGTGACATGGAAAACTGAATGCTTTTTATGGAATTAAATCTCGTTTCCACTGAAATTTTTATTTACTTATTTTTCATTTTATTTATTTTTCGTATTGTCGCAGTCTATAATAAAGTTTCGATGAGCTTGAGATTAAATAAGCAAAATTCTACGCCTATGAAATTATTATTTGTTGTGTCCAAAATAACTATATAGATTTTATAATAAAAACATAATTAAAAAAAAAAACCATAGCATAAACAATTTTGTACAAATTTTTAATAATTCCTATCTATTTTTTAATGCTTTAATGTTCACATAAGTATGAATAACTAAATACAATTAAAATAATTAATAAGTTTTTTTTTTTTTATAACGAAAGAAAATTTTATAATTTATCCGTACATTTTTTAAGTGATTAAAGTGATTAAAAAAAATAAAATAAAAAACGATGTGTTGTGCTGTCATTTAAACGCCTCACCGTAGTCTTCGATACACAACAACATTTTTTTTAGGAATATAAACAAATCTACTATTCTCTATAATACACGTACATTCATATCATATACACAAATGCATATAATACAAATATAAAACCTTTGCTTCCAATTTAATTTAAAAATCTGGATGAAACAACATCAATAATATATTTATATATACACGTTTAGTTATGATTATTGAAAAATAATTTTATTTTATTTATACGTATTTGTAATACGCGCAAGTTACTTCTACTGAAGACAGACAGGTGAATAGGCATATTATTTATAATAAGATATTTTTCAATAGTACGTGTTACTGCACGAGAAAAAAAACCACACATTTCTATATCAATAAATATATTTTACTTATTACAATATATATATACATTGAGAAATTATTCACTATACAATACAAATTCACCTTTTTTTTTTGTAGATACTCAATTTTTTTTTTCTGTAACATAAAGAATAACAAAAAGTTAATAGAACAAAAAAAAAATACTCATCTTTAATGAAAAATCTATTAGACGAACAAAATAGAAAAAAAAAAAATCGGGTTGAATATAGATGTAGAAGTCTTTTATGCATGATTATTATTATTATTATTATTATTATTTTTAGTTGTTAATTTAGTCAGCAATATTTTAATAATAAGTATTACATTACACAAAACCTTAATTTAATATTTGACATAATAATTAGGTTGGGTATATATTTATTTTTTTTTTACTTTGCCTATGGTTTTAATATGTTCATACGAAAAGTTTTACATTTTTTTTTTTTTGTTAACATTTGTTTTTTTTTTTTCTTTTCCAATTATAATTATATGTGTCAGAAAAATTAAATGAAATGTGGTATATACAATAATAATAATAATAATAATAATATATAGATTATTAAATATAGAGAATAGCACGTAAGATGACAATAAATGTCTTATAAATTGTTTGATAACATCACATATTATCAAATATTCAGAGTTATAGAAATAAAAAATAATGACAATGAAATGAAAACATTATATAAAAAAATATATAATTTTCATTTCTTATTAACTCATAACGTAATGTATATTAAAACCCGAACTATGTAATGGAACATTTCCCGAGAAATTATTATTTATTTACTATCAAATTTTATTGATAAATTGTCTTTTTTTACATAACTATAAAATTTAATCAATTTACAATTTTTCATATATAGAAGAAAATTTTTTTAATTTATTAAGATGTTCCGAAAATATACAGTGCAGATTTTTAAATCCATGTCATATTGCAATTTTGTATGGAATTCAAATACAAATATATATTAGTACTTTGCTTTAATTTTTTGTATAGCATAAAACTGTATTGACATTTTTCATCAGATGCTTCACCAGATCAATTGATTAAGAAAAATATTAACATTTCCACAAAATACACGCAAAAATTAACAGATAAAAATATAATATAATTACCAGTTTTTGGATTTTAAATGCAGATTATGTATATATTCTGGAAAATTGACTATATATATTTTCCGAATGGCTTAAGCAATTTTAAAAAATTTCTTTAAACAAAAGATTGGAAATTGATTCGAATTTGTAATTCTGTAATAAATTTTGTAACACTATATAGTTGGAAATTTTTTAAATCGATAAGTATTCATGTATATGTTTCATACTGACTTTGTTGCAGTCTATTTAATTTTAATTATTTAATGAATATCGTTTTTAACATATATAATATATAATTTAACGTTGGCAACGAGAATATATAGACTACCATATAATAGTCGAGTATGCATTTTAATGATGAAATAATAAATCAATTCTTAATCTTAAATAAAGGAAAAAAATTATATGCATATATTAATTCTATATCTTCATCACATAATTATTTCATATATATATATATAAATATACATTAAAATATTCTTCTTTTCAACTCAGTTGCAGAAAAAATTTCACAATATAAATAATACCATAAACATATATAAAATATTCTTAGCCTCCTTCGGTTATATTTTTTTTTTATAATTTCTTATTTATAATATCCATTTAACTTATCACATATAATTTTAATGGTTTTTATATTATATTTAACAATTTAACATTTATGTATATACGTACGAAACAACATGAAATATGAATATAATATAACTAGGCAATGCAACTTGACTTGATATAGTCATAAATTCATTCCATTTTTGGTTCCATACTTTTATTTTTTATACCATATATATTTTTCTTATTTATATTTATTCATCGCATATATATATATTTGTTTTATTATACGTAAATACGTTTGCCTATATAAAATTATACGTAATATTGTAAAAATAAATAATAAACGAAACATTGTATTGTACAGCAATGAACATTTTATGATAATTATGATGATTGTCAGTATAATACCATTATTTACCATATATATTTATATATATATAGAGAAATATATAATAAAAAAATTTACAACGAATGTAATCAAATCATTAAATAAAATAAAAAAATAAATTACACCAGAATAGTGTTGCATGTAAGGTGGGCGTGCCAAGAGTTGTAACTATTTTATAACCAATCAACACTATATAACCCCGGATTTTATATTATTATAATGTTATATAGATACCTACTCTTTTGTATATATATCAGATATAGAAAATTTCTATATATAAATATAAAATATAATAGTATAATATATATAAATGACAATATGGATAACTTTTTTATTCAGTTTTAATGATTAGGTACAAACAAACAGAAATGACATACATATACGAATACGTCTTATTATTACTTTTTGTACAAAACATATATATTAAAATTACAAGTATTAGGATATAATATAAGAAATATACAAATTCTATATAATTATACAATATATAATATATAAAAATGCTTATGTCAATTTGCATGCATTTTTATCCATTATATATATGGTACACATCATATACTGTTAAATGTGCGCGTCTTTAAGACATATTGCATTATTTCTTTAATTACATATAATTACGCTATTATTAGGTGTATGTATATATAATTGTAAATTTACATAAATTATGGAAAACGAACGAACAGTTAATATATTGTATATACAAACACTGTACAATTGGAAAATATAAAATTTTGTATATTATTTATATAACTATTGAAATAGGTAAAAATTTACAATATATATATATAATATTTGGTTTAAGGTGTAATGAAATACAAATATGTATATGAAATTTATCATAAGAAACATAAATAATTAATAATTTTATATATGTTTCACGCTTGTATTGTAAACGTATATAATCAAATCGTGTGGTAAAAGTACCATTTAAATTGTCCTTATTTGAAAAATATATTTTAAATATAAATATTATATGTCACACATTTGTCTGACACAAAAAGTATGTTCTTGTGCTGTAAATTTAAAAAATTCTGATCATAGAAAGTCCATCTTTTTTGTATTTATTTTGAAAAATTGTTTGAGGAAAAAGTTTTTTTTTAAACCAATGTTAAGTAAATTTTTTACAAAAATTTATTTGAAAACAATATTATTAATTTTGTTTTCTATATATAAATGATATTTTTCATGGTTTTATGGCGACTCCAAATGGAAAAAAACAAGTCAACACATGAGTTTATCGTTTATCAGATCATAAAAAAATTTTCTGAGACATATCATTTTATATAAATAATATTTTGATGTTTATATTTAATCAGCATGATCAATCTGAGCTAAGTATATACACAATTTATTCAAAATTTTATGAACCAAATTGAACAAATATATATAGAATCTGTTGCCGTAACCTATGTAGCAGCTTTTATTTTTTTTGAAATTTTTCAGGAATAAATGTTCTTCTATATATTCCCAATTTCAACTATCATAAAATATTATTTAAATCAGTTTAGAAATCGATCATACCTTTTTGATCGCGTAATACGGTTTTAAAAATTTCTTCTATGCCAAATATTGAAGGGTTATTGTGATTTTAAAAAATATGTTTAAGTAATCATTAAAAATATGACCTGTAATCCAAAAAATACACACAGAATTTTTTTCCATAATCTTTAGTTTTACTAACATATACTGCCCATATCACGTTATTGTGTAATCAGAATTCTTTTTTTTTTCTCGAGCCGGCTATCAGAGTATGCAGATGCTAAATTATAATTACATTAAATAATGCACAATTTATTTTCCAAATATTTTTTCAACAAATGATGAGAAAAAAAATTTGTGCAATGCTGTATGTAATATATTATAAAAAATAATATTATTAAATTATTATGAAAAGAATGAATTAATCTTATTTTTGTAACTATATACCACTAATTAAATTTATGTATATATTGTCATTTCTCGTCATAATAAAATTGCTATTTTCCATAGTAGGAGGCTTTGAATATAATTTACATGTCGCATATTTATATTATTTTAACTGCATTGCAAAATTTTTTCAATAAGTGTTGCATTTTAAATTCACACTTTTAAATTACTTATATAACCCGATATAAGTTTATATGTAAAACCAAATTGATTATACTATAAAAATAGGATAATCAAATTATATATACTACGCTCTTATTAGATTTTATTATAAATATATATATATATATTGTATATATTAAATGTATGTGCATACAGAAATTTATAATTGGTTGTGTTTGGCTAAAACCATTCCATTGTTATTTGAATATAGAATAGTAATATAATAATAAAAAAATATGAGCCTGTCATTATAAGCACTAAAGAATTCCCATAATTAACATTAGGTCATTTAATAATAGATACATACGTATTGTATATATGTTTATGTGCCTTATAAATTATGGTATATATATAATAATAAGCTTTTGTTGTCCACAAATAAAATGAAATTATGTATACACAGCTTATAAAATTATATATATATATATCTATACTACTTATTATATTTCATTGTAATAGTATAATAATAAGGTATATATAGCTCAGAAAATAAATTGTATATATATATATTAATATACCTCTGTTCTGTATACATACAAATTGTTTTTATTTGTTAACGCATATTACATATATATGGTTACCTGGAAAAATAGGTGTATATAGGTATATGTACATTACATTCAGTAAATTTGTATAATATATAAACAATAGACTCGCATTGTGAAAGAGAAAAACCATTCATTTATTAAAGTAATTCGTATATATATGGTATATATAAAATTATATAATATAAATGAAAATAATAATAATCGCATATATTAATAATAATAATAATAATAATAATAATAATAATAATATTAGTAATGGGTAAAAAAAAAATGAATAATTATCATAATTCACTGTTCGATTGAATCGATTTCACATTTACACCATCAATTATTATATTGTTATATTAATAATAAAATATATAATAATAATATTTATATCAATATTATGCATACACATATATATAGTTAGATATTTATTATTATATGACTGAATGTAACACAATAATATATGTTTTATTTGACATATTACCCAACCGAATGTGTATACATATATTACATAAATTATGTTATGCGCCTCTATCTATATCTAATAAGCATATATATACCATACATGTAAGATATATTATTATAGAAATTTATAAAGAATGAATATATGATGAATGATGTTAGTTTATTTTTTGGTAAAACCAGCAAAACATATATCATAAAATAGGTGTATGTGGACTATATGTGTTTGTGTTTGTGTATTATGTATTATAATTATATGGTATATATAGTGGAAAATAAAAAAAAACCATCAGCAAAAACCATATAATAATCAAAATTAAAAATAAAATGTATTGTTGATGCGAGAGAGATATTTCACACAAATTAGTTGAATTTATTAACAATAAATTACCAACAAAAGGACTACTACTACTACTACTACTACTCAACTTTACAATACAAATAATTATCCCGAAAAATATACTAGGGATTTTATACTATATAAATATATTTAGTTGTTTTATGTTTGTGTTGATTTTATAGTATACTATATTTTTCTGTATTATTAACCATTGTAAATTAATTCTATTTGGAAGTTAAAATGATTTAGTTAAATTTAAATTTTGTACAAAATCTCAAAGAAATTCTATGATAAGAGTTATAAATTTATCGGATTATATCAATACGTCTGATTTTGATAAACCTTAATATTAATACTGATCTCGCTAATATTCATTCTATGGTGACATGAAGGTTAACCAAAATTTTCCGTACTGTCTTACTGAAACTGGAAATTGGCTGATGCAGACAGGGCTCAGTGAAATCGTACTATAATATTAACCGAATTTTTTGTTCATCTTTTATTGCTGAACGGTGAAAATATAAGGAAAAATGTTATGTAAATCATCTCTCATGGCACAGCTACATTTCTGCTATACATGTTGACGAAACATATAGCCAATTATAATTCATATTTGATCACGCAATGTTTTTTTTTTGTTAACAATGAATTTTTCTGAATATATAAAATATTTCATTTGTAAAAGCGATAGTAAATTAAAAAGTTTGTATAATAAAACTATATGATTCAAACATTATTATACATGTTACCATGTATTCGTGGAGTTAATATAAATATAAAAAAATAATAACAAATTTGATAAATGATTTAATCTCGTTTATATACATATAATATTATTATTATATATGTATTTATGTTGTTATTGTTGTTGTTGTATTATATTATATATAAAGAATATTATTTATTGGTTATGAATATAATGAAGAATGAAATCATATTTATAATAATTTACTAATTTACTTCATATACTCTTTAGCGTACAGAAAATAAACTATATAATAATAATATAATCAAAATATAATTAATTAAATTTTTTCCTTTTTTTTCCTTTTTTTTGTATGGCATAAAATTATATTATTTTTCATTTGTTCTTCATTTTCATTTTTATAATTGTTTATGATATTTTATCACACTATTAATAATATTATAGATATACATTAATAATATTCAATATATAAATACCTATACCATAAAATACATAAACTTATTCTATTCGTGTTATTCTCATGTAATATTTTTATGTTTAATATAATTAACAAAATTATAGTTAAAATATATATTTTATAATGTCTGGAAATGGTAATGTTAATTTGAATAACTAAATTAATATGGTATAGTTGTTTTTTTTGATTTACGTTATTATGGAAAGTTAGTTTAATAATTATATTAATTATACGATAATATAATCATATGTACTTATATAATTTACTGATCGTGATCTTATTTTCTTTTTTTTTTTGTATAATTTAATGTGTTTCCTATATTATTTATAATACTTACTTTTTTGAGTGTTAATCGCCATAACCGTTTTTACAATTGATATTGATGAATTTGATCAATTTTCATCATTAAGTTTTAATGATTGCTAATTATTTTATCTATATATTTTTTTCTATAAAATCAGTATTTATAAGTAGAATTCATATATTCTTTAATATTTGCCTCATTTAAATATTATTAATAAAATTAAATTATAATGATAAAAAGTGTGTAGAAAATTTTAGTGTATATATAAATTTCCAAAAATGGCTTAACTAATGGTGGTGTTACATTGATACGCACCATATAAATAATTGAATATTCTTCTAATTCGCAATAAAACGGATGATATAAAGTTTGTTTTTCACATTTCTAATATATCTTTCTTATTTGATTTCACTTAGAAATTATTCTATATATGTTTGTTTTTACTGTGCTCCTGCGTATCCTGACAAAAACTTAAAGTTTTGTTTAAGAACATAATTGTTCAAATACATCTAAAATACTATATTATAATTTTTAATTAATATGAATATTGTCTGTAATAAATGTTTAGTAGATGACATAAGCTTCAGTTGGAGTAATATGACTTGATAAGCTATAGGTACAATTATAAATAATATCGAATATCCCGTGAAGCTAAAAGACACCGTGATAGCTTGTCACACAAATGGAAATGAAAATAAATATGCAAGAAACATTTGTTAACTATGTACAAAAAAAAGTTTTAGGAAAATGTGAGTCCTTAAAATCCTTAAATGAAAAAAAAAAATGTTTCATATAGAGTATTTTTGAATAATAATTACGCATAAATAAATAAAAGATAAAATTTTTAATAATTTTTATTTTGTTTTATTTCTCATTTAATAATTAAATTATCACTATTTTTTTTTTGTTTTATTTTTTATTTATGATCGTTTTTTTTTTTTTATTTGTTATTTTTTAAATTACAATTTTTATATTTTAATAATTAAATCGCGGTTATTAATTTTTTGTTTTCTGTTTTCTGTTTCTGTTTTTTTTTTTATTGAATTATTATTAAAATTTGTTTTTAATTAGTATTATTTTTTTATATTATATATTTTTATTTTTTTTTTAATTATTTTATATAAATATTATTAACTACAAATATATATAATAATAATAATAATTATTATTATTAATATTTTTTTAATTTTATAATATATATAAATCATTTTTTTTTTAAATTATTTATAATTTTACAATATTTGCAATTTTTACAAGCTTTATTTATTTATGGAAAATGTTTGTTATTTTAAATTATTATATGTTTTTGTATATAATTTTTGTTCAAGGATTTTAATTCGCTTTTTTTTTTTTGATATATATTTTGTGCCAAAAATAAGGTGCAATTTTCTTTAATAAAAAAAAAAAACTGCTACTAATTGTTGTTATTTGTTTTTTAAATTGTATTGTATAAGTATTAATATATATATATATATATTAAATTTTATAAAGTTAAATTATTTATTCGGCTATACCATTTTTGAATGGGAAAATCTTTGAAATAATATATATATACTTAAAATCTATAAAATAAATTGTTAGTGTCTTGGCGCGGGCTCGGTGTGACATAAAATGGAATTTTTTTTTTAAATTAAATATTAAAATAATTGTTTTTCATTCATAATATATAGTTTTTTGTTTTTTATGTTTTTTTCTCAACTGACGAAATACTTTAAATTTATATAATTTAAAAAATAAAAATTAACATATTTATTGCTTTATTTTTAAAATATTAAAACGAAAAAAATTAATTAAAATAATATTAATATAATAATGCACTCATATATATATATATATATTGTTAGGTGCACATCATTTTAAATATACATATATTATTTATTTTTTTTTATTTATATACTATTATATACACACACACACACACTCACTCATAATTTATAATCTCACATTCAATATTACACAATAAAATTACAATATCAATGTTATCAATGTTATCACGATACATCTTTTAGTTGTGGTGACGGTGAAAATGGTCTATGTAATATTGGTGGTAAATGTGTTGTTGGTGGTTGCAATAATGAACCATTTCCTGTTGATATTCGTATAATATTATGATTTTGTAGAAAATGTTGTGTTGCTATAGTTGATGATGGTATTGACTGATTATTGGTGATTGGTGTCGATGTTCTATTATCTAAATTAATGCGTGTCGGTGAATTAATTCGTATTCTTAAGGGTGATATTGGTGTCGGTGTGGATAGCATAACATTTGTTGAAATTGCTGAACATACAGCGGATGTTGCTGCGGCTGTAACGGCGGCCACAGCGGCGGCCATCGATGAACATGACATAGATGAGGGTAATGATGATGATGAAGATGATGATGACGACGATGATGATGATGAAGACGACGATGATGATGGTATTTGTTGTGATTGATTCATTGTCATCGGCATATGTGGTTGAGGTCTTAAAACTGTTGGTGTAATTGGAAAATTTGTTGCCAAACCAATTGGTGGTGAGTGGCCATTTAACGGTGACGAATTATCACCTAAACGATAAGGCAATGTTGGCAAAAATCGGCTAGCAAATGCACCTTTTTATTTTGACGGAAGAAAATTTATTTATTATTATTTATTTTATTATATAAATATTCAGTACTGGTATGTAAATGGTACACATACCTGCCATGCCGGGTGGTGCATCAAAACGAAATGAACTTAATGGAAATGTACGAAAATCTTTTTCACGATCATCATGTAAACGTTCATCACGATCATTGCCGCCACCAGATTGTGATCCAGGACTATGTTGTAATGATAAACTACTGGGCACCGGTGAATGGGTACCCAATGATATATCCGAATCTGAATCGTCTGATGGTGTCGGTGACGATGTATTATCATGACGTCTTGATGGTAATGATGTTGCACCGGAACTTGATAATGGTGGTTGTTGCATTCTATATATACATGTATTTAGAAGAAAAAATAAATATTAAATTAATAATACACTACACAACACTAAAAACAATAAGATAAATATTTATAAATAACTCATGTGTACGTGCACAGTATATTATGTATGTATACCATTGAAAAAAATCAGATCAGATCACTATAAATATTTATTATGTGAAAATATATTGTATATATATTTGTTTGCGATCTATTCTCTACATCAAAAGTGTTAAATAAACAAAAAATATTTGACACGCATCTATACGATGATGTGTCTGTCGACTATAAATATTAAATGTTAATGCCTATACAAAACATAAAATGTACAATGTAACCATTTATATCATTCATATATCCTTAATATGCTTATGTGAACCCTTTATTTCTATCTCATTGTTTGTACATGCATTTATGGTATATAATGTATTATATATATATATGTGTGTGTGTTATGTGTACCTTATATATGATTTATATATATATACCATCGTATTATAATATAATAAACTTGTAACTGTATAAACTGATTTCTCTTATTTTCATATATTATTTGGTTATACTCGTACATTATACAAATATAGTTAGTTAAAAGGGATGAAAATGTTTGCTCCTGGCTATATAATATTGATCTATTGTACATATACACCTATATATATATATAAATATATTCATAATATATTGTTTCTTATATAATACTACAATACAGCATACAGCTTTAGTTATTAATATCGTTGGTGTTGACTGACTGATGGGGCATCATTTGACTATATAATATTTTCTATATTATTATGTGCAAATACGTTCATAATGTATAACTATACTATACACTGAATAATAATATCGCGAAATATGTGTATATAGACATTGTTCACTTCATTTATATACACTGATGCATACAAAGAAGAAATACGTAAATATATTTATGTAGGTGGATATATATATATAATAGATAAAATGTTGTTAAATATATATTGTTGATGCGGTTATGTTGGTTTAAAACAACCCTTTCTGTAAATAAATTCAATTATCATTATTCGCGCTAGAGGGATGATTAGCTTATTATTATTAGCACAACATATATATACCCATATTTTATATATATATATACTCGTATTATATGAATATATTAATAAAGTATATATATATATATTATGTGATAAATAAAGAGATGATACACACAGCGAGTTTATAAATGTGTGGTAATATTCATATTATAATTTAGTAAATTCTATTTTGGTTTATTGTAATCTGTAAATATTTATATATTATTGAATTGTGCTACTAATTAATTTGAAACTGAAATTTTAAAATATGTAATTTTTTATATATATTCTGTTTTGGTTGTGTATATATTGTACAATTACGCAGTAGTGTTTAAAATGAAGCTGTCTGTAAGAATATGTCTGTAAACCGGATTTATAATAAATATGAATTATCTCAATTGACTTGCACACACTAGTTAGTTGTTAGACAATTTAAGGGCAGAGTGTCAAAAAAAAAATGAAAAATTTGATATACCTTATTTCTTGAACTTAATATTGTGCTTATACAAAACATTAAATGTGAATCACTTAATTGGCAAAGGGTTGAGTGATGGTAAAACGAAAAGTGTCTAGTCTCATGAATTAAAAGAAACAGACATCGGAATGATATATATAAAATAATTTATATTAATATTCCATTATGACCAATTATTATTTTTATTTTGTATGTTTTAGCATTTCAATTTGAATTTCAAAGAAATATTTCTTTTGCTTCATTTATATTATTGCGATGATGGATTTGTTTTCATATGATAACATCATTTTATTCTTAAATATATTAAATTGTTATTATAATATATACTCTTGTCTAAGGCGATGGCAAAAATTATCGTCGAAAATATAAGAAACGAAAAAAAAAAATAATAATCCAAATATAATGATTTTATAAATTAAAGTCAATAATAATTTTCTACTTATAAAAATAAAGATTCATAAAATAAAATATCGAAAATTGAAGCATCCTGTCCGTCCTATTATCGCAGCCAGTATATTCAATTTATATTTATTTATTTAGTAATTTGAAAAAAAAATAAATAAAAAAGGAACAAAAAATATTATTATTTGCAAAAACTTAATATTTTTAGATATGTGTCTAGACGCATATTAATACATATAAAATTTTCAAACATTTTCATATTTGAAATCGATCTCTTTTGTGTGTGTGTGTGTGTGTGTACAATAAAAATTGACTATTATTTTGTTTACAATTCATTCATTTAAAATTTGGTTTTTTTTTTTTATTTTACTTGTGCGTATGCAACCAAGGATAAAATAAATAAAATACATATAATTACAAAACAAAGAATAAATATTTCAAAAAGGAACCTCGCAACCCACACACACATGTCACTTATATATAAATATATGATTCATATATATGAAAAAACCCTTATTATTAATATGTCTAATATTTATAAAAATAAATTTAATTTCTCTATTTTTTTTTTTGGTTTTTTTTCATTGTAATCATTTCTTCTTTTTAATGGGTATTTAGTAGTTTTCATAAATATCAAATTCCTTTAATATATAGATAGATTTCATTGTTTCCCACGCTATAGTATTTATAGGGTTTTTGTGATTTCCATTATGAAAGTAAACAAACAAAAAACAGACATTAGCTACTTAAAGCACATAAAATAACAAAGCAAAAAAAAAAAATCCTATCTCGCTAATAAATAACGAAAAGGATTATCAAATAAATCGAATACAATTCATGTTATAATATTTTCAAAACACTTTATTTTCTAAATGACCATAAAAAAAAAAAAATTACAATTGTAAATTTAGTTAAAATGATAACAATTATATGAATTTATCTCATTTTCTATTATGTTTTATATATACATATGCAAATATTAGATGTCCATTTAACTCTTCACACATATATATACATTTGCCATCATATAATATAACAGAAAATTTCAATATTGCATATGTGTACCATTGTGTGTGTGTACCATCGGTCGCATTATATATGAATATGTAAATACGTATATAATTTATAAATTGTTCACATTCATTTATGGATAACCTTAATTTTATGTTTTCATTTATTATTTCTATGAACCAAACATAAAAACAGGATGAATATAAATATTTATATATATATTATATATATGGTAGATCTATCGCTATACTCGCTATAGGAAGTGTACATAAATGTGGTTGGTAAATTTTGTCGTCGTATAAATATTTCTTTTATATATAAAACGATATTAATTTGTTGCGGAGTTATGTTTGCTGATATGTGATTTATTTAAAATTTAATATTTTACTATACAATATATATGAATTTGAATTAAATAACATTGAGTTTATGTGTGATGTAAATTATATTCTGTATATATAAATTCTTGTATATGCTCAGGCATACTTAAATAAATATATATATATACATTTTTATTGATGCTATATATGTATTTAAAAACAGAATATACATAATATTTTTTTCAGCTTGTAATGCAATACTAAATAAACTAAAGAAATAATGTATTTTAAGTTAAATTTTAGCATTTAGTAAATAATAATATATTCACATTTTATGTTTCCATTTCCATTTGGAAAACATAAAACTCAATATATATTTGTATATATATTTTTTTGGTAAAATAATACCAAATATATGTTTGACGACAACGCATCATTTCAATTATATGACTTTCACATGCTTTTTTTTTTTTATTATACAATATATAGGATATATTTTATAACAAAAGTTAATTATATATGATTTAAAACAACTGCGGCATTTCATTTTATTTATATATCGCGTTTGTTAGCTACTCAGTAGGCACATATATATTGTACAACAATTGCACTTTAGATTTTAGAATAATTGAAAGCATTGAATTATTTGCAATACTTTATACTATAGATATTGCTATCATATAGAATAAATTCATATTTATATGAAATTTACCTGAAACGGTTACAATATTATATAGTATATGGTCAACTATATAAATCCGAATAAAAATATTTTACAACTTCATTAACGCAAATAATAACATATCATATATATTTTTATTTATTTCAATTTAATTATATACGTAATATCAAATCCCAAAAATAAATCATATTACTACTCTTATGTAAAATACTAAAAATTGAAATAAACTAACATATTTCTTTATCTAGATAGTTAGGTGTATATATATTATATTATAATACATCTTAAATATAATAGTATGTATATATTGAGGAGAAAATAAAAAAAAGCAACCCTCTACGATAATCTTTTTAGAACAATACTTTACTTTTTGACTGATATTTGTTCCTTTTACTTTTATTTGTAGTTCAAACATATATATTTATGTGTGTAACAGGCGCCACCCTTATTATGTAAAATATATATCCGAGTATATATGTTATATATATTTAGAGATTTTAACTTTACTAATATTATTTTTATCAATCTACTGCCTTTTCTTTATATATATATACAATATTATAGTACATATTTATTTATTTGTGCGTTGTTGTTCTATAATGAGATCAATTCAAAAGCCTTTTTAAAAACATTCAAAATTTATGTTTGTTGGTCTGTATACTGTGTTGCTTATATGTGTACATATATATATATATAGGCGGCTTAGTCTATGCGTATTACAACATTCAAAATTTATATACAAGTATTTTGTTACACCAAACATATATATAAAAAAATAAAAAATATACAAAAAATAAATAATAAGGATAAACAAGTGTTTTTTTTTGCGTTCAAAAATAAGTCCTTATTGCGCGTTATAACTTCACTTTTTTTGTGTCTATATCTTGTATATGTCTATATATATTCTATATGTGTATACAGATAATTCAGATATATATATATATACGAGGGAATATATTTATGTATATAAAAGAAAAACATGATTGTTATGTAATCTGCAAAGGATCATAGCAAAAAGCATTAGAGGGTGGAAAAATTGAAATCAAATCTTTATAACATTGGTTTTTATATGGTATATACGCTCATATACATAAATAATATATATATATATACTGTACCATATATATATATATATATATATAGTTAAGTTCATTTACATCATAACTTAGTTGATTCAAAATATAGGGAAATTTAATACAATAATGTTTAAATTGATATAACAACTATATAAAGGACTTAATAATAATAATAATATTATTTAGTAATGTACATTTATTTTATTTATGTATATTTCATAAGATTCGATAAAAACAAAATAAATTAGTTATAAAATGATTTTGACAAATTTATAAAGAAAAAAAAAAATGTATCTAACATTTTAAATTGATGTAAATAGAAAAATAATAGAATTATATAATTATAAATTATATAATTGATTGAAATGTATATATCTCGCACTGTATCGGTATATTGAGATGAAATTTATATGAAATAAATCATTATGGTATATAATAATAGCGAGATGTATATAACATTATATATTTATCTTCATCTTCAGAGTATAATAAAATAATCAAAATATTCAGTAATATTATATCGCTTCTATGCGTAAAAAGAAGAGATTCATGTGAGAAATATTTCAATGAACGAGAATATAAAATATATTCTTGTGAAAGTCATATCTTATAATAAGTAATTTATAAAATATTACACCGACGGTATAAATGGAAAATTTTCCACTAAACAGAATTTTGACAAATTATTAATTTTTTACATTTAGAGAACAAATTGTTTTTAAATGGATTTCTAATTTTTATTACAATCAAACAAAGTTTCAGACGTTCGGAAAATATAGTTAATTTTCCAGATACAAAATAAAAGAAAAATAATGGTATCCAAACAATAAAAATGTTAATAAATAACGTTTGAAAAAATTTCAAAAATTTCTTCTATGACAGAATGAAAATTATGATTAAACTTCGAAATTCGCTGGTTAAAAAAAATAAACTATTGCCCCAAATAAGTTGATAAGTTGAAAATTTTCCATTACTCTTCTGACCTATATTTTACAATTGTATATTAACCTGCGAAAATTTGCAATACTTTCAGGAAACTCATGAACTTTTTTTTTTCTAACACTGGTGAAAGTATTTATTAAAAGATTATCCTTATAATTTTTAATACATCTATCAGCCATTTTGTCAAATTTCTATATACTCTTAAATATTATATTAACAAATAAATATATATATAGATTTGATTATATTTTTCTCAACATCTAAAATAAATATTCTTGTTTGATTCTATTTTCATTTATTTATATTCTTGTATTTCTATATAAATATATATGTTTATAATTTCCGTGGTCCATTAACTATACGAACTCTTGTTATGTATATATTTATACATATAGGATTGTATATCAAACAATATATACTTAAGTCAACGAAAACGTATAGATATTGTATATATATAAATAAATAAATAAATAAATAAATATAATACAATAATAAGAGAATAAAACCCATTGTTTATCAAAACATCGTACAAACAAATAAAAACAAATCATTATAGATCGCATTATTAAAAGACCAAATATATATTAATAGATAGTTTTTATATTTTACTTAACATCTAACAATATTTGAAATTGAATTGTTTACTTTTTTTTTTTTTAATATATCTACACACACCTTCCACAACCACATATTGATAAATAAATAATAATAAATAAATAATAAATATATACGATGGATGAAGATGGGTCCAATTGAATTTATATATATATAGGATATTTGAATTTATTATTTACAAATGAATATATTATATATTTATTTATTATAAATGCGCTACCTGGTTTTTGTGTGTGTGTGTGTGTGTATGTGTAGAAAATTGTAAGATTATTATCATTCAAAATTTGTGGTTTTAAAAAGAAATGAATATTTTTTGTTTCTTAAATTAAATAAAAAATAGTAATGATTAATATAAAAATCATACCTCCTCTATGTATAAACAAAAATTTAAGTCATTTTGTGAGTACGGTCGTTTTTTTTTTAAGCACGTATCAAATAAATATATATCTTCTTCTATTTGCTTTCATATTTTTTCTTAATAATTACACTACATAGTACAGAAATGGAAATATAATTAAAATAAAATTATCAGCTACGAGTCATCTGTGTTAAATGAATGACGTTGTGTATTATGTATAAGTGTATCTATTTATAACATTTAAATATCATAGAATAATTTATATAATATACAAAGAAAGAATATACTATTATAGTTAGAATAACAAAAAGTAACCACTTTACCACTTCGAGGGTGAAGATTTGGCCACAGAAATTTATGCGTCTCCACAGGTGGAGGGAGAAGTGTTATTACATTTTATTTTACTTGATAGTGTACATTTTATTCTTTATATTATTAATTCTATATATTGTAGGTGTGAGAATAAATGTTTTCTATTGTTTTTATAATAAGCCAAAAACAACTTGTTAACACACCTAATATATTTAAGTCATACAATAATACTTTCTTCATTCATCTGTATATATAGATAGAGTATATAAATGGTGTAAGTTTTATATATAATATACGTTCGATACGTGATGTTGATGTTATATACGATCATTATAATATATTGATTATGATGTATTTTGATGTGGGTTGTCCAGAACAGATTATGTATATATATATACATGCGGGGTACAGAAAGTCTATATTACATTATGATTCTATAATATATTATAATGTTGTTTATTACAAGAATCTATATATAAAATTTTAATATTTAATCACTGTATAATGATTATTATTATGATCTATATGTATGAACATGTATGTTGTTGGTATAGGTATAGAAATGTTTAATTATATGTTATAAGAATATAAAATATATCAAATAATGTATTCCAATGGGTTTATTAGCATATTAATAATAACGGAAATTCAAATTGATGATAATGAACTCTATCATATACATTATCACATTACTCTGTGCAGTATATATTTACACATTGAACTAATTGAATGAATATATGTTTAGTTAATTATTTTCTGATAATTTACCCACCGCATCTAATTTCAAATTTCATGATTTCATTTCATTTAATTAATTTAATTTAACACATTTATTTTACATATACCCTGTTTCACCATATTATGTTTATGGCAAATATTATACCAACCTATTATTTTAAAATTAGACTCTTCTGTATATAAAGTGTCATATATATATACTATAATAATTACTATATAAAATATTATAATGAATGGTCAAAAGTATTGATAAGTACTATGTATTTAAATACATAATTATACGTGTTCTCATACAATTTTCCAATATATTATATACAATTTAAAAATATATACCTATATGTATTCCTACTCATATTTACACACACAAAAACCTATATACAATATATCTATAATGTAGTAAAAATATTTCAATTTCAAAGGATTTTAAATCCTTTAATGTATACCTATTTGTATTTTGATTAAAAGGATGTATGTATATAACTGTGAGTTGTAATGTAATGCTGTTTCTACTCTATAATTTATAATACAATTTTATATATGCTCATATAAAATCGTATTTTAGTAAATAATATAATAACAATTTTTCTGTAAATAACACGTTTATAAGGCAAAAGTATTTTTTATTCTATATATCGTATTTATTATTTCATAAAATGAGAAAATTTGTTTCTTATTCGCTTTATTGTATGTAAAAGAAAAAGTTTTAAATAAATTAAAAATTAAAATTTACTTTGAATTTATTTATATTTTATATATTATTAAAATTTCTAATAAGTTCCTTATGCGATGATGAAAATTTAATTATATATTTTATACACCGAAAATAATATACTTTTTTTTTTTTTCTAGTAGTAATATGTAATTTTTTGATATACATAAAAAAAGGATATTATGCGCGTACGTCTTATAAAATATATATATGGAACGATTTAAATAAGTAACATTGTAAAATAACAACAGAAGAATAACAAAATAAAAAGCAAAACATCCCTTTTTCTTTTTTGTGTTTTTTTTACTTGTTTTATCTTTGTTTTACTGCCGGAAAATTAAAATAATATTCTATTATAAAGAAACTCATTCTATATCAATTTTCGCAAATTTTCTAACGGCAATATAAGCATTATCACATCAAATCTAAACCATACATAGGTATGTATATATTGTATATTGTATATTTATGGTATGTATATATAGAAAATTGTGAATTATTAAATTCACCCTTGTTTTCCAATTTTATTGTATTATATATGATCCTGCATGTATAGTGATAATATATATATAAATATATATATGTGATTATTTTATGTATATATTTCGGTTATATAATGTTACATATATATATGGTTTTCACCATATAAAAATAAAATATCATGTCAAAGGAGAGAGGGTCCGACAAATGAAATTATTTTTGTATTGTATATTATCTCTCTATACTATGTTATTATTATATTATTGTATTTTATATATATATAGATATAGTTTTTATATAGAATATATACATTGAATTGGAATTGGTTTACCTTGTTATAAAATATATTATACGCAGTTATAGTTATGTATATGAATATTACAATGTTACACTGTGTGTACCATGGTACTCTCTCGTATACACTTCAACGATTTCAAGTCAGTTTGATAAAAATAAAAGTAAAATTTGTATAATATCAATTGCCATTCCTTTTTTTTTTTTTTCTTCTTGTTTTTGATATAATATAGTAGTTATGAACATAAAATTACAATGTAAACAATATATACATTTCGGAACAAAAAGCATGTATGTACGTGTAGTGTAGTATATAAACATAGTATAAATATTAAATCTTCTTATATATTGTATATAGAGAATATATTCGGAGACAGAAGAAAATATGTATAATATAATAGAATGAATAAAAGTTATTAAATAAACTCATGAGACTTTATAAATGTTGGTTCTGTCTGTATACGGTATATATAGAAAATCCTTTAGGCAATAAATATAAAACTATGGTATATATATATATGTAATAAAATATAAAAATTAATTTCGCATGAAAGGACATTTGAAAGTTATTATATTTCGTATATATAATATATACAATATTTTTATATGTATTATAAATTGAAATATCATTTTCCTATTATATTGTTTCATATTAATATTTATATAGCGCACAATATTTTAATTTGCTTCTTAATAATATATATATATATATATATATGGGATTTGTTATAATACAAAGGGGTTGTAAATTATCCTTTCATATAGGTAATATGAATATAATCCTACACACACACACACACACACACATATATGTGTATTATAAGTTATTTAATATATCTTTATGCAAACTAATAATCTTGAAACTTTAAAAATTATGCAACGATATTTAAAATATAATTAAAATTTAATGCTTTGTGTTTTTATGGTCAATAACGAAATAACTAAAAAAAAAAATTAGATATTTTGTAAATTATTAAAATCAAAATAATACAGAACTTCGTTCAACCCATGCGAGTATTCCGTTGTTGTTGTGAATGAATTGTAAAAATCATTCTTTCGTCGCATAGTTCTACGTCTGTCAAAAATATAATATATATAATAATAATTCCAATACAATTAATTTAATTTATTTTAAATTTAACGTTTTGCTATGACGAATTGCTATAATGGGATGAATGATGATTGAATGCGGGTGAATGAGGTATATAGTAGCGGTGGGCGAATCGATAGAATTGACATGTATGCGAATACAATTATTATTTTTTCTATTATTTATAAAGAAACATTTTTCCGATTAATAATTCATCAATTAATTTGATTGAAAGGTATATATAGTTAATGTTAACAAATTTAAATTATATACTATAATATTTATTATGTTTATAATCTGATATATATACGAGTATTTATATATAGTTTATACACCAATACTATATACATTTAATTTAATTATGATTTGCATTGAAATAATACTGATATATGCTAATTTATTTCTATAATTTAAAATATGTATAAAATGTCTTTATTATTTTTTTTTTTTTCTAATTGACTAAATGGTACGCGATGACGCCAAAATAAAAACTATTAGTAATATAATTATAATATTAATAATACATTATTTTTTTTTTCATATTTAATCACAAATTTCCCTTGACATATATTTGATATATTATATTGTTGTTATTTATAAATAAATAAATAAATAAAGAGAGATATATTTCCATATGTTGACATTTAAAAGATGCATTTATAATATATTAAGTATTTTTAGTATATTATATTGAATAAATTAAAATAATGGTTGTGTACAAGTGCGCGCATATCTTAATAATAATTTCTAATTCGTTCCACATCATTGAATGGGAATACTTGCAAATATTTATATATTTATATTAAATCATATACAAACACACACACACATATTTATATATATTTATTTTCTAAAATAAAGTAATCATAAAATAAGAGAGAATGTTAAAAAAGTAATGGAAAAAAAATGTATAAGCGGCGCCTTTGTCCACCATCAGATGATTTATCACTAATTATCAGTCTCACATTATTATAATATTATTGTTCGTTAATATACCATATATATATATATATATGTAAAGGTATTGTTATATTATCGTTTTAATGTTGTAAATGTAATATTATATATGTTGTTGACATATTATATTTGTTTGTACCACAATTATGTGTTGTTTTTACATAATATTATTAATAGTAGATTTTAAAATATTTTCCTTTTTATATATGTAGAAGAGTTTCTTTTTTAAAAACAAAATATAAATGTTTATTACCTTGTTTTTTTTACTATATATTTATATATGGTAAAAGAAATCAAAATATATTGTAATAATACATTTTTGACATATAGCATAAAATTCATTTCCTATAATCATTAAATTTAACTATATATATATATATATTATGGGTATAAATTGTAGAAGAAAGTATAATATATTAAGAAGAATTTATAAAAACGTTTAGGGTTTAAAAATACAATATATTCAATTTTTTTTATTTACTGCGCATTCTTAAATAATACACGCAACACAAAAGTATCAAAATTCAAAATGATGAAAATTAATTTTTAAATTGTAACAATTATCCTCAATTTTCTTGATTGAGATAATTTTATAAAAAATTTACACAAAATATTGTTGTATATATATATAGGCACGTGTCCTATTAACCCTTATATAATAATATGTTATAATATAAAAAGTATTGGTCTGAAATGATGTTGCAGGGGTGGTTGTTATGAAATGTAATGTATGAATATTTTATATAGATATTTTCATCACTTTTCTAAATATTTTTTCGTATGATATTTGAATTATATATTGTATAGTATAGATTATATATAGTATATGGTGGATATAGAGAGAGGGTGCTAAAAGATACTGATGTATTATACTAAATATTTACATATATACGCTTATGTTTATTTATTACATTCATATATTGTATAATATCATCCTTTTTATTGTGTGTGGCTGTGTGTTTTTTTATATCATATATTTACAAAATATCTAACAAATTTTATATTTTTATAAATCATGTGTAAACACCCGTTTTTATATAATTTCAATTGTGTCATTTCTCTGCGTATATACCATTATTTGTATATATATATAAATATATATATATAATTGCAACAATAAATATATGTAATATGATAAAAAAAAAGCGAGTGTTCTGTATGACACGCATATTTAAAACTACAAAGGCAAATTCCTTGAAGAAAAGTAAATTATATGTATGAGAAATCGATTTGCATCCCTATTTTTTTTTCTTTCTATAATGTATATATGTTTCATTGCGTATAATATTACTACGCTTATAACACAAAAACAAGAGTTATTTTCTGTTAGCTTTTGACGTTGATCCTTTTATCTGAATTGAAATATCTAAATATAGAATAGAAAATAATGATAGAAGGTATTTTTTGAATATTTATATATTGTAAATATATACAATATATACTGTCGTGTAATAACAAATATGTATTGAAATTTTTTATTTCTTGAATCAATATAACTTTCTATTTTATTGGGTTATTGCATTATTACACACACACACACACACACACACACATATTTGTCCCATTTTTTCATTGCCTGTTGTGCAAGTATCATTGATTTTTTTTCAACCATGTCAATAACTTCATTGAATACATAAATATATAGTTATACCAATATTTAGTTAAATTGTTATTTTTATTTATGAGACTTTAGCTGTTTGTTTATACTGCGTATTCGGGTTGTCAACATCATGACTTATTGCAGTGCACACGAATGAATACTCAATCCAGACTTTATATAATTGATAACGACAATAATTCTATATATATATATGTACATAACATGGTCATATGCACTAAACATAATTATGGATATCAGCAAACTATCGTAAATTTTATGGAAAATCAACTTTAATATATATTATATGATAACAAGAAAAATTTATTAATATATTTTTAACGTGTGTAAAAATTTCGAAAATATTGTTTCTATATAAATGGCTGGAAATTTGTAGGAAATTTATTCGACAAAAAGAATTTCAATGCAGTATGAATAATAATACAATTTATTTAATCATATACATTTTTTTATTTATTTCAGCCCTCTTTAAAAATATATGTTTTCTATATATGTTTCAAGATTTGCATTGAAACCGGTGACACTTTACATGTAAAACGTATATACGTAAAATTAAAAAATTACTTACTATTGTTTACATTACGTATAAGAATATTTATATTTGCGCGTATATATTATACAATTAATAAATAAAAATTGTACCCTTTTTTAAATTTGTAAATATGCGAACTTAACAAAAAAAATAAAAAAAAAATACATATTGTTATTTATTTAGTTTTTGCTCAAACCTATACCCAACGTTTAATTTCTTAAATGATTTTAATTGTTTAATAAAATTATCCATATATATATATATATGCGAATATAAAACATTGTGTTAAGGAGTACCTTCTTATACACGTCCTTATATAATTACCATATGAAAAAAATAATAACTTATATGCGTGATTGGTAATACAATATACCTCTTTATTATGTTTAATTTAATAAAATAACATACAAACGGTGTATATAAAATTTGTGTATATGTAAAAATATATAATAAAAATCAATTTTTACTGAAGGGTATATTATATATATATATATATATGGAAATAATTTTTGACTTAACTAACTGTTACTAATTTAATAACTTAAAGCACTTGATTGTTTTTTTTTTTTTTCATGTTATACTAATATGTAAATTATGGAAAAATAAAAATAGCAATAAAGTAAGTATAACATTTTTTTATGTTATATAATTATTCTATGTATATGTGTACAACGTTTCCATATTATATAATAAAGTTAAATTGTACGCAATTGAATCAAATGTATTATATGGTTTGAGAAATCGATTATTATTTATTTCACATGAATTTTTTTAAAGATCTTTTGTACATTTATTTAACATTCATAAAATAATAAAATTATTATTACAAAATTTATATATAGAAAAAATAAATACAATATATTAAATTTTATATACTCATATAGGTATATATTAAAAAAAAATAAAAGACAATGTATAAATGTATATGTATAAGGTGCACTTATAGATTTCTCCTAAAAATTTGGTATTTTTTTAACATAATCCCTTTTACCTTTATTGTGTATGCATTTATATAATATATATACGTACTTTTTCGAGACGTGGTTAAAGAGAAACTTATAAAATTCTATATAAATAGACTTTTGCTATATTATGTGACATTATATATATTATATTTAATATTTGTTCAATTTATTATTTATATAATATAGTATTTCTCTGTATACCCAAAAAGTATTTATGGGAATGGGATTTTATTGTTTTAACTTTTAGATTGAAATTTTATTGTATCATATGATTTTATTATAAAATACAAAGCACATTTAAATTACATTGTATGGCATATGTGTGTGTGGTAAATGTTATTTATATATTGTATATGTAATGTATTCTGTATATATAAAAAAATTTAATATAGTATATATTTAAGACAAAATTAATATTTATATATTTTTTATTTTATAAAGTTTTAAGGCTATATAAAAAAAAAAATATACATTATATATATTTAGAAAATAGAAATTTAACGTTCTCATATGTCACACATAACTAGAAAATATATAAAAGGACTTTATATTTACTTGCTAATATACAGATTGTCCTAAATGAATAACATTATATTTGGAAACGTTGCTCCGATGTGCGTTTGTGTGTGAATTTTTATGTTGATTCATTAATTTTGTTGATCACAATTGCATTTGTTAAAATACAAATTATTCATGAATCTTTAGTGTAGCCCAACCAAGTGACTTTATGGATAAAAAAATATATTTCGAAGACAAATTAACAAATATTCTTTTATTTGAAAAAATCATTTTTAAAATCAAAATCAATTATCTTATAGCGATGTAATGTAATGTAAAATGAAACTGTATATATATATATGTTGAAGAATAAATCGACAAAGAAATTAGTTCTGAACCACCTAAATTCAATTGCCTTTGGTTAAATTAAAATTGAAAATTTTGTAAATGATAATTGTGGTATATCAGCCAGTGCAATGTATTATTATTAATTATTGTATTTTATTACAACTTAATTATTCAAAGTTTAAATATCTATTGCCTCATTTCTAATTAATTCTAGTTCTCTTACTATAATTACTTCATAATTATTTGAGCAAGAACAACGAATAGAGATGATATTTATTCATAGAATTTAAATACATATGAATATATCACAATAATAATATAAAATTTCTTTGAAAAAAAAAATGAAAAATCAGAATTTATTATAATTTTCTTATCTTTATAGAAAACTGATTTTAAAAAAAAACACATATTAATTGTTAAATAATAGTTTCTGAAATACATAATTAAAATAATAATTATAATAATAATATTATAAGAAAAAACTATAGTTATATAATTTAAATAATTAAATTAATAATATTAAAATCCTTTCATTCTTCTTGGTATTGCGCCTTATTACACAGCATCAAACAGAAAAAAGTTAAAAAAGAGAGAATTAAAATTATACAGAAGAAAGGTAAATTACATAGGTCAAGTTTCATGTTAAAAAGACATCGTTATTACTTGTAATATAACACTCATATATATGCATATATATATATATATATATATATATATATAAGATATAATCGTAAATAATATACAATGTATGTACATATTTTATATACATATAATTATATATATATATATTTATATGCATATGATATATAAGAAGGATTGAGAAAATACACAGAGAATAAGTAATTTGTTAAATTTTCTTTCTTTGTTATTTTATATAATACTCTAATAGCTAATATTATATATATAAAGATAATAATACCAGTAGAGTTATATATTATTATATATTATATAAAATATATAGTAATCATAGTATATATACTTACTTATCATATACATAATATATATATATATATTATATATTCTAAAAATTATATAATTTGAAATCATTTATGAGGGAGGTGAATTACACACAGTGAACATATAAATATATATATTATCAATTTGCATATGAAAGGGTGTTTGAAATGGGAACATTGTAATTTAGCTTCGATTATTCTATAATTTTCATATATATAATATATATTATATATTAGAATTGAGTTCAGATTATATATTGGTATAAACAAAAAAACTACAATATATAATTAAAAATAGTTTTCATTTTTTCAGTGCAGATCTATAATCACATTTGACCTTATGTGTAAACGCTACGCACACCGACAATACAGTGAAATTAACGGAACACCAGTTATAATTACATAATTGTAATTAGATTACTTTTGCACAGAAGTTTTCCAACATATACTGATTTAATTTAAAATCATGTATCAAAGTTGTATTCGTCTGCGTTCATTTTCTTTAGAATTAATTATTATCCTTCACGGATGTATATCGTATATATTAAAATAAATTCGTCATATTATAAGCTTTTAAATTAAAATTTAATTCAATTTTAACACAGATATTATATGAATCAATATATATTACATTTTTTTTTATCTGCTTTATGACACATCACACAATTTTTGTTATATTATTCCATATAAATAAATTATTAATTTGCGTATATATCTGAATTTCAACTTAATATTATTTTAATAAAATTATACGGTGACAATCAATTTAATCCAAATATATATTTTATTTTGTTAAAAAATAAGCAGTATACAGTAGTTTCTGCTGTTTATAAACTATGTACCTCAGCGGTCCCAATATTGTTCGTTGAAATATCAAAGGATTATGTTTATTCTCAAAGAGTCTTTATCCTATATATATATGTCCTTAAAATATTTTAACAATTTCTGATTTAAACATCAATCCAGAAATGAGTAAAGTTTTACTTCATAGAATTATATAATTTTTTATCTTAACTCCGTATATTTCTTTTCCATTTATTTTTATTATATAGAATGATTGTGTATAACACTCTGTCTGTAAATATATTATTTTGTGTAAAATGTAAACTAAATTTTTTTTTATCTATGATATATATTTTTTAAAATATATGAATTTATTTAAAAGATTATGGGCATTATGTATTCATTTCAACCATAATTAATAAAAAAACAAAAAAAAAATGTTAAAAAAGGCTCATCCTCGTCATCATAATATATAATATCACTATTTATAATATTATATAGAAAACACGCATATAATAATATAATCAGTATAATAAAAAAAAAATTAATGTGTGTGGTATATTAATAAAATATTGAGATAAAGCATTAGATATACATGTTTTTTTTTTTTTTTTGTTACTGTCTATACACAATATATTCTGAAATAAAATCTATACCATTCCAGAAATAATACTGAATAAAAAAAAAACCCCCGAAAAAATTATATCAAAAATCTGCTCTGTGTAATACGATTCTTATTATTAAATACCAATATTTACGCTGCATTAAATCCACTTTTAAAGGTCTTTAATTCAATTTGTTGTGTTGTTTTGTGTGCTTTTTTTTTTTAATTTTTTTTTTTTAAATAAATTCAGTCTATTACTTAATTTTTTTGTATTTTTTTTTTTTTGTGTTTGCGTAAATATAATCCAATAACAAAAAAAAAAAAAAAAAACACACACACAAAATTCAGTTACAGGTTCATATTACAAAATTTTTTGGCTCCCGTATGCGCATTTCTTGTTTATATATTGATTTTTTTTTAATTTTATATTATATAATATTAACTTCAAAATTTTATTCGATCATATAATAATTTTTGCACAAGATTTGAACCACTTTTTTTTTGTTTTTTGCACACACATTTAATTATATTTAATAAAATATATTTCATGTTTTTTTATTTTTCTCTTTATAATATATATACCTAAAAATATTATGTGCTATAAATAAACTATATATTATTAGTATATTAAAAGGCTTAGTCTCTGGTGCGGTAACATATATATATTGTATGTAATTAACAGAGTGGTTGCCAAAATAATAGGAGTACATTAAAAAAGTTATTATTAAAATTGAAGTCATAATAATTAATGGAAAAGATTTTAACGAATTTATAATTAGAAATATTAATGAAAACAAAAATTTCTTCATATATTGAGTAGCACAAGAGATTTTATGTGAAATTCAACCCAGAAATATATTGTTCCTGTTGTAACTTTAATTTTTACTACCTGTAAAAGTTATCCTAAAAAGAAAAACTAATTTTTTTAAAACATTCCTATACATGGTTTATACTTATATTTAATACCTTTGACCATCACTGTTATATCCAGGTGGTCGAATTTTTTTTTGATAAAAAGAGCTGCTTTACTTTATATTTATATAAAATATCGTGTATTGGTATATATACAAAAATTTATACCATATATTGTTAAAATTTATTATCTCGATTATATATATTATAATAACGTATATATATATGCATCCCCATATACGCGTTGATTCAATTAACTGAACGTATATTAATTTAATCTGACAAAATATAAAAATATACGAAAAGCATGCGCTTATTTTACGATTGGATTGATTTCATTTTAATTATATTATGTTATGTAGTGCAAATTTTGATGCATTTTATATTAAAATGTAATAAATAAATGTTATGTATATACGACGCCGCATATGAAATTATAATATTCAAAAATTATAATTGCTTAAATCTTATTATTAAATGCGATTAAAATATGATTTATGTAATTTATTTAATATATGATGTATATATTTAGCAAAATTATTTACGTATACCAAAATCTTATTTTATGTGTGCGTATTAAATATAAAACGCATATATATATATATTTATGCAGATTTAAATATTTAGTATACTTTGATGGTGCGACCATGAGATTTACTCTTTTAATCGTAAAAATTTATTTTATATAGCAAAAAAAATGATAGAGTAACAAATGTCCATATAAGAAGTAATGCGTCTTGAAATCTATTATTAAAATATAGATCTTTCAAAATCATTCTGAAAATATGTGCAGTAAATTTCTTTATCACAAAAATATCAAATGCTTTATTCAGTTGATTTTAAGAATATATTTAAAATCAGGTGGTACTGGTACCGTAAAGATTTTTATTTAGTAGAAAAAAGGATGACGTGACATATACCATATATACATGACAAAAACGAAACGTGTGATCGTACCTTATACATATATTCTACAATTATTATAAAAATACGTATATACACACCACACAGCAAGGAGCACATACGAGTCTATTAAATCGTTATAAATAAAACATATAAAAATTAATAGTGTAATAATAAGAAAAATAAACATGAAACTCTATTCTTTATTTATATTATTTAAATAAAAAATTATTTTACTCATGGGAGAAAAATTAAATGAATAAATATATATATAGTTATAATTATAATGTTACGTATAATAGCTAATACTTAATTTTCATAAATATATAGCGGCATGTAATTAATATTATAATTATATTATTATAATATTATAATATTATACAATTACATTTTATTTTATTATTTTTCAAAACAATAAATACACCGCATTATAATATAATAAATATATTATAATTGTATCATTTTCAATATTATAAACAATAAACACGTCAATAAAATAATTTAAATATATATGTATATATTCGTATATATATGTGCATATTTATTATAACAGATGATATAAAGTTATACCATGTTATATATATAACGTTTCACGTATATGGTATATATATATATATATAGAAATATTATGTATATAATATTAAAGAGGTAAAAAGATACAAAACAGAAATATAAGAACCAGAGTCAAAAATGAAAGAAATAATAAAAAAAAAACATATCTAATTTTCATAACGCATTCCATATGTGGTTAGATACCTTTAATGAAGTCATTAGCGGCATTCCTTTAAAGTATTTTATATATATTATTGTATTTTATATGTATATATAGGTATAAACAAAAGGAATTCATATTTCTCTGCACTAACTTTATACCATATATATATAACTACAATGACTGACTAACAATATGTGTTGGAAATAAACAGTCACACATTGCCTGCTGCTGTTGCTACTTCGACTGCTATTTTTTTTTTATTTTTTTTTATAGCATACATATATAATTGTTGATTGTGTTGTATTTAATTCTGACAATTTGACTTCTTTTTGTAATCTTATATATGCATTTATTTTTAAACTACAATATATTATATTGTATTTATTATTTTACATCATAACATATTTAATTCACATATAGTAGCTTCTTTAAACAAATAGATGGGTATAAATATAATCATAATCATATAATAAAAATATAATTATTAGTAAATTCTTTAAGTATTTCTGCGTATATAGATTTTTTTTTATATAATTATTATGCAATTGTATTGCTACAATTATATATAAATTCAATTGTATTGTAATGGTGTACGAAAAGAAATTGTTTTTATACTGAATTATGTGTGGTTTTTTTTTGTGTATAGGCGAAACTTAATATATATGTTTTATTCGCATGTGTGCGCCGCGTTGCAAGCGCAAAATATGTAATGTAATAATTAAAATAAATTTTAAAATATTTAACATTCATTAAGATAGAATTCTTTTATCCCCAATGTGTAATAATTGCGTATATATATAATAACAGAAAAATTATATTTATATAATTAATCATATTTTATATATATGATACAGTTTCGCATGCGTATATAAATTTAAAAAAAAAATATAGACACTGTTACCGCGACAGCTAATTTATGAAATTATCTCTAAAAATTTATTTAATCAACTGTTGGTAAGGTCCTTATTATTATAAATTCTTGAAATATCTAAATAGACCATAAAACATACTTTAAACTCGATTCCTTATTTGATTTACTTTCCAATGGACACAATTCCGTATATTCAATTTCATGCAATTCCTTGTTTACTTCCCTTTCAACATTTAATCTATAAATTAAATTATCATTTTCAGGTCCTAGAAATGTCCGTTAATCCTTGGAACACCAATACCCACTCAATTTTTATACGATGATTCGCATATTAAATTATTATAATATTAAATTGTTCATATATAATTTTTAGAAATAAATTTTTTGATATTGGTATATCTATGAATTTCTTAACAATTAATTTCTGTGTTGTCAGCAGATTGACTATGTAGAGGAAACAATTTAACGTCTATGATAGAATCTTTAGTTCAAGTGAATTCTTTTCTTTAGTTCGGCACTTTAAATTGTAGTTGTATTGTTCAACGTATATAATCTGAGATCGTATATACAATTTTACTTTAGTTGAACAAAATAAACATTATGGATATACAGGAAAATAATATTGTTTGTATACATATATTTTTATAAATATAAATAACTCATAAATAAAATTTTAACCAATTGCGTAGATACTTGATTCTTGATTATTACCATATATTATTTTTGAAAAAATTAATAATTATAAATATTAATTTATTCCGTATACGATAAATAAATAAAAGATAAAAATGCATTTTTATTAATGATTATTATTAAAGTAATTATATTATTAATGTCATCATCAATTCCATTTCTATATAAATAAAATAATGTATAGTAAAATACGCGTTATGAGTGTCTGCCTGATGCGAATATATAGTTTTTTTTTATTTTATATATAAATATGATCTCTGTATATGATTATAAAATAAAATATCATCAATAAAATATAGTAATTTTTTTGAAAATATTTAAAAAATGCATATTAACAACTATATTAAAAATCATCGATCAATAAAATAGTAAGTTTTTTTTTTTTTTACTTTTTGTCCTTGCTTTTTCAAACATTCGCATTTAATTTTCTCTGTAAATATACACAATAAATGCGATGCAATATTGAAAATATAAAAAGGATATAATAAAAAAAAAATATTGTTTTTTTTAAATAAATTATTTTAAAATGCATAGCTAAATATGAAATAAAATATTATGAGGTATGCCGTGTGTATATATAATATTCATCCATATAAAATTTAATCAATCAACCTAAATGATATCATCATCATCATCATTATATTATCTCAATTAATATCTTTTCATATAAATATATATATATATAAAAATATACAATGTGCATTAAAAATAATACGCATTTATAAGAGAGATAACATTGAAATATTCAGAATTTATTATTGAATGTTATATTTTTATAATATATAGAATCAATGATATTGAGGAGCAATGTGATGATGGTATTTATATAATAAATTCCATTGTTCATAAACAGAATTTTGTACTTTTTTTTTTCTCTTACAAAATTTAATATCTTGATACATTTATCCATCGTTCGTTTATCTCATCGCATCACGCACTTAATATGCGTGTTTATTGCAAAACCAATTCGAATATTTATTTATATGTGCGTCTTATTTATGTATACACGAAACTGCTGCTGTGTATGCACACACAAAGTGGAAAAAAAAATTAATTATTAATTCTGTAATGATATATATAAAATTTAATTATCGTCTTTATAATAAGCAATTTAAATGCTTAAACTTAAACCAACAAAATTTTCACATCTATACACCTATGGTTATATATTGTATATATATATATTTATGTTGTATTGTATATGAGAGACAACGATCTAGAGTATTTTTCACCATCCCATATGCTGTGCGAACAATTTTATGGGGCCACATTTTTGCTTATACTCTTATACCTTTATAAATTATGTAGATGTAGATCACATAACAAAAATATTGAATATTGTCCGTTTGAAAGAATTTTTTCGCGCGATCATTAATAGTTTTTTCTGTAACTTTTTATTATTGTTATTATTATTATTATTATTATTATTATTATTATTATTATTATTATTATTATTATTATTATTATTATTATTACATATAATATTTGTTCATCTCTTTTATTTTCATATGATTATTATTATTATTGTTATTGTTTTTTTGTATTTTAATATTATTTTATTATTATGTTATTTTATGTATACATGTGTATGAAAATATATTTATATAAATTAATTCTCTATATTATACGTATGTAGTGTACGCACAGCATATGACATATAAACAAAACATATTATATATAAAAAAAATAAATATGTTTTGTTTATGCGGTAAATAAATAATTTATATTAAATTTTAATTCTCATTATATATTTTATTTGTATACATATTAATGTATTGTGAAGTTATTTCAACTGCATTCAATTGATGTTTATATTATTAATATTGTTTCACGATAAATAAGTGAATTCACTCGACTGTGGTTGCCACAAAATAAGCCGGCTCTAAATGTTACGTTTATGTGCAAAGTTCGAATCGATATGTTAAAGAATTGAATACACACACGAAATGAAAACGTGATCATGATCATTATATGTATATGTAGTTTTTATCATTATTTATTACCTATTTTGTGTTGTTTGTTCTCGCACTGAAAGTAAATCGCAAAAAAAAAAAGGACATTGATTCTGTTCCATAAAAAATTCATTTATTTGTTTGATGATAATTTAGAATAAATCAGAGAAATTAAAATATATGAAAAAAATTATAATAAACGGTAATCTTTATGTTTATTTTTTAAAAATTACTGATCATATATACAAATAAATAAAAAAATAATTTAATTTAATATTTATTTGCGTTTTTATTCCTCTTTTAACATTACGTGCAGTGAATATTGTTGGCAAATTACAAATAATTTAAATATATTTAATTGCGTTTTTGTTCCACTTTAAGACAGTACAATTGATATATATTAGAAACGAAATACCACAATTAAATTTTCTATATAACCCTTTCAATGAGGTCCTGGAAATGTCCTTGGCAATTCTGACTAATATTCTAATTCTTGTCATAAAATTGTATTTTGAATTTAAATACGAAATCTATTCATTTTGGTGCTTATATACAACTGTAGCTGGCTACTGGTATTAGAGTTTGATTTTTTAATATATTACCAGTATTTCTATAATACAAATTAGAGTGTTAATCTTTTATATAAATTCAAATAATTTAAAATTGCGCATAATCACTTAATTTTTCTTTGGAATTAAATTCCATATTTATATATTGCGTATATATAATCGTATCTTGGTACATAACATATCATGCACTATCATCCTCATCATTAAATTTGATGGTATTATTTATTTTAATTTTTTTTTTTTCTCATTTATTTTTCGATAAATTTATATAAATATTTTATACAATTATTTATTTATTCTTTTCTTGTTTTTATTTTTATTTTTTTCTAAATTATACTGAATTTATATACATAAAATAATATTATAATAATATTAATATACATATATAAACATTATATACACACACATATATATATATATATATATACGTACAAGTTAAAGGTATTTATGCCATCATTAAAGTTAACAATATTTTCTAGCTACTGTTTATAAATTTTTATATTTTATTGAAGTTTGTTTTATTAACGGACATGATATAAAAACTATTCATTACATTTAATTTAACGTATTTGTATGATGTTGTATATAGTTATTATTGTATGTAGAAATATATACGATTACATACATAAAAAATGTATAAATAAATAAATAAATATTGTTATAACGCGTACACGTTACTAACAACAACATAAACGAAATATATATAATTATATAGACGAATATTTTCTATAACAATCTCTTATTGTATTATAACAAAATTAGAAAGATGATTTTTTCACCAAAGAGCTTACATAATTTTTTTTTTTTTTAAGATATTGTAATAATTATTGTAAAAAACCTAATTAATTCTCGCAATTATCTTTTTTCACGACTATCCATTTGTATATAGGTTTTGTCATTTCAAAGATTAAGACCATATAAATTATATATTTAATTATCGATCAGCATTTGCATTTTTAAAATTAATTTCATATCAAAAGAATATTTGTCTATGTGTAGAATTCGTCTATGATTTTGTACCATTTATATATATTATATTAGTATATCATCATCATCATCATCATCATCATCATCATCATTATAATTCATCGCATCATTATCATTATACAATAAATAAATAGTTCTTCTTTATATTATAATAAATAATATAACAAGGTGTTATTGAGATATATAAATACTTATGGAAAAAAATATATGTATATATAAAATTGTTGATGATATGGCATCTTTTAAATGCGTGAGAAATTAAAAAAATTATAAAACTTAACAGCTATATATAACATGTATTTAGGTATGTTTAATATAGTATAAAGAAAATTATATATATTGTATATTATTTTTATAAGTTATAAATATGTTTATAGAAAAAAGAAAAAAGTATTAATATAATAATACAATAATAATAATTAATTGTTTTAACTAAATACTCATATATATTACATTATGGAGCAACTAAAAGTTGATATCTCTAGTGGATGTGATAAATAATTGATATATACCTTCAATTTAATATTCATATTCATATATATATAATTTATACTATTTTGTGTTATTTCACTTAAATTTATTAGTATTTATCATAATTCATTGTCATTTTTATAGCAATTACTTATCTTTTAAACGTTTGCTCTTACCAAATTTTTTTGTAGTATAGTTCAAAATCATTGTAATTTTTTATTTATTATATATTTTAATAATGAGTTTGAGCAAAACATATATGGTATGTTCGATAAGAAGAACATTATATACATATTCACCAAATTTGTGTTACAAAATGTTAATTTTATATATAAATATTTAATAATACTATACATATAACACTTACATATAATTTATAAATATTCTTATAATTACAAATTTCTTATTGTCATATCAAATGCGATGTATTTTTTAAATAAAACCCTTATATTGTGTAGTTTGAAAATCTATATTTATAAAATAATATTATTAATTAACTTATATTTTCTGCATATATAAACCAAAATACATATATGTGTATATATGTGAGATTCAATTTTATGACCAATTGATTTGATTTGGTTTAATAGACAAAACCAATTAGTAAAACAACTAAATTATATGTTATTATATATAGACTACATGTATATGTTGTATAATATATGAAAGATATATATAAATTAATATATTCATGCAAAATATAATAGATACACAATAATAACTAATCAATATTATATTCGTATATATATCGATATATGGATATATATATATATATATTGTTTAAATACTAAATATATGTAGTTATATAATCAAGATATTTTATAATTAACAAACCAGTCATGGCGGCAATAATCTTATTCACTATTTATCTATTATTTAGATATACATATAATTTTTGAATTTATTAATTTATTATATGTATATATAGTTATTATTACAAAAATAAATGAGACTATTTGGTATTTATCTATTCTATAGTATATTCCCACTGAAAACTCATAAGATATATGCCATGAGACGCACGAGTAAATTATAGTGTATATAAAAAATTAGTTCATATATGTATGAAATAATAATAATAATAATAATAATAATAATAATAATGAAACTACAATATATATATATGGTATTTAGTGTTGTATATAGATTATATATATATAATAATTAACACAAACTGTAATTTATATTATTATCTATCTATACCTTTGCTACCTCCACACAATATATATATATATACTATAACTTATGTGCACGTACAAGTATATATAATTATAAAAAAAAAGTACTTCAGTCTTAACGATATACTACAAACGATATGAAAAAAAATAGTACAACGCTATATGTTTCAAATTAATATAATGGTTTTTTAAACCTATAAAAATTAATTATATTTATTTTACAACAGCCAAACATAAATATATAAATTATAATTCATGATACTCGCCCAATACACATATATATTGAAATTAAGATATAGCATATAAGTTTTATTTTACTGCGAATATAATTTTTTTTTTCATACTACTACTACTTTTATAATAAACGATATAGATATAGTTAGCTGTGTTCTACACTTGAGTTGAATGTAACTTAACTTTACTATTTATACATAAAATAATATTTGCATCAGATTAGTATGGCATAATGTATGTTAAAACATTTGAATCCAGTTCTATGATAGTTGCAATACGCATAAATGTTGACATCATTGTTTAAAGTAATAACCATATTTATAACTAATTCATTTTTGTAAAAGATCTATTTTGTTATTTTTTCGCTAAAACATTAAATATGAGTGGAGATGGGCTTCGATGACAGAAAACCCATATAAAAATTAAAAGAATATGCTGCAGCACACGATGTATCTTATTTTTAGAGATTTAAAAATGTATAGATGATATTTGACTGAGAGACAGCATGCGAGAGATCTGCGTTTAGTGTACTAATGGACTATATATTTACTAAAATTTAGTTATTTCACCTTTTTTGCTATAGATCGATTTAATTTATATGACAGTTTGTAATTTTATATGTTCATTCCTATGAATTATGTGTTTTTCTGCGATACGTTTAAATATAATTATATAGTTTTAGGTAGAGATCCGTAAAAATTTAAATGGGATATTTACAAATTTTTACAATATATTCTGGAAAATCCTGTCATATGATGATACATGACTGTATCATTTCAAAATAGTTTATATTATCCCATTTTCAATTTGTCAGATCATTATCGGATGAAAAATTCACAAATTACAAAAGAATAATCACAGTAGTTTTCCGGAAAATTTAAATTTTTTCATTTTATTTTATTTTATTTTCTTATTTTAAATATGGTGCTATAAATATTAAGGTTCTGTTAGGTATAGTTTAACATATAGTACGAGTATATATTTTTTACATGTTCTTGTAAGCTCGGCACACCATCATTCACTATATCAATAATATAGTAAATAATCATATGAGGGAAGTAATTACACAAACACCCCCGCCAGCACATAAAAACGAAATAATTTCCTTTTATTTACAATATTTTATAATTCTATAAAATGTAATTGGATATTTATATTTATGTTAATGTTAAATAATTATTTTTCAATATATACATTTAATTTTTCAATTATCCTTTTGTACTTAAACAGTGTGTGTGTGTGTGTGTGTGTGTGTGTATGAAACAATATGTTTGTTTTCACCCTTTTTTTAAACTTATTATAATGACAAAAAATCAAATCAGTGAAAAATCTTTATAAATAAAATATAGAAAATAAATAAATAAACACACAACAGCAACAAAACACTCGTATACAATTGATTGAAAGAAAATTAAGTCTTATTAATATATATATATATATATAGTCCTATCTGCGTATATATAAGGATGTATTATGACTGACACATATAGGTTAAAATTTCTACATATATCCTTTTTCATTTAAATTTTTAAATATATACGACAATGTATTTTACATTTTTAAGCCAGATCAACGGTAAAAACTCAATTTGTATATATAAATATGTTATATATATATACACTCACACACACACACACCACACAGATCCTATTTATGTACAATTGCAGTATATAAAGAATTTATAGGTCTGATACTATCTATTATAAAAGAGAGGGTAAATTTTATTTTTATTTCGTCCTTTATTTAATATTTTATTTATTTATTTTTTATTCTATATATATTTTGTTGTTTTGTAAATAATGTGTCGTGCCTTTCCACTAAATCTAGTTTATAAGGGTCTTTGTGCGTTGTTGTTTTTTTTTTTCTTTCTTTCTTTCTGTTTCTTTATTTTTACTGTTAAAATGTCACTTAAGAAGGTGTTTATTTTCTGTGCTCCATTTAAAAATAACAAAGGGTAGGTTGTTTTTTTTTTAAGCTGTTGTCTATATATATATATCTAGACAGAGAGTATATATTATATTATAGACGTTATTATTATTATTATATTAAATAAATGTTCATGTTAAAGCTTATAATATTTATAAAGTAACATTATTTTCAATTGTCTCTCATATACATATAAATTTGATATAATATTTTAATTTAATTATGCGTGTATGATAAGTTATGTTTATATATAAAATACGTATGCATATATGTGGTGTTATTTATGAAATTATGATATTTATGTTATGTGTGCCGTGTTGTGTCGCTTGTCAGATGTTATTAATTTTTCTTGCATATGAGTTTTTTGTTGTTGTTGTTGTGTTATTAATATTTTAGATATGTTACGTAAATCATATAATAAATATATGTATTTCAATCGATAAATTTCACCTGTTGTGAACACTCGAACAAAAAATAAATTAACTCCATCAATATATGTTGTAGTTAGTTAACAGTTGTTCAATTTATCAAAAATGTGTGATGATTCTCGAAAAAAAATCATAAATTTTTATTAATCCATTATATTGAAAAATTAAAAATATGTAATAAAATATTTTTTTTTTTAATTTTTTGCATATAAATTAAAATCACGTAGTAATAAAAATGCATTATTATTATAATTTTTGGGGTGATTAATTAAATTACATGGTGAAACATTTTCAAAAAAACACACACACACTATAATATATAAAATTTTGTAATATATTTTGGCAGATGTTTTTTTTTTTTTTTTATTGATTTTCGGTATTTGTAACATTTTGATAACATATTGATTTGATAGTCTTTTGTTTTTATAAACTCACATATGTGTCGCACCTTTAAAAATCAATTTTTAAAATCTGTTTTTTAAAATAAATTTGCACATCAGATTTTTTTTTTTTGAATATATACCTAAACAACAAAAAAGTTTTACATATAAATAATTAATTAATGACTGCGGTTATATTAAAGGTGTGTCGCATTATGATCAGATTCTAAGTCTAAGTATATGATTGTTAATGATTGGCGTAAAAATTCATTCGTTTGAATAAATATAAATTTATATAGACACAATAGGTATCATTCAAGATGAATGCGAGTACTTAAAATGACAAGGGAAACTATATGGATAAATGGTAATGGCTTATGGTGTATATCGGGTAACATACATTTGGTATAAATTAAAAAATTAATTACGTATATAAAAAAATGTGAAAATTCAAAAATTCTATGAAATATTTATTCAATCTTTATTATATACGTTTTCATTTAAAATTAATTGTGATGGCAGTAGATTTGTGTGTGTGTGTGTGTGTGTTATACAATCATCGTGTCAACTGAAGACGTTAAAAGAGTTTAAGGCATATATTTATTTGTTTTTATTGTAAATATGTAAACAAAGAAAAATATTTATAATATATATTGTTAATCTGGAGTAATTCACGCATTAATTCAAAACCATTAACTTTCAAAACTGATTCTATATACAATATATATATATTTACGTATATACAATTATAGCACACATATATATATATATATGGTTCAGTACATTAACGGAAAAAGGCTTTAAAATATAAAAATTATTATGTGTAATAAAAAGATATATTACTTTTAGTTAAATAATATTATATGCATTTAAAAATTTTCTATTTAGCCATATTATATTTATATATATAAAATAAAATTTTTAAAGAGTATCACACGAGGTGGAACCAAAAACCTATACACATAATGATGAATGTTTATGTTAAAACTATATTTAATTTTATTCGGTTAGTTTGTATATATAGTTACACGTATTATTAGTATATTTATATAGTATAACTAACTAACTAAATATATATACCATATATAAAATCATAAATTAAATATATATATAACTGATGATCTGATATGTAACATAATATATATATTTTGTTATATACGGTATCATTCGTTCGGTAAAAGGAAGCGACACTTTTTATATATATATATATATGTTTGAAATTATTTGAGGTGTAAAGTTGTTAAACGATTTACCTGCGATATATATATTTTTTATTATGAAAAACTAAAAGTAAAAATATTTAATAAAAGGTATTGTTGTGTATACAATAATATAAAACACTGATCTTTGATTGATAACAATTTATAATAATAACATATATATATATGTAGAAAAAAGTGTAATAATAATAATAATAATAATTATAATTTATAATCATAACATATACCGGAAATGAAATTTTTATTTTCCATATATTCATATATATTATTGTAAAATTATAAATAAATATAATATTTATAAATATATAATATATTATTAGAAAACTTATAATAGTTTTAATATTTTACAATAATTAATTGAGTCGTTCAAATTATTCTATGTATATACAGGAAAAAAAAAATGAAGTGTCTGACAATTATTAATTATAATTTGTTTTGTTTTTATAAAATATTATAATAATAATCTTTTCCATATTACAATACAATGTTATGCGCACAAATTCATAAAATAATAGATATATGAACAATTAATTTACATATTAAAGTTATTTAACTTAATTTACCTTGTTCGTTTTGTGTGTGTGTGTGTGTATATATATATATATTTAATTTTTTTCATATACGGTGTTCAATTCAAAAACAAAAAAGACAAAAGAAATAATATTAATATATTAAATTGCAATTCATATTTTTAAGTGAAAAAAAAAATGTTTGTATTAAATATATGCATTCATCATTATAATATAATTATATACAAATGTTTAGTGCAATATATAACTTACATATATATATATATATATTATATACATCGCAAACATTATATTATACAAATAATTATTTATTATATTGTGGTATATATATATTATTTCTGTAAAGTCATTCATTTGAATTGTTTTCTTCAATAATATAATATTATTTAAATAAAAATATCATCATCATATGTGTACACAAATTTTTTTTGTTCTCGTCGTGTGATGTGTTGTGTATGATGTATAAAATTAATAAATGTGTACAACTGAGGGCAAATATATATATTATTAATTATTATTTATTTTTTTTTTAATATTATAAAACGTATACTAACGTATAGTATAACATATAGATTTCTTTATAATAATTATTATTGTATACAATATGAAAGTATATATATATTTTATTTTGTAAAATTCATTCATTCATTCCATTATAAAATGTCATTTAATTATACATATACAATTTTAATATAATTATTTTATATTTTACTTACTCGCGTATCGTATCGTATCCGTATGCACATTATAATGCATAATATATATAACATATAACAGAAAGTTAATTTACTGACCTGAAATAAATACAAAAAATAAATTATTATTATTATTATTAGAAATATAAAATAATATTAATGTTTATTATTTATTTATATATATATATTTTATTGTAAAAATCACAATTAATCATTAAATTGACAGGTAATTACTTAATATATCTCTTCTTATACGAGTATAGTATTTTTTTGTTTTCATATATTATTGACATATTAATAAATTATTATAATATAGTGTGTTTCTCTATTAAGCTTGTGTTTATATTATATTAATAATATATTTTGTACACACAGCGGTGTCGCTAGAATTTTTCGATTAGATAAACATATCCTATTTTCATCCCATTACAACATCTATATGTCAATGATTGTTTCTTTGAATTTGAATGCTTATGCGGCATATATAATTGATTTTTCTTTATAATGACATCGTGCATAAGTACGACAGTCTTGCCCGGTACATATACCATTAAGAGCAGACAGCGGTTCAATTAAAGCAAGGTAAAACTAAAAATTATCTAATGCTAAAAATTTAAATAATATTAAATAATATCAAAATCGATAAATTTATTTTGTAAACAAATTTCATTACAATAAAAGTAACATCAAATTATTAAATCATCAACATTAAGCGTAGGTGACAACATCTATTGTAATAAATTTAAAAATGAGCAAATTTGAAAATTTGAAAATTCGTTAAATTATATAAAAAATTACGATAATAATAAAAAATAAATTCAAATTTCTTATATAGCGAAATAAATTCAATTGTTTTTTCATTTCTCATGTGTCATCAATTTTTTATGTCACATTTCTAATTTCGATTTTTATTATTGCTGGTTTTTGTTTTTCTTGTGTCAGTCTCGTCGTAGTAAATGAAAAAATAGGAAGAAAAAAAAAATTGCATCTTAATCATTTAGGTAATTATTTTATATTTAATAATTAATCTAAGGTAAAGATAATCTATTATTTTAAATTTATAAACCGAATATTAATTATTAATATTATTTAAGTTTTATTTGCTAAATATTATTACAGTGTTTAGTTATTGGGTGTTTAAAAAATGCCTGTACAATAAATTTTAACTTTCTTTTTCCCTTGCTTGTTAATGATGTGCGTAAGTGGTACTCCTCATTTTTTTATATTTTATACATTAAAATATTGTAATTGTTTTATATATTTTTATTTTATTTGTTTCACAATAAGTATCATTTTATACAATAATTATTTTTATTGGAAAAGATGGTATAGATTTTGAGTTATTTAAGAATTAAATTTTGACTTTTTCCTATATGCATAGGCAAAAAAAAAAAAAAAATGTGATTGTGTCTGTGCGACGCCGCGGTCACAGAAATTTTATATAGCATTTATTGTTGTTGTTATTGTAGTTGTTCTTGTTGATGCGTTTTTGTATTTTCGTTTAAAATTGTACCAAATTATTTCGAAAAAAAAAGTAATAAAATAAATATATTTAATTTGATTTGGTACAACATTTATTTAAATTTACCTAATAATAATAATAATATTAAAATTAATTTATTTCTTTTTTTTTCTCTTTTTAGCTATAGCAAATGTGTTGCGCGTCACGGTTCGATTTTGTTTTTTTTTTTGTGAAATTGAAAATGGCAAATTGAACTGTATGTGCAGAATATTCATTCTTCTGTTACCCGCTTCTATCTATTGCGGCTAATTTGGTCAAAAAAGTGAATTGGTGAGTACCCTTTTATTTATGACATTTTAATTATCGTATTTATATCATTTTATTATATAATATTTATATATTTATGAATTTAATTGTTTTTGTGGAAAGTATATTTGCGATAGTTTACCTATATTTTAATTTATAACATAAGAAAAAAACTATAGTAAACTATAACTAATTGTATTGTAAAATACAACCAGTGTTAAAAATATTGGTTTTTTTTTTTGTGGTAAACAATGTTTACCTTGTTTAAATACACGCAACGCCACTGTGTGTACATGTTACAATAACAATAATTCAAGGTGTAATAATGTGATTATATGAATTTTTTTATATGTCTATTGCGATAATGTGATTAAATAAAAGTTCAAATATGATTTTTTTTTTTTTTTTATTAACTATATAAATTTTATTTATAATATATTGATTTAATATATTCTTTATTTTAAAAATAAAAAATTTAATGATTTTCCCGCGTTAACATTTATATTGTATTTTTCGGTATTCGTACAAATAATTATTGTAAGTTAAAAAAATAAGATTATATATAATCAACAAACTATTCATCATTATTATTATGTTTATATATTTATCGCGGATAAGACTATTTAGATAGGAATGTTATATCACAATAGAAAAGTACAGTTGTTTACTTATATTTAATTTTTCGAGAATCGTCCGTCAGTAGCACATTCATTGATCATAATAATCAAAAGTAAAAAAATTCGCATATGTGGACAGACGTTGTCATGCAGTAAAATTATTTGCCCATATTTACTTTGTCGATAAATGGACTTTTTACTTCTATTTGATAAAATTAAACTTTTTATATAACACGACATAGTTTTACTTCATCAGATAATACAGATAAGCTTATTGTATATTCTACCATAAATACTCCCGATAAAATAATTTAGTTTTTTCAGTTGTTCACTTATAGTTACAGTAACATGACTGTACAACAATATTCATATTTTATTTTTTTATACCTTGTAAATAATCAAATTAATTCTGTAATATTATGAATAAATTATACAAAAAATATTAGAAATATTTCGTATATATTATAGATAAATTTTTATATGAATTATTAAATAAATCTATATTTATATATATATAAAGAAAAAAAATTGCATAAGTTGTGTTCCAAATTCCAATAAACTAACCACAAAACATTCTTTATGGTACAGATATTTATATTTTTAGTTTTTTATTTAACTATCTTATATGTTTTTTTTTTTTTGTATATTATATATTAATTAATATACATTTATTTATTAATATTAAATTATTATAATTATTATTTATGTAGACTATCGTATCGTATTAAATTACAATATTTAATAATTAACTGAGAATATGTATATAGTTATTAAAAAAAAAATAAAATAAATACTAACTTATATACAAATCTTTATATGTATATATATATAAAATATATGTGACATACATATACAAACAATTACACAAATCGAATAAATGCAATACATTTTTAAAATATATAAATTACTTTTAATTATACATATTATAATAATATATTTGAATTAAATGAAAAATTAAAAAAAAAATACGATAATAATCCATAATAATAATATATATATATAAATATAAATGACAAATATCCTCAAACCACGGACAATAACAAGTAGATTACTTTGCATATATAAATGCAATGACATATGTAATATATAAATTATGAATATTTGTTATATAGGTATATATAAATAATATAAAGTAAAATGTCATTGTATGAATGGTTTTGAATGGATTGCTTAATATTTTTAATAAATTATTTATTTATACGAATTAATACGGATTATATATACAAGATATGAAAAATGTTTATAAATTCTTAAACTCTCGATTTACTGTAACAATCAATATAATATATACTGGTAATATATATACAATATATATATTTATAAATTATAAACCATCAGTATTTGTTGAAGATCTATCAAAAGCAAAATAAAATAAAAATAAAAATAATAATAACATAACAAAAATCTGTAATTGATATTATCTTACAGTTCATTTTGTTTAAGATATCATGTGGCAAGGTTCGACATCCATATGAATGCATTTTCTATGTATATATATACCATAGCATATATGATATAGTTAGTATTATATTATTAAATAATTATATATCATATATATATACAAAATATATGTACGTATTATAATAATCGACGTTATATACTGTGTGTAAGGTAAAAATATAATTTCTTGCTAAACGTACATTTTCTAGATGAATTCACAAATGAAATGCATTGAACACACGACCGATATTGTGTTACACGCACATATTCACAAATATTATACAATATATGTTTTATTATACTATTATTTACGAAAATTTATATATATAATTTTAATATAAATTACATTATATATATTGTATCGATCGTATAAATCATATGAAATGATGTCTTTATTTTTTTGATTTTATTTTTTTTTTCTTCTTGGAACACGAAACCAACCAAAAATTCGAATTTTAACAAATTTCTATATATAATATATATATACGTTATAATTATATAATATAATAATAATATATATATATTATATAACAACATAATGTATTGTAATTTTCTTGTAAATTTGGTGGTCATTAAATTAAGTATATCTACGAGTATATATAATAATACATAGATATAGATAATATTTATTGAATGAATGAGTTCGGTAGGGTGAATTAAATTATATAACATTAAATATTGTATTATATAAAGTTGCTACAGGTTTATCCTTAATATATATATATACTTTTACTTATATGACATGTATATATATTGTACTTTAAAAGCATATATAGAATATATCCAATGAAATTTGATATTATATATTACAATACATAAAGAATCTGTTCTATTATAAATATAAGATGATATAAGTAATTGATGTTAATTTTTTTTTTGTGGTTTTACTTTTGTCTACAAATATATATATATATATTTATTTACAATATGATTTGTTTACAGATATTATTTAGAAGATATATTATTATAATAAAATAAATTATCTTTTTCCTCTTGATTGTACAGTATAACAATAAAAATTAGTGAATGAAAAATAAACATGCCTATTTAATACGTCGCTTATCATGATTAAATTTATACTATCTAATATGTATCTGATACATCAATATATAATATATAATATATAATAAAACACATATAATAAGTTGTAATGCGAATTGTTATTTTGGTAAAATGTAAAAAAAAAATGTATTTGTACACATGACAAATGAAGTGAATAGTTCCTCTTACGGCTGTAAAAATTTCAAGAACCAGAATAGATAAAAATATTGTATATATGAAACAAATTTTAAATTTAAAATTTGAAAGTATTTTTTTTTTCTATATATGCATAATTTGTTTATACATTTGTAGGATTATATTAAATGTTCCTATATGGAAATTCTGAAATATCTATAATAGTTCTCTTCGCTCTTGTCAAGCAGTATTCTAGAATATGATCACATCTTTTTTGTTATGACAAATTGTTCGATTCAAAATTAAATTATATAATATTCTTGTTTATTTTGATTTAAAAATTTCTATGCATCTGTAATTTTATCTCATTATTATTTGGTAACGATCTTTAATTCGTATTTACCTTTTGTTAAACTATTATTTTTTCTGCAGTATATGAGATGTTCAATTATTTGTAATGAACTGAAAAAATTGATACATGAATGGTGGAGGTGCCGTGCAATAATAAATGAATTTGTGCGTTAATCGAATCGCATCGAAGAATGCCCCGAAAAAGTGAATTATTACTTCATATAAATTTATGTAAATAAATTAAATATTATAATATCTTTATATTAAAAGGTTTTAGAGTTTCTTCATTTTCTTTAGTAACCGAATATTACTAATTTTCATAAACAAACATTTATTATTATTTTATATTTTGTAAGATTGTGAGGTAAAGGCATTAAGAGAATTATTGCAAAAAGCGAAACAAACACCATATAAGCATCAAAATTTCACATTAACGAGTGTCAGCGCGGGTCTGGCGAGAATACTTTGCAAGTACGTATATACTATTACAAGAATCTATATAAGATGAGGTAAAATTATTCTTATATATGGATCACAGTACTTTTATAAAATCACCTACAGTTTTATTCTAATCAAATATGTAATCTATAATCACTTTCTTTTCCACAATAAAAAAAAAAACATACTTTTTCAAATCTATAAATTATTAACTATAATATATTTCAACAAATATAAGCGAAGTAGTAGTTTTTCTGTTTCATAATTATGATGTGTAAAAAAGATTTTATACAATATTTTAAATTCAATTTTAGTGGTTTCTTGTAATATTTTCTTGATCATCCGGAAAGCAATAAAAAATTGTATAAATAAATATTTGTAGTAACTTTCTTATTTCAATATATTTTTCTAAAATATAAAACTTATATTGTGCTATTTATACGCGTAAATTGAAATGCAAATATGTACATACTTTACATTTTGCACCATTTTTTTATTATATATATATATATATTATTTCAATTGAGACATACACGGAATTTTCTTTTGATATATCTTATTGAAATTTATAAATATCTTATACCAATTTTATAAACATATATAAGAAGAATGTAAATATATATATATAGAATTATTCTATATATAAATACATATTTTTCTTAATGATATCGAAAAACTTCAAAAGAAAACGTTTTATATAATATGCCAATATGAGAGTATATATAATGTATAATACCTGCTGCGCGTTAAAATGATGAAAATATTCAATGTTTGTATTTGATCGTTTTGTGCAGATATACTGAGATGTTATGTTATTTAATTTTTCATTATTATTGAAGAGTATATGTGTTATATTTTTATTTTCTTTTGTTTTATAACCCTCCTCGTTCAGCAAAACACCACTATATACAATATAGTATTTGTGTTTATACACAATATTGTATACATGAAGTTTGCACAGTTGATAGCGCACATAATAATATTATATAGTGCAGATAATAAGAAATAATCGTTATACTGTTTTATATAGTATGGTATATATATATATATATAGAGATATTTTCTGTGTCATTAACTATAAAAGGTATCATATATATTTATATAAAATCGAAGTATACATTTATACACACACGGAGCGAGAGAAAGGTAAAACACACGTATCTGACAGGTATATATATGTGTAACTAATATTGAAAAAAATGAAATATAAATGGTGTTGATATGATATAAAAGTAATATATAACATTTGAAATATTTGCTAATCAATATTTTGACATATTAAATTATTTATTCTCTTTGTATATCCATAAAAATGTATAATAATGTTGTGAATTAGAAGTTTTTTTTATATATATACAATATATTTATTAGTGAGTTACATTTTGCTTATTTGTGTGTCTACTTACTAGACGCACGCAGGGACAGAATTATTACAATATATACCATAATTATATCAAAACATTATGTTTATGATTTCACATTTATAAATTTAATAAAGAAAATTTATATATTTCTTTATTTTTACATTATTAATATACTCGCGTAATTATTATTATTAATTTTGACTTTATATATATGATTATTGAAAATTAATTGCAGTTTTAAAATTGCTATTCTCTATATATTATGGTTAAGTATATTACTCGCGATTTATTCGTTTTGAATGATTTCTTAAATATTATATTATAGATAAAAAAAAAAAAACTTTTGCAGTTAGTTAATTACGTTTCGTTAAGTGCAGACCAATTGTTGAATTGTTATATGTACTATTGCATTTGAGGTATGATCCATTAACTTGAGTGTAATGAATGCACCACTAATATGATTTACTCCTACTTCCATATATTTGCAAATACTAATTGGATAATTTTAAATCTTGCTAAAATTCAATTTTAAATTTTGTGTGTGACAGTTATATGCAGAAATTATAACTCGTCAGTGATGCATCGTAAATTTGATTGATTATGTGTTAAATGCGTTATAGCAACTATGATATATATATATATAGTTTAGTTAATAATAGTCTTATTAAATTACGATAGTTTACTATTTACCATCATATACTTTATTAATACAATAATATTTTAATATATACATCAAGTCGAATTGTTTCATATATCATTAATATTATAATGAAATGGTTATGTAAATTATAAACTCTGCTAAAACTTTATTATTATAAGTAAACGTGTATACGTAGAATTTTATTTACAAACATAATGATAAAACGATCATAATATATATATGCAAGTACAAGTGCGTATATAAAGAGAACACAAATGAAGATTTGTATAAATAGATTAGATAAATATAGCAAATATATAAATAGGCTGACATGATGATTATATGATGATGATGATTATGATGATGATAATGTATATGTTAATTATTTTTAACTATACCACATATATATTATACAATAAAAAAAATATGTATATATATATTGTAATTATAATAAATAATTTGTCATTAAAATATATTATATATATAGAAAAAAAAATTAAATATAACATTAGTTTCACACTGAATATTTTTAAATAATAGTTGAACAATATAATAATATATATAATTTTGTAAATTTATATGTGTAATAACCAAAAAGAATATATAATTTTATATATATATATATTAATATATAATATATTAATAGAGAGAAACTAAAGCTTTAACACTAAATCTATGCTTTACTTTACTGTGAACACATTTTTCTTCATACAAAAGTATTTCTATTTGAAAATGTTTATCTATAAATAATTTATTATTTTTGATACATAAATACTCGTATATAAAATATTTATATTATTTTACAAATATATATTTGTATTATAAAATAATATTATAACATGTATATAGGTTCTTGTCGTCATTGTCATCATCATCATTATCATTAACACCATATTCATATACAATTTTATATTATATCCATCATTCAACTTTTACAAATATAATATATATATATATATACCACACATTATACGAGAATATATATATATATGTTGGTGTGTATATATGTTTTATAAATGGAAGAATAATGAAAAGAGTAATGTGACAGGACGCGATTACAATCTTGACAAATGAAGATTACTCTACACCTCCGTGGTAAGCAATAATATTATATATATGGTATATATATATATATATCAAAACGACACAGAAACCTCATATTATATTATTATTTTTATATTATATATAACTCTTATGTATTTTATGTATATATATATATAATTTTATTACACATATAGATATTATAAATGACTTATAAGTCGTTGTGTTTTTTTTATTTTTATTATTAATATTATTTTATTCTATATATATATATTTTGTTAAATTATTATTATTATTATTAATAATAATAATAATAATATAATAGTTATAAAATGTTATAGTAAAAAAAAAAAAAGACAAATAATTTTTAGTTTTTCGGTAATGGTATGTGCAATTATTATAATTATATATAATATATAAATATATATATATAACAAAATATATATATAATATTTTCGTCTTAAAGTATATACAAGTGTAAATGTGTATATATATATATAAAATAAATTTGTTGAATTTATCTTTGACAGATCTAAGATTTTTAAGGTTTTTCGTTTTTTTCAATGTTCTATAAATGTGAAAATATACGTTTAGTTTTATAATAATAAGTAATGTTACAGTGCTGCGAATGCATATTATTAACTACGCTAACAATTAACATATAATAACACTATATATATATATATTTATATATGAATTAATAGACACTGTATATATACAGCCACTTTAAAATTGTATATATAATTTATTTTTATTCTGCGAGATGTGTTAATGATAATATTTTTTTTTATTAATATGCATATTATTATTATTATTGTTATATATTAATATTTTTATATTAAGAGAAAAAAAAAAAAAAAATAGAAAAGAAAAGTTTAAACACGATTATTTTTAAATTATATATTAATTAGTTTTAAAATGGGTAATATATGCTTTTAATATAATATATATATTTAAAATTACTTAAAATTTATAATATGTGTTGTTGTAATCAAATTATATATTGTATATATATATATATACTTGTATTTATATAATGAAGGACGAATTATATGTATTTTGGTTTTTTTTCTTTTGTATATGCAATACGTTAAAAACTTCTCCGCATTAATATTCATGTACATTTATTGAAAAATCAATTATTTATTTTTTATTCGTATTAATTGTGTACATATTTTTTATAATATAATAATATATAAAATATATTAAAATGCGGAAGATAAATTTAACACTTTTATGTCAAAATAAATTATATATTATTTATTGTATATATGTAATGTACACATGTTCCTGTACTTATAAATTATATAAAATGAATCCTATTTGCCAAAATAATTCTTTCAATATGTGCGGTGCGTTTTTAAGGTTACAATATTAAGGTATACATAAAATAATGTCGATGAAAGTGGATAATTAATTTGTAATTTAATTTAACTTTGTTTCATATATGCTACGTATATTAGGCAATGGTTTTCATCATTTTTTTTAACTACAAATAATTATTAGGAAAATGATATCGTATTTATATATTTACATATATATTAATTCTATATCAGTTAATTCCTATGTATATGGTATATATATATAACTTTTGAACGACATTAAAATTTATTATATACTGCATATGATGGATATATGGGAATGATTTAATGATATTGAGATAAGAAATCAAAATAAATAACATTAATGACTATCCACCACCAAACATTATATATTTTATACTATTATTTAATTTATACTATATTTATACCATATACATATTTAGTATTTACTTGCCTCGTATTTATTTATAATTTCATTCATTTTTTATATATGTATATATACAAATAGATTTATTTATTTTATAATATTATGTATTATATATATATATATTTTCTTTATTCACATTTACAATTGGAATACATTCATTATATTTTGTACATTTCATAATCGATATGTTGCGTGGTACACAACACGGAAACAATATATACATATAAATTGTAATTAAATGTTTACCAAATTAATTATTCAAGAAAACTATAACCTACACTTAACACCATAATAGAATAATATATGTGTTGCGCATACCTACTATATAACAAAGAATAATATGGAGCTACTATATATCCTATTGTACCATATATAAATATGTATTTTAATATCATTACATGATGATGATAAAAATGACATTAAAAATGATTGAGAGACGAAAATATTATGATTTTATTTTTATTGTTTCACGTATTTTATTATTATTACACGCAGAGACACATAACATATATGAACAATATTCTGCAATAGATAAATATAAATTTGTTAAGTATATATAGGCGTAAAATATTGCGTGAACTATATTCAATATTGTGTACATTAAATGTGCGTAAATGTCGCCCAAAGTAAAGTACCCATATAACCTATTTATAAGAATGTATCATATACTCATCATGTCGGTATAGAGATGTTTTACCATTGATATTAACTGATATTAAATTAAATTATATAAACAATATGCAAAGCCAAATAGTTATAATAAAACTATTACTATTTTCTCTTAATTTGAATTACTGAATGATGATGATAACTTGAATGATGAAGGATTTTATTTTTTGTGTGCTTGTATATGTGGTTTGGTTATAAAAATTCTTAATAATCTTTATAATCTTTAATTTTTATACATTTTCAATTGTTCCTTTGACTTTTTCCTCGATCAAATTAAGATCAAGATAATAAATTGGTGAACAGGATGTATGATTTATTTTTTCTTAACAAAAGAATAAGAGATTTTATAACGGTTTGCGATATTTCCTTGATTTAAATTTATGCTAAGCATTTCTGAAAATCACATTCATAGCATAAAATAGATAATAATAAAATTATCCTTATAAATAAAAGTCGTTATTTTTTTTTTCAAATCTTTCTATATATATTTTATAATCATTAATGTATTGTATGTAGAATCATTATGTTTCTCTAAATAGAAAAATACAATGAAAATCATAAATCAACACGAAATAAATATAAACATGTCACTTTTCTATAATCCTTCTTTCAGTTTTTTTATTAATTTCCTTTTTTTTTTTTTTTCTCTCTCTCTCTCTTTTAAGTTCTTATATAAAATAAAAATAATTACAAAAACAAATAATCCTTATTTTCGTGTATGGTAAAGAAAGAAAAATATAGATATTTTATTGTTTTAATATTTATTTTTCTAAATTCTAGAAAAAAAAAAAAATTAATTTAAATTTTAAAAAACAAAGCAATTTCCAATCAGAAATATACTTATTTAAGTATTTAATTTATTTATAAATATTTTTCCATTTGCTTTAATAATGTACTTATGGATGTGTGTTATGCATGCGCATATATATATACAATATATTAATTGAGAGTACCACTTATGAAATTATTTTGTCAATGGTACTTATTTAAAAAATACCCTTTTTTATACATAGAATTTTCTATTTATTATTATTCATTGTTTTGTATTTTTTTTTGTTTGTTAATATTTATATGCGTTTATTGAAAAGGCTTGAAATTACATAAAAGAGCATCTTTCTTTCTAAATATTTAACATATATTTTAATCATTTTTGATTGGGTATTATATACATATTGTTTAAACAGAACAAAAGAAAAACATAAATCTATATATATTTAATAATATATTGTTCGTAAGTTCTTTTTTTTCTATCCACATAAAATACGTGTTGTTCTGAATGTTGTTTTAGATACTACATATAAAATCAATTCCTTTTAATTCAATGAATTTATTTGTTTGTTTTTTTTTTGTTTTAGATTAAATTGATATAAATTTAGTTAAATAATTTAATCTCATTATATATATATTTGAAATTGTGTGTTTGCTATAGGTGGCCAACCAATCTATTCATATAATTTGTTTATCTTTTGACTTATGTGACTATTGTCTTGAATTTCTATATGTAACACAAAAGTGTATCAATAATAATAATATAATGTTTAATTTAATTGCAGAATATATGTTATAGCAAAAATTAACAAAAGCAACAATTTTGTGAACATAAAAACATTTTAGTATAAAAAGTTGGCGGAGTTACTGAATATTAAATTTTCCACAGAATTGCGTTTTATGTTTTTTTTTTAATTTAGTTTTAATGAATTTCCATTTTATTTACAGAATTTCAAAATATATATATTATCAATTTTATGGAAATATTTTAGTTATGAGCTATATTAAATACATTCATTTTTTTTGTCAATATAGCCGTCACTGTTTTGAATGCTAAAACTTTCGCTAACGATTATGACCTGAAAAATATCAATATTCTATACTTCTTTCTGACAACTATAAATGTGTCCGTAAAATTGCATAACGAATAATTATACTATTTTTTGTGAAAATTGCAACAATTATATTTTGTATAATTTTATTATTATAATTTACAATCTGTATATATATAAGTGTTATTGCAAACCCGAATCTTCAATTAAATGACCCTTAAGCTTATTTTTCATACAATCCTAAAACTCTTCTCAAAATAATATGTCTATAGTATACACATAACCATATAACTGAAATTCATATATATTCACTCGTATTGTATATTCGTATACTAATAATAAATATATTATAAATTATATAATATAGGAATGATTGAAATATAATAGTTAAGTATAATCCCATTTATATTTATTCTAAAATATATATAAATGTCAATCAAAATCTAATTATTTTTATTTTTACATATATAGAGAGGTATTATTAATTTTATTTAGTTTATAAATTATAAATTATAGTTGATATTTATTCGACACATTTAAAAAATGTATTTATAATTTATTGTATATGTTCTACTTGTCTATATATCTATATATATATATATATATGTGATAGATTTATACAATATAAATATATTATATATAATAAATAGTGAACAGGGTACATTGAAGGTTACCGAAAAAAAAAAACACGAAGACCCATTTTGTGAACTAGACTATCGCTTATAAGAGACCAAATATATATTTTGCCCTGTATATATTGTGTAATGTAAATTAATATGTAAATGTAAATAAAATATGTTACATTAATTATTTTATTTTTTACCAGGACATCGAATTTATTTTTATTCCGATCATTTCATTAGTTTTGGTCATATGATTATTTTTAAAACATTGAAACATGATAGAGAAAATTACAAAGATCTAAGTGCGGTCTAATTCTTTTTAATACATCCTGTTGTGTAAACTAATATATCTTCAAATAAAAATCTATTTCATTTATATTGTAATTTTATACCTATCAAGATATTATTATAAATTCATCAATAACATATGGTAAAAATTAATAAATTGTTTTATATTATTGACACATTCATGTGCTATAACGCATAATTACACAATTATTTGAATTGTGATTGTATATTTTATAATATATTTATTCTGCATTTAATCGTATATCATTGTTCCAATTTTATAATGTTTTTAAATTAACAAAATATACAATTTCTTTTGAGTAAAAACAAATTATCTGAAAAAAAAATTAAATTATAAAACAATTAACCATTTTAACAAATAATACAAAATATGAAAGTCGCACATATATATATACGCTATTATAAATTATCATCATCTCCTAAACATCTTAATCATTGTGACACATGTAATTATTATATATTTATTTAGGTGTGTGCTTGTGTATAGATAAGTATTTATATATATTATATATAGAAAAAGTTACTTTTTATATATTAAATAAAGTTAATTACATATAAATATATACAAATAATTTATGTTGTTGCTACTGTCACACTTTTGTTGTTGTTCTTGTTGTTATTGTAGCTATTATTTTTTCTATAATTTCTCAAAAGAAAGGTACATACATTTTTTTTTTTATTTTTGTCAAATAAGTAGATAGTTTTTTTTTCTAAATAAATATCTTCTCTAAATTTATATATTATTAACAAACAATAAGATTATTATTTATTTATTATTATAATTTTTCTTATTTTAAATCCATCCAAAATACCTTAAAAAAAAAAAAAAAGAAACACTAATTTAGAATTATTATTTCATAAAAAAAAATTTATGGTATGTATAATAGTGGAATTTCCGCGTAATTATATACAAATGATGCGATCATTCCATTTAATATTATATTACAACGCGAACATATTACACTTTAGGTATATATATAAAAAAAAAAATTGTATTTATAGGTACATAATTACTAACTGTATAAATTACTAAGGTGTATTTGCTTTTTTGATCGCCAAATTAAAATTTAACAATTTAACATTTTTTTTTTGCATATTTATAGAGAGGCTTAAATTAAGATATTATAAAGAAAAACAATAAAAATTCTGTATATAGTGAATATTCAGAAAAGAAATTTCACGTTTCAAAAGATGCCTGTATTCTAATAAAAATGGACCACCGATTAATGGTTTTTATTTTAAATTGCGGAAATACTATATGTTCTATATCAGAGCGGCGTCGTTAAGAATTTTTCCAATAATATATAATAAATTGTATATAATATTGTGAATATGAAAATATGATCGTATACAATTGTTGTTATTAATAGCACTTGTATATGTATAATTTTTGGCTATGATCTTCGAATAAAATTGCTTAAGACAACCAAAATATAATTTGGGTATATATATTACGTGTACTTTTTTAAAATTCATTCATATTACTTCTTTCGTCCACAACTCAATATGGAAAAACATCACATTTTGCAAGAAATTCATTATTATACAATATATTATTATTTATGGCAAAGAAAAGTACCAGATCGTTTGCTTGTAAAAATTACGATGAACATGCACCACATCGAATACTATTTGCAAATATTGGAAAGTGCAGGAAAACATGACCGTCCGTAAAATGTAATTAATTACTAAAATAATAAAGGACTAAATATAGGTAATATGAAAAAATGTGCTTTAATGTATAGTAAAAATATAATCTGATGAAATTTGGTACGAAGTCATACAATAGTATTATTTAAATCGCTGGCAATTTTACTGATCGCACTTTGTTGCTATATCACTTTTGAATAGAATTATTGGTATGTAGGTTAGTAATTGGATTAAAAAGGTAGTCATAATTCTTAATAAGATATAGGTACCTGAACTTGGTCACATCCTGAACATATATTCATTCAAATTATGTGAGTGTGTGATTTTATATTTAATTGATTATAGAAGAATTGCTCTGTACCTAAATTGGCTAAATATAGTTTTAAAATTCATTGAAACGACAAATAAACCTCTTTCTAACCAAATCAGTTGTATATGCAATTGATGTGATTTCTTGTGCTTTCCAATATATATATATATATATTCTGAAATATTCGTGAAGTTAAAATATATTATACCATCTATTACAAAAAAATAAATAGGTACACATCATTTAATTTTAAATGTTGTATTTATTTATATTTGTATGGATGATACGATGAGTTCTCAATTATATTGTATTATATAGTACAAATATATATTTATTTATTTATTTATTTTTTTTCTTACTTAATCAAACACTTAAAAAATAAGATGTAATGTACATTATTTTGTATATGCAGAAGTATTATTATATCTCCTTCATCATAATACACAATAATATTATAATATATCTATATCATTGATTCAATATATAGTGTCCCTAAATAAATGTTATTTCTTATAATGTCATATAATAGTACTTGTATATACATATATTGTTATAAATATAGTAGAAAGTAACACAGTATAAATAAATTGTATATTATATTACGTAATATACTATAGTATTGTAATAATATTATAATAATAATAATAATAACATGATGTTTAAAGAGAAAAAATAGTTAATATTACAATATTCTATTAGAGACAACTGTGATGTATACGATATATAAATACGTAGATATGCTGATGATGAACGAACGCATCAACAATGAAACTGCCTCTGATGACAAAGTACACATTTAAATATACTCTTATATATCTATATCTATATCAGTATCTTTCCTTATATCTTTTCGTTAGTGCTATACACAATATTTTATAAACACATAAACACATATATTATTTTATTATATTTTGTGAAAAGAGCATAAGTAAACAATTTAAATTGTCATGCAAACAAATTGACACAATAAGTGAGAAAACATAAACGCGGTGTAAAATATTTGAACAGAATATGAACCGTTTTTTTGGCACAATCTATATTCTAATATAATTTTATTAAATATATATATAGGAGCATAGAAAAATATAGGAATATAAATAACATACTTATGCCAAAGTTCGTTGGAAATACACAATATATATTTATATTATATAACAAAAAGAAAATATTCTTGATCCTACTGCTTCTATATCAATATTATAAATATAAGATATTTTGATGGAATGATTGTTTACATTTGTAATTGAAAATATTATATAATATTGCAAGCACATATACGTTACATTTACATATAAAACAGGCTATGTCGTCCCTGTTATTATAATTCTAATAAACATTATAATTTATTTGTATACAATATGTGACTGAATATATTCATCGAACAAAAATAGTTTGTGTTTTAAAATCGCGGATGTTAAATAGTTAAGTTAATTTACAAATAAATAAATATTAAAGTGTAGGTTTATTTTTTTTTTTTATCAATTAGTTTCTCATTAGAATGTGCGTGAATGTTATTTGCGTACTCTGAAACATTTGTTTATTGTTTATATTTTGACAAACCATTTGAAAATATGATACGCGATATTTATAATTAATATATAAAGAAATATTAGTGGATATTGCCTATACAATTTTATATTTTATAAAATTGCGATAGAAAACATATGAATGAGTTATTGAACAGTTGAAATGTTCTAACAAATTTATTGTCATTATAAAAAATTTCATTGTCACATTCAAAAATATACAACTCAATTATTGTATATGTGTCACTGTTGCAGATTACAGATACTATTCGTTTGCTTATATTTGCTATATATTTTTATTATGTTAATGTATTTTTCATTTATATAACAGCAGCATATTATTATTATTATTATTTTAAAAGCATCATTCGCATTTGCCAAAAATAAAGTTAAAATTGTTTTAAATAATAATTAATAGTGTGCTAAATTTTAGTCTGCGCGATAATTATTTTTAACTTTTGATACGCACACAGGCACGTGTATATACTATTTTTTTATTACTTTATTTCACATATTGTATGTTATAGTCTACTCTAATATATAATTTATTTATAAAATTCATTGTTTACATATGCGGATAGAGTTACTATATTCTGTATATATATAATTTACAACAGACGCCATTATTACAAATTTTATTACCATAATTTTTACAAAAAAAAAATGAAAATTTTTTGAAAATTTAATTGTATATGTGTCTCCGGCTGAAGCCACTAACAACATATCAATTCTGTTGATTATTTAATAAGTTATATATTTGTATATATTATATTTATATATACTTGTGTAAAAATTTTTATAATGTTTGATGCGTCGTTGTTATGTTATAACGTTAACGAAATGACATGACTTGCAGTTATTATATATATATACCCTAAAATGTAACCAACCATTATATATTTGTTTACCTGTACATTATTTACACTAAATATATTGTACATATATACGAAAACATTTAATTCAATATAATAAAAATAATTCCATAATAATGTCTATGGCTCTTTATGCACTATGTAATATTTGAATAACTATTTTATATGATATCATTCGCTAACAATAATATATAGAGTCACTCTCACCGCATATATAACTTCATTTTATTTAATTATTATTATATGTTTTTCTCTATATAGTAACTAAAGGAAAGAATATCTTTTAGTAAGCGTATGTGAAGTGTTTACTATTAATTACAGGAAATTTTATCAATAGCGAACCCAATCAATTTTCCATTTAAAATTAGATTAATATACAAATCTATATGGTGTGTTTATTTTCATAATTTCATTCATATATTTATATACAAAATATTTAAAATTAAACTAATATTAAGTATATACAATAATTTTTATATTGTTATTATTTATATAATAATCGATTGAAAGCACTTAAAAAAAAAAAAGTGCTATTATATATATTTGTGTGCGTAATCAAAGAATAGATACACACAGAATTTTCATTTCTTTGTGAAAATTAAATAATATACATTTAAAATATTAATATTATGTATTGCATATAAACAGAATATGATCATATATGGGCGCTATCGTTAAATTGGAAATCTCTTTTTTTTTTTCATTAATGTTCATCGCATGTAAAATTCATTAATAAACATTATTAAATGTATATATATTTACGAATAATAAATATGATAGGAGATACGTTGCCATATAATATATAGAAAAAACGTGTATGATAGGAATGAAATGGTAAATTAGGAGAATAAATATATACAGTATTAATCAAGGACATTTCCGCAACCTTTCCAAATTTAATTTTTGATTTTAGACATGTGAGAATTGAAATAAAAAAAAAAAATGGAATCGATTAGTACTCACATTTTCTAGGATCAAGGACATTTCAAGTAACTTATTATTAAGATAATTTGCGCATCAGACAGAGGATCAAATTTGTTAAAAATTATCTGCATTATAAATTCAATTTTAAACTTTAGAATTGATGAGAGGATCGCATCCAGGTTAAGAATTTTTTTTAGCCGAACTGTTATGAGTAAAAATTATAAATAACTTATATTATTTTTTCGTCCTAATTATTGAATTTTTACTGGATTTCAAATTTAATAATTGTACCGAATAAATTAATATTTGACCTAATTGTTATACATATAAAACCATATGCGATCTATTTATATATCCTCGTTGATGTAACTTTCAAATATAGTAACGTATATAGGTGTGCATCTGTAGTGAAAAAAAAGACCATATCAATATATATATAGTTTTATTTATAATTAACGTACATTATATAGAGATTTATTATTTATAGGATATACTACTTTGGTTTGCCATAATAATATACTTGTTTTGTGTTTTAGTTTTATTAATACACACACATACATATACTAATAATATATATATACGCTAGTATATACCATATAATATAATAATAATTTGAACTACTGTGTTTTACAAATAATAAATCAAACTACGGGATATTATTAAGAAAAAGAAGATCAAATGTATATAAAATCGATTCGATACACAATAACAATAAAGAAAAAAACACGCGGTATTATTATTGTATTATTTATATTATTATTTAAGAGATAATATTAACGCGTTGTTATGTTTTATATCGCGTCGTATATTGTACAATATTATATATATATATATATACGATTATTTTTGCCTTTACTCTTCAAATACACACATTACCATATAAATATCCCATTTATTATTATTATTATGTGAGATTTTTGTTTTTTTTTTTTAATAATTATATATATTATGGTATAATATAATATAATATAATATAATATAATATAATACATTTTATTTTATATTTTTAATTTAATAATAAAAAAAATAATTGTTAATGAAGTTAATCGTGGCTATAGTTTTGTGTATACATATGGAATACAATTATAGACATAAATAACAATAAAGTAAAAACACCTTAATAATAATTATAATTTGATTTTGAATATTCTTGTTCATTAAAAAATAATATTATATAATTTATGTACGTATAAATATGAATGAATTATTATATCTATAGCGATAGACGTGTACGAGTATTGTAATCTGATGATTTTACTCTATCGATAATCTGTAATTGAAGTATATATATATAGTGTGAAATTTTTTTTATAAAATTTTTAAATGAATACATATTTTATTATATTATATTATAATTGGTTGGGGTATATAGTATATATACGATATAAAATATTAACAATGAATATATGAGAATAATGAATTTATATATTGTATATAATGTGTTGGGTATTATAGAAAAAATATCTATAGTATTTGTGCATACCAAACAATTTTTAGTGGCTTATTTTATATTGAGGTTTTGATTTTTTCTTACCACAAAAATATCTGGCGCGGTCTCTGTCATTTATAGTCTCATATATTTAGTTTTTTTCTAATATAAAATGAATGTAAACGAATCGGTAATATATTAATTATAAGTTATTTAATTTTATTATATCTTTATTGATATGTTTTAGTTATTTCCATACATGTCTACATACCAAAAATTAATCTAATCGATTTGTTTAAATTAAATTGTATTATAACTAATATCCACGATTTTAAAAAAATAATAACATTTTTCTAAGGAAAAGCTTTTAGAAGCTTATCTGCGATAATAAATTAATTTAAATGATTTATTAACAATTTAATAAATACATATGGTTGATAAAGTAAAGAATGCGTGAAACACTTCATCGGCGATATATATGACCATAAATATATGAAAATATTCAGTTTATCCCCTTTATAAGTGTCAATAAAAAATGATTTTTATGTCTCATTAATAAACTATAATAATTTGTGCTAATTTATTCCTATATATATATATATATATAATCTTTAAAAATTTTTGGTTTCGCATATTATATTAAATTCGTGACAAAAAATTTAAGATAACCTCTCATCTCATATAAATATATACTTATTTATATAATATTATACCTGCGTATATATATGGTATATAGTGTAAATACAATTTATTTACAATGTTCATTACATGTATATCTTACAATATATATGGATGATGGATACACATATACAAAAATAAAGAATCCCATCATAATCGTTTCTTTATAACCGCACACAGAGATCAAAAAAAAATTAAATTAAAAAAAAAACAACAAAAAGCTTTTGATATAATATATTGATTAGTCTTTTAGTTTGGCGCTAATAAACTATTTGTAAAGGTATTTTGATACGCTCAAGGTCTATTATATTTGACACGGATATCTATTCTTTTATGATCTATATATATATATGTTGGTTTTTTGTTTTCTTTCATCTTATTATTATTATAATATTTTTTTGTTGTAATTCTTCTCGTCTGTGCGACACGGTTTTAAACACATTCAATAATGTATATCGTATTTATTCAACTAATTTTGGTATTTCATTATAATAAATATGTTATACATCGTAGCATAAATATTTTATTCATAAAGGAATTGGTATTTGTGAGTAAAAAAAATTTTATATTCATTGATTTTAACTATTAATTACAAAAAAAAGTTACACCAACTTAGATTATATTATTATTCTATATTTATATACAACTATTGAATGATACTTTTGATAAGTTAAATTAAAAATTGAAGAAGCTACGTAAAATTTTTAAACTGTTCTTATTTTTATATCGCGAATTATTTGATTTATTCATATTTTATTTATTTCTTGTTTAATATTAAAAAATTTATAAGTTAATCCTTTCTAAAAATAAATTTCTTATAGCAAATAATACATTGAATCTGTTTAACTTTTGAAGCAATTAATATTAAAATCTATTTATTTATGACAAAATATATATATAATGCGCACCTGTATCGTCTTCGATAATATTTTATAATATTAATATTAAAAATAATACGAATATTTTTAATACATATATTATAATAACCATAAAAATTTGATAATTTTATTAATGATGTAAGTAATCAAATTAGATTTTCTTTTATTTAGTTAGAGAATACATGGCTGTAGTATGAAAATCTTAATATTATATACTTATACTATATATTGATATATTTGTATATAGGTACACATAAAATATCTATCTATACATATTATAATGTATAAAATATAATACGTACATATATATATATATAATAAAGATATGCTTAAATAAGATGATTTGATTCATTGTGTTGTACTATATATAAGAATAATTCTTATATAAAATCTTAATTGTTATATATATAGTTATTTTTTAGTTGTTGCTGTTATTCATAATACAGTAGTTCTTCTTATGTTAATTATATTCATAAAATTATAATCAAAGAAAATCCGCTAATATATAATTTATTATTTCTCAAGAAATATATTAATATTAAAAGAATATTTTTAAAAAATTATACTCTGCTTATATATATATATATAATTTGTCATTGTGTGTATATGTTAGTGTATAATGGACTATATATATATATATATATAGAAATAAACATTGGCAAATTTTATTATAAATTAGAAACAATTGATACTTTTATAAAATTTTACTATATCTACATAATATATTATATAGTACAAAATATATGTAAAATATATGGTATAAATGCGAGTATGTATAATAATGTATATGTACCTAAAAAGAAATACAATATATAAACAATTAAAGCGGTGGTTTTTATATGTGATATGGAAATAAGTTATTTTCAATTGATATAAATTGGCGGGATTGATTATACAATTTTATAAATTAATCATAATTTTTGATATTGTTGTAATTGTTTATTGTATCCAGCAGTATAACTAAATATTTTTTGCTTGAAAATAAGGATAATATATCTATATAGTGTAAATTATATCATCATCTACAACAACATTATTACAGTCAATTTTTGGCGAAATTATTTCTTATGAACCAATACACCAATTGGTTTGTAAATATAGAGTAAATGATTTTTTCTTTCTACATATAATGACTGATTAGTCCTTATAATGATATTGTTTATCTTTGAATAGAGAACAAATAATAAATCAGCTGAAAAATTGCCAGTATTAAAATAAATATAGAATAATTTCTTATGTAAGAACTATATTAGTGTATTATTTTATAATACAATAACGAATAATGAACCATAATATTATTGAATTACTAGCCATTAAAAATCTCTTCTATGACTGATTGAAAATTGATTATAATTTGTAATTTTATATATAAAAAAAAAAAAAACTGGCAATCCGTTAAAACTATGGCCTGTAATTCAAAAATATGTTAAATCTTAAAAACTGATTTGCCGGAAAATTTACTAATTAGACATTCCAATTTTTTTTTTTTTCATAATATAGTCTACTTTCAACTCGGCCACCACAAAAATATATAGTGATATTTTAATTTGAATTTGTTTTTGAATTATTATAATATAACTCTTGCTTTATGAGATGTCCTTTTTCGAACAATAAAATAAAACATATACAGCAAAAGGACATGTGAAAACTTTTATATAATTGTCTATGTATATAGATATAGCATTGATATTTAGCATTACTTGCACAAATTTGAATAACAATTAAAATAATTCATATACTAATAATGGTATGGTATACAGATTTTCGAAGTGATCGTAGAAGCACAACAGCAACCATTGTTGAATGGTTTACTGGAAAAATAGAAACTATATATTAAACAGAATTATCGTATTTCTTCGTGCATATAAAATTAGAATATTTTTAAAAATTAATAAGATGCAAAGATTATCAATGTCGCAATATAATCCTTTCTATATACTACTCTATATAATTTATCGATTAGTCCATATAAGTATTTTTATATAAAGCTATTAATATTTAATTATCTGCTTTTTCGGATGTGTGTTAAATACGCTCAATCAATTTATCGTTGAATTCCAAAAAAAAAATAAAACATTGATAATATAGAGAAAATATTATATGAATGGAGTAAACGGTATTAGAAAAATTACAATACATATAATCATTTAAATTTTATAATAACACTATGGTATTTATAATGTATGACCTTTTTTATTTATTAAATATACTTCTAATCGGATTTTTTTTTTCTCTCTATCAAAATAAACTAAATAAATATTATTCTATATTTAATTCTTTTTTTTTTTTATTTATATACATTTTTTTTATTTTTATTATTTCTTTTTAAGTGTTTTTATAAAATATAACAATTGAAATTTATAACCCCTAATAATATCCATGTATTATTTATATATATATCGAATCATTCTATATACGCATAAAAATTGATATTTTGTATAAATAACATTTTATATATATATATATATAGTTAGTTGTTATTGAAAATATGTATTTATATATATATTAGTATATGTAACTAATTCTAAAAATGTTCACATTAGTTTATATAAATATTATTTACACTAAACTAAATAAGTCGTTGACAATTGTCTCCATATATATATATATATATGGTACCTATTTGTATATATACTCATACTGATATATACAATATGGCATATTGATTTTAATCCCTAACATAAACATAGCATTTATATACAATTTTGACCATAACAAAATCCTTGTTATAACCTATATAACTAATAACTATCTACAAATTATATATATATAAATATGAAATTTATAAAGTGTATATATACAATATATAAAAAAAGATATATATATATATATATATGTTTCTAAATCCTTCGCACACATATATGAAATTAAAATGTGCACATAATATGGCCGAATAATAGGAACTGAACTTACTTCTAATATAAATAATACATATATTGTAGTTCGTATAAATATAGATGCGGATAAAAATAATATATGCCAATATAGAAAGAAGATGGCTTATTCTTATGGTGAAAAATTGACACATTTTTATTTTTTTCCGTTGCATTTAATCCGGAAGTTTCAATTTTTGTACGATTTTAATATATATACGTGACGACTATAATATTTATATATATATTAATTTTTTAGTTATTTTAAAAGATTTAAAAAGGATATATTGGTGGTATGTATGGTAACATAATATATATAACTTATATTAAGATTAACTAAAAAAATTAATTAATTATTATATATTTATAAATTTGTTGTGTTTATCTTAAATTCTGTCCAAATATCATAATGTTAAGAAAAAGAAAACAGTTATATCCTGTGAATGAAAATCTATAAATGTTGCAAATATTTTTTAAATAATATTTTTTTGGCGCTATTCACCTCTATACGGTTATTTATATTACATAAAAAGAATAATCTATATGTGGTATAATAAATTAGCGCACGTGTTGTTGTTATACCTTAACTATAATATACATATATATATAAAATAAATCCGAAATTGTTATAAATATCTTTTTAATGAATATTATTGTGTTGAATTAACAAACCATTTTTTTGTGGTTTTTTTAAAAAAAAATAAAAAAAAATTTCAAATAAATAAATAAATAATAATAAATAACAGCAGCAGAAGCAGCAGCATCGCACCCATCGCATACAATAAAAATATACATATTTATTTAACTGGCCGACCGACCGACCGACCACAACATTTAACATTTATGATGGTAATGTGTATCTGTAGCTATAGGTATATATGGCTATAGTATTGGGTATAGTAAATAAAATCAATTTATACATTTCTATGATTTATTTATTATTTAATACGTGTATAAATAATAAATATATAATATTTACTAAAAACATGTTTTGTTTTTGTGTCTATATAATAATAATAATAATAATATACTATATTTTTATGTATATGGTATAAATCAAAAATTTATATGGTCCATAATTTTAATATATACTCGGTACATAGATATTTGTAGAGGAAAATAGAGTTGATTGGTATTTTTTTATTTTGAAATACTTTAACTTTTTATATTAATTAATATTATTTTCATTAAAGTATTCAATTTTTATTTACTATAAATAATTTCAACAATTAACTAATGATTGAAAATCTTTGTTCTATTAAAAAATTAATCACCGTCGGAATTTAAATTCTAGATTTTCTCATATATAATACCGTACCGATAATATATTGAAATACTATCTTTAATCGATATTTAACAGATAATCTATTTTTTCATAGATAAATTTCGTTCTTCAATTCTTTATTTTTATTATCTAAAAATTAAGACATTATCTAAAAAATTAATTTTTTACTATTCTGGTCACGAAAAAGTGAATGGATATAATTTTATGTATATATAAATACGAATATATCCGTTTATATCGAGTCCATAAATGATCAATTGTTAATTAAAATATTTCATTGTGGTTTCGAGTAATTTATCTGCTCCTGTTGGAATATCCTTTTTGGTGACTACACACTACAATATTTACATAAAGAAAATTCACACTTTTATGACTAAATTTAATGGAGTCATCAGATGAAGACGCGAGTTGGGCGATACTGTAGGGGTTAAGGAATAGGGGGAAGGCATATCAACCAGTTCGTACGGTTTGATGTTAGGATACGATAAAAATGTTAAACAAGATATTTTAAAGTTGCCACAATCAAAACAATCACATATAATTTAATCAGTTAAAATTTATTTATATCACTTTCCTCTATACAAACACACTTTATTAATATGCGCTGTGCTATAAATGTTATACACATAATTTTTTAAATAATTTTTTTGATTTAATTTAGATTTATAAAATTAAAAAAAAAACAATGATGTTATCCCGCAGTATCCACCCATATAATAATAATAATAATAATAATAATAATTCATTTATATAATTTTATATAAATGTTCGTTCACAGTATACACACTATAATATAGATTTTAATGTTAATTAAATTATTATTTTAATAGATATATTATTATACAATACTATGGTGTTATATTATAATGATGATGATAATGGTATTCATTTATTTTATTTTGAAATAATATACAACATTATGCGCTCGTTAGAATATATGAATGTACTTTCAAATACGCATTTACAAATTTGAAAATCGTAATTTAAATGACTCAATTAACACTATATTTCTGACTGTATGAATATATAAAATAAATGTTTCATATGGTTTTTTTTTTTGTGTCTCTCCATAATAATTATGTATTCGTCGGAAAGAAAAACCAAACTTTTAACAGATTGTATTTTAATATTAAATTTTAAGCTCATCATTTTTTTTTTTTTTTTGTATACATATTAACTTCACTTATAAATTAATGTATTTGAAAAATTGTTTTATTATTTCAGATATATGATAATCGATTTTATTTTAAAATATTGCACAATACGCAGTAATTTTTTTTTCCTTTCATTGATATGGATGTAAAAAGATTTTGGCTGATATATGTATATTAAATTATAAATAATATATACATGAATACACGTCACAATTCCTTTTTCTATACATATACGCGTGTATGTATTTTGTATATTCATGGATTTGTTCATTCATTATTTTGATTGCTTCCATTATACGTTTTTTTTTTGTTTTGCTTTTAATTTAATTTGTTAAGAGTTACAGAGCGAGTTTAAATATTATATGTTATATACTATTAATAATAAAGAATGAATTCTTCATTTAATATATATATATATAATATACCATTACCATATTAATATACTTATTATATTTTTTTCCATCATAATTAACCTTAAACTCAATTTATCAAAATGTCAGAAGTATAAATATGTATATATATATATTGTAACTATCGTATATGTTAATCATATACACATATATTTATATGATATTTTCATGAATTTCATATACAAAACCATGAACATCATAACTTTTGGGTATACACATGCCTTCCACATAATAATATGACATCTTTGTCAAATTTTGTGAAATAACATGATAATTATAATGATAATATACACATAATATGTAGCTATTATATGTTAATAATTTATATATTGAATATAATGATCGATGTATCTACAATATATGCGTCTATGTTTTATTATATAATTATATAACAATATATGGTTTAATGGGAGGTGTAAATATTTTGAATATAATAAAATTGAATCGATTAATTTTTCTATAATATTTGCGTTTTCAATTCAATGTATAGACCGATAACATATTGATTTACGTGTTCAGCAGTGTTTACTTAATATAGAATAATGTCAAAACTAAACCTAAAAATGAATTCAATAGAATATAGGTTTTGTATAGGTTAAAAAAAAATAATAGTTTTATGTATCGGCTCTGTATCGTATTAAAGTTAAAGTCTATATTTATTGTACATACATATAGTGAGCATATATAGTAAAATTTAACAATTTGAATTCAATGTGTATATCAAAAATTTTATTCATCCAATTTTATATATTCATTTATATTTAAATACAAAGATATAGAGTGAACCGAATTCTGCAATGATAAAGATTTATGTGAAATGCATTGACTTAAAATATTTGTACGGTCTTTACATTTTATAAAATTTGACTCTGTGTTCAGTTCATCTATTTGTTATCGAGAGAAACACTTTCCAATACAAGTAATTTTATATACAGATTAACAATTATAAATATATAATATGGCTATGTTATATACACGTGTGACGTATATATAAAGTTGTATATAAGGCCGCTATGTATATTATCTATTGATATCAAATTCATGATGATAAGACATTATAACAGTAATTTACTATTTATTTTACCATGGTTGATTAACATTTTATATACATACGATTATATACGATTATATACCTATGTAATATATAACGAAGAATTTACGATATATATACATGTATTTGTTATATAAATATATGTATATGATGGTAATAAATAAATATATGTATATTGAATAAATATGGCTTCCATCTTCCATAACCACATATTTTTAATATATATATTGTATATTTTCTACAAACAAAAATACTAACACATATATGTATGTGTATATGAATTAATGATAGTAATTGTTTACAATAATGTATATTATTTATAATAATAGTTATATATAATATTTATTAAGATTATAATACTGATAATTTATGTTATTATATACCTATATACCATAGATATATATATATATATATAGCAAGCAAGTATATCTATACAGTTATATGTTATGTTACAAGTACAGGAAGATAATTATTTTATGATTATATATAAATATATGAAATTATGTTGTTTTTTTTTATCATATGTATTTATGTTAATAATATACTTGGGCAGATATACATATACACCTATTCAATGCATATATATGAGAGTGGTTTTAATAAAATCATGTTTTTTTTATTTTGTATATACATCGCAGTGACGGTTCGTGTCTCTTTAGCTGCATATTTTATTGCAAATATATTTATTATATTCGAGTAAGTTTAACACGCTAGAATCGTGGGTATCGTTCGCGACTATACTGAAAACCGCAGCCATATGGTATGATTTTAACACCTAAAAAATTTTAATTTAACAAATCTTCGTATATATATATATATATAGAAATAGAACTAGAATTCAATTTGAAGCACGGCATCAGTTACTGCATACATGACAAAACGTCACTGGTAAATATAGATAGACATATTATATTATATTATTTTAATATAAATAAATACATATTATAAAAAATGTATGTCATTGTATAAATGCGATTGTGCATCTGATAAAATGAATATTATATGTTATATGGATGGATATATAACGAGTATATATGTAGTTTAAATTAAGTAAAATTAAAAAGGTGGAGTTTATGTTTTATATAAAGTTGGCTTATACCTTATATAGATTAATATAAGTCTTACCCATTTATACTATTTTTTAGTATATATACTAAATATATGGTATACAGTTATGAATGTTATATTAACACTACAAGGATAAGATCTATTAAGTTGAATCAAATGTTATTATTAATATTTAAACTACAATATATAAATCTATAAATGGTTCACGCAGTCCGCATGATTAATGAAACCTAATTTACCGAATTATCACTATTTACCACAAAATCAGTGTGATTAATGTGAAAGTGTTTGGATATAGTTAAAGGTGATTTTAAAATAAAATCCTTATATTTATTAAGAATTGTAATTATTATAAATTTGTGACTATTTATTTATATGAGAAACATTGATTTTTATGTCAAAACAGTGTCAATTCATCACATGCCATAAAAATCCTTTTATTATATACATATATAATATTAAATATTCTTTATCTGTGTATTTAATAACTTATTATGTACACATAAGCGCATAAACCATATTTATCTGAATAGAATTTTTCAAAAGAATAATATTTTATACAAATCATCATATATTGTATATATATATATAAAATTCAATAATCCTCCCTAATAATCGGTTTCTATTTATTTCTTTCAATTATCACATAAATAAACATATATACACACAACATGAGGTCTTCATTATCAACTTAAATACCTTTACCTTTATTAAACAGTAATGCCGTGTGTGTATATATACATATTATTTTCTTTGTAAATTATATGGCGAACATATTTTGATATATTTATGGTATATTATTGTTGAAAACAGAAAACCCATGTTATAAAGATATTTAAAAAATTATTATTATAAGGTGAGAAAAAGAATATGTTAATATAATAATTCATAAATATATTATTTGTTTATGTATTCGATATACATATGTAAATTTATTGTATATAATCTTTTTCGAATTACAGATCGAATTTTAAACTCATTTGTCACATCTTATATTATATATTAATAATTTGCATATGATTTAACAATATTTAACAATATAATAAAATATAATATTTATTGCTGCATATATTAGAATAACATACCTGTTTTTTGCAGCTGCAGCACGATCTCGTTGTCGTCGATTTTTAAACCAATTACCAACTTGTGTTGGTGTTAAACCAGTTGCTTGGGCTAATTCACGTTTTTTCGTTGGATTTGGATACGGATCATTTAAATACCATTCTCTAAGTAAACTTCTTGTACGTTCTTTAAAACAATGTGTTTTTTGTTCACCATCCCATATTGTGCGTGGTAATGGAAATTTTTTACGTACACGATATTTATCAACGGGACCTGAAATTGAATTATACCATTCTACAACTTCGATTTATTTTATGTTCATTTCATTTTTTTATTTACCTAATGGTCGTCCACGTAATTTTTCAGCTTCATGATAATGTGCTTCTAACCACATTGCTTGTAATTTACCATGTGAATGCTTTGTAAATTTATGTCGTTCCAATATAGCATATAATTCCCTATATATGGTATAATGTTAATAATTCAAATGATATGCGAGTTTATTGTATAATAATAATAATAATAATAATAATAATAATAATAATAATAATAAATATGATAAATTTAATTAATTTTTATACGATAATTTATGGAATTTATTTACTATTCTAAAAAAATTAATATCTCCACTATAGTAATTCTATATATATAATAACTAAATATTACTGTCTATCTAGTGAGCGATCATCGACTATTTGAATTTATTGATATACTTCGCTGGAACTACTATTCAGAAAATGTAAAAATTTAACAACACTAAAAACCGATTGAAATTAAACTCAAAAATTATTATTCCTTAAAATGTAAGGAAAAAATATACTACAAAGTTTTTGTCATAGCGTTATAGTGTTTAGTTTAAATACATTATAATTTATAAAGAACTGTACTGTGACGGAGATAACCGAAATATTTAAAAAAAATTATTAACATACTTCTTCAACAAATGTATGGTTTTAAAACTCTAATGTAAAATCTAATGATGGATCAAATTTGAACTTTAAAATAACGCTATTATGTGAAACGTTCGATATATACCAAATAAAATAATAATTAGTGACTATAATTATAAATAATGAATAATGTATTTAACATTTGATTTTAATTTTCATTTTTAATATGTAATTCTTATATATTTTTTGTACATTGAATTTTGAAAGAAAATGTTCATATCAAAATTAATGAATTAATCTAATTCAGTATCATGGTGTGGATGTTTTATAAAAATATATAAATCTTTAAATTAATAGCCTCATTCAAAAAATTCACATTTTTTTTTTTAAATTGTATTTATTGGTTTGATAATAATCCACCACCACGTTCAATTACCAAAATTTATATGAGAAATTTTTGCATTTTTAAATTAATACTAAAATTTTTCATTTGGGTTATCATTTACATTTAAAAAAATGAAAATACGAATATCTTAGAAGATATGGTGTTAAACGGTACACAATGATTACCAATGATTATTGCACATTATAGGCTAAGCAGACAAAAACAAAAATAATGCAAATAACTCTATAGACATCTTATAGTTAATTAAATAATTTGCGGCGTAACAAATTGGCATGTTAACTTAAATAAAATATTAAAATCCAGATGATGGATCTTTACGGAATAGTATAAAAACTATTAAATATAATTTATTTTTTTTACAATTTTTACACTACATTTGATTAATTAACTAAATTATTTATAGCTATATAAATATAGTACTGTTTGTTTAAATAATATAAATAAATAGTACAATGTCATTTTAATTGCCGATTATATAAAATAAAAACACTAAATTGTTACAAAAGATAATATTTTTTTTTGCTTATAAGAAAGATCTGGTATATTTTAGATAAATATTAAATTTTTCTCAATAATTACATCCTGTAAGCTATCCGCTGTGAAATTGAACACATTCAATAAGTATTTTTATCCGGTATCATATATATAAATAAGTGAATGCCTTGCCTCATCCTTATCTTACCCGCAGTGGAAATATAATTTTCCAATAAATTATAAAATATTTATTAATCTAAAAATTATATTCAGAAAATATTTCGAAAATTCTATTTTGATTTAAATCGTTTTGACACACTAAAAATTTATTATTATATTTTCACAAATATAACCATAAAATTGATGTTAAATTTAATTTTTAGAAGTTCTTAACTATCCATAGAACTCTTTGAGCCACTAATTTATAAGAGAATTTGTGATTTTAAAACCGCCGCCCTTATTGGTAAATTATACAGCTAGGATATTCGTCTCAAGTAAATTATATACGCAAAATATTCTATCTATATAATTATATATAATAAAAAAAAACAATTAAAACAAACCTAAAATGTCCTGTATGATATGCAACTATTGCTCTAGCCCTTAAAACAGCTTCTGAATTTTCTAATTCTCTAATATTTGGATGGGCAACGGGTAAACTCCATAAAAATCGTGCTAACCGTTCAATATCACCGGATTCTTCTAATGTTTCACAAACAGTTGCAACTTGTGCAGCTGTAAAATTTAATGTTGGTAATGCAAATAATGGACTAGGTGCAAGTATTGGATGTGTTGATGGTGCGGGGGAATTGGTACCCCCCGTCGGCCCAACGGCCATTGAAGGTCGCACCACCGCCAGATTGAATATATTTGGAGCTATTTTGAAGGTTTTATTAGTTTTTTTTTTCTTTTTTCTTTTATTATTGTTAAAGAATTATTATGTATTTTTTAAACACAGAATTTTTTGATCTACTCTTTTTTTTACTATAAATATTTTGTTGGAAAATACTCTTTTTTTTTTTTTTTTTTAATAATCTTCTAAATTCACATAATAATTATAATTTTCTTTAATTTATTTGCACTACATTTCAAAAAGTAAGCACTCTTTTTTTAATCACATATTTTTTATTTTTTTTTTTAATTAAAATTCACAAAACATTTATCGCACAATTTTATAGCTAAAAGAAAATTAACTTAAATCGTAAATGAAAAATTAATTTAAAATGTATTATATCATTTTATGATGAAAACAAAGAAAAAATCAATTTTTTATGAATTAAATTAATATAACTTTTTGTTTTTAATTTATTGTTGTCTTTTATAACGCACATTTTTTTTTTTAAATTATAGAAAATAAAATCCCACACAGAAAAATTTTAATTCAAAATTAAAATAAACAAAAAGTTATAAAAACAAAAAAGAAGTAAAAAAAAAAAAAAAAAACACAAAATAAAAACACACAAACCAAATAAATAAATAAATAAATTAAGTAAATAAATGGTGATCACTTAATAAAGTGTATAAATTACAAATCGCGTGTTATCATTTTCAATACCCGTTTCGTAAGACCGTTCAATGTCTACTGATTTGACTGGTTTTTAGTTGTAATATAAACTCAAAACAGCCTACTTTTATTATTTTTTTTCCTTCTTACCATACATCAGCACATATTATTTAAATTGAAATGTATATCCATCATCGTATACATAAACTTGAATTGATTCCGTATGTATATAATAGCCGTATGTATATATGTATTGTTTATGTATATGGTGATGGTACGTGTATATATTAAAGTATATAGAGTAAACGCCCATATAGAAAAACATAAAATAAAATAAAAAAAAAAATTAAATATTATTAGTATTAGCTTGTTTGAGACTGCCAATCGGATAAAATGAAGGGCGTATGGTTGCCATCTCTTTTTTACTTTTTTCATTTTATTTATACAACAGAAGAAAGAAAAGTGAATTTTTTTTTAGTTTTCATAACATAAATTTTCCAACTCGTTGTGTATATATTCAAACCCTTATGTATAAATGAATACATATACAATAGATTGGGAAAAAAAAGGATAATGAAATGTATATATACGTTAAATACAAAAGGATTATGCGCACTATGAAACATTCCCCTTTTTTATTTTTGTAACATTTCTTAGTACAATTTATGTACACACATTTACATATTTTGTATATATATATACTGTCTATATGCCTTTAATACATAGATCAAATCTCATATATATATATATTTACATACAACAATACAAAGATATTGTGTCATATATCCTGGAAAAAATTTATACTATCATCACCAATGGTTGGTAAATAACAACACTCTATCTTTTTCGCACAGTAATAGATACTATCTAGTTTTTGTATATATATTACCAACATCTGTGGTAGAATTTTAAACTGATGATACCATATATATATATAGATGATGATATATCTACCTTCTGCATATGTACATACACACAGCTATACATATATCATGTATAATATCGTATATAATAATAATGCTGATGCTGGTATATATAGCTATTTGTAGCATATGTACACCTCTATGTTTATAATATTATATGTATATTAATATACGTATATATACAATATATATTCATACATATTATATTATAAACATAGTGTGTGGATATATATGGTATATATTTCTGTATTGGGATGGGATACATAATGTATATATTATATATTTTGTATATACAGTTTGGTTATTTATATATATAATATATATATATTATATATAAAATATAGATATATATAACTGGTCGGAATATAATATTTATAAAAAAAAAAAAAAGAGATTTTTTTTCGTTTTTCAGTTTTTTAGAAGTACGCATATAATATACAACTAAACCATCATCATCAGCATATCTCATACTCTGTATAAAAGTGTATCCATAATGTATATAGATAGATATAGAATATGAAAACGATGATGTGAATGAGAATAATAATAATAATAATAATAATAATAATATAAATAATATTATATAATATGTATTATATAAATAAGTAAATACTACACCTATATATATATATAATAAAAGAATTGTTAAAATATTGGATTTGGATTTTAGTATTTTTGGTGGTGCGGTGCGGTTTTATTGATTGGTAAATTCTCTTATTACATTAATTTCTTTTTTCAAAAAGTATCTACAAAATAACAAAAAAAAAATTTTTACTTCAATTAAATTATAAACATTCTTTTATATTTATTATTATTTAATTTTTATTTATATACAATCCGATTATATATAAATATATATATATATGACACAATCATGTCATCATATAATAAAAAATATTATATAATATATATAACAATTTATTATATATACCATTAATTTGTTATGTACAAAGAAAATAATTTTAAAAGTGTATAATGCTTTTATTATATTAGAAACTTTATTAAAAGTATTACAATTTATTTATAATGAAAAACATAAAAGTTGTGAGATATACTACTATTTTAAAACACCAGATGATTAATGGTTGAATATATAATTTAACCAACAATTGTTTTACAAATATTTAATTCGTATCAACATTTTATCACATACACAAAATTAAAAGGATTTCTGTAGAAAAATTTTATGGGGTCACATACTAAATTTTCCAGAAAATCACCTATTTTATTTATTCAAAATTAAATAAAATTCTAATTCAAATCACCGAAGAAATTCTAAAATAACACAGTTAATTTTTTTTTCCGAAAAATTATGAAAAAAATACGTACTGTTGAATTTTTAAAATCTGTAATAATCGGTATTTTTTTGGTGCAAAAATTTAAATTTTAATAGATACAATTTTCCGGAAAATTTATAGTTTTATAAATTTATGTATAGTAATATTTTCCTGTTAAATAAATTAATATGATCGGATAATAAAAAAATGTATATGGATGACATATTGAGAATATTTTTTCATCTCCATATATATTATAATATAGAATAAAAACGAATATTTATTAAAAAAAAAAAACTATATAATTCTAACAAATGAATAATGTGCTTCCGAGATTTTTATCCGCATTCAACTCGTATATGTATATTAAATTGAATATAATAAATTGAAATTGTATATATATATCTTTTATTTATTTAATTTAATATTCTTAATGCATAAATGTATTTGCGTAAATACCAAAATATATATAGACTTCATTAATTCATTGTTATATTTTTCTTATTATATAAAATACGATGAGTTAACGACGACTACTATATGGAGTACATTAAAAAAATATGTAATATGTACCATATATCTTTATTATTATGAACTTATATATAATTTATGTAAATTTTATAGATATACTCCAAATATATAGAAAAATAGGAATATACAATACCATGAAGATGTTGTAAAATTTTCAATTACTTTAATATCCCGTATATAATATATGCATCGTTATACAAATGAATATGTCTCTTATGTATTTTTACAAATATTTATAATATAAATACATATGAATGTGTATATATATATATATATATTGTATATATAAATCCATATATCTAACAGCTAAAGTTCCATTTACCAGATTTATCTAAGTTCCAAAAAGTTTTCTTTAAAATTGTATCAGTATATATATTGTAATATATATATATACGTCTGCTAGTATATATATATATATATATATTAATATTATCTATATCTACAGTGGTGACAAATTTAATATATACAACATTTGTGTGTACACAAATGTATGAAAACAAATTGGAAATATTTTTATGTCTCTTACATTTTCATATTCACGGACATGTGATTACAAAAACATTAATATATACAGACGATTTTGACGAATAATATATAATTAATAATTTTGAAGCACATATTATCTTAAAAATTATAAAAGATTTATGATAGAATTTGATAGGCAATAAAAATTCTCATATATTTTTGAAAAACAACCACTTTTCTTTAAAATAAAAACAACATGGTGTGTATGTTGGTTTTTTGGTCAATAAAATATAATTGTATCCTATATTAACAGCTGAATAACAATTTGTTTATATAAAAATGCTAAATCAAATTTATGTCAGTGTTGCTTTTTTTTTTTTTTTTGTTAATACAAGACTGCAGCAATACAATTCCAACACGTGAAATGGCATTGAAAATGTATACGAAAAGACAGATTATTTATTATATAGCAATTAGTATCAACAAAGATGCTGCTATCATGTAACTATAATATATATAGAGTAACTTATATTGTTGATAATAATGTCATATATTTGTCACGACAACTTTTCATTATTATATTTGCTTTGATGGTTGATTTTTTTAAATAAATAATAATACAATAAATATATATATAATAAATTAAATGTTATATAAAATAAAATTAAATTAAATTAATGAAATAATTCTGAATATTATAATAATACTGAGAAAATTAGCTAAATGCTAATAAATATAAAGTAATAAGTTAATCTGTAGTGTAGAACCGAACTCACAACTTTCGAAATTAAATTGGACATTAAAATTTCCATATAACATCAAATCATATTTTATATAGTTCATCATTGTACTGCGAAAAGTATAAATTTAGATATTTTTTTTTATATACACATATAACAACATAACGTAAAATGTACTTTGTTATATATATATATATATTCAATTTGAATTGGAATAAGAAATACCGAGATTCATATTTTATATATATGTGAGGAAAGAATTGGGGGTTTGTGCTTAATATTATATAGAAGATCTTTTCACTGTAATATATATATTGTGTATACGAGTATATATATATATATATATATATTATTGTATATGCGTTAAGATATAAACCACACATAAAATCTTATAGATCTTCTTAAAAAAATAAAGTTATATACATTATATACATAACCTTATATATATGTGATATTTTTACAAGTATATATATTTATATTCTGTCTCTTATATATATATATATATATAAGTATATAAGTAAGTATATTTTATATATTATTATATTACAAATTCAATATGTATACATTATTTTGATAAAGTTTTCTATATATACGGATAAATATAGATATTATATACTTACACATACATATATATTTTTATGTTATTGTTATTTACAGACTGACACGTATATATATATATATATATTTAAGATATGGAATGGTATCTATCTACTTCTTCGTATCTCATACCATTTTCGTCTTAATGGAAAAGCTTTTTATTTATATTATTTATGTACCAATATTATATTGTATATATTCATATATATAACTTGTTTGTACATGTGTTGAAAGGTGATTTTTTGACATGCGCGCATCACAATATAAAAGCAATGAATTTTTCTTACCTTTTTATTTTGGTTTTCTTCTGGTTTTTTTTTTATATTTCTTATACATAAGTATATAAATTTCATTTTATAGAATAATTTTAAATTTTCCTCTTGCGGTTTTATATATATACGCGCGAGTCATTATATACTCGCATTTATAATATATTTACACATATATTTTGCAGAGTGCAGAAAGAAATACATATTTAGTATTTTATATAATATAGAATAGTATATAATATACTCATATTTCATATATAAGACAGGTAATAAGAGGTTCTTTGTCATCTTTATTTCATTTTAGAATATAACTTTTTTATTTTGCTTCTATATATCAATTGTGTGTGTTTGTTTCGTTTCGTTTCGTTTTTTTTTCTTCTTACATTTTTGTAATAAATGTTATTGTTGCTGTTATTCGTATATTATACTTCTTCTGGTTCGTTTCTTTCTTTTTCCTTTTTTTCTTTTTTTTTTTGATTTTAAATTGATATGATTTGGATTTAAATAATGAATATATTATTTTAAAAAATAATTGTTATTACAGTCTCATTATATTTGTACGTCGTTGTATTAGAGTTTTGGGGGTAATAGCTATAATCAAACAGCACCACTTTTCGTCTATCACTATATAAATAAGTATGTATGGATACTGTAATATGTTATTCTAACAAATATACAATTACAATATATGTGTTAATGCGTGTTTAACTAAATGTAATTTAAATTTTATTCAACAACTGTATATATTCATATAACTTGGTATTCAGACGCGCGTAACTAATCTGCACATAACATCTATAATTGTGGCATCTATAACAAACAGATTTCTTTGACTATATGTGTATAATAGCACTATTTCAATTTAATGAAAATATGGTAGGCGGTAACTCAACGCAGATACTTTTACTTACATTGCTGCTTTATTTATTTATGAAAATTATATAATATATAAATGAAAATTTTTCAAACCATGCATTTCTCACTCGTAAACGTTTTACCTTTTTTTCTTTTTCTCGACAAACACAATACATCAAATCACACATCACACCAATTTGTCGGTGTCTGAACTCCCCGTCATACATAATTTCAAATATATTGTATATAAACAAATAGATTATAAACACAATTTTTAAATATGTCATTTCAATTTTAATATTTGTATATATAAATATGTTACATCCGTATGCATATATTTTATTATATATAGAAACAGATGATAGTTGATAGATAATTGATACAAAACCGTCAAACCAAATGTTAGCTTACTATGTGGTACATGTGGAATATAGGTACTAATAATGAAACAAAAAAATAATTAAATAAACAAATCTTAATTAATAATGATAATAATAATAATAATAATAATATGTAATAATTTTCTATATATAAAAGTTTATAAAAGGAGTATAAAAACGAGTGTATCTAATTATCTATATATATATACAGTCGCGTACATAACTATACATTATTAAACATTTATTATGATTTGTTTTCATTAAAGCTTTTATATATTATTATTATTATTATTATTATTATTATTAATATAATAATCATTGTATTATATTGAATCCCCTATACATTATAATATTGTTCATTTTTTATACTTGCATATATGCCTATGAACACATCATCCAGTACAGTAAATACACACATTATACCCGTAATAAAATGTATTATTGATGCATATTAATTTTTATGTATACATTTTATGTATATACAAAAAAAAAAAAAAATCAACCATATTTTAAGTCTGGCTTAGATTATGTTATGCTTTTTATACTTACGTATATGGTATATATAAAATAAAATATATTTTATATTGTATAGTTGTTATGTTAAGGTTCATGTCGGAAATTTGATATCCTGCGATATTCAATTTATAAAAAGTAAATTTATATATATATAACATCATATATTTTATATATATAATATATAGAGATATATATATAATATATAGAGATATATATATAATATAGATATATACACATAATATATATATATTTATATAATTATATAATATTAAAATATAATAATAATAATACAATAACAAATTGAAAGATAAATGGAAATGAAAATTTATATTATAATAGAAAATCTTCTATATATACTATATTTTCTATATACATAATGTGGATGTGTGAGTTTCCAGTATTTATATTTATACAATTTTATAATCTATTTTATATATACCATATATATATATAGTTCTATATGTAATAATATATATTGTCGGATGTATATATAAAATTTATTATAATCTTAATTACATGTACTCGTATATATAATATTAGTATATAAACTATATATTGTATATATATTAAATGTTAATATAACGTTTTATTATTTATAAACCTACAAACCAGAGAGAATATGATACAGGATTTATATTTATTTATATGCCGAACTATATTAAAAATAATAATAATAAATTTTCTCCTCTATCTCATTTAATTGTTTAATTAATTCGTTGTTTATTTTATTTTGTTGTTATCATTAACTATATATATTTATTCTATTATTTAAACATAGAATAAAATTATTTTAGCATTTTTATGTGTTATAGTTTCCTTGTTTTTTTATTTTAAATCCAAATTAACCACATTAATTTAATTATAATTTATATATAATTTTAAAATAAATCTTAATTTATATGGTGTAAAATTTATTCAAATAAATTAAATCGCAGAATTACTTTATTCACATAACAAATCTGTAATTTACAATTTCAGCAGAAAAATTTGAAAAAATTCGTAGTTTCCACTCGTTTGCATATGTAAAATTATTCTGCATTAATAAAATCAAAATTATTGAATGTTTCTATTTACATTTTTAATAATATTTCAATATACCAATTTGTAATTTGTAAATTGTATTTAACACATGAATTCGCATCGAACAATGCATCATATGATTTTTTGGATTCACCATAAAATTTTACAATCAAATTGTTAAGTTATAATCGAAAGAAAAAGATAGCCGAAGAAATCTGTAAATTTTACTATTTTCAGTATATAGAAACAAGTATGTGGTAAATGTGTGAACGCAAAACAATTACAAAATCTTCTGTACATGAAATTGTATTACAAAATTGAGTTAAATATAAACTATAAATTATAAAAGATAAAATTTATTTTATGTGTGTAAAAAATCATTAATATATGTGTTTCCATAATATTAACATAACATATATTTTTGAAACATATATAGGTATACACATACATTATATTTTACTGACATACAAATTTGTAAATATTTATTATATTTAAATATATATATAACTTTTTAAGACTTGACTTCGCTTTACCCCACATTATTTATATACAACAATTCAAATAAAAACTATTCAATTATGGTAACCATAGGTAAAATTAGACTATACTGTTTTGATATAGAATAATTCTTTATTGTATAACTTTTTATTTTACTCCATTGTATATATAAACAATATTGTTCTTTATTTATTTATTAATGTTTCTGAATACCATTCTTTACATAGTTAAATTCCTCAACATTGTTAATATATGATGTATAGCAATTTAACAAATATGTCTGCAATTTTTATATATGGTAAATAAGGCGATAATATAGCTCCCCGATATTGTTTTGTAACAGATGTTGTTATAAATAAGCTTCACTGCTGGAAACAATGAATCGATCTATATTATATAAATAACTAGATATTTAAACATATTGATTAAATACTGTGACTTATTGAAAATAATTTAAATTATCCTAATGCCTAAATTAGATTTTCTGTAATGTTTAAACATTTTATTTTATAAATAATAATTTGTTATATGATTTTTTGTAAATTTTTCTGTATAACAATTCAATTTATTTTGCGGTCTCACAAAGAATATCATCTATATTCTTATATATAATTTTATTTTCTTATATATACTTTGTAACCGATTTATTAACATTTCTCAGGATGGCGGAATGAGTTGGGTACAATTTTCTCACGAGTCTATTATTCCTGATTTACTATAAGAATCCATATATAAATTTAGGAATTTAAATTAACAACAGTTGTACGGAGTATTATCATACAGATTTATGTTAGTAGTAGCTTTTTTTCTAGAAATTAAGTTAAGGAAAATAAAAAAAAATTGGTATATAATACAAAAAATCACATACAACCTCATTTTCCACTAGCCAAAAATACTTAAATATCTTATTTATTATACGGTGAATTTACCATTTACATATGATTTTATATTATTATAACATTTATCTGCATTTGTCAATATGGAGTCCCCTCGTTTTGTCTGACACTATGTAGAACAAAACTAATGATAAGAATTAAATAAAAATAATTATTTTTTTTTCCAAAAATTATTTAAAAGTGGCGCTTGACATGATGTTTGCCATCTGTTATTATAATATGAAACTAAATACATATGGTATACATATATATAATAGATATACTTAACATATATATAAAATTTCATATACATATATATAATTTATATTATAAATAAATGTAAATTTTTATTTGTACATTTTGGAAGTTGTTGTTGATGTTGAGAACATTATTTTAAATATAATATCCATTATTAATATTATATTATATTTTAGTTATATGTATACCCAATATATAAAGAAATATTATTATATGTATAATAGGCAAGAGTTTTCGGCGCCATACATCCGACATATTCTTTATATTTTTTTCTTTTTCTTCCTCATCTTATATAATATGTGAGTATGTGGATATGTGTGTTTTTAGTAGAATAGAATTGTAGATGAACATAATAATACATTTATAATTTATTTTTATTTAAATATATATTTACTATATACTTATTATATATAAGTTAACATATAATATATATATAGGAACAAAATCACGTATAGTTCAAAAAGGTTGTTCTTTTTTTTTTTTTGTTTTTCATTTTGATTTGTCTCCTTTTTCACAAAATAGTGCTTTGCTTATACATACACTGTACTGTGTACACACACACACACGCATTCAATACACACATTTTTAGTTGAAGTGATTTTGAAATAAAGTTAATTCATTCAAAAATATATTATTTAATATAATAAGAAATTATTTGTGTATTGATATAAATTTTAAAACATGGTATATACACGATACGCCAACACAACACACTATGAATTTGTAATATTGTATATATAGGTATAAGTTTGTTGTAAGAGATAAAACAAGATGGTTAACTTTATGAATATACATATATTTACTATATTATATAGAACATGTATTTATAAATACTGGCATTTTAGAAAACGGCTGATAAATATCTAATATAAACATATATGGTGAATGGTGAAGGGAAAACAATTATATTATCTGCGTAATTTTAATATGAGATCCGTATTAATATAATATTCATTAGTATATTATAAAATTTTACTTAATGTGAAAAATAATTGAGAATTCTTTTAATTTAAAAAAAAAAAAAGCTCTATAGGAAATATTTACATTTTGTTTTTTTTTTCGCAAATTAAAACCTTTGAAATCTGCACATAATTGGAATGATCTATTTAAACAAAAAATATATATACTTTTACATATATGGTAATAATAGTCAATCAGCTACGTATTTGATGAACTGCGAATATTTACAATATTTCCAATAGATTGATTATCACATACCCGATTTTCTTATATGTTTGAAACATTTAATGATAATTTCTAAAGTTTTGTGAAAGCCAGTGAAAATAATTCACTCTTGCCTATATATAGCACTTGTGCTAGCTCCAAATGTTCAATCATAAAAACGAACTATTATGTATCCTTTTCTATAATTCTATATCAAACGATTACAATATGATATATATATATATAATTAAAATTGTTACAATGTATACGAGAAATCTCTTAACACATATACTATATTTTACAAAATTTATAAAACAATTACGATATTTAAAAAAATATAATAACAAATAATTTGAAACAAACGTTTGTTAATTGTGTATTTTAAATCTTTATTTTTGATTGTTTATTTATTTTATAAATATACTTTCTTTTTATAAATGACACATTGACATATAAAAGACAAACATCTTCTTTAATTTATTTGTTAATTTTTATTTTTCATTTTGTTTTTATTTCTCTTATTTATTTATTTATTTATTTATTTATTTATTTTTATTTTTTTTCTGAAAACCAAAAGTAGAAAAAAAAAGGAGACCTTTTAAAATTGACATTTTGTCTATTATATACGTATATAATTATATAAGAATGGTAAAAATAAACTGTGAAGAAATATATTATTTGATTTGAATGTATATTGCTGGATGGTACATAGAGAATACTTACAACTTTTTGATAAACGTTGCTGATTAAATAAATGGTGCTATTATTACTTATAATAGTATATAGTTGAGTTCGATCAGTTCTATATTAATATAATTTTTACTCTTTAGCATATATATGTACTGTACAATCGAGTACAAAGCTATATATATATCGCGAATAGGATTGTAATATATCAATAGTAAAAAATAGTTTGTAATGTTCGATCCAATAATGAAATATTTCATTAAAAAGTTAAGAATCTGTATCGAAAATATAGATGTGTCAAGATTATTGTCCACAAATTCATATATAGAATTGCAAACAATTGATCGCCTATTGAATTTGAAGTAACAATTAATATAATATTGATACATACACACAAAAAAATAAATGCGATTTATAAGTATAAACGTATACAAATTTAAGTATTTTAATGCTTCGTATGGCGCCTAGTAATACACATACGCAACTTCAGCATTCGCTGCTTGATTTAACAAAACTTCAATCGTGCTTGAATTTAGCACTGCATGCTTGATATGAACAGAAAAAATACTTGGACTTATTAATTGAATTAAGCATTACATGCTTGATTTGAATGTAAAATATACTTAAAATCGTCATTGCTTCGAGCATTTAATGCTTGAAATGGACAATAAATTGCTTTGATTTAGTGCATGAAATAAGTATTTAATGCTTTATTTTAGCAAAAAAATATAACAACGTGCTCGGCTAGTGCTTGATATTAATAACAGAATGCTTAACCTTATTACTTGAATTAGGTATTAATTGGTTAATATTAATAAAACTATACTTTCTTGATGCTTGAGAATTAAATGCTTATTATAGACACAAAATGCTTTAATGTTTAAAATCAGAGGTGGATTTTTATAAAAAAATTACAAAAAGTACTAAAATGAGAAAAATACGTATAAACCAATGATACTATAAACCAGAAACACATCTTTATCATCATAATAATCGTATTAATCATAATAAATATAAATAAAATAATAATTAAATATATAAATTTATAAACTAAAATATATTTCAAATTAAATATTACATATACGAAATTATAATTTTATTAAATTAAATGTTGTGTATTTATATTATTATATTATTAAAAATATTTTTTTCTGAATACTGTCTTTTTATCTGGTAATGTGTAACAATGAATAGGCGGAGTTGTAATTTTAGCAATATCTACTATAGAAAAATTTTCATATTTCTTCCCAACTATAAACGATCGTGAGTGGTCATCAAACATTTTTACTTCGAAGTGTTGCAAAACTAAATAAACTTGTTCTAAGTCGGAAATGCAATCTGCTATTTTATATAAGATATCATCTTCAAACAGATTAAGAAAGTAATTATGTTTGTATACTTTTCCTTTATATTCTACATGATTTTGAGAATATAATAATTTTGAACAGTCCCTGAAATCATTCACTATTAAAGAATTAAAATAATACAATTGGTTTAAACATTTCAATTTGTTTGCGGTTTTAAAATCAAAATTAATTTCATTTTTTAACATACTATCATTACAAATTAACTGTGAGAATTTCAACGCACATTTAATAGATAAAGTCAGAGGTACATTTCGTCTAGAATTAGTGTTTTGAGCATATCTAATTTCTTGGTGTTTGGATTCAAATCTAATTTCGGTGAATGATGATTAAATAATGGTTCAATTTAAACAGAATCTGAGCAATGTTTCTTTTTTAAATGTTTAGTATATGATTTTAGTAATGTAAATGTTTGCGGACAACCACTCACTATACACTCATATTTTTCTATACGATTTCCATGAACGTATTTTAAATGATTTATATAATAATCTATTGAAGAAAATGCATTATCACATTTACAACACGAATACATATTAAATTAATATATTTTTCAAACGAAATAGGGCACTTTTATGTTAGTGAGAAATATGTAGCATAATATTTTAAAAAGTTAAATTGATTTTGGATCACTAGTATAAAAATGAATAATTGCTATCAAATATGTTTCAATTTTATAAAGAGAAACTAATAACTTAATTTAAACACAAATTAATATTTATCTTAAACCTAACTTAGTATATGTATACACTTAGATAAAAATAAAAATAATACACTATTTTTTTTATTTAAATACAATGGCAACAATAAATTCGATGTATGATTTGCATTATTTTTATTTTTATGTACATGCATGTGTATGTTTATGTATGAGATTATATTTACTTATTATTATTTAATAGTATTTAAACGTGATATAAAATTAGTTATTGAGGGAGTATTAAAATCAAAGGAAGTGGTCGTTTCGTAGAAATAAATTTGTATAAATGTCCAAATTTGTTGACATTCTTTTGTATATTCTAAGTTAAATATTTGAAAAATTTTATAGCAAAAATCTAATGCTCTTAAATAATTTGGACATTTTACATATTCAGTACCGAAATAAACAAAAATTGCAGTTATGTCGCCGATGTTTTCACCTATGATTATTATAAAAGGCTGTAGATTGATTTTTCTTACTATACAATTTTCTTGTTTTTTTTTTATAATTCTATCCAAATCATTAATACAGTTTAAATGAATTGTCATACTTTCTTGGCTATCATTTATTGATGCTTTCCATTGAGTTAACTTTTTGTTCTCCTTGTCATTTAATTGTATTCGTATAGTTGGTTTTAAAAATGCGTGTAATAAATATAGTATTATGTAGTCTCTTGTATCTAAAAAGAAAAAAATACGTAACTTTGAAACTACAATTAAATTAATAAAATATTCAAGATGTCAATGATCTTACTTTCTTCTTTAAATCGATTTTCAATCCATAAATTTTTAAAAGTAATATTTTTTAAGTCCGAATCATATATAATATTTGACCAATTTTATTAATAAATGATCCCCACTTCATAAATAACTTTTGTTCTTTATTAGGATGTAAATACGTAAAGTCTATCTCAATCTAATAAAATATCACATATTATCAAAACAAAAATATAAAATATAATATATGTATATGCAATACTTACAAAATCCGATACGTTGGTGCCTTTTAATAACGGCCAATCTGTAAACAATTGGTTTAAATTTTTAGCATTAAATTCTTTATGTCTGGGTTTGTTAATTTTTCTGTATAATTGCGACACCTCTTCCCAAGGTTTGTCTTTGTGGTAATATCGCAATTTTAATTTTATTTCCTCGTATTCTTTGTAATCTGAATCACTAATGTCAATTTCATCGGATTGTATCTCCACATTTTTGTTAATGTTACTTAGTGTTGAGGGCAAACTTTTTGTGGTAGTTGATTTTAGAGATTTGTTTATGACACCTAATGTTCTTAGGCGTCGAACTTTGTTCCGCCACTTGTTATATAGCAACCCATTAGGTTGACGATTCTTTTGATGGGCACTATAATATGTCTCCTAAAACGGTAATAGTAAATAAATATATAATGTTATAAGGAATCTAATTAGTAAATACTTTTTTTTCTGTTGGAAAGAGCTTTTCGATTTCCATTGAATAGAACTCAAAGTCCGCAGGACGCATTGCAGTATTATTTGAAAGGAAATGTTCCATAATTGTATCTATGATGTCAAGTTTATAAATCTCTAATAGATGTTGTTCAGTATCATAATATCTTAAAATGTTACGCCCTTTTCTATTATTTTTAGCATTATCTTTAATTCCTAAACCATGAAGAAAGTAAGATATTAATTTGCCATAAAAAGTGAAAATATTAGATATATGCAATTTAAACTGAACTTACAACTACAGTCATAACTGTATTTGGATCAATCATATCATGTTGCAAAATATTATTTACATCAGTTTTGGATTGTTCCTTTAAAATATATATAGAGTATTATTTAAAAAACAGTTATAACTTTCCAATTAAATCATGTTTTACCTCTGAGCATTCCAAATGCTGCCGCCATTTCAAAAGTGCACTTCTAAATTCTATTCTCTCGTTCAATTTTTCCAATGGGAAAATTTCATTTAGTGAACATTTTGATTTTGATTGCCCACATTTGGTTCATAAGAAGTTTCCATTAATAAATTATAGTTTATACTTGTATATTCATTATTTAATTCGTCATTCTTATCGTTGCAATCCATTTTATAATATATTAGAATGATATGTACACAGACAGATTCGTACTAAAAATAATAGTCAAAAAAAATAGATGGAGAAATAGTTTCTTGATCTAAAAATATGTGGAATTTTTTTCTATCCAATTTTCAACGTACTTTCGCTTACCTGTGTGCTCACAATTATAATGGGTGCATATGTATTGAATTATATATCTTGTCGTTATTCTTTCGGCAATATTTTCAACTGGAAATAATGTGCGTAAATGTTCCTCGGTTACTGATGTTAAATTTTTACAGTTTGTTCTATAGGTCAATAACAATTATTTATTTTATTTAAATAATAAGAATTTATTTTAATTAATTTATTCTATTTTTAAATCTTTTTATTACATTATCAACAGACAAAATATTACAGAAAAATATAAGCAACTGCGGTTTGCTTATATAGCAAAATATGGTATTGTTCAGCTATTTCTAAAAAACCACACAGTCCAAAGTACAATCAAATTACTGCGTAATTCATAAATCGTACAAATTGCGTAGGTAAAGTTGCTTATATTTTTCTGTAATATTTTGTCTATTGACAATAAAATAAAGAAATTTAAAATAATGAAATAAAGAAATTTAAAATAAAGAAATAAAGAAATTTAAAAATAGAATAAATTAATTAAAATAAATTAAATAAATAATTGTTATAAATCTATCGAACAATAATTATAACTTATTATATCGGAATTATTGTAATTTCTTTTTTATTATTTTTTATACGCGCACATTACACAATTTTACTCACTTTTTCACTTGTATTATTAAATATATTGTATATATTATATAATCATTTTTTTAGTTTATTTTATACGTTTTTTATAATATATTTTGCAATTGAAATATTAAAATAAATATAACTTATTATATCGGAATTATTTTAACGATTTTTTTTATACAATCACGCGCAAAACATAAATTTCACACATTATATTCACTTGAATTTTTGATTTGACTGAAACGTTAAACTATCTCTAATAATATATTTTTAAACATAATATTGAAAACGTGTAGATTCCTGTATGAGCCAATAAAAAATAAGAAAGAAAGAGAAATCATTAATTTAGTGTATAAATGGTACACTTGCGTTCTGCTAATATTTAGTTTAAGCACGAAAATGCTGGAATTGAGTATTAAATACTTATTGTCAAGCATTCAAATACTTGAATCTAGTATAATTATACTCACATTATATTTGAACCTTATTTAATGGTTGATTCAAGTATAAAAAGGCTTAAGTTTACTAATTTATATTCAAGCAATATAATACTCATAGCACATAGCGTACTTAACGTAAAAATTATTTTTCAAAAATTTAAATGCTAAATTTAAGTAATAAACGTATGAATGAAGTAAATATATGCTTTAATTGAGAATTTTTACCCGTGCTTGATTTGGACATCGAATTCCGATTCCGTTGCTTGAAAAATTTTTTTGCGTGTATGAATATATAACACAATTTTCTATGATCTGATACAATGAACACTTTCGCATTATTTTTCACATCAAAATCTATATATTTACAAGTATTTGTCACCATATGCCTTGATGAGCGATTCACCTGGCGGCTATCTAACTTCTGTATATATTTTATTAATAATACAGTCGGTTGGGTATATGCTTGGAAGTATTTAACAATTCACCTTATTATATATAAATATATATATTGTTAAAATGAATATTGATTATAAATCATCCCGGAAAATTTCTAAATTGTGCAAATATGTACAGGCAGAGTAAATTTGTTTTAATTTTTCAATAACATGACTTTTGTAACCGTTTTTGTATATTTATAATTTATAAAACAATCAATCAATTATTTATATTTATTTATTTTTCATTTAATTTGAATTATATAAAAAAAAAGCAATCACATGTCACTTCACATAGACATTGTAATTTATTGAATTGATATCGTATATATAGAATTATAAATATATGTATCAGTTAATGATCCTTTTGTTTGCATATAATACTTTATACTACGAGTATATTTAATACACAGTATATATATAAGGCCAATTTTCAGTTATTTTATATACATATTTTAAATTAATCCTGTATTTGTTTTGACTTAAAAAAAAAAAAAAGAAAAAAAAATCTAGAAAGGATTCAATAAGGAGGGTGTATTATTTATATTATTTTTATTTAGGATTTAATCAATCGGAAAATTATTATTACAAAATATTAATTCAACTGTACACATATATTTTATATATTTTCGTATATATATAAATAGTATTTATTTAAATTTTAATATAAATTTATTCGTATAATTCACGCGCGTATACCGTATACATGCAGCAGCACTTTTCACTATTTTCACCGCAGGGTATATAAATGAATATATATTATTTACACATTGTACAATATAATTCTATAAATTTTGAATGAGTTTTTAAAATTTGAAAAAAAAAATGATATTTTATTATAACAATTCAATATCAATTTTTTTTTTCTTTCTTTTTCCTATTTTCAAACAACAAAACAAAATTTCATATACTAATTTATAATACTATATTATATAGTAATATACTACCTACAATAATAAATAAATGGAATTTAGAGAGGTATATTGTCGTGCAAAATAAACGTATTGTATATATATATATTTAATATCAAAATTATGCAAGTGGAAAAATTGGAAATGTAGACAAAAATTGTATATCATTATTTTTTTTTTTTTTATTATTATAACAGTTCGCATTAAATATGTAGCTATATAATTTTTGTAATAAAACATATCACTTATACACTATAGTATTATCCGTTTTTGGGCTGCTGTTTATGACTGTAACGTTGAATCGAATGTGATACTCGTAAAATTTTATTTTTTGTTTTTAAATAATAAAATTTATATTATTAATATTAAATATAAGGATATAAGTGACTGACCGATAACCATACACGAACATAAATATGCGAAAGCTATATATAAATATAATGAATTAATTAAAAGCATAAAAAAATATATAAACATTTCAGCCTCCACATACTGTAATATTATGAAAAACAAAAAATCTATCAGTATTATCATGAATACATAGAAAACACTCCCATATAGATATCCTGTTGCATAATGATAATATTCCCGAAGCAGAGAGTACGTGAAATTATATGACAATGCACTTTTTTCATTGCTAATAAATTTGTTCTTAATTTTGCAGCATTTAATATAATACGCTGCATAACATTTTTCCTGATAAATAATAATGTATATTTTTCTATAAATAATATAGTACATATGAATATTACACTCCATGTCTGGAGATCCGAAATAAACAATTGCTAATTTGTGTTGACTTTTATTTTTATTTGTTTGTGTGTATAGTGATGGACACATATTTCAGTAACAACTAAGCAAAAATGTATCTATGGATTACGTCTGAAAACTGTGTTTCAATAAAATAGAGTGCTAAGAAGTTGTCAGACGATTTCATAATTATATTGTTACAAATCGTACATAATATATATACAATGTTGTTTTCAATGGAGCAAATATTTTCAAAGTTTTATCGCAAAGTTATATCGATGAGCCTTTCAAAAATTGAATCGAATTTCAGAGGTATTTCCAATTCTTTTTTTTTTTACATACAATTAAAAGTTAATTTAATTAAATAATGATTACCTATATCTATCTTACGAGTTCCGACAAAGAAATGACATGAAATTTTGACAGTAGTATCGTTGTAATGCCATTGTATTTTTAAAAAATATGATTATTTTATTTATGCGATGTGTCGTATACAATATCGGAAAAATGGAAATATGTTTTCCATATGGGAATTTAAGTACGTAATATATAAATATAATATCAAATATATAATTTTTGTAGATGCTTGTACTTTCTTTAATCATTATTCATCTCATCATAACATTTTTAATAACTTCTATAAACATTAATGTTTTATATTTTAATAAATATTCAAAACACAAATATACATAATACGAAGAACATCATTTCGCATTAAAAATTATAATTTTTATATGTTATTTTTAATATTATCAGTATATATGTGTATAGTCGAGTAATTCAGTAATTAAGGAATATATATTATATATTCCAATGTATATATGTACACCACGATTAGTATATAATGTACATATTTAATATATATGATAAAACTTATTAATTATTATTTTAATTTATGACTTATATACTTGGTGTATTAGTATTTATTTTATCATATCAGAAGTTGTTGTAAAGTAAAATTCCCATATATATATATCTTATATACCATATATATTTATATACAGTAACATAATAAGAAATATATAGATGTTGTTAAAATTATGTAATATACTAAAAAGTATAGAAGAAAAGTTTTCTTACATAGTACGTATAAGTAGCTTATAAATGGAAAAGAAAAAAATTAGGCTGTCTCATATTTTACTTATTATTATTCTTAATATAATATTAATTCATGAATGATGGAGTTATATGTATTTATGCGCAATATAATAATTATATGATACAGAGTGTTGTTGTAAGTATGGTCCATATAATGTATAAGGTGGGTGAGTGTATATATATATATATATTATGGTTTAACAGAGTCTTTTTAAACCCATCTCCGATAATTTGTTGATACTATTGTTAAAAAAAAAAAGCTTTGTCGATTGATCGTGTGATCATATTATAATAGTCACTGAAATGATGATCATAACATGTATATACAAAAAATTTTGAATTTCAAATTGTGGCTCCATATAATTTAGAAAAAAAAAACTATATACGACGTCTTTTAAAATCAATTTGTGTGAACAGCTATTTTATAGTAGAACTATATACTAGAAACATTATTATATTCTTCTGATCCACATAATAATTGTTAATAAAAAATTTAAAAAAATGTGCACACCAATGGGTTAAACCTTAAAATTATAAATACGGTAGGGATAGTACCTATACATTTTATCCAAGAAGAGTGTACTACTGCAATAATATACTATACAGAAATCTGATGTGGAAAAATTGAAAATATGGTTCATATACATATATTTGTTGAGCTTGAGATGTTTTTAATATTATTAATATATTACATATACGTATAATTTATAAAATATATATTATATATTGTTGTAATGTATGTTATATGCATATCTATATAGTTTAACTTGGTATAACTAAATTCTGCCCGTCAATCATTTTTTTTCAAATCGGCTTTATATTATATATTTATATAAATTTATTATAATATGTGTTTTATTATTTTGTTTTCATTAGAGAACATCATCTTTATTTGTATATTTAGTTATTATATATACCATATATATTTATATATATATATTAACCACTATATATTTTAATACTAAATTGTGTGGTTAACAGTTTCAAATATTACATAGAATAGTATATAAAAAATTCTCCCATTTATTTATTTATTTATTTATTTATTTATTTTATAGTAATAGTAGATAGATAAAGATAATATATAATACTGCGTGTATATCTATAGTGCCATAAATTTATAATAACAGAAATAGTCAGAAAAGATTTTATTAATCACACCATACCGATCTATTTAAGTATTATGTTTCAATTATTAGTAATTTTTTTTTTATTATTTAACATATATAAAAATTTATTAGGGGTTGAAAATAATAAAAAAAAAACAATATTTACAGATATACATACACACACACAATGCATATATAATATTTTTTTATACTTTTATACATATAATTATTTTAAATTTAGCTATTCTTTGACAATATGTATATTAAATTTTGAAACACGACTAACAGCGGAAAAAAACAGACATGAAATTATTTCTGTCCGTGGATACCATTCTAAATGAATTAATTCCTGATATAAAAATTAAAGTATATTTAGAAATGTTATAAGTTTTGCCACTTCAACAACAAATAGTGTAACTTTATATTAAAAATAATATGTGTTCATTCATAGTTTCCCAATATTATAGAGAGCATATTATAATTAACAGTGTTTGCTTAAACGGCTGCGTCAATAAACGAACTTTCTATCTATGGAGTGAAAATAATCATCATGCAATTATAATGACAAACTATTACATCCACAAAAATTGACTGAATGCTGAAGGCATCGTTTAATTGGTTACAGAACAATTGCCAACTCACGTGTATGGCATACAATTAATTAATTTATTGAGTATCAAGTTCAACGATACATTCAGTGGACCACCAGTGAATTGATTTTCAATTGCAATTTGACGACTCCACCAATTTTGCTTTGGAGCTACTCGTTTACTCATTTGTTTATATGCCGATAAACAAATAAAACTTGAGTCATTGGAGATCAACTTAATCCGCACCATTAATAATAAAGAAGGGTAGATTTATTAGTCAAACATTGAACTAATGGGGTAGTGTCTAGGTATTTTTTTTTCTTAAATAATTATGTCGAAACCGATTTAGCACGTAAAAACTCATAATACCCTACATAATTATTGTAAAACCTAACAACAGAATTTTTATTTTCTTATTTTTCAAAAACAGAATACATAATTTAATGTGAAATATTTATAACATTTTATAACATAGCCAATACATATACCTAATGTATTTTTATAGAAACAATTGTACATTGTGAATGAAACACAAATTTTTTTTTGTTGTGTATAAAGTTAACGCACATTTTGACGACGCATGCGAGTTGCGACAACGACAACGCATTTTTATGTTTATGTTGTTATTGGTGGTTTTTTTTTGTTTTTATTTTATTTTTTTTTTTTTAACATCATACATCACTTGCACTTCATTTCATTCCCAAATCTCAACAATAAAACAAAACAATAGAAATGTCATAAGGAAAATTGAAAAAAAAAGTATTATAAATTTAAATAAAATAAGAAAATTTGTAGTGAAACTAAATTAAAAAGAAAATTATTTGTATAGACTTAATAAATATAAAATTCTTAATTAATTATGGATTATACTGGATTTATTGTTCCTAATGTAAGTAAAATAATATTTTAATTTCATAAAAAATAATATAATAAAACCAAATCAATTTATTGATTTCGAATTCAATGTATGTGTTGTCGTTGTGTGCCTGTGCAATTTTGTTGCAGTAGCAAAAGACTAAAAAAAAGCTACTTCTTTTTATTTGTTTTTTTTTTTTATTTTTTTTTATTAAAAAAAGAAACAAAACAAAACATGCAAACAACAAATTAATTAATATAATATTTACTTAGTTTGAATACATTTACAATTAACATCATCATTATCAATGTTATTCCCATCGGTATCGTTATCATCACTGCTGTGTGATATTCTGCATCTGTATATAATATAAAATATATTTATATATTCCATTTAATTTTTTGTATAAATAATAAATGATAATATTTATAATAGTGCGATAATTTTAATAAATACAATACCAAATAAAAAATGAAAATACATTCATAGCCTATATGTTTACCTATTAAATTAACAAATTTTCACATGCGTTCATAATTTATAATGTATGTATATTTATTCTATTACAAAAAAAAAATAGTTCTCAAAATATTCAAATACATTCAGGCATAACAGATTCCAAATTAAACCTTCTTGTTGTAGGTGCAATCAATGTAACCCGAACTTGATAAGCGTAGCAGTTAAACATTTGTACATACTTTTGTGTATGTCTTATAATATATGTCAGAGTTTGGAGATCAACACCAATTTTGATATTAATCATTATGTTGTCGCAACTCCACGATGACGTATGGGGAATCATCTATTACAATAGCCACATCAGTCTTCAGATTATATCTCATTACATTATTTAAAATGAATATGCTTTAATAAATAAATGTTGCTACATAATTCTCATCCAATGAATCGTTAGTTTAGCAAATTGATTGATTAGGAAAACTTGACAATTTATTATCGTTATACACATGAGTTTAAAGCAGAGTAGTACATTTGACAATCGAAAGAACAATTTTGTCTTTCAATTGTTTCGAAATTATAGGAAAATTTATATAGGATATTTTATATATTTAAAATTAAATGGTTTTGTAGTTAATTTCAATATAGTATTTATATATTTAAAAAATACGCCCAACTATACATAATATCCAGGGGAAACTGTATAAATAAATAATTAACTAAATCCTTTTCTTATAGTGCTACTTACTATATACGCAGTACCATCAATCAATTGCTAAATTATAAATACATAAAATGTATACATACTTACTGACGAACATACGCAATTGTTGTATCCTGACTATTTGATCTTTTATTTGCACCATATTGATATTGTGCTGCTGACGGATGTTGTTGTAATGATGATTTTCTAGTAAAATTTCTAATATTAATATTATAACGTTGTGATGAATCCGAAGAAGTACCGGAAGTATATCGTGAACGTTTTTCACGTTTATCCATCATTGCAGCTGGACAACAAGTACAATCATTTTGTTGTGCCTCACGTTGTTGCGATGATTTATTTGGATTTGTTGGGCAACAATTAATATCAAAACATTCGTCTTGATTATTTGTTGTATTTTCATTTAAAACAGTACAAATATAACTTTTAGATGTATCATTTTCATCGTTTTCACTGTTTTGTGGTGCAGAATTTTCATCTTTAGGTTTTTCTTTACACATAATCGATAAATTTGGTATGTCTAATAAAATACCAAATTCATTAGAATTAGTTAATTTAATTTTTTTAGTTGTTATATTAATTTCATTTGTTGATGTTAAAATGGATGTTAATTTTTGTTCAATTGATGATTTTTCATTGTCTGGTATATCTTTTTCGGCAGTAGTTAATTGTTTTACAGCATCATTTTCATTTGCAGCAGCTGCGGCTACTTCGACGACATTTTCTACTTTATCATTTTTACTGGCTTCATTTTTTTTCTTTAAATTTTTGTCTTTTGGTTTTTTTAAATCTTTATCATCGGTTTTTGTATCATTTTTTTCGTTCCTTACCACCTGTTTAGATTTATCTGTATATAGTAATGGTATTATCATTTAATTAAAAATTTATTGTATCTATTAATATTAGCTTTTTTTCTTGTTACCTTTATTTTTATTTTTCTTATCTGTATCCTTTGTTGCAGCTTCTGTTGCAACAATTGCATCATCTTTTTTATTTTCTCCCTTTTTATTATCTTTGTTTTTATTCGGTTTCCTTTTATCATCAGATGTATTTAGGTTTTCTTCATTCGATTTAGTTATGTTGTCATCATCATTATTCGAATCTTTTTCGGGTATTAAATTTGTTTTAGATGTTGATAGTGTTGCATCTTCTGGACTCTTCTCATCCTCCACAACATTATCTTTCTTATCATTGTTCTGACAATTAATTGTTATATTTATATCAATTGGTAAAGTATTTTGTTGTAAATTCGGATCATTGTTATTAGCTGTTGGCGGTGGTGCTGAAATTGATCTTGGTCTTGATTTTTTACTATAGTCTGTAATTGGATAATTTACACTTTGACAACGACATAATTTTTGTTTTTCTTGTTGAATTCTTTTCATTTCATTTAATTGTTTACATTTTGATTGACACGTCGGTAAACATTGGTAGACTTGTAAGGCTGGATCAAAATTTTTTCCATTTCCACGTTTGCCATAATTACCATCATATTGATCTGTTTGATCATATTGTGTTCTTCGTTGTTGTTGTGACATATTAAAACTGTCATATTTATTACGTTGATTAAATTCTCTATATTTAGTTCTTGAAAATATTTGTCCTTTAACGGGAATACGTTCAAAATTTAATGTTGGTTCGGTAAAACTTTGTTGTGTTGGTGGTATTAAACATTCATCACTTATAAGATTACTACGATTAAGATGTGGAATTTTAGTAACTGTTATAAATAAAAATAAAGGAGTTTAAAATAAATGAATAACGCACGCAGTTAAAATTGAGTAACAGCGAAATAATTAATTTTGTCATATTAGGAACAATTATGCCTTGAAAACATTTCAAGGATAATAAAATGTAACAAAATCGATTAATTTACTTTGTCATGAATATAATTATAATTATTAATTTCAAAAGACAGGGAAAATACTTTTTTGTTGATTTGCATATTTTAATTTTTTCAAAGAAAATTTAGCAATTAGTAAATCTTCTCCTTCCAAATCAGTTTCTTCAGCTGGATCTTCAAAATCGATTTCTTCATCTAAATAAATACCTTCGTCCTGCGTGAGAATAAATTAAATATTATTTTATATAATTATAAATTGGTGTTTGTTCGTTATTATATTTATATTACACTTACCGCAAATGAATTTGTACAAATTGGATAATCTTTTGGTGTAGCAGAATTCATATACGTATAAATAGCTTCAAATTCTTTTATTTCATTAGAATCATTTGCTCCCTGAAAATTAATCACGTGTGTTTGTAAAAAAAATTGTTTTAATCAATAATAGTAATAATAATAACTAACCTGAATTTTATTCAAAATAATTTCACTGTAATTCATACTTTTTGCACATCGACAAAATTTATAATTTTTAAATAATGTTATGAGTGCTGCCCGAATGTATGGTTGACAAATTGGTTTATCAATTTGCAGAAATCGTGCTAAATTATTATAAAATATATCATATAAGATAATGTTTTTGTAGTTTTAATGTAATTAAGTACATTAAATTAGGCATTTGCATAGCTGAAAAACGCATTTATTTAGTTAAATTTTTAATCCATCTTATGTGCGTGCACTGTTTATTGTTTCCTACAACATGTTCTCGCACCACAATGATTCCAATGATTGTAATCAGTCAAGTACATCACTTCCAACTGGTGTGCTGTATTGAAACAGTGATAGCTATTGTATATGATCGTCTGGTAAAAGAATCACTATCGATTATTGCAATTAATGATAGTCTGCCTTGTAAACTTAAACGTAAAAATTGAGTGTGAAACTAGTAATTTTTCCCGCAAATTTTTAAAATCGCCACACTCATTATGTTAAACGTGAGAATTTAATGCAAATACCTAATAATGTATATTTATTTTGAGAGTTATATTAAAAACCTAAAAGTGCTAATAATTGTCTTCCTTGTTCAACAATATAAATAGATGTATTTGATTGATTTAATAACATCATTAAAAATGCTGTCATATATTCAAAATGATAAGTACTACCAGAATATTCAACATCTTCCATATGATTTAATAACCATTTCATTATTCCTAAAATATATATATATTTTAAAGACGTTAAATTCAACATAACATTTTAATTTTTATAAATAGATTTATATATAAAACCAAAAACACCTTTTTTAATCATGTCACGTCGTTGAAATGCATTTATACTTAATTTCATCATTGTTGCAATTAAATTATCAGCCATTGTAGCTTCAATAAAATTACGATCACTATAATAAAATGGTTGTGTAAATGTATCTTCACCCCATACTAAACTTTTAATTATTGAAATATTTTCAAAATAATCACGTCCACTTTTTGTTGATACAATTGCATTTAATAATCGTGCTGTACAATCCTTAAAAGATAAAGAGATTTACGGATTTCTAATAGAGATAGAAGCAAATGAAAATTCAAATATTTGTAAATATTTACTTGCAGAGGATGTGGTGTTACAACATTTAATGGCCATAATAAATCTTCAAGTAATGTACGTGCTGATGTTGTACAATCACAATATTTTATACCTAATAAATCATTCTTGGATATGTCTCTGAGTGTTTGTTGTCGTATATTTTCATCAAATTTTGTTATTCTCTAAATATTTTTATACGTTAAAAGAAAAATTACTCCTCTGAATATATTTACAATAAAACAAATAATTTTACCCATCGAATTGCTTGTAATAATTTAATTTTTTTACTTGGACATGCTAATTTTAAATATTTTAAAATTTTTCTATAATTTAATACGACCATACCATATTTATCTTTTTGTATATTATTATTATTGGTAACTGCATTTGTATCTGGTACGAAAGTAGACGCACCACCATATAATTCATTACGTTTTAAATAATTTTCTGTTGGCATTGTTTTACCAGTTCTATCATATACTTGAGCACTTGGTTTACGATCTGTTGGTGAATATACATTATCAAATTTCAATGGATTTATATCATTTAATGTTGGATCATAATTTGCCAACGGTTTACCGCAGCTACCTCGTAACATTTTCGATGGCATTTCATTGTCAACTGTATATGAGTAAATTAGTATTGTATATATAGTGACTTAATATAATAATTAAATATGTATTTAGTTTATATAACTTACTAATATCTTCATCAAATTTAGGTGATTGTTTTTTCATATCTTTAATTGTTATTTCTATAACTTGTTCTTCTTTAGTATCAACATTATTTATGTTACTGTTATTATTATTATTATTATTATTATTATTGTTATCACTATTACAATAACAACATTGTTCTTGTACATTTGCTATTTGAGAAAAAATTGAATAAGGATAACTTTAAAATATTCTTTAGTAGTTGTGTTAGGCATACGAAATAGTATTCAGTTTACAATATAACTAAAATATATTTAACATTTAAACAATATTTTATTTAGGAAGATGTATGTAGTAATTAATTATGGGAACTCTACACTTTTGTAGATAATGATCTTTTTGATTACATTGATTACATAAATTTAACAAGCTTTCAATTTTAAAATTCGATGTCAACAGTGTAAATTATTAGTGATATTGTAATCTGGTAAATCAGTCTTTGGCGCGCCTATCATTCAGTTTTAAAAATTTATAAAAATACATACTTTTTTCTACTGATTTATTATTGAAATTTTCAAATTCAAAATCATCATTATTATTAGTATTTGGTTTCACAACTGCAACTGTTATATTATACGGATTTTTTTGTTGATTATCATTTTGCTGATTTTTATTTTCTTCGTCATCATTATTATTATTATTATTATTATTATTATTTTGATCAGCATCAACTTTTGTATTTTGATCAAATGATGTTTGTGCACTTCTTGTTGCATATTTATCAGAATCTTTATTTTTTCTATTTGCCATATTATTACCACCATCAATGCTGACACCACAATTACAATAATCTAAAAAAGATTGAAAATTCTATTATATTTGTTCTTTTTTTTTTTTTGAAGATCATTCAACAAAAGAAACATCGCATTAATATGGCCATTTTATTGTATTAATATTAATTGTTTTGGAGATTTTAAAATAAATAATTTAATTTGTTTCCCTAACGCGTGTCTTACCTTCACTGTCGTCCGGATTATATGCACTACTAGAATCTTTTCTATAAGTTCTAGATGATATTGGTCGAAATTTATTGTCATCATTTTCCATATTAACATTATTATCATAATTAAAATCCCTTGGTTTATTATTTAATTCAAAACAACACATACATTTTTGTATTTTTTCTGATTTTTCATTACGATAATCTTCCATTTCTTTGTCGGACAAATCATCATTAACATTATCGGCGCCATCATCATTATTATTATTATCCATACATTTTAATTCTAATTGTAATTTACCATTAGCATTTTGATGAAATTTTTCAATTGTGCATCTGCGATAAATAATATCATTTGATTGTTGTTCATTATAATATTTATCATTATCATTATTATTATTGATATTATTATTATTATTAACATCATCATAATAATGATAATATTTTAAATTTCGAAAACTTTCCACTTTAGATGTTAATGGAATATTATTTGAATTTTTCAGTCCTATTTTTTTACATTTACAACATGAATTATTATTATTATTATATGGTGGTCGTTGTTGTCGTAACGATAACTTTAAATTTTGTTGTTGTATATTCTTATTATAATTTCTAGCATCATGTCCTGTTGCGGTGGTGGTGGTGGTGATTGTATGATTACAATTACAATTATTTGAATGTCTTAATTCTATACGATTTTGTTTCCATAAATTTTCTTGTTCTAAATCAATATCAGTTTTCGCTTTTGGATATTGTTTACGTCTTTGTAATTGTTGGTGTTCATTTATGTTACAATTACAATTGTCATGGCTATTATAACGTTTATTCCTATTAATATTATAGTCGACATCATCATCCATTTCATCATCTGTATTTTGCATTTTTAATTTAATAACAATTGACGATGATGTTGTTGTAATGATTTTATTATTTTTTGAAAAATTTCGTTTTTTATTATTCACTGGGCGTTGTTGTTGATTTGAATATTTATTATAATATCGATTATTATTATTAAAGTTTTCATCATCGATGTCACTACTGCTTGGACTTTTACAACATGTATTACTATTGTTACTAGTTGATTTTGGTATCGGACGACAATCACATAAGTTTGAATTATTTTTTTCATCAGATTTTGGTTCTGGAAGTTTTTCATTTGGGTTCTCTTCTTTTGTTGCATTTTCATTAACCGGCGCTTCTTCGTTAGAATTTGTTGTTAGCTTTACTTCATTTTTGTTATTAATAGTATTATTCGGTTTATTAGATTTTGTTGCTTTATTTGTATCAGCTGTTGCTGCTGCTTTTGTTGTTTTATCATCTACTTTTTGTTGTCGTGTTGATAAATTTTTATTTGATGGTTTCATATTTTTCTGTGAATAAAAATTTATTTTAAAATAAATTATAATACTTAAAAAAAATAAAACTTATTCCGCGTTTAAGATATAGCCTATTATAGGTGTAACATTGTCAAAAGATAAAAGATTTTGGTCACCATATAAATATATAATTGGTGGTATCGTCGAATAACAAACAGAAGGAACACATTTGTATATAACAAAACACAGCATTAGGAATAACATTTTTCTATATGCGTATTATGTTTTTTTTTTAAATTCATTCAATCATCATATATTATATTATTGATCAAACAAAAACTTTCATTTTAATTTAATTAAAACATTGATTTGTCATATACTATATCTTCTATATATGATTATATAATATAATTGTACATTTTTATAATCTACATATATTTTATTTGTAAACTGTGTGCTCCTCCTTCTGTTAATAATTAAATCTTCATCTTTATGAATCAATGCTTTAAAATCGTATCATACACCTATTACTTACAGTTATAATATAATTAATTTTGCTCCTAAAATTGTTATGTATATATTTACAATATAATTTTCCTGTCTGACCTATATATAATATTATTTTTCTTCTTTTTAGTGACAAAATTTATTAGAATTTAGAATGTATAAATAATCACTAAAATTTTTAAAAAACTATAAATTTTAAAATTAATTTTCCATCACACTTCAAAAATATATAAGTATTTCGTTACAATAAAATTTAATTTATATATTTAATTGTTGTGTAAAAAAAAAAAAGCGACTACTTACACTCGATGGTAAACGATAAAAAAAAAAAAAAAGGCATGGAAAATCCTTGAGTGTTAAAACAATGTTTTTTTTTTAATTTGTATTTCAAATCAATGTGGTTGGACTAACTTCAACAACTAACTGAAATAAAAGTTTAATAAAATTTCTATATATTTTACTATGCTATTTTTATTATAATATAAATCACGCATTTTCTGTATGGCTAAAGATACAACGTTTTTATGACAAAACACATTTCTATATCTGTTATATGTACACCGATGAACATACAAATAAAATACATTAAATTTAGCACTACCTTTAATCACCCATATATAATGTATATACAGGTAATGGCAATAGGTTAGACAGACATGTTATTTGACCTTTTAATGCTGTGGCACTGATTGGCACAAAATATAATATAATATATATGTATATATGTAAAAATTGATTAGACACACACCCACACAAACAGGCATTGTAATTTATTTAGTTAGTTATGACAATTTTAAACTTAATTGTTAGGCAACATATATTATTCTATTATCTATACAACAGTTCTAAGAACAAATGTGTCTTTTCAAAATTTTATTATACACCTGATCGTACACAAAAATCATGTCAAATGCAAACATTTCTAATTTTTTTTTTATATTACATAATGCAACAGTTACACAAAATCCGTATATACACAGTTTCAAAACGATAAAAAACATAATATATTTTCTCCCAATTTCCATACCCGAATCGATTTGATTTATTAATGTAGGTCATTATATTTTGGCTACAAACGCTTTACGGAGGGCATCCAAAAATATTTGTGTTAAATTTTATGTCTGTGCGTGCGTGTATGTGTGAAATGTATCTGAAATTATTATTAATAATATATATATATTAGTAGTAATTTTTCAAAATAAAAATGAATTAAATAGAAATAAATGTATAAATATTAGTGCCCACCAACAGTAATTTATATACCAAATTTTATATCAACTGATGAAGAATATAAATTATTAAATTATGTTGCATCAGCACCAAAACCAAAATGGACCCAATTAACAAATCGACGTTTAATTAATTATGGTGGTATACCACATAAAAATGGTATGATTGCTGAAATAATACCAAAATGGTTACAAGATTATATTGATAAAATAAATAATTTGGGTAAATATTAGATATTAATAAAAATCGAATTCATATAATAAATGTGTAAATAAATTAATTTATACTGTAATTTTCAGGAATATTTGATAAAAATGCAAATCATTGTTTAGTTAATGAATATTTACCAGGACAAGGTATAATGGCACATTTAGATGGACCCTTATTTCATCCAACAATAGCTACAATTTCATGTGGTTCACATACAATATTAGATTTTCATAGACAAACTAATACTGATATAGAAAATTCCAATATTAATAATAATAATATTTCTATTGATGATCATTATGGGGATAATAATGATAATGATATTAACAGTATTAATGGTGATGATGCAAATAATAAACAAATAAATGGAATAAATAATTTACCACCATCACCTACAACATCAATATCGGTATCATTATCGTCATCATCATCAGCATCTGCATCATCATCAACAACTACAACATCATCATTATCAAGACAACGACAACAGCAACAGCAGCAGCAACAACAACACCAACCGCAACAGCAACAATTATTAAATAAAGATAATAAATATATTTGTCGATTATTGATTGAACCAAGGAGTTTACTAATATTAAAAGATGATTTGTATCATAAATATATGCATTCCATATCGGAAGTTGATGAAGATTTTGTATGTGATTATATATCAAATATAAAATATTGTGGTAATAATTATAAATTAGGTGATGTATTAAAACGTAATAAACGAATTTCGTTGACGATACGACATGTACCAAAAACAAGTAAAATGAAATTGAATCTGGGAATTTAATATGATACAAATTTAAAATACATCATCACTTATTACACTTACAGTTACTTATACATACAACATACCACAAAACACAGGTAAATTAAAATAATTACTTATTATAAAAAACATAATTTGAATTTTGGTGCTTATAATTTATAATATTATATAACAATGAATTGATTAGTTTTATTTTAATAAGAAATTGAGTAGTGTATAGTAAAAATAACTAATTATAAAAATAATAACAAAAAAATGCACTAATCTTATATCACTCGATTTTAAAATATTTTTCCTATAATTATTAAATTACTAGAATTAAAGTCACACATATTTTTTATCAAAAGTTATCAATTTAATTATATATTATTATAAATTATATTATATTATTGATTGAAAGAATTTTAAAGGAAATTGTTATTTAAAATTTTATTAGAATAAAAAATTCAAATAGATTTTAAAATATGTTAAACTTCATATTATAACATCTATTTTTATTAAAATAACAATTCAGAAACTGTTGTACAAAATAAACGCAGTTGGTTGCGTTTATGCTAATCGATCGTTATATACCCTTTGATTATATAATAAACTATATGAACTGATAATACTCAATATTTTCTATATTTCAAATTCTGCCCAGAATCTGTTGCCATTTACGGGTAATGGCAACTTTGTTAGGAAAGCTGCGTGTTATCAGTTCACATACTTTATTATACAGTCAAAATATTACCGGGTTTAATTCCCGAAATTTACATAAGAATTTGTCTGTATTTATTACACTAGTGACAATTTTCAACCGGATAACCGTTTGTTTAGAATAATATGGCTTTGAACAAATATTATTAATTTCGTACGTACGCACACCACAAACACCATTATCTAATCTATAATCTTATACAACTAATGAAATTAAGTAAACTTTTTTGCTTTTGATAATTGGTGTGGAATAGTGGTTTAGCAATTGTTAGAAACTTTGTACTTATACAAACGAGGTTTAGTTTCTAAATTCATAATGTCAAATAATACTAATCATATTAAAATTAATTATTACATACTTAATATTGAACATGAAAAATACAGTACCTGAATTTAAAAATTAGTTTCTTGAAAATTTAGCATTATTTACAATTTACCAAATCCAAAAATTTCTGAATATGACTATGCATACGCTATATACAGTATATTTAAACATTATTATCGCCTCTCAGCTGTATTATTGCCAAAGCAAATAAAACATAAAACTAAGATCGTAATTTTTTTATTGAAAAAATATTCAAAATTTTAATTATTTTAACTTTATTAACTACGTTTATGAATACAAACATAAGTCCTAAAAATCTTCTGGCGGTGTATCGGACTTACGAGGACTTGGTATGGAATATTTTGTTTCCATTGGAGCCGTAGGACTTACTGCTATATAATCAGGACTAGTTGGATTATCATAGATGGTCTCCTTTTCCAAATAAGGAGGACTAGTAAGTCTTGAATATATTGGTGATGTACAATCATATTTTGATCTTTTTGGTTTTCCAACAATAACATCATCATTCTCAATATCTTCATAATCAATATCAATAGGAATGTTTACATTATGTTTATCTTCACCATTAATGGGATTACTATTATCGGTACTAATAGACATATCATTACAAATATTAACAGTAGGAACGGCAACATTTCCATTATCATTATCAACATCATCATCACCACCATTATTATTATCCTTGTCCTCATTTGTATATTTTATATCATTTTCATTATCATCTAATTTTGTTTGCAATTCTTTAATTGATCGCATTAGAACAGAAAATTCATTACGTCGTATTTCTAATTTACGTTGTAATTGCCTACGATTTTCTTCTAATTCATTTAATTCTTTATTTAATGTTTCCAATTTTTCTGTTGTTTTTTTGCGATCCGGTTGTTGATTAATAATTTTTGCCAAAACATCATATTGCATTCGATTTTTTCGTATATTTTTTGCTAAAATTAAATTTTTTTTATTTAAATCAATTTGTACTTTAGCATGCTCGATACCATCTTCGATTGCATTCGATATTGTTTCATAATTTTTTAATTCTTGATTCATCATACATGCTGTATAACTTGATTTTGTAATTGTAAATTCACATTGTGATAATTGAGCTAACATTCGATCATAAATAGCTTGTCTATATTTTTTGATATATATAATTATAATTTAATTATTTAATATTTAAATGAAAAATTTATCGAACCAATTTATTAAATTAAAATAGAAAAAATATATATTACGTATTTTCTGGTATATCCACTGAATTACACCATTTTATAAATGTTTTTATCAATATATTTAATCGGCGGTCATCTCCGGTACCGTCCCCATCAATTAGCAGACGTCGCTTAATAACTTCCTCTAAAATATAGTAATAATAAATATAATAACATATTTGACGAATAGCTTATAAAAAACTATCAAATAATGAAATTAAAAAAAATACCCAACAATGTGTTGCAGAAATTTGAGTAGTAGACACAGGGAAACATTTTTGATAAAAAATCGTCATTATGTTATAAAATTTATAATATATTTAGGATAGCGGTAAGGAATAGAAATGGGTTTTTCATAAGTCAAGTGACAACTAAGGAAAATGAAAAACCGCTTGATTCAAAAATATTATGAATTCCTTTTTTCTACATTTGATAAAAGTATAATTGAAACCACGATTATGCTAATAAAATATGGAATTTCAAGGCAATAGTTTAATAATAATTATCAATACTAGCCGAGTCAACATTAGCTTTATTTTCATATTTATTTGGAATTTAGTTTTAGTTGGACACACACAAATACAAACTGAAATAATTAATAAACATAGCATTTGTTTTTATAATTGCATACATGAACAAAATTTCATTATATTAAGAAATTAAAAGACCTGTACTTCATTAAATAATTAATATTATTTTTAATTTTAATGCTTACCATCTGACATTTTCTAATCTTATATTGTATATTCTTTAAAAATAATTAGTTGTAAATAATGTTTGTAAAAATTTTGCGGATTAGTTTTATTTAGGTTAGCTTTATTTTAAGAATGAATATGATGAGATGATGAGTATATAATATTAAATTTGACATAATGGTGATGATTGATGATGGTTATGAGATTTATTGAAATGGTGAGAATGGCTGTGTGTGCGGTGCGGCGCGCAGGGAAGGTTACGTTAACCAATTTACGTAAATTCACAATCACAATGTGCAAGAATATGCGGTTTCAGAATAGAAACTACATAGTTTACATATACTCTCTCTATTTCAGAGCGTTGATAAAATTGTGATTTAATTTATTAATTTCGACTTGTGAACGAATAATATATACTTTAACTTTTCAATATTTATTGTGAATATTTAACGTACGCACACAAATACGTATATACTTAACGAAATTTTTTTGTGACAATTGAAACCATCAAAGCATCTTGGCATTTGTGTGTCCCTTCTTTTTGTCAATCGTTTTTTTTTCCATCTTCATCATCATAAAATAAAAATTTCAAGAGCAAAAAGTTATAAATGGCAATTTTTCGGTCTTATCTATGCAATTATATTAGTGCAGTGTACAGAAGTAGATCATATTGCTCAATGACTGATAAGGTTTGTATTATTTTAAATATAACTAAAAAAAAAAGAATTTAAAATCCTCAAAATTTTCCCATTTTGCATAATGGCGAAAATTCCTAAAATATGTTTTTTTGTTTTTTTTTTTAGCGTGGACTTGTTTTAGGTGTTTATTGTACTGAAAACAATAAAGAATTGAAATTTACACCATTTGCTGAAAAATATAATGAATCAACATCAGGCGAACTTTTAAAACAAATTAACATGTAAGTAAATGATTTTCTTTTCGTTATAATTAGTCTTTTTATGTTTCTTCATCTTTTTTTTTTTTTTTTTTTCTTTATTTTTACAAACTATTTTCTCTCAATTGTACCCAATGCCCATAATAATATAAAAATCCTGTATAAAAATAATAATTTGATGCACGAGAAAAAAGTATCGAATTTACCATCACTTAACATATTCCAATGAATATTGGAATGCCTGCCTGTGCTATCTGCCCGTAATACATTTTTAACAGTGTTCTGTATTTTTTTTTATTTCATTTATTTTTATAATATATTTTTAACAAATTCATTAAATATTTAATCAAATTTCTTATTCTCTATTTATTTGTTTAACTGATTTTTTCATTAAATCGTTATAACAAACATAGGTAATGTTTGATAATGTTTTTCTTTTGTACTTCCCATATATTATGTTTTGTACCCAAATCATTACAAAAAAAAACGTAAATAATCTTAAACCATCTACTTCTAGAAACTTTCTTTGAATTGTAATTTCTAGTAACTAATAAATATTTTAAATACAATAAGAAAAATCATTACGCAAATGATTTTTTTGAGTACATTATTTCACGAACAATTTTTGTTTTACATAAAAACTGCTTACTGATTGTTACTATTACACATTCTGTTACTGTAAAAAACAACAACAATTATTCAATTGGTAAAAACTGTAATAACTTTAATTGCTAGATAATATATTAAATTTATATAAATTTTATTTTAATTCATTAAAATTTATTAATTTACATTTAATAGAGATTAATCCAATTTTTCAATTTTATGATGATATTTTTACCTGAAAATCTTAAGATCTGAGTTAATAACGTGTTCAAATATAATACAAAATATATAAAATTAATAATATATAACATTTGAGTTACAAAAAAGCCTATAAAATGATTATACAACGTTTTCATCATCATAGCTTTAAATATGTTTAAAGAAAGTCTTGTAAGTTAATTTATTATTTTTATAATATTGTGTAAAGACAAGTTTCCTCTCTTCTGATAAAATGTACTGATAAATATATTGTTCAAATTTTTATTATCGTTATCACAAATTTATTTATGTATTATCTATTATGTGTTATTTGAATACAGAAGAAAAACCTATAGGTAAAGCGTATTATTACTATAAAAATTACTATATTTACAGTCTTCATACTTGTGTATATGTATACGCAAAAGAAACGCACACGCTTTTTTGTTACTTCTTTAATCTTAATATAAATGAAAATGTAATAATTTATTTTATTATATTTTTAATTAAATTTTTTTTATGAAATATATTACTAACTGAATTTATATATAAAGATAATGTTACTGATAATAATGGTTTTTTATATTTCTTATATTATAAATCGTGTCATTAAATGTTTTAAAATGTATTTTCTAATTTAGTATGAACTCAGATAGAACTGTACAGCATTCTGATAATAATTAGAAAATAAAATTAATATGCAATAATAAATATATTATAAATTCTACAGATCGTCAAACGTAACCGTTGATTCGTTACTGTTACATAATCAAATAACTGAAATTTAGTTTTAATAGATATTAGCCGAAATCTATTAAAATTGTTATTAAAGCTGTAATCGATAATCAATTAACCTGACTGATTACAAAGAAAAAAATGTTATTACATTTTATCCACCGATGACACTACCAGTTAAGTTATGTATTATCAACGCTATTAAGTATTTATTGAGCACTAATTACTATGTCTAGCAGTTACAGAACGACATACTTGGCCACCATACGTATTTTAAACTTTGGAGTTATATTATAAAATAAACAACTAAAAAATCGATAAAACAAATGTTGTACTTTAAATAATAATTAAAACCTAAACTTTTATTTGAAAACAAAATGACTTTCAAAAATCTCAATTATATAAAGATGTATAACAACAAAATGACAAAATGATAATAATTAATATTAATAATAATTTCGATAAATGTATTTAAATAAAAGTTGTTTTGACGCACAGGTTAACAAAAACAAAAAAATTTGTTGATATGAAATTGATAAAATGATTTTATTAACATTTAATTTATACTCCTAAAAATATAGTAGACAAGTTAAATTCTGCTCCATTGGATGTTAATTCACGTTTATAGATAGCAGTTATTTTTACATAGAATTCTGACTGAAAAACAACTATATTAGATATACTTTAAGATAATCTTTATTCATCACATAATCTCATCGACACTAATGCATATGTTTACTATTATAGCAATAGGACGCATTGATTTGCAAAAGTTGATTTAATTTATCTTTATCTTTAAAACGTAATATAAATGGAATGTTCTGCATTTGGGGGAGGTATATGTGTATTGCTTTGTTAAAATTGAATGAAACTGTTAATGGTTATGATTAAAAAATCTAATTAAATAATCTTTTCATTTCAATTGTAATTGTCTATTCATGGATTGACAAATTTATTAATGTATCTTGTAATGGAAGACGCGACAATGCCGAGGAAATAATAGACGATAAATTTATTGTTTTTTTTTTTTTTTGTTCCCCAATATCATTTAATTTAAAATGAATAAATTAACCTTTGTATCATGGATTTCAAATTTATAATTTATTAAAGTCATTTGCTATCACCATGGTGTCGTTGTTTTATATTATTTATCAAACATAACAATTAAATTATCTGGCTATGGGGGTCACTATGACAACTTAAAAATATCCAAAGAGGTTTATTATAGTAATCGAGACGATAGGATACACTGAAATTAAAACTTGAAAAATTTATTATTATTATTATTATTATAATTAATATTATTATTATTATTATTATTATTATTATTATTATTATTATTATTATTATTATTATTATTATTATTTTTATTATTATTATTATTATTATTTTAAAAACAGTTGTTTGCAATTTTAATTCAATTAGTTTTTCATTTTTAATCTGGACTTATTTTCTGTTTCATATTCTAATAAATGTGCAAGTGTAAGAATTAGCAAATTTTTAAACGCGAAGGTCGGTAGTGTTAATGTATTGCAGTTTTAATAATCAAACATTTATTGTTATCAGGATACAGTTTTTGATAAAATGATGTATTGCTATATTTTACACTTTTTCTTACAATTATATCATTTTTATTATAATACATTCCATTATTGAATAACGTCATATAATTATCAGTTGACTTGAAACAAAAAGTTTTAATAAAAAATTGCCTGTACCAAAAACAACAAGAGAGAAAATAAACATATATTTTTGTTTTCAATTTAATTTAATTAAAAAATATTCTGTTTTATATATTCTATTTTATTAAAATTAATTTAATTTAACACATTAATTTGTTTTTTTTTTTTTTTTTTTTCTCGCATTTATAATATTCAATAATTTAATAACTTAATAATTTTTATGTATCTTTTAAAATTATCCTTTATTATTTTGTATAAAATAAACTACTACTTTTGCTGACTATAGGCATTTTTGTTTCAGGTTAACTTCTAATTAATTAAAATCAAAAAAAAAAAAAAAATAAAAAAAACAAAAATTATCTTATTATAACCGATTATTAAAAAGATCAACCTTATTATAAAATAATAAATAAATAATAAACATCTAAGATATTATTTCAATTCATATATTATTTGAGAGAGCATAATAATAAGAAAAATTAAATAAAAATGTCAGCAAGACATTCTTTAATACCGACGACAGCGACAGCGGTGACGACAGCTACATTAACAACAACGGCTGCATCTTCATCAACAACCTTTACAAATTTTCCAGTAAATTCAATGTTATCCCTGCCATCAATATCAACCAACATGACAATCCCGAATTTAAATTTACTACCAACTAGTTTTTCACCTGTAGCGGTTAGTGGTGATACTGCTGGTGATGGTACAAATACTGTTCCCAGAAAATTATCAACAGCAGAAGCACTAGGTTCAAAAAATAACACTCAATCTTTCCAAAATCAGCATACAACAAAATTACGTGCATTAAATGGTATAACATCAACGGTTAAGGATAAAAGTGTTGATTTTTTGTGTCCAGTATGTTTTGAAATAATAAGTGAAGCCCATATAACACGTTGTGGTCATACATTTTGTTATACATGTATTGTAAAAGCTATCCAAACACAAGGACGTTGTCCAAAATGTAATTTACAAGTAATTTCAAGTGATTTTATATTTCCAAATTATTTATTGAGTGAATTAATTGCAAAATATAAACGTAACTTATATGTAAAAATTAATTTAACTCGTTGTCTTAATAAACATAAATTGATTAATAAAACGGATGATAATAAACATAATAATATGAATAATATTAATAATAATAACAATCAAAAAGGTGATAGTAGTAGTGGTGTTGGTGATGATAGCGACGTTGCTGGTTTTATTTGTGATGAAGATGATGATGATGATGATCACTTTGGATTAAAAACATTTTTTAAAAATGAATCTCAAAAATTGAATTTAGATGATGTTAAAGTTATGTTGGATATATTGCAACAACGTAAACTTATGTTAGAGTCTGAAACTAATACAGCGCAAGATCGTTTGTTATACGACTTTTTAAAACATTTATTGAATCGTAAAGAACAACAAGAAAGACAAATAGCTACTGAACTTAAAATTATACGTAAAGATTTAACGGAAGTTATAAATAAATTAAAATGTATTGATAATGTTAGTACAACATCAACAATACCAGCACCACCACCACCACCACAAGCGACAGTGCAACCATGTTTAACTGGTGTTAATAATGAACCAATTAACAATAATGATTACATTGATGATGATATTGATATGCGAATAATAACAACAGATAATATAATAAATTCTATTGAATTGGACAAGCCATTATTAACTGATAGTGATGGTTTTAATTCAATTAAAATTAATTCAGGGCCATTAAATTATTTAACTCGAAGGCAACGTATGCATTCACATTTTGATGATTTTGTTAAATCATATTTTGCAATAAGATCTAAAGATTTATTTTTAATTAAAAATACAATAAATGATAATAATCAAGATAATATAATTAGTAGTGATAGTGGTATAACAGTTGCTGCTTCTTCTGCTAATACTGCTGCTGTTGGTGAGGGTGCTACGGATGCTACTACTGCTACTGCTACTGTTGATGTTGCTGCTGCTGCTGCTGCTGCTGCTGCCGCGGTTAATGCTACAGCAACCACAAAAACATTAGCAACAGATATAAATGTTAATGATAATAGTGCAATGATTATTGATGGTGGCGATTGTAGTGGTGATAATACAAATCCCATAAAATCTAATAAAAATAATGATAAACTATTTATTGGTGGTAGTGGTGATATTAATAATAACGCCAGTAGTAGTAGTAGCAATAATAAAAAACCACGTATAAATCAATTAAAATTGACGACAAATACAGATAATAATACTAATAATAATAATTTAAAATTAAATGAACGTAAACGTGGTTTAGATTTATTTCGTGATAATTTAGTAAAATTTTCACGTTATAGTACATTAAGACCATTAGCAACAATGCTTTATTCAACCGATTTACATACTAGTTCAACGATTGTATCGACCATTGCATTTGATAAAGATAATGAATTTTTAGCTATTGGTGGTGTTACAAAACGTATAAAAATATTTGATTATTTATCTGTTATACGGGATACAATTCAAGTACATTATCCAACAGTTGAAATGTTATCAACTAGTAAAATAGCATGTTTAACATGGAATACATATCAAAAAAATATTTTGGCATCCAGTGATTATGAAGGTGCTGTTAATATATGGGATGTACAAACGGGTCAACGTATAAAATGTTTTCATGAACATGAAAAACGTTGTTGGAGTGTTGATTTTAATGAAGTTGATACCCGTTTAATAGCCTCCGGTTCAGATGATGCACGTGTTAAATTATGGTCGTTAAATAATGAAAGTTCAATTGCAACATTAGAGGCTAAAGCAAATGTATGTTGTGTAAAATTTAATCCAAAAAGTTCATGTCACTTAGCATTTGGTTCAGCCGATCATGACGTCCACTATTATGATTTAAGAAATATGTCAAAATCATTATGTATATTTAAGGGACATAAAAAAGCGGTATCATATGTTAAATTTTTAAATAGTCAAGAAATTATATCGGCCAGTACCGATAGTCAATTGAAATTATGGAATATAAATTCGCCACCCAATAGTTTACGGTCATTTGTGGGGCATGTAAATGAAAAAAATTTTATTGGTTTAGCAACTGATGATGATTATATTGCGTGTGGTAGTGAAGACAATTCAATATTTATTTATTATAAAGGTTTATCAAAACGATTAATAAATTATAAATTGGATGGTACACATCGTGTCACAGATATTGCCGGTAATTTAAACATTAGTAATATGCATCAGAATAATATTAATAACATTATTAATAATAATAATAATAATAATAGTAATATTAACCATAATATTAATATTAATAATAATAGTGGTGGTAGTAATAATAATAATGCAAATAATAATAATAATAATAATGCAAATAATAATAATAATAATAATAATAATAGTAACAGTAATAATGATTCAAATGATTTTGTATCAGCTGTTTGTTGGCGTAAAAAAAGTAACGTTGTTGTGGCTGCAAATAGTCGTGGCATAATTAAAATATTAGAACTTGTTTAAAAAAAAAACTATTAAATAAAAAAAGTGTGTGTCAAAAACATTAATGATAATATTAAAATTAATTAATAAAATATGTTACTTATTTAATTTTAGTATTAGTTATTATTTTTTAGCTGAACAAAAATACTATTTATATATTATTATATAATTAGTAATTTTTATTTAATTACTTAATGGTTTTTAATTTAATTTTTTTTTTTAATTATTTTTAGTATAACTATTATAAATATTACAACTATTACATATTTATTATTTTTTTTATATCTCCCGGCTATTTGAATAGAAAATTACTTATTTATTAATGTCAAGTCATTTTATAAACGAAAAATATTTTTCATTTAAATTGTTGATACGACTGATTATTAGAAATAGATAGTATTTGATTGTATAGTATTGTAACAAAATGATAAAGCTGAACTCGAAATAAAATTGAGTTAAAACAATTACGTAAAATTGTTTACTTTATTCTCTTACTATAAAATGTTAAATCATCTGTTTTGAACTGAATTTAATTTATTTCATTTTCATTTTTTATCCAATTTTTCTTGTTATTTTCTTATTTGGTATATATTAATAGACAGTGAATACTATTTGAGCGATGCTTATAACATCTTGGCATCAAATCCGGCCTTCATTTGTAAGTTTTCAGTAAATTGTAACGCTGAGCATTTTCGGTCAACCATATTTAGAGGTTTTATTCCTCCCCCACCAATCTACGATATGTTTTCGGCAACAAAATACAATTCTCGTAAATGTGCTAAATTAGTAATTATATTAGTAAGATTTTATTTGATTATAGCACATTTACCGACTGGCAATCAAAAACCATAGCATACATGCATATAGGTGTAAGACGAAGATTCAAGTGGAATTCATTCATAATTTAAAAATAATCCTTTGATATTATAATTTGTTAACGATGAGCACCTATAAAACGTACTAAAAATAAAGAGTATATTTTTTTGTCAGTCGAATAATATTTTTTGTTATTGTAATATCGACATTTTATTAGTTTTTTTTATCAATTCTAATATGTAATATTTTTGATTTGACATTAATAAATTCATAGAAAATAATAAATAAAAAATATATAGGCAGGTAGTTTTTGTGCCAAATTTAAACATAATTTTTATAAAATAACTTATATACATAAATTTATTTATTAATTCTATATACATCTTCTAAAGAGAGTATAGCACACTTAATCTCTAAATAATTGATAATATATAATTATATTATTTAATAAATTCTGATAACATTTTAACATCTCATTAATAAATTGTAAAAAGCTGTATAAAATAGAAGTAGTATTTGATTTGATTCAAAATTAGTAGAGTAGTGTGAGCCAATATAATTTTTTTCTTTCTAAAATAAATGTTTGTATATATAATATTTTGATGTGTGTTGCTGTATTACACAACATAATTTATTGAATGTCAACCTAACTCTGGTTAACGGCTACAATTTCTTACGCTACGTTACTGATTAAAATTTAACTTACTTCTTAAATTACGAGATGTTTACAATTAATAACTATTTTATTATACCAACATAATATTAGACAGTGTATAAATTAATATATGCAATCGTAAATTGTTAAGCTTTAGAAATAATTTTCAAATAAGTTTTTTAAAGAATAGTTAATAGTAAATTCGAAAAGCAAACAAGAAAAACGGTTTTTAATAATAAAGAGTTGCATTTAATTATATACTTTTAGATTAAAATGTATTTATATATAATTAATGCGCGTAGTAATTATTTGATATTCTTAAGTTGTTTTAATACATTTGCTATATCTCTAATATATATTAAAATGAAAGGATACAAATTTTCCAAATAAATATTAAAAAAATATAAGTTAAGTACGTTATCCTATAATTCATTGCACAGGTTATATTTTTTATTAAAATTTTTTTTTAATAATTATTTAAAAAAGGAAAAGGTTGCTTGCTGGGAGCGAAACAAGTAAAATACGGTAGTTAAGGGACCAGTTACACTAGAAAACATTTAAACTGTTTTATCTGTTCCTTAAGTTTATGTAAACAACGCTTTTCGCACACACCATTATGTATTTGATGGATTGTGAGTGAACACGGTGAACCCACATGTGTTGTAATACTTTTTTTAAATTTGCAATTGTCGGTTTGCCAATACGATTTCATGACTATTTCTTTTTAAAATTTCTTGTGTAACGAAATGTTACAGAGTACAGTATTGCTTGTACGACTATACATTCGAATTCATTAAATCAAATCATCATGTTTAGGTTGGTTCAAAAAAAAAAATATAAATTTCTTATGCACTTTGAAAAGCTGTTCCCATGAAACTTAATAACATGTTGTATATACATCGTGTCAAATTTTCAAGTTGAAATTGGTATAGAGAACTACCTAGACAATAGAATATCACAGTTTTTCTTGCTCAGTCATCAAGTTCTAGAAATTGGAAACGGACAGCGGGCGTCAGCTTAAAAATAATTTCAAATGAACAATTTTGAAATTAGTTTCTGTTAGCTTTTATTTTTTTTTATTAAAATGTTTATAACCTTTTTTTATATTTTGATTGCAATAGATCTTTATATAGCATTAACTCTCTTTCATACAGTCAATATTTCTAATTAATTTATAATTCAAATTACCTGAGCACAAACAAATTATTAATGTTAATTATAAACAAACAAAAAAAAAAAAAATAAACAAATATTTTGTGTACCTTTTCGTATTGTGTATTTTTCCAAATTATATTTTTGACATATTTGCAAAATGAATAAAGAAAATTATTGAAAATGTTACTGTATTAATTAATAAAAAAATGTAGATTGCAGAACAAATGATTAATAATAATAATAATAATAATAATAATAATAATAATAATAACAATAATAATAATAATAATAATATTAATAATAATAATAATCGTGTTTAAAAAATTATAAAACATTTACATTCAATAATAAAAGAAAGTTTATTGAAATACAGAACAAATAATATTAGTAATAAAAGAAATCCCTTACTGCACACATAAGAAGAAAATTATGACATTGAAAATTATAGAGATTATATTATATTAAAATAAAAAATAATTATTATTAGCTTTTTTTTTTTCCCAAATTACAATTTTAAAATAATTATAAGTAGATTTATATAATAATTAAGATTTTATTGTAAAATATGCACACGACATTAATTTTTTATTGTGAGGTAATATTTTCGATCAAAAAACGTATTGTGTACAGTCACTTTTTTGATATATGATTACAGAATTATTTATTTGGTTTTCGCTTTTTATTCACTTGATTTATAAGTTACTGATAAATCTAACAGATATCAGTTCTATTTCGACAGCTGTTTATACCATTCATAATGTACATTTTATTAATATGTAAAATATGTGTTTTGTATGTTTGAAAACTACGAGATTAATTGAAATTGTTGCAGAAAAATGAATTCATAAATGCACACACTCGCCAGACAGTTAAGAATTACATAAAATCTAAAGATGACAATGAGAAATGGAGAAAAAAACTGAAAATTTTGTAAACTTTCATTACTATGATGTCCTTAAATTCCAATATAAATTACATTGTTGTCTATACGACAATCGTAAAACAATAATACATATTTTTTTATTGAATTGTTGCATTCATATAAATTCTAATTACTATTATTTTATCCATCTCTATGCCACGGTTCCTCGTTTTTCTCTCCTCTTATGTTTAGAATACACTATATTATATAAATTAAGAAAAATAAAAAATTAAATAATTTATGTAAAATTCTGCAATACAGCAAATAAAATAATTTACATATTTTCGCACAGTTTATAAAGAAAATTGTTGTAATAATTGTGGTTAAATTATAAAAAAAAAATAAAAATGTTATAAAATTAGTATTTAAAAAATGTGTTTGTTTTTACGTATAAGTTTATAAAAAAAAATGTCCAGCATAGGACAGGTGTATTGTCGGCTTGCACAACTCGTTATATTTTCGTGTGTTAACTTTAAACTATTCTCTATAGTTTATAGAATAAGTGTAAACAATAACTTTTAATCAAATACACGGTGTAGTATACAATATTTATATTTTTAAACAATTGATTACTATCATAATGGATTAAATTTTGTTTCTTATTATAATTAACTGAATTACTTGAAAATGAATATATATATATATATATATATTTAATACTCTATACGATGAAAACGCGTTAATTGAGTTAGTCAATTGATATTCTCAATAAGTGATTGTAAGAAAATAAACACTTTTACATATCCATTAATATAATTTTATAGCGCCGGACCAATAAATGGTGGTAGTGCACGTTTATTTTGGGGTCTTGGTAAATATCCAACAATTGCTGTAGCTGGATTAGGTGATGCATCTACATGGAATGAATTAGAAGGTATTAATGGTGGTAAAGAAAATGTTCGAATTGCAGCTGCTGGTAATTTTTTTTTATTTACACTTATACGATATATTAAAATCAATAATGATGTGATGAATGTTAATGTTAATAATAATAATAATAATTTTTTTATATTGAAAGCGGGTGCAAATGCATTATTAAATGAGAAAATTACAAATATTGATATAGAAAGTTTAGATTGTGCACAAAGTGCAGCTGAAGGTGCTTCATTAAGTGTACATAAATTTCAAGTATATAAAGCTGAAGTTTCACGTACGCCAGAATCGACGATAAATTTTGCTGAACCATCTGGTTGTGCTGAAGATTGGCATCGTGGTGTAACATTGGCTGCTGCACAAAATTGGGCTCGAACGTAAGTGTTTAACTATAAAACTTATTGTTTGAATTGTCACTTGTTACACAAGTAGAAACTATATTTATTTATTCGTTTTTTTTTAGTTTAATGGAAACACCAGCCAATTTAATGACACCAACAATTTTTGCTAATACAGTAAAAGCAAAATTATCGAAATTTAATGGTGTAGAAGTTATAGCACATGATAAAAAATGGGCTGAAGAACAAAAAATGGGTTCATATTTATCGGTTAGTAGAGGTAGTAGTGAACCACCAATATTTTTGGAAATAACGTATAATGGAGCCGATAAGAATTCCGCTCCGGTATGTTTAGTTGGAAAAGGTATTACATTTGATAGTGGTGGCATTAGTTTAAAACCAAGTTCAAAAATGGATGAAATGAGAGCTGATATGGGTGGTGCTGCATGTGTTGTAGCTACAATTTATGCATTGGCTGAACTTAAAGTGCCTGTTAATGTTAAAGGTAATTTTTATTGAATGAGATTTTTCTACAATATTATATATGTTCTTGTAATCCCATTATACATTCACATATTCTCTATATCATAGAAATGAAATGTTCTATATATAACCAACATTAAATAAGAAAATGGGATAAAATATTAAAATGTATGTACATATAAAATTGTTATCGATATTGATGTAGTGTAAATTATTTACATGGTCCTAGATTATATTTTAACTAATGGTAGTAATTTGTTTGATAAGTTATCTCACGTTATTAATGTTGTTTCGCGTGGATTGAGTCTGATCCGTCTTGCAGTGTATTGTGGAAATGATGTATTTAAATATATACTGACAATCAACACAAATATTACAACCCAATCAATTGACATTTTAACAGCTGGTTTATTTTTCCAGTAATGGGAAATTTGAAAGAATTTATATCAGTGAATTAATAGTTACAATCTTAAAAATTAAATGTGATACCTATAAATTAAATCTTAAAGTATAAAGCTAATATTTATAAATGTATGCAAAAGGATTACACTTACGCAAAAATGATATACTTTAATATTAATTTTATTTACTTATTTATTAATTGTTTTTTTTTCTTCAAATTTTAGGTCTAACTCCATTAACTGAAAATTTACCAAGTGGAAGTGCAACAAAACCGGGTGATGTAGTTTATGCAATGAATGGTAAAAGTATATGCGTTGATAATACAGATGCTGAAGGACGTTTGGTATTGTGCGATGCAATTTGTTATTCGGAAAAATTTAAACCAAAATATGTATTGGATATTGCAACATTAACTGGTGCAATGATTGTTGCGCTAGGTGATTGCGCTTGTGGTGCTTTTTCAAATGACAATCAATTATGGGATATATTAAATCGTGCCGGTAGAGAAAGTGGTGATCGTATATGGCGTATGCCATTATATAAACATTATGCAAAAGCGATGACCGGTTTGTTATAAACATAACAACAAATTATAATCACAATTATCATATAATAATTTAATTTTCTTTTTCATTCAAATTTTTTATAGGTCATTCTGCCTATGATGTAAATAATATTTCAGGTATATCGGCAGGTGGTTCATGTACAGCAGCTGCATTTTTACGTGAATTTGTACCAGAAAAAACATCATGGATTCATATTGATATGGCTTCTGTAATGGGTAATTGTACTGATCAATCATATATTGGTAAAACTGGAATGACTGGACGTCCGACACGTACACTTTTTGAATTTGTTTGTCGTGAGGCTGGTTTCATTAAGAACAGTTAAATTTCTATTTTTCTTTTTTTTTTCTTTTATTTGTTTACAATTTAAATAATTACAATTTGTAGATTTTTTTTTTTTTTTTTTTGATATTCTAATAAATATTTGCCATTATAAATTTTCTAATAGTACAAATAAAAATGTACTTTTATGTTGTGTTTATTTTATGATGTGGTATTTTGATACGTATAATTTAAAATATTGTAGTATGCATTGAATTAACTAATTTTTTGTTTTATTGAACAGCTAATGAATTTTTTTATTGTTGTCATTTTAGTTTTAATCAAAACATTTACACATTTGGTGTAATTTTTTGTTATTTATTGTATTTACAGTATAGTATGCATTTGAAATTAAAAAATAAATAATTAATTTGTATAATATTTTAATATACTTGTATAGAGTATAAAATTTATAGGTTTATTTTATATTTTTGTACACCATGGGAAGGTACTGTAATGTATATTTTCACTATGAAATGTGAAATTAAATTATAATATCATTTTTAATAGAATCTCTGTTCCAATAACAAATTTTAGTTTTTAGTAATGTAAACTATAATAACATTGTGAAATGTCACAGAACATTTGATTTATTAATTGAATTATCTTAAATATTATATGGAAAACTTTTTATGAATTTAAACGAAGCTATCGCCATTCCATTGTGTGGATATTGCTCGTTTTGCTGCTCATGCCAGTGGTTATGGATTAGAAGCCATATATTGGGATTTATATGTACCATCATGCTGCCATCGAAAAACTTGATTAATCAAGTCATAACATTTTTATTACAAAATCTAAACGGGACACACATTGGATGTTTTAAAATTTGCTGTTACTTCTTAGTCTATCAATGTCCTAGTTTTATTAAGTAAAAAACATTATTGAAAACTTAATTTTTTTCAGATTTTATTAAAAAAAACTTTGTATTATTAATATATAGTTTAATATTTAACAAAAATTATTTTAAATTATTATTATAAAATTTACATAGAAAATTGTTCTTTTTTTTTTTTTTTTTGTTATCTATTTTAAATTTTAATAGGAACAAAAATTTGTGGTAAAAAAATTTCAAAAATATTATTGATCAGTCGTTGCTGTTGTTGTTGTTAATGTTCCATTTTTACTTTGTTGCCTTTGATACCATTTACGTTTAGCAACAAATAAACATTGTAGTGAACTTTCACAAAATTCATCGACTATTTTTTGATCTTTAATTTCTGCTAATGCTGTTATTAAATAACGTCCAAATGATATAAGTTCATCATTTTGAGGTGATTGTTCACTATTACTATTATTATTATTATTATTATTATTATTTTTATTTTTATTATTAAATGGTGATGATATTTTATAATCTTCATTAATAAATGATTCAATTATAGATGATGTTTGTTGTTTAAGTTTTTTTGATGGTGATTGTTCATTAGCTTTTATTGATTGATCACCACTGATATCATTATGATCATCATTAATTGTAATACTATTACTATTATTATTATTATTACTATTATTATTATTATTACTATTGTTATTATTATTATTATTATTACTAATTTGTACTGTAGGAATTGCTATTGAATCTTCTGTTTTTATACATTTAATGGACCATTCCTCCTCATCAACAGATGTACTATCGTCAATTTGTTCAAAATTGGTATTTAAAAATTGATAATCATGTGATGATGGATCTGTTATCTATATATAAATAACAAACAATAAAATTTAGCAAATCAGAATATTAAATGTATGAATGAATAGGTATATATTATACGAATTACCATATCATTGCTATTATTATTATTATTATTATTACTACTACTATTATTATTACTACTATAATTATTAATTATATTATTCATATTATTGTAATTCATTCTTGTAGCTGCTTTTAATTTACGTGGTGTTACATATTGATCTAAAAATTGTACATAATTGTACCACCAAACAGTTGGATAATATTCGGCAGTGTTTGAACCAACGCTACTACAATCACCGTCATTATCTTGTAATTGCTGTTGTTTCCACAATTGTTGTTTTCTTCGAATATTGATCTTATTTTTTTCCGCTGCATAATGTGTTCGAATGGAATTTATTTTATTTTTAACATCAACTACGGTAACATTTGGACGTTCTCCTTTAATTTTATCAACAATATTTTGTAATGATTGTAAACGTGCATTTTTATTGTGATACATTTCATGTTTTATATCATATAAAATTATTTCACTTTTATACGCTTGTAATAATGAAATTATTGAACTTTGATTCCAATCCATATTGTTTTATTTATATTATAATTATTATTATTATTATATCAATTTTTAATTACTATATATTTAACCACAGCACACTATATCTATAAAAATATAATATTGTATATAATCAATAATAAAAAAAAAAATAATAGTAATAAAATGTTATCAAATGGTTCAATTCAAATAATTATATTTAGAGATCATTATCTTTATTAATATTATCATATGAAAAAATTACAATATAAATTACCTTCATTTATTATTATTAATAATTATGAATATTGATTGAATTGGTAATGTTTAATTAAATTTAGTAAAATAAATACATACTTTTTTTTAAAATATTTATTTATTTGAAATAAAAAAAAAAAAAGAAAAAACTAAAACGCAAATAAAGTAACAAAATAAAAACAAAGCAAAAAAAAAATCACTTTAATATTTGACGTTTAAGTTAAACGCGATAATATAATAATACTAATAACGAATATGAATGAAAATGATATCATCATTCGTATATATACCAAATCGTACCATTGTACTACTAATAATATATATATTGTATTTATAAATACGTACTTGTATTTGTAGTAATATTTATGATATATTTTACAATCTCTTCAAATTAATAATAACAAAAATACATAAAGGCTCTTAATATCAACACACAAACATAAAATATATTTATTAACTTTATCTCTATCGAAAACAAAAACCAAAACAATATATTTCTGGTTAACCAGTAATATCAACGCTGTTACTATGTTAATTGAACTAACATCGTAATTCGTATTATTGTATTATATACTCGTTTATATATAATAAACAATTGTAATATATAACATTATAATAAATTTATAGAAACATAATTTTTAATTATTCTTTTTCTTTTTTTCATTTCCAGGATAAATCGATTGTCCACAACGTTATAGAGAACTATATGTACATTTTACTGACGTACACAGAAGACAACGTGTATTTACTTGTATAAACAAAATAAGGGTATGTTAATTTATTATTATTTGAAATTTTGAATGCCATATTATTATAAAAAAAAACGTAATTTATTAATTTAGTATTGTTATTGTAACTCTCGATAGAAAGTCCGAGAGAGACGTGAATGAATGGTAAAACTAATTCTGTATATTACTTTAATAACCATATATTACAGTAGTTGTATTAAAATGTTGTCAATAAGTAACATTCGAAGACGATCAAAAACATCGACTCCTTCAATACACTCTCATTTATTTAACACTATTCCTTTAACATTGATTAATATCTCAAAACCTGTTCACAGATCCCTTTCAATTTAACACTACACTACACGGTTAACGCCTCGCATTTGTTGCAATCGACGACCGGTATGTTGATATGACAAGCTTTTAACATACAAATTGATATGGATTCATATTGAAACCGTCTTATTTCGGCATATCACTTGTATGCTATGTCTTCACTTGATAAAGCTTACAGCAAACATTACAGTAAGTAAACTTTATCCATCCGAAGAATATAGAGATAATATACTATAAAGTTGCAGATTTTGACATTTCTACGATGAAGTTTGAGTCTTCCCTTAATAAACTTTATACACAATAAACTTCATCAATTGAAGGCATAGCAATATTCATATATTGTATTTGAACCTTAATTCTCTTTACTCTTAAGTTCGATGGAAAATATGTCACCATCGGTTTGTAAGTAGTAATATTTTTGATCGTCTCACATATTATTTGAAATAATGTGTAAGACGACGAAATTATCACCCAATAAAATATAATTGAAATTCAATATTATCTACTTATAAGGAAATGTGTGTTTCGTTTCTCACAAATAAAAAATATATTTATTGAGCTATAATTTATGTATTATTATTATTATTGACTGCTGCAGGATTAGGAAATTTCTGATATTTGATGAACAGTAAACTAAAATATCATATTAATTTTATTAAATTCTGAATTACATAGTAAAATACCTGCTTGACGTTAATGTGTGATAGATGTCTTAAAAAACGACTGGCATTATTTTGGACAGTTGACTTGGAGTATGTTTTTAAAGGTGGTATTAAACCCATGTCGTTTACTCGGTCGTCTCAGGCTATAACCATGAAGTTAATAATCAAGAATGCAATAATTACGAACATTATTGTATCGACCAACAAAAACATTAAACATAGTAATGGTATTAAAAAAACAATGACTGTAGAACAACGAACACATCTTAATTTAGCAAATACACAAATATTATATTATTTTCTATACATTTTTAAGCTTTGCAGACTCGTCGGCATCAATAGTAATAATGCTCGTGTCCGATAAATATAAATATATTAATAATAGTTTAATTCGTGTAGTGCCATTTCATAGCTGCTTCTTGCCTTACCACCTTAACAACAATTTTAAACTTAATTAGGCTATTCTTATACTTTCTTAAATTTCTCTAACTTTTACATTAAATTTCAAACTTTGTAAATTTCAATGGCATTAATTCGAGAGGATTTATAAAAAAAAGGTGAGGATTTAATGAGCTGAGCAGGAAAATTATAATATTAAATACACATATTTTTAAAGAAACAATAATAATTTTATTGGTAATATTTTGTTAACTTTTGTTATACAATAATACCAAGAATAAAACTACAAAGTATAAACTATTAATATTCATTATAATAATAATAATTTTACATTAAATTGTTTCTATTATACTTTTTATTCCCCATAAAAACTTAGTTTAAAAAATGAAAAAAAACCAAAAAACTTAAAATTACAACACTTATATATTTTTTAAATGTTACTGATTAATTTTTACTTAAATAATCTACTAAATGTTCGTCGACAAACCAAAAAGTTATAATAATATTTCAAAATTAGTATATTTATTTATGATAATTAAAAGATAACATAATTTTTTCTCTGCAATTTTAAACATATTCGGAAAACTTATATTTATCTTAGCTCTTTTGAGTATACGATTTTAAAAAGTGTCTAATATTTGACACCGCGCCTCTGTTATACCAGAACTTTATAATCAAATTAATCAAAGAAAAATATACGATAATAATATTTAAATAATAAATTTTAGTTTATATGCCAACAATTAAATTAGAAAACATTTGTTTTAAAAATCATCACAAAGTCTTATAAGAAAAGTTTATTACGTGTTTTTGAATGTGTTTCATCGGGTCTTACGCCGTAAAGCAAACAGTTATAATATCTTTTAATTATAAATATTACTAATTTTATTATATATTCTTCAAAATTCAAAATTCTATTCACTAAATATTATAGATAATATTGAAATAAAATTAAATTTCCCTTAAAATTCTAAACGATTACAACATATTATTTTGATTAATATATAAATATAATATTATATTTATGATTTTAATTTTTTAAAATCATTAAATATAATTTAAATTACAAACCATTAAGTAAATTTTATAAATTAAAAATTGTTCATTTTCTAATTCATATTTTTAATTAATATATAGATATGTTTTTTTTTTATTAATATTTCTTAATAATAATAATAATAATATTAATTAATAATCTAGCAAAAATTATATATAAGTACGAAATTATAAGTTTTCAATTTTTAACCCATTAAATTAATTAATTATTGAAAAAAAAAAAAAAAAAAACAAACAATGAGAGCCTTAAAATCTATTTATTTTATATTTTATTTAACAATTTTAACATTATAAAAAAAAACAAATTAATTAATTTTCTTTTCACTTATTATGTGTGAATTGTGAATTTTATATTTAGTCTAAAATTGAAATTAATTATTTTAATATTAATTTTATAAATAACAAGGAATGTAAAAAAAAAAAAATAATTAATTAATTAATTAATATTTTTTTTTTTTTATTTATAACTTATTTACATATTTACAACGGTAAAAAAAAATATTCAATCCTCCAAATTTTCATTTTTGAGCTTCCAATATTCTAATTGAATGTTATTTAATTTAAAAAAAATAATATAATTATCGGTACTTATAGTATTTATTGATACCATGTACCTGTCTGTAATCAAATTAGTTGAAAGTAATTGTTTAGACGTTACAGAGAAGCTTTTTTTTGTTTTTTAGATAGCATTTTTTTTATGATCTTTTGAAATTAGAGATTCATTTAAATAAGAATTTCGTTTATTAAAAAAAAAAATAAAAAACTAATAGTGCCAAGAGCGTTTTTCTAGAAAACGAATGCAAAATATAATATTGTATAACATCCACTAAGCGTTTCCAGGGTTGTTTAACAAAAAATTTTGTTTGAATACGTAAGATGAAATATTTAAAAAAAAAAACTCATATTGTATAATTTCAAAAGTGCCACAAATACATAAAAAAAAAATTGCGCTATCTAAGTGACCCGTACATTAATCTGATAGGAAAACATACACGCCACCACAACAATAAAAATTTAAGAATTGATATTATTTTTACCGTAATTTATCCGAGTTTTGGGGTGGATTCGCTTCATAGATTCCACGTTATCATAATTTTTCATAAATATTATTTTTATTTTTAATTGTTTATGTTCATTTTCTTTTCTCTTTTTATGCAAAATATATGATTTTGTAGCATATATATGAAAAATAAAAAGAAGAAACAATAATTAAAAATATTAATATATAATTTATGAAAAATTACTTATAACTTTGGAGGCTTATGCTAAAAGAAAAACAAACAAATATACATTACTATGATCCCTATGCATTAACACAATTTACATGTTTTTTTTTTTTTTAATTTTAATTAATTTCCGTATTTTTGTACTATTTCTGTTTCTGGTTAATTTTCTTTGATACATTTTGATGATAACATGCATTACATAATATACACGCACACACATACACTCACTATCTCACAACAAAAAAAAAAAAAAAAAAAAAAAAATATATAAAATTGGTGTTATCGCCGCTTATCAAATGTTATTGCGTTATTTAAGTGTAATCATATAAATATAGATAATAGTAAATCAATAAGTAATTTGAATTATTTTTCTAAGAACATATATTCTCCTCGTATTAGGATAACGGTGCACTATGAAACTCGGGAGCGTTGCCTCTGCCTCGGCCACGGCCACGACCACGACCTCTGCCACGCCCCCTACCCCGCCCTCGTCACCTTCGACCATCACCCATTCCTACAAGATCTGTAAATAAAAAGAATGCATTGTTAATAGGGGTGGGTGGTTGGTGGATATAATAATAATAATAATAATACCTATATTGGCTGTTTTTTCTAAATAAGCTAATGGTCCTTGTAAAACATTTGGTCCTTGATTGAAACCACCACGTGTACTCATTGGACCAGCAGTTTGTTGCATAAACATTTGTTGACCCTAAAATGAGAATGAGAAGATGGTAGTAAAATAATAAAATATATAAATATATAAGGAACAAATTTAAATTATTAATATAATTGTAATAATTGGCGAGAAAAAAAAATGATTCACCTATCACACAATTACAGATAAAAAGACATAATATTACCTATACTTACCCAGTCAATTGTTTAAATTATAAAATTTACTACTTTATTTTATTTAAAATGTTATAAAATTTATGCAAAAAAATTTATTGATATATATGATAAAAAAAAAAAATAATACGACAAAGAGTAGACGAATTCATATTGAATGTTACGGACGAGTATAAATTTTAAAGGAAAACCGCTAAATATTTTTTAACATTAGATTTTTTTAAAATTATATTACGTGTAAACATTGTATGCAAAAAACAAACACTTTTATCGGTAATAGATGTGTATGTTAAAAAATTATTCACTGCTTTCGCACGAGAGCTTGGCGCAAGGACAACGACATACGAACAGTAACCTATGCGTTAGTAAGTTACTGTGGAAATATTAACGAAAAATGAATAACTAAATTACATTTAGAAATACATACATGACCCACAATTGATGAGAATCAATGAATTTCGCTACTTCCGAAAATAAACAAATTTGTGAGATAAGAGTTAAGAAAATAGAAAACACTTGAGTCTGTATGTGTGTGATACTACTAAATATATTTAATTAGTTAACGGAAATTCACTCCTCCACGTTAATGTTAAAAACAAATTTATTATAATATATATATATATATATGGTATTGGATTGCAGAGTTAGACAGGAAAGTACTACCAAAAATTTAATTCATTCCACCTGTATTTTACATGGATGATATTAGCCATGTATTTTATGGTTTTGATATCAATCATTTTAATTGATTTAATAATTATTATTATAACAATGTATATTTTACCACCACAAACACACACACACACAATAATTATGAATTTCCTTTAGTATTTTCTCTGACTATTTTTTATTGTAATATTATTTTCAAAAACTGTGTTCTTAAGGATAAAAAATAAAAAATATGAAAATAAATTTAATTAAATTATAAAAAGAAAAAAAAAAAACAACAAGCATTTATAGGAAAAAATTAGGTTAATTTACGAATATTTTTTATAGCTAAAAATTACTAAAATAAAAAATTAAATTATTCCCTTTTCTAATAACCACCACCACTAACAAAAAAATTAATATTATTAAATTATTAATTTAAAAAAAAAGCACTTAATTTATTGTGTTAATTTATATGTGTAAAAAATATATATATATTTATATTTAAAAAGCATTCTAATCTTTATATTATTTTAATTTAATTTTTTAAAGCATATATTAATATTTATTTTTTTTTTTTTATTTAATATATAATTTTATATTTAACATTTATATTTTTATACCTATAATTTATATATATATATTTTTTTTTTCTATCTAATTGAGCAAATTAATTTAAAATATAATAATAATTAATGCTAACATTTTTTTTTCTTTTTCCATTGTTTTACAATAATTTTTTTCATTTTTAATTAATCAATTTATAAATATTTATTTATTTTTCAAATTTATAATTTACCAAAATAATATTAATATTTTATTTATGATTTTCGTATATTGACCAATTTTTTATTATTTTGTGCTAAAGTTGTTTCTTTTTGTATATATTATTTAATTATTTATATTAATTTGAACTTTTTTCTCTTTTATTGAAATTCCCAATTCGGTAGTTTTTATTTTATATTGTTGTTAATTTTATTAAAATGCGATTTGATTTTTTAACTATTTATTTTTCTTTTATTTTCGAAAGAAGACCAATTTTAATTTTTTTATATATAGATATTCTAATCAAATATATATAAAAAAAAATATATTTATTAAATTTACCGCTTAGCCAATTTCCTGTAAGACTGCAATTATAAAACAAAACAAAAAAAAAACATAATGTGCAGTATTTCTTACAATAAAAACTAAAGAAATAATTAAAATATTATATAAAAAAAAAAAGCTTTTATTTAATTTTACATATTATTTTTGTTATCGAATTAATTTAAAAAAAAAAATAATAAAAACTCTGAATTTTAAAATAAAAATTTTGAAAATTAGAAAGTTTTTTTCCATTGTAAAAGCACGCGCGCCACGGATAAGAAGAAAAATAAATTATATTATAGAAATATTTTTCTAAAGTATACAATCAAATAAAAGAAAAGAAAAAAAACCGAATAAAAAGTTATAAGCATTTTTTAAAATTTAATTCGAAAAATAAATCAAATGATTTTAATAATGATTAATGAATGATACAATTTGTACAACAAAATGTATGCAGTTATACTGAAAATCGATTGTCTGCTTTCAGTGGGAAACGTAATACAAACTTTGTGAATATGTATATTATTTAAGTAAAATATGTACAAGTTCATAAACTATTAAATGTTTCATAGTAATGTATGCGATATGCAATTCAGTTCAAGTGTAATAGTCGAGAATAGGAAAGGAACGAGTGTGAATGTAAAATAGCATAGCATTGAATGAAATTAATTAATTATATATTTATATAAATAAATAAATTAAATACGTAAATCAATCAATGTCTAATCTATAAGCTATTATCGATGCTACAATATTTATTATTTTAACAAACGTGACGCCATAAATATATTCAGTAATTTTATTTTTTTAGGGTCCTCTAATTTTTGTAGTAGGTATACGGAGGAGTACGTGGTCCATTTCTGTTATCTTTAAGTATGATTGCGATAAATTTACGAATTTCACAATGGTAAGATCGCGGTATTCTAATTTAGAAAATCCAAATTTTCCTTTATCCAATCCTTTCCTATGAAAGATCATTTCCTCAGTGAGTTACTATATACCATTTTGGATAACACGCAATATCTATACTTTAAAAATTAAAACACTGTATACATTTAAAAAGTTAATTACAAATATAAAACTAGTTCCGTATATAAAAAAGAATATTTCTTAATTATATCTATTTCACTTAACAATTTTAAACATAATCAATACTACTATATTATATCATATTATCGTTTACAAATCAAAATATGTAGCTTCAAATCTTGTGTGACACTTTACAATAACATAAATTTTATTTATTATTATTTAGATTAAATTAAAATAATTGTCAAAAATTAATATTAAATTTAATTGTTAGCAAAACCCATTTTGCTAACTGATTTAATAATAACACGTCATATGTCATGAGAATGTTCATCGAACAATTTAACTTTAACGTTACCATAATAATGGTTACTATTGAAATGGAAAGATTTTTAAAGATCCAAGGTGTTTATTATTAAAAAATGAAGAGATTTTTTTTTAATTTTTTTAATTAATTCGATTGGAAGAATCGAAAGAAATATAATAACAAATATTAATTATAATAGACACGTGCGTAAAATAGCATTAGTTTATTATATTTTATAATGGCAACATTATTAAATAAAAAAGAATTTTTTAACAAACGCAGGCAAAAATTCAAGCTGCTAAACATTTTATTTTTATATAGAAAATGTGTGTATACTATTTTATCTCGCACATAATAAATACAAAAATTCAATCTTCAAATTTAATTATTATTTAACTAAATTTGCAAACACTATTTACATGGTGAAAAGTCAGAACTATATATGGTGGATGTGACCAACACATCCCAATGAAGCTTCAATAATTTTTGTTGAGTGAACATAGATGTTTGTGGTCTTGCATAGTGAAAATGGAACGAAATATACATTTTAGATTCTAGCCCCTTTTGTAAGAATTCAATGTACAAATCTTAATTGGTTGCATGATAAATCTTAAAAATAGACAATACCATGCTAATTGCACCAAATTGATAACATAACTTTCTTTTCATTAATATCAGATTTGGATGTTGTTTGCTTTGGTTCCTCCACGATCTTTTTCGATTTACATTTTTATATACAACCCATTTTTTATCGCCAGTTTTTTATAATTTATGTCAAATATTTTAAAACTAATCTTGATGTAATCATTTTTTCTTCAGAGCATTTCCTCTAGCGAACGTTTGTATTTTCATCAACATGTGTGTGTGTGTGTGTGTGTGTGTGATAGAAAAAAGGATGAAAATCTGAAATTCTTATAATCTAACTAAACCAAAATAATTTCTCGCAATTATAAATAAAATTGTAAGTTAATAAATAATTATGCAATATAATTTATAGTTTCATCATTTTAATTTGGCCAATTTTCTCAATATTATAATAAAAATCAAAAAACATGTGTAAATTAGTAAATACTTAACACTAAATTAAATTTTATTAATATGAAGCTAACAAATAAATAAAACATGCTATTTTTATTCTAAATTTTAAAGAATTATTAACAGCTTTTTTTTTATATATAAAATGTTAGGAGCATATAATAATTACAAAATACACTAATTAATAAAGTTTATTTTAAAATATTAATATTTAAAATTCAAGCAAATAAAGTGATTACCTTAAATTAAAAAAAACTACTATAAAGCAATAATTATGTGTACTTACTTGTATTTGTTGCATATGTTGCATTTGTTGAGCTTGCATTATATTTTGGGGATGTTGTTGTTGCTGCTGCTGTTGTTGTTGTTGTTGCTGTTGTTGTTGTTGTTGTTGCTGCTGCTGTCGTTGTTGTTGCATATGTTGAGCTTGAATCTATTTTTATAAAAAACGATTAAAGTTAATTTGTATTAGTTTTTATTTTCATATTAGATTTATCTAATAATTAATAAAAGTTATCCGCGTAACAGGGAGATTTTTATTCAAACGATGAATCTGATTTTATTTACAATTTCAAAACTTGAAACTTTTTCATTCACGATTGATTCAACTGAACAATAAAATAAAATCAAGATAATAATTAGGTATTGAAAGTGCAGACTTAACGTATTGGGTATTATTTATTATTAGTACATGAATTGTTGAGTAAAATATTTTAATTACTGTAATTTACTTAATTTTATAAAATAGTAAATTGTATGTTCCCATAAAAACTACAGGAGATTTCCGATAGATATTTCAAAATTTAATTTTCAATTAATTACCTGCATTGGACTTCCCATAGGTCCTGTTGGCATTTGTCCTGCTGATTGTGACAATGTATCAATATGTGAACCAACAGGTATGCTACCACGCATTTCGGCCGCTGCAGATGTACTTGGGCCTGCACCACCAGAACCTTGTGCATCTTCATTAACATGCTAACAATTAAAATAAAACAAATTATAAATTTTTGGTTGAATTTCTAAAAACGAAAAATTTCAAATTAAAATTTTATTTTACATATATTAACTGTTGATCCGCCAACAGGCCTTTCCATGTTTCCAATTTCTCAAAATGTCTTTTAATTAAATCTTCTTTACGACCTATTTCATATCTTAATTCTGAATTTTCTTCTTTTAATACAAACTCCGGTTTTAAAGCTGACAATAGAAATCGTTTTTGTATAAAAAATGATTCCATTTGTCGAGCAACATCAACAAATTTATTTGACGTTTGATGAACTTCAAAAGTAATTTCATCTTCATCAATACCAGTTGACGATTCTTGTTTAGTTAATGCATGAATGCACGCCTAATTAAAAATAAACGTTAATGTAAAATAAAATAGAACATTTTTTTAATGGAAGCTTTGCGTTTTCCTCCTTTTCTGTTCTGTTTAGTTGTAACTTATAAGTTTAGATTTAAACATGTAATTTAAATATGAATTCATATGTAATATAGAAATAGAATATCAAAAATATTATTAATTTATATTTCAATTTTATTAATGTATTTATATTAAATTTGGAAAACAAAAAAAAACTTATAAAAAAAGTAACTTTTATTGGATTATTTTTATCAATTTGTTCGCTGTCATTTGTACAGTGAGTAATCATTTTTTTTTCGCTTGCTTAAGAAAAATTTACCTGAAAGGCTTCTTCAAATTCATCTACTAAATTTCCATTGGACGATGATGCCATAATTAATTAATATTTAACATTTTTAATAATATTTTGTTATTTTTTTGTTTTTAAATTAAATAAATTATAAAATTAATTAAATACAGCAGCACAAACAATACGGACGACCATAACCATACACTTTTTTTTTTTACTTGATTTGATTTGTCATATTCAGTTTGTGGTTTTTTTTTCTTTTTTGCATGTGTTTGACAATTTGAATTTCCAACGCAAGCCGAAAACAGCGTTACGTACAAACGTTGTATCATACGTAAATAATGAGCCATTCACAATAGTAATTTTTGTTAACTTTGATTGGTTGGCTTTTGATTGAGACAATTTTTACCGCTACTTCAATAATTTTTTTGATATTGAATTCTCATATTCTCAATTAAATTTTTTTTTTTTAGTTTGGTTTGATTTTTGTACGAGAGGTACTGCTGATTATCAGGTGATTTTATTGCTGTAAATTTTGGTCGATGGACAATTTGGTGATTGTACTGTTTTATATGAAGATGAATGCAAATACAATAATCTAAATATTATCATTGCATTCCAACCAAACTAAATAAATATATACTTATAAAATTAAATTATTTTGTCAACGAGTCAAAGTAAAAAAAAAAAGTAAGTGCAATTTTTGTTGTATAATTTTTTTCATTTTTTGGTTAATAATATATAAAAAAAAAAGATAATTATTCCGATTCTATTTCGTCGACATAAGTATTTCCCTTTTTTTTTTTTTTTTTAATTGAATAAAAAAATTAAAAAATTCCGTTTTAAATTAATTTGTGAGGTTGATGTATGTAGGTAGGGAAAAAGTAGTAGTGTAGAATAGTAGTTGAACAGGTGGTGGAAAAATAAAAATCAAAATGGCGGAGCGTGCAAAAATTAAATTGAACAATTTTTAACAAATTTTTCATTTCATTTTTTTTTTTTGTTTTTTTTTTGTTTTTTGTTTTTTTTTTGTTTTTTTTGTTCTTTTTTTGTTTTTTTTTGTTCTTTTTTTGTTCTTTTTTGTTCTTTTTTGTTTTTTTTAAATTAAACGCTATATAAATAAATTAGATGAGAAAAAAATCAAATCGTTGATTCAGAAAACCATTTTAAAGTTCATTTGTATAGTTCCCTACACGGTTTTATTTTATTTATAGTTTAGTTAATAATTGGCAGAATTAAAGATACCAACGTCGGTTTCAAGTTAAGGAAAGCTTACTTTTTATACAATTATTTGTGATTTCGTGATAATCTTCCTAGTCTAAAAATAACACATAAAATTAAAAAGAATTGTATCAAATAAAATATATACTTTTTTTTTATTGTCTTTTTTAACAAAAAAAAAAAAACAAAAATAAATATTTATTATTTTGCAAGGGAAAAATATATTATAAATTATTTTTTACATGCATAATATAAATATATAATTAATTTTTTCCCTTATTATGTACAATATTATAATATAGATTCTATCTACTTATAAAAAAAATTAAAATTAATTATTTACATCATAAATATACAATTTTTTCTTTAAACAGCACACATAACTCAAATGTTTAACGAAGAAAAAAAAAAAATTATAAAATTAGTTAATTTTTTACTATCTAATTGATTTTGTGCATTTTTTATATGTATAAAGGACGCGATTATTTCATATGGTTAAAACTTATTGTTCGTATTTATTTATCTATATTAATTTCTTGGTACTAAATATATTAATTAAGACAAATCATCACACTTGAAAAACCAACTTTTTAATGGTGTGTAAATTATAAATTGTGAATTATGAAAAAAATGGGAAGCAAAATGCACACAAAATAGAAAGTAGGAATATAACTTAATTTAAAATTTTAACTTAAACGATATTTTTGATAAATTCTTTTGTGAAATCATCCACTGAATCAATTTCAATAACATGCAACATTTGTTTTTCATTTTTCAATTTAGTTTTTTGTTTTTTTTTTTTTTATGAAACTTCTCCTTATAAACTAAATAATAAATAACACTTTATTTGTCTTTATTTTTTACTTCACACTGATATGAGATATCGTTTTTTTTATTTATTATATTTTAATTTTAACTTTTAGAATCACTTGTATTATAATTGACAACAATTATTTAATTTTCAAAAAAATATAGTTAATATTTAATTAATGTAAATTTAATTAAGCGGTTAATTTAGATAAATATTATGTACGATTACGATTCTCATCAGTTATATTTAAAGTACTATTCTTTCTTTTCGCATTATCATAATCATTATTATTATTATTTTTACTATTACTACTACTATTTTTGTTATTAGAATTACTATTATTATTATGGTCATTTTCATTATCATTATCAATATCATTAGCATTTCGTTTTGTAAGATTTGGACTATCTGTAGATGAATGAACGGATACAGCATCAATGGGTGATGCATTTTGTGAATTACGTGCTTCTTCTTCGGCCAATGATAAACCAATTGTAGCACCAATTTTAGCACTTGCTTGTCGGAAACTATCACTTAATTTTACTTGTACAACATTAATGCACATAGATGTTAGAGCTAAACCAAATACTAAATAAATTATACTGGCCATCATGAATATTGGATGTTGTGGTACTAAATCACCAAAACCAATTGTTGACATTGATACAAATACAAAATAACATGAATCAAAAAATGTCCAATTTTCCCATATTTTATAAACAGCAGCGCCAAAAAATATATACGCCAATAAAATTGTAAATGCTAATGATATTGGTAAATTAAATTCATCATCGATATCGATTTCTGGTGGCATTGGTGTTGTTGGTGTTTCATTACTACTTGGTGGTGCTAAATGTGTTGATGTTGATTGTGGTGTTGTTGATGCATGTTCAATATCTGTTGGTTCTGGTTTTGCTATCATCATACTTGGACGACGAAATGTTGCTATTTCATATGCCATATTCATACCACGTAAAACACCCTATGTGTTAAATAAAAATTAATATAAGTTATTATAATTGATACGGACGGAATCGATTTATTATAGAAATGTTATATTTCTAATATTAGTGTATACACTTCTGATTTATATTCACTATGTATATAGTATATAATTTAAAATTAGCATACTTTAATATCAACAATCCGTATGGTATGGATATTTATTTTTAATACGTTGACTATGCTACAAAAACATTATAATTTATATAACATACATACAAACATGTATCCAAATTGAAAATTTAAACATAAATATCTTATACATGTTAATGATTAAGTTTTGATATGAAAATGTCTCATTCTTCTTTTTTATGGGAGTTAATATTTTCCATTTTTTCTACACAGGCTTAAACTTAGAATTTAACTTGTTTTTTTTTGTATACAAAACCCATATGTAACAATATATTTTATTGTACATTTTGAGGTTGTGTATATATTGTATTTTAATTAACCTTACCTGTACTTGTGCTTGTTTTCGAACTTTTCGTATCGATCCCGTATAATATAATCGTCTGACATAAGCCCATACAAATTTTATAATTCTAGTAAATAATTTACCAAAATCAGCTAATAGAATTAAAAACATAGGTATGCCAATTATAGCATATACAATTGTAATAGCTCGACCTGTTAATGTAACGGGTGTTATATGACCATATCCTGAAAAGAATAATAAATATTTATGCAATTATTAATTATATTTATAATAAAAATTAATTTAAATTAATTTTGATTTATAATAACAGGATAAACCCTCACTGAATCCAAATCGTATTACAATGTCTATAGATATATTTCGAATTGAAAACAATTATTTATAAATAAATTAAAATTTTATTATTACATATGTAATTTCTATTATTATTATTATTAATATTTAATATATATTATATGCGTGTAATACCAATTGTTGTGACGACTGACATACAGTATAAAATTCCATTTATAAATGACCATGATTTCATTCCACTGTATGATGTCATTCCTGCTTCATGTGCAGCATGTAATTCTTCTTCAAATACACGTAATTTTGTTCTAGCAATTGATTTCCAATCATCTTCTCTATATATTGTAATTAATATTAAATGTTTATAGAACAACAATGATATAATGTAAAATTAATGTTGTATATAAAATAAGTAAAAGTGAAACCTTAAATTATGACTGGATAACCATAAATGATCAACAAAATCACGTTTAACGCGTCGCACACCACATTTATAAAAATTTTCAAATGCACCTTCAACAAAACGAAATACCATGCCACCAAATCCAAAGTATATTAATAATATAATTATATGAGAAATACAACGATTTCGCATTTGACGTAATGCTATCCATTCAATAGGATGATCTAGAATTAATTGGCGCCATATAATACGTGATTCAATAAATAAGAAACGATTAATTGAAAATTTTGTTTCAATTTCTATTAAATCTATTGGTTTTTCTTTTGTCGTAATTTTTGTATTATTTTTTGTCGATTGTTTACCACCACCAAATAATCTTCCAAACCATGTTATTGGTTTTATTTCGTCTGTTTTTATTATTAAATGTTTTCTTCTATCTGGTGATTTTGATAATGATTTTCTTAATTTACGATTTATAAGATTTGTTGATGTACTACTACAACCATCACCTGGTGTTATTTCAATTAAAGGGATTGTATCATCTTCAAAATCTCCATCACGTGATGAACTTGAAATAGCCGTTGACGATTCATAGTCATCATGTAAATTTCCCGTTATTGGTTCAACCGATAATTTCATTAATTCTTCTAAATTATTATCTATTTCATTATTTGTGATTTTTTTCAATGATGCATAGTCGTCAAATTTTGTTAACCGATTTAGTATTTTCTTTTGTTGTTGTTGTTGAGGTGGTGGTTGGTGTAGTTGTTGTTGCTGTTGTTGAGGTTGATTATAAATATCAACCAATGATTCTTCTTCAGAACTTTCAAATTTTTTACGTGGCATTAATGTTAATGAATTTTTACGTTCTTTATCATAATATAAATCTGAATCAACACTATCATCATCATTTTTTACTTTATTTATACCGTCTAATAATTGACGTCGTTGGTTACGTTTTCTTTCAAAATCTTCAAAACGTTTAAATCTTAAACGATTATCCATTTCACGTTTTTCTCTTTCAAATTTTTTCTTTTCCATTTCAAATTTTTGACGTTCTTCTTCAAAACGACGTAAATTTAATTCCAATTGTGTTAATTTATTTATTTCTTTATAATTACTATTTTTATCGTTGTTATTATTATTATTTATAGTTATTTCTTTTTCAATACTATTTTTACGTTCTGATAAATTTATTGGTGTTTGCATCGATAATATTTCACGTACGGGTGCAATTTCACGTTGAAAATGATGTTGTAAATAATAATCATCATCTCTTGGATCTTCTTTATTCCTATAAAATAAAAATAAATATAAGTTTGCATCTTTTATTTTCCTCCTTAATATAAATCTATTTCGCCGAAAAATTTGAAATTTAACATATAATAGTACTTGTGAGGAGAAGCTGTCACTGATATTTATACTGATATCAAACTGTATTATCAAAACTACTGAAATAGCCACCGTATGACTGTTCCACCAGGAGATTGTATTAAAAAATGAATATAATTTGCTCATAAAAATAGTATTTTTTTTTGTTAAACTACTGTATAGGCATAAGCGGTAATAAAAATATATAATATATAAAGTTTTCCCAATGATCAGTACAATTCCCATAGCTAATATATTGTTTTTATCAAAATATAAGCAGAACTTAAATTAACAACAAGAAGTGTGTTGTTTTTTTTTCGACATTTTAATAAAATTTCTATCTACGTCATTTGTGCCGCCGCGTGTTTACATAAATTACCGTATTATTAAAACAATAGCATTTTATTCAATTATTATTATATTATAATTACCTTGGTGATGATAGACTTCTTTTCACTGGTTTCATATCACTGTCCAATTTTCCCACTTTATTATTATTCTTTATATTTTTATTTATATTATCATTAACACTATAATCACCTATTGAAATGCTAATAATATTATTTTCATTTCTTGGTGTGGATAGACTACGTACAATTGATGTGCCAACTCCTTTATCACGTTTATTTAAAATTTTACTGCGATGTGCACTAAATGATAATGATTTTGGTTTTTGTTTAATTCCAGTTCCCGTTTCACTTAAAATAGGAACTGTATTTGTTGATGACGATGATGATGATAAAGGTATTATTGGTATTATTGGGTTTGCCATTATATTTTGATCTGTTGTACTACTACTTTCATCATCTGAACATGGAAATTTTCCACCACTTAATTTTGTTGGTTCCGGAGTTTTATCTCTTTGTTGACGTATAATTTTTCGACGTCTACGTACAATTGTCGGTGCATTTTTATTTTCATTCATTATTCGAACAAATGTTTTTCTATTCTTTTTTTCTTTATTATTTTCTATATAATTTAAAGAAAATGTTCTTATTTTTTTTGTATATAAAATAGAAAACCTATTTTTATAATTTTATTTTTACACTTTGAAATAAATACATATACATAAAAAGAAAATATATATAAATACCTACTTTGAAAAACAGCAAGATGTTGAAATTTTATAAAATTAATAATTGCACAAAAAGAAAATATATGAAAATCACTGTATTTTTTCTTTAAATAACTATTTTTATTTTAATTTACATTATATAAATTTAAAAAAAAATGTATTTTACTCATTATTATTATTATTATTTTATTATATTTTGTGTTTTTTTTTTTTTTTTTTGCAATAGAAAAATTAATTTTATATTAACATTAACGCCATTTTAACACGCGAACTTATTGCGAAAAACTCTAAAATTATAAATTCATAAATAATATTATATGAGAGACGAAATGAAAATTTATAAAATATGAAAATGTTATAATATAGTTAAAGAAAAGTGTGTGTTTGTGTGTATGCGCTGCCGATTGAATGTTTACACAAACTAATTTTCCGTATTTTTTTTTTGTTTATTTAATTTGTATATGTGCGCGAGAATAAAAAATGAAGAACAAGAAAGAATGGGAGAGACAACTTGATGGACCATTTCGCTAAAATTAGATAGAAAAACCTGTTGGAAAAATGTATTTATAGATAAAATAATGTTTGCTTTTTTATTTTTAAGAAAACAAGACAATTTTCTATTTTTTTTTTCTTTCTCTGTTTGTTTTTTTTTTATTTTATTTATTTTGGTTTGTAACTTTGATAAATTTTCCCCATTTTTATATGCTGAATTGAAAAGCTTATTTTATTTTCATTTTTATTCATTGAATTGAGACGATTTTCTTTTTCTTTTCTTTTACCAAAGGCTCTTAGGCTAAATAAATTATAGTTTTGTTTGTTTATTATGTTAAAAGTTTTTAATGTGTGTAATTATACATTTTTTATATGATAAATAACGTAAATAATATTGTAATTTTATTATTATTAATTGTTGTTAATGTAGATGAAATATTTATTGTCTCTATCGTTTTGATTCTACTTATAAAATATAGAACAAATAAAAATAAATATATTCGTATATAGAGAGAAACATGAATGATTTTCATAGTATACACAATATGCTATAAATAAAAAGAGCGCCAATCAAATAGTAGTTTTACCCTACTATGAAAAATACATATGCACTACAATTGTAATTGAAAATTTAGTGAGTGAGCTGTAACGATAGTAATTTATAAGCATCACTTTTTCCAATTTAGTATTACTATTTTATTGTAAATTTTATAATTTATTTGATAAAAAAAAAAGAATATTGTATAGTGGCGTTTTGTTCCGAGGTTTGAGTGTTCATCAATTCCGTAACAAACATGATGAAATATAACGAAAATTACTCAAATGCGTTTGATTTACCATTTGCTAGTTTATGGAATTTAAAATGCGAATTATGTATGGTATATTTCACGATGTATTCATATATTAACGACACACAACACTAGGGCAATGCCCCCAATATAATAGCAATAATTCAATTAATAAGACATGTATATCGAAACATAATCGCACAACAATTGGTGATTTTTTTTTATATACTCATTAAGTATTTTTCCAATGTGACTGAAATGATGTAGTTGTGTCTATGCTTAAAAACGACAGGAACGCTATTTCGAGTGGATGGCTTTATGTATATCAACCCAGTATATATAGTCAGTTGACGGTCAAAACGGAATCCTAATGTCTATATCTTTCGATATTTCTCTCTATATTTAAAAAACAAAAATATTAAATATTTTTGTAAATTCACATATAAAAAAAGACAAAGAATAAGCAATAAAATTCATAAAAAAAAATTATTATGTGGTTCATAAAAAAACAATTAAAATACAATATATATTTAAAAGAATGTGTATGACATGCGTTCGTTATTTTTTTTTTTTTTCTTTTTGTATGTTTTTGGCTATTAACCAATAATATTCACTTAAAATATTATTTTAATTTCCATCAACACCTATAATGCGTAATATATAATCTTAAAAACAGTTCGTGTATGCTGGTGTAAATTATTTGTATATAGTAATATAAATTGTAAATAATTAAAAAAAAATATAATACAATCATTAATTACTTCTTCCTTTTTTTTACAACTCTTTCAAATGATTATTTATTTATTGAATATAAAAAAAAGTAAATACGATTGTTTATATTATAATCGGTATTATTAACTATTTTATTTTTGCACTGTACTAATATTAATTATATTTAATAAATCATTGAATGTTAGTCAATTCATAAATTAATTCATTAATAAAATTGAAATTTTATTATATTATATTTAAATGCATGTTATTTACATAAGTATATTTGGCTTTAAATGTTAACATCTTAAAATTGATAGTTATGTGTCACCAGATTTTTTTCCATACAATTTAATCAATTACTAAGCTATAGAGAGCAAATAACAAATAATTTTTAAATTTTTGCTTTAATGATGTTTCATTGTTTTGTAAAATTTATATGTATAATATAAAAATTATTGCAAAACACAAAGTTAAATTGAATGAATTCGTATTTTATATAATATAATATTTAAAAAAAACTGTAATAATGTGTATATAGAAACAGATTAATTTCTTGTACCATAAAGTGTTAACCATAAACATAAATTTTATGTAAACATTTTTATAAATTATTTCAGAAATAACCAGACATGTTTTCTGATAAACAAAAAATTATTGAAATAAAACTATTGCAATTTTTTTTTTGTTTGTTACGGATAAGTTAATATAATTAAATGATATGTAAATGGTCGATATATGTTAATAGAAAATTACAATGTAAATTGATTTTACTATTATATAAAAATATTAATTTTTAGTATACAATTTCATTAAATTGATTAACAAAAAATGCTTTGCTATTACACAATTCATATAGAAGAGATTTTGCATGTTCAAGAAATAAGATCGATTTTACTCTAATTGCAAAATATTTTTAAGATAATGTTATATATTTAGTTTTTGGTTCGTGTCCATGAATTTTTGGAGACTAATTTTTTTAATTTTTTTATTTTGGAATACTGTTCCACCTGTAATAAACTGGTCAATATTTGAGAACACAAATTATATTTACAAATTTATGACAATCCAACACGCATTGTTATTGGAATTTGCCAATTATGCATTTAGAGGTCACCCACCCATATTAAAATGTGTCCCTTATACTAACTTTGTATTCAATATGTTCAATATTTAGTTATTTGTTACTGAATTAAAAAAAAAAATACAGTGTATAAAGTTGTCAATCATAGAACTTTCTATCTATTTACAGAAACTATATATACTCAAATGTTTAACGTTGTAATTAATGCATTAATTATTATTGTAAATTTATATGGTTAATTATTATTGTAATTAGATCATATAGCAATGATTTTTCTGCTAAATATTTTGTAAATTTCAATGAATTAAATTACAAAAATCAAAACTAATTCATACAATAATATAAATTAACATAATATGCATGACATAATAAATAAAATATAACTTAACTGTCTCTAGATATGTATCTGTAGTATACGATATAGATACGACGAGCTGTGCTTATAATATTATATTGAAAATTGTAAATAAATTGCGTGTGTGTTTTTTTTTTGTATATTATTTAAAATTAAACACAAATTTTATTTTTAGTATATATAAAATATAAATTATACAGAATATTCAATCCTTGAATCATTTTTTTTTTTTTGTGTGTTTTTTTTCATATATTTTTAGAATCATCAAAAATGATAACACCGCACGCAATAAAAAAAAAATCAGTTCCTTTGTACTTATAAAAATAAAAGAAAATTTATTTTCATTTAATCATATACTAAACATAAATCATATGATAAAAATAACTTATATAAAAATGTGAAATTTTTTTACAAATATATTTATTTTTCTTTTTTCCTTTTTTAAAATACATAACTTAAAAATTAATTTGTAAAGATTTAGCGTCGTGCGCGATGAACTGTCATATAAAATATATAAAATATAATATATTTTTTGTTATTCGTAGAATGGAAAAATTAATATTTTATTTTTAAATTATATCCAAATTTTATCGTTCCTCTAATAATAGAAAAAATATTTATTTTTTTTTTGAAGTTCATGTACAATATTTATATTTATTTATTTTTTTTTTGACGAAAAATGACATTGAAATTTCATGGAAATCGGAAAAAAAATCATTTTTTACCGGAGGTTATCGCGTTTCATATCCGCGCAGAGTAAATAAAATATTAATTAATTAAAAATTTAAGAAAAAAAACAATTTAAAACATTGTATATGTACTGACGGACTAACTGACTGACTGACTGACACTGTTTTTGACACATCATAAACTTAAAAAAAAAAATATAAAATTTTTATTTCAATTAAAATGTATTTTAATGAAAAAATTTCAATAATTAAATCAAATTATATAGTAGAATTTTAAAGGAACTTTGCCAAAAAAAAAAAAAAATTCAGATACTATACGATTCTATTCTGCACACACAAAGACAAAAACACACATTTTTAATAGTTTATTAATTTAAAAATTTTAATATATATTTTTTAATGGAAATTGCAATTATGTAATAAAATGATAATAATATGAAAATGAATATTTATATATAAAATATGTTTAAACGCGATAATTACATTTTTAAAATTTGTCAACTAAACTATTAAATTGATATAAATATTTTATATACACTAAAATCTAATAAATATTTCAAGTAACACTTTTGCTGGTATTAAATTTTAAATAGTATAATACGTTATAATTTGTGTGATCATATTAATTATATTGTATACGAGAGCGGATCTATATTGAAGATAAATAAAAAAAAAAGATACCAACAAATTATATTAATTTTTGAACAAAAATCACACATTATTATATGCTCGATACATTTTTTACAATATTAAAAATTCATTCAGAATAGGATTTGTTTAGTTCTACAAATTAAACGTTTGTTGTTTCTATTAATTCAGCATTTGATTGACATGTTTTTCCAATTTTTTAATCCAAATCTGTGGAGAATACGGTGTAATTGGTAGCATTTCATAATGTAATTAGTGTAATGTGACCATAACAATGGTGTAATTAAGTCATTAAGAAAATTTTTCTGTGTAATTTATATTGAAGAATAATTTTACCTTATCTTATTATATGGACTTTAATATTTTAGCCTATGCCATTTATTTGTAACTCCTGCGAACAAGATTACTATGAGATGATGTATAATAAATGATATTTAATAGTAGAAACTATAACAGAAACGTACATAATTTAACAATCGGGAAAAAGAATTTCGTTTAATGGGAATCTTGATGGTGTGGGTGTTTATATTAATTTTATTTTATCTTCGCTTTGTCAGCAATGGGTATTTTAACCAAAAAAACATTTCCATTGTTGTGACCTGAGCATCAACAGCAAAATGATCATATTTAAATTTATTTAAGAAAACATTTGTATAGCCAGCATACCGCGGCATTGAACATTAAATACCATTAAATTTATTTAATTACCAAATTTAACTATACACTATAGAAGGAATTACTGTAATAATGGAAAAGTGGGTATTTCGTTTGCATCAACTCAATATCTCGTATGCATATAATATAAATAAAAACTATATTATTTCGATTAACATTTAAATTTTGAATTTAAGTATTTCCTGAAAATTTATATATATAATATATACGTTTCCTCAACGGTGGCCTAAATGTGTATGTTAATTGGTGCGCATCATATACACCTGTATATTCTAGTTTTCTCGATGTACTCGACAAGTTATGTATTCAAGAAAGAAAATTTCTTATTTATTTGGAGTTTGTCTCATTTGATCATTTAGGAGTCACCCAGTAAAGAATTTCCATCCCGTATATTCTTAATATTTCACATTATAATATCTGAAACACCATTGAATATAATATGAAAACTTCAAATACTAATTATAGTGACAATAGTAAAAAAAAATGAAAAGTAAATATAGTAAATGGGTTGAATGTATTCCATTTTCCCCTTGCATGATGATGCTCACCTATAATAACTATACATTTTGTTGAAATTTTTTATAATTAATTTGTGTTGTTGTTTTTATTTTTGGTTAATTACATTTTATAACTAGCAGACATATATTTCGTTATTTCCTGTGCATATATATATTAATAAACACATATGTTTTTTTATTTTACAAATATATAAAATGTATAATTTTTGAATATGTTATTTTTATAAAGATAATATTGTACGCAGTATCACTCACATTGAGTACAAAAAGATATGATTTTTTGCATAGTAAATTTTAATATATCGTACACGTAAAATTTATCATAGTTTTTATAAGGAATTATACTTTAAGATTTATGAGAAATATATCTCATATAATGTTTTCCGACCAATTTATTTATTTAATTATAATACTCCTTGTCCCTTTTCTTTCTGCCATCCAATCACTTGCCGTCAGTTGGTGATCCTATCTTATATATATATATCCTCTATATGGTTACACTTAATACCGAAATATAATTGTCTACCTTTTGTTGCAATACTATGTATTTTTATCATATGCGTATATATAATATTAAATTTCTCTGGATAATTCCTTTGATATGTTTATTCACATTTATTATAGAAAAAGAAAAATTAACTGATTGTGAAAATTAAAAATTAAGAAAAATAGAAGAAAAACCACGTAGATTTTAAAAATTTTTATTTTGTTTATTTCATATTTAAAATTGTTGATATCGTTATTATATTTTTTATTTTATAAGATCAACGTACCAGATTTTCATATATATTATAAATTTATATACGTATAAATAAATATATGCAAATAGTTTCTTTTAATTTTTTTTTTTTCCTTTTTTTTTTAATAAATTATTTAAAAATAAGATTTTCTTCACAAATACATTTATTCAATAAATATAGAATTTTCTTTTTCTCTTCGATTATAAATAGTGTGCATAGAGAAATTTAATTTAAACAGAGATATTTTTATAATTTGGGATGATTTAACATTGAAATTTGATACATTTAAAAAGCTTTTATTATTTCGTATTAGTGGATTTCTGGATATGATGCAATTTGAGCTACTTTTCAGACGGTATTCGTTTCACATGATATGAAATAGCAATTTCTTGCAAGGATGTTTAGTGTTATAACATTTCATTCTCTGTTATCAACAATAGCAATACAACGAAAAATTGTTTTCAATCTAGATATATGATTTTTATACAATTTTTTAGATTGATTAAAATTTTTCTGTTTATATAAATTTTTACTCTATGGTTGTATTTTGTCTCGTTGGTGTTCTCATTTATAAATATACATTAATATACTATTTATACAAACATCCATTAAACATTCATTTGTGTATGTATTTATTTATTTATATAAAAATTTAATTTAATTATTTCTAATTTTTTTTTTTCTTGAAACATTGTTTATTATTATTAATTAAATCAAAATTAATGACGAAATATATGCGCAAATATATGTGTGATATATAGATTAGGATGTCCCTCATTATTAAATTGTGTAATTTTATACATATTTTTGGTCAAGAAATTTTTGTGTTACAGCTAATGTAACAAAGGATCACGAAAATTGTAAAATTAAAGGCTTTAATAATACCTCGTATTATATATTTAATAATAAAAATAGTGTGTGGAAAAATACTCCATATCCTTTACCACTTTTTCGTTCTCATAGATTTATATCTGAACTACAGATTCCATTAAATTTCTAAATTACTAACTCATTTGAATATCTGTTAAAATATATATATATAGGGAAAATTTAAAAAATGTAGTTTTTAAATAGGTATAACACTAAAATGATTATAAAACTCTATGAAAATGATATATAAAATAAGAAAAGAAAAAGAAAATTTCACATATAATTGAGGGAAACCCTAATCTCTAATATAAATATTTATATATAATCAATATACAATAATAAATAAATTGAATAAATAATTAATAATTTTTGCGTTAACAAACTGAAACTTAAATTTCATTTAAGTATATGTATATGTATTATATACGGCGTATTAATAAAGTGAAACAATGTGCAATTCATTGACCCGCATGAAACACAGATAAATAATTGTTTATTTAAATTTAATTACTCATTTAGATGAAATCACAAAATTAAATTATATACGTTTTAAAATATATTTTATTAGTCATAATTTATATTGACGACATAATATTAATATATTTATATATACAATATTTTAATTTATTTATATTAATCATTAATATATAGTTTTAATTACATGTAAATATTTATTAATTTTAATAGGTTTTGCTAAAGGAGGAGCAGTAAGGTGCTTTTGATTGCAGAAATATCCACATATATAATATATTTGTGGTCTCATTTATCTACATCAATATATAGAACGGTGTTGTTCTACGGATTTTAACAGGTAAGACAATTTTTTGATTACTATAATAATATACGTTTTAATTTCAATGAATTAAGATGAATAATGATCGCTGTTGTATCACAATTAATTTATAATATTCAACTACTATACTCTTTGTTTGTTTGCTTGTTTGTTTTTTTTGTGTTATTATTAGAATCCCAATTTTATGGAATTGCAATAAAATAAATGTTGCACATAAACAATTTTTTAAATATAAATTAAAGTTTACGCAAGCAGTTGAGAAAGTTTCCTATATTGACAACTCACACCATCACGTCATATTACTCCATAAGTACAGTACTACGTGTATATGGTATTTATAAAACATTCATTACACAGTCAAGTTGGTACATTACTACGATACATATAGAATTGCATAACAATTCATCAATTGATCTACAAATATGTTTTAATTAAATTATTTGTATATAAAAAATGTTTTTCCACTTCATTACAAGAAAATGTGTACGATACATTGGAATAAAAAAATGTATTTTAATTTCATCACTAGAGACTTTCCTAACTGACCTCCGTTTCTATACAATAGATGAATCGACGATTAGACAAAAAATTAAATGATGAATCGTTTATAATAGAAAAGTTCTCCTAATACACATCAATATTTTTTTTTTTTATTTAGTTGATTCATTAAATATTTCTTGCAAAATTTATTTTTAGAAATATTTCTGGAATCCTGCGTGTATTTTCTTTTAAATTTGTTACAGTACATAATGAAAAGTTATATTTATTTTATAATTGAAATGATATAAAATTTATAATGATTTTGATGTACTATATTTAAATATCCATTCATCCAATTAATATCTAAAACCTTGTGTCGTACTTTTTCGAAAAAGAACATGACAAAATATTTAAAAGTAATTATGACAAATGCTGAGAGAGAACTCATACATTTAATTATATTTAAATACATTTAATAACATATTCTAATGTAATATTTTTTGTTTCTATCTAATTCTAGGATATTAAAAATTGCATGTAATTAAGAAAATTAAATAGAATACAATTACAGACAGCGTAATATTATTTTGGAATAATTCAATTATTACATAGAAATTATGGATACAATTGATGCTGAATCAATTCAACACACCAATTATTATAAATTATTTAATAAATTTCAATCATTATATGAGTGCAACGATGAAATACAATGTGCAGCAGCTTGTAAAGTTTACATTGATTTGTGTGACGTTAAATTATTGACGGATGTAAAATATAAATATAATAAAGAATTCAATTTAATATATTTTGAAACGAAAAAATATGAATCATCAACAGAAACATCAACAACGGAAATTTATATTCCAATATCGGCATTAAATGATATAAATTTTAATAAAATTGATCATATGCAAAATGTATTTTGTGGGAATACAAATGATACAGAAACAAAATGTTTAATTTTGGCCATTGAAGATTCCAGTTCAATAATTATGTATTATAAAATGACAAAAGGTTTTTCTGATATTTAAACATAAAAACGTAAGACGTCTAGTGTAACAATCTATTACTGCAGGTTGCAGATACTGTTGTTTATCTAATAAATTGGGTAATTACACAATATTATTAAATTTTCCATTTAAACAATATAAACAAATCATATAAAATAATAATTGTAATGTAATCTGGTCTTTTGGTTTAAGACTATCCATTAGTATATAGTTAAATTAAAATAAAAGAATATTTCTTTTATTAAATATTGTTAAGAAAAAATGACTTTAAATATAAGTTACATATTATAGATATAATTAACTAAAGCTAATAATAATTGTAATAACTGAAATAACCTAGAAATTTGTCACAAATACTTTTTAAATTATGTCTTTTATTTGTAACTTTAAGACATACTAATTATAAGCTATGACATCTTTCCATCTATCTTGTTTTTATCTTATGTGCAACACTGGGCTATATTTAATTAACAATATAAATTCGTTAGGTCGTTTTGTGTTACTCATTTATTTTCAAAATTTTCATTAAAGTAAGAGTTAGTAGGAAATACAATTGTAAAATTAAAATAGTAGGAAAATGTTTCCTGACTGACGACTTTCCAAAATAAGGAATAAATTTCAAAGAATGAATCGTAACGTAAAAAGAATCATAGAAAAGCTTATATAAAATATTTGTAGTCATTTACAGCTGTATTATACATCTTTTGTGATTCATCTGATTAATATACACGGTTTAGATTTAGATCGAATGTAATGCAAAATTTTCTAGAATTTAAATTGTGTTTATATTTTTTAATAAAATAATATGTTGATATAAATTCAAAATAAATTTCTTCACTCATACATTTCATAAGTATTAATTATTATTATTATTAGATAATTTTGTATATTAATTTTTTTCAACAGAAAATTATTATTTACAAATTAAAAATAGAAAATATTTTATAAAACATTCGAGACAAATTATTCAGATGAAAAATTTATTTTTAATATATAATTCAAAATAATTTTGATTTCATTTCATTTAACGAATTTAAATCAGTTGATGAATTTTTAGTACGAAAAACTGATGTCAACAATTCAAATCCAGTCGAATTGAACTCACACTTTTAGATTGACAATGATACGTTCCAACCATAGCACTACCGAACTCTATTTTTAATAGGTTTTAGTGGACATAGTTGTTGATATCTGTCTAAAGTTTATAACGACAAATTAAATACACGTTAGTTAAATATTAAACCACTTACAACGAATCTATACATTAAGCTTGGCTTTAGCCATCGAACAATAAAATAATATTTATTCTAAATGGCTACTACAATAACAACACTTATGTTTTTAATGAACTACTACGCGTTTCGCTCTTGTGAGCATCACCAAAATGTAAAACATTTATAGATTATACAGTTATTGTCACGAAAACGACAAAATGCTGAAAAAGCTTTGCCATATGAAACTTTTGAATTTTTTCTAAACAAAAATATGAAAAACTTTTTGGACTCGAAGGTCTTCAACCTTTGTTCATTTTGTGTTAATATCAACTTCAGATTATTATTTTAATTTGAGTTTCAGAAAATTTTGTATGTCATAATGAGATTTCTTCGCAGAATATTGTCAAATTTAATATTTCTGTGTATAATTGTATTTGAATTGAGAACATATCATAGAATATTGTGCGTTGTGTTTGTGATTTTATAAATTACGATATTTCATGTTAATGTTTTTTTGTTTTTACTTTTTTTTTTATACAAAATTTGTATATTAAATTAAATACAAACAAATGTAGCACATGTTATTAGATAATATAAAAAATGAATAAATTTTCTTCAATACATAATACTATAAACTAAAATTCATCAACAAAAGAAAATTATAAAATAATTATTATGCGATCTTCATCATCATCATCATCAGCAGCATCATGAACATCATCAATACGAACATCTCGCAATCATCACGTATATAACATTATGACCATCATCGCGTTATAATTGCAGAAATGTATATATATACAAGACGACAATGACGACGACATTCATCAGCTGTTATTCTATGAGCGTGACGTCATTAGATTGGATTAAAAATGTATATTTTAAAAATATATTGAAAGAAAAAAAAAAAAATAAAAGAAAAAGAAAAACTGATGGATTACACACAAAATAAAATAAAATTAAAAAAACAAATACAAGATGTTAAAAGACAGTAGATGAGATGAACCGCCTCGCGATTAAAGAATGGTTCACAAATACAACAATAATAACAATTTGAAATGAATTGTATATTTAATAACAAAATGTTAAAATTTTAGTGATTTGTTGAGAAGATAAAATTCAAATCATTTTTCTTTTTTCAATTCTTTCGATGACGTAATTATTTTGTCGTTTATATTTTTAAATTTAGATAAATTCTTTTTTCTCCTAATGTTTTTTTTTTTTTTTTTTATACTGATGAAAAGCTAGGAAAAAAAATTTGTTGTTATTTGTATGTTTTTTATTTTTTTTTTTGATTTGATTTTATGTAAGCAGTTGAATAGAAATTTATGTAATAGATATATATGTATAGTGAAGATAGATAACATTGAACCGCGATGATGGTCCAAGAGCAATGAATCATTTCTTAAAAGAAATAAGAAACATTCTTAAAAGTAAAATATAAATAAATTTATTATTTATGTGAATTTTTCATTATCAAGTTCATAAAAATATTTTATATTTGACAATAAAATATTCATCTCTTCAAATTCTTGACTATGTTGGAAATGTTATTTTAGTGAATGATGATTCTTACTTTTATATATACTTCACGTATTATAAATTATTATAATATTTTCTATTTTAAGATCTAATAAATTATACGTGGATTATATTATTAATATTTAAATAATATGATGTAATATCACCGTAATTTGTTCTGCACACTAGTCACACTTTATGTATATATCTATGAAACATTCGTTATTTTAGATAGTTAATATGCAATCAAAGTATAGAATTTTGTAAATGTTATAGCTAAAAAATTTTTCTTTTACTTTTATCTAAAATAATTAACCACTGTATCGTTACATTTTAATTTAATATTTTCTTTTGTGGCATAATGTATTGTTTCACCGGGCACAACATAGATCATATCGTTAACTAACTTTTGTGAAATCAATATATCACTATGCTACATTTGTACACCCTGCTCAACATAATCCCAGAATATATCGGTCAACTGAAATTTAGCAATAGATAAATGCTAGAATCAGAATTATTAATCTAACATTGATACCGTGCAAAAACCGACCACGGTATTTTACAATTTTAAATTAAAATACAGCAAATGAAAATTAAAAATATTGTTGTCGTTGTGACACTCAAAAAAAAAATGCAATATATTCCAAACGATTTCGATCCTTTTTATTTTAGATTTTAAATTCTATCAATTGATTTCATTATAAAATAGTCTTATGTGTTAAACAAAAGCAAATATAATCCAATATATGAAAAATTGTCCATAACTTTCTATTAGGATTTTTCTTTTTTTTTTTTTTTTGATTCACACTTAGTTCATTTAACTCTTTGGTTTGAATCAATAGTTTCTTAACAAAATTAACTCATTTTCAATAGAAAAGTAAGATGATGTTAGTAAAAATTTACAATTTACCAATCTTACTTGTTGTGTTTTCAGTTCATGTAAATTAGCAAGAAGTTTGTATCGTGTTACATTGTCCTAAAAATATAGTAAACCCAAAATTTGACTTGAATTAATGATGAACTTATCATCCTTCTCGTCTCTAGGACACACTCAGAATTGGTCTATGTTTTTCTATTTAAATTAAATAGTGTCGGTATTAATTGTTTGCAAAAAAAGGAGTTCAATCGTATAAACTATTATTCTTTCACGTTCAGGTTTGTCTCTCTATATATACGTACAAATCTTGAAAATTAATTTAGTTATTGGAGAATGAAGTTGTATTTTTATATACATTTTTTTTTTTTTCTAATATATATTTTTAATTTTAAAATTTCTCAAATATAAATTTATAAACAAAATCTATATTTAAATAAGATATCGAATAAAAAAAGAAAAAAAAAAAAATCATAAACATTAAAATTTAATTATACAAAAAGATTTATAATTAAAATTTTTTTTTTCTATAAGTATGAGTGTGTACATGTGTACGCTTTATTTTTTTTTTTTTTCAAATTGATTAAAATTGTTGCGTATGGTCATTAATTTTTCAAAAAAAAAGAAAAAAAATTAAATAATTTGATACTATTAAAACAAAAACACATCAATAAAATATATACAACCAATTTTTATGTATATTCATATCGTATCGTATATTAAGTTAATTTACACGAAATGTAATTAAAAACCGTAAATTATTAGGACATTATTTTTTGTTCATTTAATTAATCCTTTGAGTTCTGTTTTAATTCAAAAGTATATATAACATATTGTAATTGACCTAGTTATGTAATATAAAAAATTTATCATGTTATAATTTTAAATACAATTCTAATTGTGCATATGTATTTTTTTTTGTAATCATTTTAGGAAAGCATGTCTCAAATGTTTCATGCATAATTTAGTATTAATTCAAAAAATACGTATACGGAAACTACATAAAAGCTTATATATGATGAAAATATATGGAGTATGGAGAAATACAAATGTAATACGAAGTTTAACTGATGTATAACTTTTGATTTACAACATTTGGTAAGTAATATTTAATAAAGTTATCCTAAAATTTTTATATTGTAAAAACTAAAAATTAACTCCCGTTTATAACTCTTCAAAAATTGATGCAGAATAATTTAAATTTCAAATCTTAATTTATTTTATTTTAAATGCGTAAAATTGTTACTTAAATTATTTATATTTGTCTTCATTAAAAAACAACAACAGCCGCCGCCACATTCCATTGTGTGGGTGTTGTGAAAACAAAAAAAAAAAAAAAACACTCGAAAACAAAACAAATACCTCAATAAAATATAAACAATATTATTTTTTTTATATATAAATAAACACAATAAAATTTAATTTATTGTATATTAAAAATAATTGTGAAAATGTTCCACTTACCAATTGTTGTGTAAACAGTTCCACAAAAAAATAATGAATTTTTAAAATTCCATTCTGGTTTACCGGCTGAATTTTGTAGTGCTTTTGAAAATGTATCTAGTGCTTTGACTACTTCACTCTCCCACATTGTAATATTCTATATTTGTATATATATATATATATATTTTTTTTTTATTATAACAATGAAAACTAATTAATTATTTTCATTTTTCACGCAGCTTAATAATTATATAAAAATAAAAAATACTTTACACGTAATCTATCGATATCGGCTAACGCTAAATTTTGTAATTCTGCAGCTAATTTATATTTTTCTTTACGTTCTGAAATATTTTCATTTGTTTGAGCAGCACCTGGAAAATGAAAGAAAAATTTTGTAAAATTTTTGAACTTGAACACAGGCTATCTTACAAATAGTGTAAATTAAATATTTATTTTATATCACTAAGATTATGTGTAATTGTGTTGAATATGGTAAGAATGGGAAATTAAATTCCAATTATTTATGAAAAACATGTGTGGAAGAGAAAACTATTGAAGTGAATTATTATAAAAAAAATATGTTTCATTTGATTTTTTATATTATTATATATGTTATTTTGTGTGACGTTTGCCTAATAGCTTCCAAAATAAAAGATCTACCGTCAAATTTGAATGAAATTGAGATTTTAAAATTTATTATAATTAATTTAACTTCACGTAGTTCATAACAACAGTAACTGCAGGACATTTTTTTTTTGACTTAACTTAACACCCAATCGTCCCCAGTTGCATTAGTTTCAAGTGAGATTACACCCGATGGGCTATATATAAAAATCATGTCATTACGATAAAATTAATGAGTAATTAAATTAAAATAAACAATATTAATTGAAATAATATAAATGTGTCCGCAAATTTTTGATCTTTTATATATGTTTATAAAATATTTCGAAATTAAATTTTAATATAAATAAATAATAATATTTTTCCGGCATCTTTTATATAAAAAAATAATTAATTTAAAATATGCGCGCGGTATATATCTTGTAATCAATAATGTGAATGTGATATTTCCTTTTTTCTGTGATGTTTAACGTCTTTACGGAAATATTATATATGTTAAATGTTTATTGTGTGTGGTGTGTGTGTGTGTGTGTGTATGGAAAAAAATTAAAAGCAAAATAGTAACATATTTTCAGTTTCCAAATTATTTTCACTCGGATGTTTTTATTACAATTCTTATTTTGTAATTATATTGTTGTTATTCAATTATTTACCAAAAACAAAAAACAAACAGAACAGAACCAAAATTGTTACATTTAAATTTCATTAAATTTTATCATTAAACATGTTTAATTTATTCTTTTCTATATTACGTATATGTGTACGTATACGTCTAAAATATTATTAAATGAATTTAATCCATTTGCCAAATAAAATATACAATATACATATATTTAATTTTATTTTATTATCACTCTAAATGCATCGAATATGCAAATCTGAAAATAAATTCTTTTACAAAACTGATTTTCTTTTGCATTTATAAATATAATAATAATAATAATAATAATAATAATTATAATAATAAATAATAATAATAATAATAATAATAAATAGACAAATATATATATATACACACACGCACGCATCTTATACTAAAAGTATATAAAATATAGGATATCCATTTAAAATTCATATATAAAATGTGTAAGTTAAAATATAGAAACGTCAGTTATTATATATATGAACTGATTTCATTTTTTCTTTTGAAATGAGAAAATAAAAGTTGCGTAATAAATTTTCAATTTAAATGCTTCAATTAAATTTTTTTCTTTGTTATATATATATATATTTGGTATATTAAAAGCAATTTATTATATGAAATTTTGTGTATTCAAGAAGAACACATACCTTCAATGGCAGAAAATAAAAATGCACCACCGATACTATATAAAAACATAACTAGTACTAAAAATATGTGTGTAAACCATTTACGTGACCATTTACTAAATTTTTCATATATATAAAATGCTGATTTTTCACCAACATTTAAACCGGATTTTGCTGAGGCCATTGTAAAATCTTTAAAACCTTCAAATTGTTTAAACATAAATTCACCGGCTTTTGATGAATAATTACCAATAAATGGATTTTCATATTGTGGCCATTGGGGTGGTACACCCGATGTATTATTTGTGTGTGCTGTACTTAAATATGGTGTTGGTGCATATGGTGAATGATGTTGTGGCGGTGGTATATTAAGTGTAATACGTGGTTTTGGTGTTATACCTGGTCTTGGTAATGGTGAATTTGATGCCATTTTATTTTTTTGGATTTTATTTTGAACTAATTTATTTATTCTATATTTTTTTTTTTTTTTTTTTAAGTAAAACTAATATATTGTCGATACTTTAACTTTACTTTTACACTATCCTTTTTTAAATTTTTTTATTTATTCACATTATTTATAATTATTTTTTAATTGTTGATGATGGCAGTATATAGTAAGTTGCAAGGTCTTTTTGTGCACAGCTAGTTAAAGATGTTTGGAAAAATATTGATTATTATTTAAACATTTGTTGAATATATATATCTATCTATCTATCTATATATATATGTATTTATGGTATAAAATTCTATATAGATAATACATTTAGTGGTGTATTTGAAGTATAAAAAGTTTTTATAATATTATTTTGTGGCGCCAAATTTTCACATAATTTATAATTTTCTAGGTCGATATAAAAAAAATATTATAATTCCCTAGTCTCAATATTAGTATATATATATATATATACTTTTTATGCACTATATATATTATTTACAATATATAATAAAGTATACGTATATTAAGGACACAGTGGTTTGTTTTTTCTTGTGTATATAATAAATATGTTAAATATTATGTATTGGATATATATGATATTATATATTGTATAATAGAACATCAAATGTATTCGGTATAATAATTTTCTTTAAATATTTTTAATGATTTATAAATTATTACTATAAAAATAGATAGTAACTTATTTATTTGTTCGTGACGAACGAAAATATTATTCAAATTTGTATTTTACTGCAATAATCAAATACAACCCTTCCAACGGTTTCCATGGTGAAATTTGGTTTACCATCACCAGTATTCATTGCAAATTTCTTATGATTTTATAAAACATGTCAAGGGCACTTTGTAAATGTTTCTATTTTCAGATTCAGAATGTTCCTTTGTTTTTAGGCCTGTAATAATTTACATACAATCTGCAGTCAATATAAAGCTTTAGTCTTATAACGTAAATACACAAAATTTTAGCAAAACCTACAGTATGTAAATTTCCATAAGCACATTGTGTATATGCTATTGTAAATTCTATCTATATTAGATATAAGTCGATACGTAACTACTGCTTGCACAAAAAAATATCATGCTCACTCGCTATTATTTATTTTTTTTCCAAATGAACTTGAACACATATATACGTTTGTGTTTAAAATATAAATATTTTATCATAATCTTATGATTGAGAATGATTTGACGGGCCCCACGGATCAAGTATACAACAAATTTAAGAAAAAATAATAGACACAAAACAATTAATCAAACAAAAATAAAATGAGGAAATAATATTTTATATGGGTTAGTTTAGTTTAATTTCGCTTCACGAATTGATCTGTTGTATTAACATACGACGTTTATCAAAAAAAAAAAAACGAAACTATATAGAATGCTTTGCAATTGCAGTAGTTGTCCGTTAACGTTTCATTATTAATTTTTGTGTTTATCATGCCCAGAGAAGTAATGTTTTTGTTAATTTGAAAACATGAATGGCGTTGTGTGACTCGTCGAATACGCCATACAAAGCATCCGTCAAAGCCAGACGCGACTGTACGAAACACATATATAAAAAGAATTATTATTCTCTTTCGCCGATCGTAAAAATACACTAATAACAGGAATTTACCGGTAAAAGGATATATGTGTTTTAACAATTTTAAATTGAGGATTTATTTTAAAATTCACTTTCTCAAAGCCAAAACAATTACCCCATAATAATAATAATAATAATAATTACACATTTTATTTTAGTTAATGACTTAATAATGTTTCATTTCATTTTTGTTTTGGTTTTTTATTTTTTTGTATGATTTTAAAATTCGAAAAATTATATATATATATATAAAAATAAAAATCATTCATCGCACACCGAATATGCCAAGAACTTCCTTTTCAATTTTTTTGAAATTTTCTCAGAATAAAAAAAAAAAATAGAAAATTATTTTTTTTTAATTTTCTTATTGTTTAACCTTGAGTATTAGTAAATTTTATTTTAAATTTTTATGTAAAAATATGTATTTAAAAAAAAAAAATTAAAAACAGAAAATTGTTTAATTATTTTGGAACAAAAAAACACACACAAAATTTTATAATTCTTCACAATTAATTTATCATTCCACTAATAATTTTTATCTTAATAAATTTATTTCACTAAAAATTATTAATTTAAATTATTAAATTAAATTTAAATTTCAACCAAAAAAAAAAACAAAAATCTAATTCACTTTTAATTTTAATTTTACATAATTAAAATACAATATTTTTTTGGAAAAATTACCGTTTTAATTAATCAATATTGCTATCCCAAAACTATAGAATAATTATTATAGAAATTATAATAGAAATATTAATTTAATTTAATTTTTATATAATATCAACATAATTAACATACTAATAATAATAATAATAATAATAATAATATTAGTATGGAGAGAAAAGTACACGAAAAAATATAAGCTTTGATTTTATTTAACAAAAAATTCTAATTCTTCCATTCACTGTGATATCTTAAATTATACTAAAAAAAACTTTTGATGACGAAAATTGTTTTTTTTATATCCACTGGTGTCTGTTCTTCTCTGTGTTGTTTATATAGAATTTTGTTATATATATTTTATATAGAGTACGCGATGTCTTGTTGTCTTTCGTACTTTTGTATATATCGATGGCGTCTCACATATATACGGACGACTTTTTATATATATTAATATTATCATCATCCTATACCAAAAAAAAAAAAAAATTGATGTCGTCGTGGTTGGTGTTATAATAATTATTATCTTCTTTGTATCGAGAAAATTGCAAGAAATATACAAATAATTTATTTAATATTATATATAGTGTATCTCTCGTATTATAATATTGTAGATATAGATAAAAATGAAAAATAAGATTTAATTTTGGAATAAACGTAAGTTATTTTAGGCACACTCTGATATAATAACACTTTATAATATATTTAAAAAAAAAAATACAATAATATACTTAATTATATTGTATATAAATAAAATATAATTTTAAAAATATTACTCATCATTAGTAAGTAGTAAGAGTTTTTAAGTTATATTATTTTGAAATTCATGAATATTTACAAAAATTTTGATGAGACAATTTTTTTTTTTTTTGCATATAATTGATGAAAATTTACAAAGAAAAATATTTTTAATGTTAATTTATGCGTGTGTTACTCTATATATCGGTTATTAAATCAAAATTTTTGATTTTGGGTGAAATTGCCATATGAGGAAAAAATTACATTAATTTACCTTCCACTATTTTCTTGAAACACCTAAAACAATTTTGTATTTCTTAAATTTGGTAACTAATGTTGAAATCTATAGCGGGTAGATCAAATACCACATATCGCTTCAATCTTTTATTTGGGTTTTTATCTGCATCACGCGTAACATATTATTTATTAGCATATTTGGATGGTTTAACTAATCTGCATTGACGTATCTGGTACTGGATGCTTCCACTTCTTTTGTAACAGAGCACATCTGATATGGTAGAATTCGAGTCGTTAGTTTTTCTTTGGCAATCCCTATAGTGAATACTGATCGCCTGCTCATTTTCACCCATCTGGGTTGTCTGTTATCTGTTTGCTGTATCTACTAAAAACGGTTTCTATTAAATCTTGACTCAAACAAACGAATCTGTTGGTAACAGTAATTTCTTAAGCATTTCTAAGCTAGTCGGTGAGTCTACTTTGTTTAGTTTAGAGAGATTAGTAAATATTCAACAGAAGTATAATTTCACAATATATGATTTGTTTAATAAAAAACGATTTATATAGAAATTACAATTTATTTATTTATAATATTATTATTAACTTAATAACTAATTGATTAAATTAAAATAATAATTAAATTAAATTACATTGCTACCCCAAAAAAAAAAAACTTATAACAATGAATTGGTATCACGGACAAATTTGATTTGGTCCGGCCGGTCCACCAAACCCACCAGCACCACCATTTGATCCGCCGCCATTACCACCATTTCCACCGGCACGACCACATCTAGGGTTTCCTGCACGTTGTTCTGCACATGAACATCCTGCTGCCCCGGCTCCTCCACCACCGCCGCCGCCACCACCACCACCCCATTGTGGTGAAGCTATAATTAAACTAAATAGTACTAATAATACAACTCCTTTTAAATACATTTTTTTATTTCCTTATTTACTGCTGCTGCTATTATTAGTATTATTAATTGTTTTTAATATATGTAAATCTTTAATCTTAATAAGATTCGTATTGCAGTTACTGCTTTTATATATTTTAATACGTCCGTTGTCTGTTGCGATATCGCTTGTTTTTATTTGTTTATGTATTTATTTTTTTTTTAACCTATGACATTGGAAAATTTATTTATGTGCGAATACCATAGGTAAAGAACTTAATACTTATCTGTTTTGTTAAGAGATGACGCAACCAATTTATAAACCATTTTTCCATTCCTTATGTTTGACATTTTGTTATGTTAACAAGTCCAACAAGTTATCAGCAAGTGTAAAAAACAGCTATGTCATTTTAATATTTTTAAAAATTATGAAAAACACGTTGAATGGATTGCTTCAAAACGAATTTGTTTTTTTTTTGTTTATGCTAGTCACAAATTGTCAAAAAAAAATAATAAAAATGTACCAATGGGCACTATTTAGAATAAAAATTGTTTTACCATTTTTTTTTATATAACACTCTTTAGAATAAAACGATAAAGATTCAGTTCTACACACAATACATGGGAAATATTTGTTGATTTAATTAATAAATGTTTTGATTGTTAATAAAGTCAATAATGGGAAATTCTGAATTTTTTATTGTATTTTAATTTCTTTAAATAGTTATAATTGAATTACGTCTTTTTTTTTATCATTTTGTGATAACACAGCAATGAATAAATGTATATATTAAAAAAAATTCATATTATAATTGTGTTACAATTTAAAAAATATAATGAGATCTATTGTATGTCAATATTAAATGAATATTAATATACATTCTAATATGTTTTACGTATTTCGAAGTTAGAGGTGGACGAAAAAATTAACTTTAATGTCACATAATTGAGATTCAAGTAATTTTAAAATGTTATTTATCTTTCGTATTAGATGAGCTTGATCTCGTATCGTATAGATAATAATATGAATAAAATCCTTATTTCATAAAAAATACCACACGGACACAAAATCTGTTGTTTTGTATCCAATGGATAATGTAAGATAGTACCGATGGAAAAACGAAATTTTCGCCTCGAACACACATTTAATGAGACAACTTTTCTAAGTGTAACATGTTCCTCCAAATAGCATTTATTACAACAAACTGTTAAACAACAACAGTAACTAAAAATATGAATTAAAAATGTATGTATTATCATCAATATCCATCCGATTACAGCTGTATTTCCAATTCAGCCGAAACGACTTACGCAAAAATCTGGATAGTTTAACATTTTTGTTAAGTTACTATCAAATAAATTTTCATTGTAATAAAATAAAAATAAATAATTAAACAAATTATCTTTATTTGAATTAATTTATAGCACAAAATAAAAATATACTCTTACAATTAATTAAATATATGAAATAATAATTTACTTCAATTAGAATTATTTAATAATAGTTAAAATAAAAATTTGCTTAGTAAATATGAAATCAATAATATGATAAAACTAAATTTTCCAATTTTTAAATTTTCTGATGCACTTACAGCCGAAATTAGTCGCTTATCATATTTCTTTAATAGCCTTACTTTTTTTTTTAACTGCGATGGTTGATCATTATTATAATGATGACTAAATATATGTCCATTATAACCTCCATAACCATAACCACCGTTTGCGTCATGACCACCACCTCCAAAACCTAATCTACCGGTATTATCTACGCCTCCACCCCCGCCAAAACTATACCCACCGTTTGTGTCGTGATCACCACTACCATAACCAAATCCAATGTTTTCAATATGATCATTTCTTTGAAGGTGATGATTTTCGTCATTAATTACACTGTTATAACCATTATTATGACCACCACCGCCATAACCAAATTCACCATTTTCAAATCGACCTCCTCCACCGTAAGTAAATTCACCATTTTCATTTTGACGTCTGCCCGTAAAACCATATCCAATTCCATTGGCTTTAACATTATTTAAACTACCAAAACCCAGAACGTTGTCTGCTCTAATTTTACGATCTTCATCATTATAATCAATTGTCTTATGATTTACATGATGTTTAACAACAGTACTATAATCATTATTTATATCAGAGGCATTATTGTCATCGTCATCGCTGTCATCATAATTAAAACTACTTTTTTCCATAAAATTACTAAATATTTTCGGTTTAAAATCTTTTTCTTTGTAATATTTATTTTTAATTTTTTTATCATTTTTATCAGATTTACTCTTGCTATCGTGAACTTTTGACTTTTGAGATTTTGGAGTCGTTGTAATTGTATATTTGTTAAAATCATTTTGATCGCCACCACTAAATGGATCATCTTTTTTAATACCATAACCATGTTCATAAGTTTTCTCAACATTACTGCCATCCGTATTCATATTATATTTATCTGTATTGATCTTATTTTTAATTCTATTTGTATTTTTATCATATTTGATTTTATTATCATGAATTTTTGACTTAGACCTTTCTGCGTAGTTGTTATCGACATCACCCAAACTATGTTCATCAATAGTTGTTTTTCCATAATTGTAATCCGTTGTCATTCCATCTTTATTTGTATGAATTGTATTTTGAATTTTATAATTATTTTTATTATCTTTATTTTTAGTGTTGTCAACGGTTGATGTAGTTGTATATATGTATTTGTTTACGACATCATGATCATGACCACTGTAAACATTTTCAGACATAGGATCATATTGGACATTATCATAAAGCCGTTCAGAATTGTTTTCAACATTTGTAAGTTTTTTTATATTATTTTCTTCATCCTCTTTATTATTATTAGTATCAGTATAGTCAATTATTTTATGATCAAGAAACCGATCATCAACATAATAATCGTTGTTTTTATCAGAAACTTTATTATCATCATGATCATAATTATAACTACTTTTTTCCATAAAATTTTCAAATATTTTCGGTTTAACATCTTTATCGATATTATTTTTAATTGTACTATCGTAAAGTATTGACATAGGTTTTGATGGGATGGTTGTAACCGTATATTTGTTGTCGCCGACATTATCATTATTATTCGTTTTATTTATATTGATGTCATAATTATTTTCTGTTAAATATTTATAAAGATTTTGAACAAAATCATATTTTGTTAGTTTATCTTTAGCGGAAATTTTGTCGTCTGTTTTGATATCTACAAAGAAAATTATAAGATTTAAATTAAATTATTATAATAAAAATTTTAGTCATATATCAACACATTATGGTTTGTGGATTGATTTTCAAAATTTCACAAAGAACTATCACATTACAATTTTTTAAATGTACTATATATGTATCCTTTTATGTCTTACATATAAACTGTACGGAATAAGCCGATGTGCTGTTACGATATGTATCATGGTCGGGTAGCTCGTATGCCGTCCTACAGGTTATTAGATAAAAGACAAGTTTCGATATAGATAGCCATAATGTTCCAATACAATAATTTTCAGCCAATTTATAATTACAAAAACTATAAATATTATTGTTTAGTAAAGCAGACATCGTAATGAATTGCAATAGTAATAAAAAGAGAAATTTTACCACTGTTAAAAATTCAATTGGTATTGATTTTTGAATGATGATAATTTATTTATGTCCAAAACTGAAAAGAAACAAACATTTCGAAGACATGTATTTCATCTAATATCAGAAATTAAAGAAAAATTACTTCGTTTATTTTATTCTAAACATAACTTTCAGAATTGTCTTTTGGAATTAATCTATCAAACGTTGACACAAATATAATACTATTGGAGTAGATTGAATTACTTTGAAGGAGTTCATACATATAGTATATTGTTTATTTGGTGGTTGTTACGTTTACGTTACCTTGATTATAACGTTCATCACCATTAATAGCTACATTACTATCCGCATCTGTAGTAAACGAAACGTCCTTTGAAAATTCATTTAAAATATTTGACAATTCTGTTGTTGTAGTTGTAAATTTATTTTTTATAAATGTATTCCATTTTGCATTTGGATAATATTGCCAATTAAAATCGCTTTTCACTTTAAAATCACTATTGCTGCTACTGCCACAGTAACAAAATAATAATAAACTATTTACTAAAATTATTATTGTAATTAAAATATTCATTTTTCTTATTTTTTATTATTATACTATTAAAATGAAAATAATTACAAATCGATCGAATTATTAATATAGAAAAAAAAATATTTAAACTGAAATAATTTTTAAATATTTTGATCTATTTATACTTTTTTTTTTCTCAACTGGTTATGTCTTAAGATAATAATTTGTTTTTGTTTAATTTTAATTATTATTTTTTTCAGTATTGTTTTTCACAATAATTTTTCCGATATTTAAAATATTATTATTAATATTATAATTATTATATAAAGGGTTATCCAACACGCTTAATAGAATTTCATAGTATCGATTGAGAGATGGTTGTTCAATGATGATGTTCTTTTTGTATTTAATGACTATGCCCAACTGATAAAAAATTGCAGTATCTAATTAAAGTGAATACAAATGAGATTCATGAATGGTATGGTGTGTATTAATTAGCTGGTGACTTCAACTGCAGTATTGTGCAAAGGTAACAATTTATATATTGAAAATAAAATTCCAACTATTGAATTAATTTAATTATTTCTATAAATTCAATGTCTAGGTGGATCTTGTGATGTTACATTGGATTGTTTTTTATATGAATTTGATCCGGCTACTTAACTTGAGTGAAAGAGTAGCTGAAAATTAGGTAGAAAAAAGTCATTATATTAAATGTGGTCAAGATGTATATTTACATGAAATAATATGCCATCATTATTATCAAAAATTAAACATTTTCAAATGGAAAAAACATTTTCACAATATCAAATATTACATTACGTTACATTTTAATAATAATATCACTCTTGGTGGATAACCCTTAACTGAATGACCTAAGTATAATAATTTTAATTGTAAGTATTTTAAGATTTTTATTGCTATTATGATAATTGGTTTATTTTCGAAAAAGTTTAATGTACCATTGTGTTTACGCAATGTACTCACAATCACAACAAGCAGAATAAAATAGGTTATTTATTTTCCATATAAGGTAGAACTGACGTCGCATCCATTAGTATTCGTCAACCCGTGTAATTTATGAATATTTTAGAGATCATTTTGCAAATGATAGAAACACTTTTGTGCCTTGAAACAAAATAGGTATCGATCTAATTGCCAGTATTTTCAATTTCTGTAAACCACTAGCTAGCAAATGGTTGCATTAACTGGAACAAATGTTAATCAGAAGTTGAGTATTGTTCTATGGATGAACTCATGATTTTATATAATACCTTTCCGATTGTCATACAACATGTATTTTTCATCACCATTAACAATCTTATACAGGAAGTTCTACCTTTCTTTATCTTTTCCGTCAATACATATTCTTCAAAACTAAAAATTGGGATACGAATTATGGAAAATTCAGTTTCTTATGTTTAAACAAAAGATTTACAGAATTTTCACCAAGTGTCGAATTGATCAATTCTCCGTAGCAAGATTGGACTGTGCAATATTTTAAATTCCATAATCAATGTCAACGTTGATATTTATACTAAATGACAGAAGTCTGGAGACGCTGCCCTATATTTGAATATTTACATTATTTTTTATTTTTATTCGTATTACTAATTGCGTTTTTATAATATTTTTGCATATGCATAAAGGTTATCTTCATAAATATATGCATACGGTCACTGACACTTTGTGATTGTCGCATTAAATATTTATTTTTGAATGAATAAAATCATATTAACCACAATATTTTAAAGTAATTTTTGAAACATGTAAAATAGTGGACTCTATTGATATGATTATGATATAGACAATTGGTGTTTTAACTATAATAAACTTACTAATTCAACATTTACAAATATTTGAATTGGTTAATAGGTACATAATTAATATTTATATGATCTGTTTAGAGTATAATGCCTTGATAATTCCAGAAAAAAAAACTTATTTTTCAATTCATTCAAAATATGACTTATGGTTAAAACGAATTGTGCATATTTCAAATTAGTAAATAAAAACTAGTTATTTCCAATTGAGATAATGTGTTTAGTCAATTAATTGAAATGTCAGTTCTGCGGTATGATTAATCGTGTTAATAAAATTCTTCCATTTTTAAAAGAATATGTAGATTTTTCAACTTTCACGTTAATCCACTTCTCAGTTATGTTTTTTTTATTCCTGGGAACTGGGTGCTTTAGCACTAAAAATACCATTGGATCTTTTGGTATGTTGGCGGATATATTTAATCATAAGAACATTCATTAAAAAAATCACATTGTTTACTGTAACAATATCAGACCTCATGTTAAGAAATTAGTGAAGTATGTCAAGAACTTCGTGAAAAACTCTTTGCCCGAAAATTACTTTTCGATCTTTGAACTTGCTTTAAATTATTCACAATTATGCACTCTATAATTTATTTCGCAGCCAATCAAAATGAATATAATATTTATAGTTGTATTAAATATTATGGTAAAAATTTGTAAATTTTTAAAATAAGAAACTACAACAAATTTAAAATTATGATTCGAAAAATTTATTTATACACTTAAATATAATAAATTAATTATATAAAACATTTGTTTAATAACGTCTTCCTTTTACACCTGAAGCATGACTATTACTATAAGAATTTGAACCTGTATGACTGTATGAATGTGCGGCAGTATTTGTATATTCACCACCAATGCCTGATTGTCCGTCAGCTCCGTTTTGACCTCTACCCCCATCGAATCCACCGGCACCTCCACGTCCATCTGTGTTACCATATCCATGACTACCATCTTGACCTCTACCCCCGTTAAATCCAACAGTACCGCCATTACCTCCAGTACCACCAATAGCACCTTGTGCACCACTTCCATCTTGTCCGTTAGCGCCATGTCCACCAATGCCTCTGCTATGTGCACCAGTGCTTCCACTATGTCCAGCATCCTCTCCTCTTCCATCAACACCTACACCGCCAAAACTACCTCCACCTCCGTTTCCACCATAACCGCCACCACTTCCACCGCCGTTTCCACCATAACCGCCACCACCTCCACCTCCGTTTCCACCATAACCGCCACCACCTCCACCTCTGTTTCCACCATAACCGCCACCACCTCCACCTCCGTTTCCACCATAACTGCCACCACCTCCACCTCCGTTTTCACCTAACGCACCACCACCTCCGTTTCCACCATAACCAACACCGCTACCTGCACCTCCACCTCCTCCGCCACCGCCAATACCATAACCTGCACTACCACCTTTCGTTCCACTGCCATATAATCCCATTATTGATGCTGCTTCACAATGATTCCAAAATACTAAACCATTTAATAAAATAAGACCGATAAAAACGTGTCTGTTCATTTTCACTTATTTTGAATTTTATCAGTATTTAAAACTTATAAAGTGTCTTATTTAAATAAAATATAAATTTATATTGAATTAATTTTAAAATTTATACTGCTATTTATACTCCTTTATACGAGATCAGTCTATTTGATAATAATGAAAGTTCAGCTATTTTTTTGTATTTGTTTTATGTAAGTTCATTGATTATAAAAATTATTCATAATTAATATAATAATAATTTTATATAAAATCAAGTACAAGTAGTAGCATAATAATAATAATAATAATAATATTGTGGGATATTCCATATTATTTTATTTATAAAATTGAAACACATGTAAACAAAATTTTAAAAAAATATGTATATTATAATTTTTTATCTTAACCACTAATTTCTTTATTGATTTTAAAATTCAATTCATAAAGTTTATCATTTTTATTGAATACTTAAAGTTAAACTATTTATATAACGCACTAATAAATATTATACTTTCATACCAGAGCCTTTCTATTTTCACAATTTATATTATAACATTTGTTTGTTGGAAAACAGTACTCATAATTTAATTATAATGTTATATATATGCCATTAGAATGTTTTATCATTCGGAATTTCTATTCTCATTCGGATCATGTTTGGCCCAGTACTATTGATTTCTCCAAAACAATGTTGCGCAAACAAGCAAAGGTAGAATTTAAAATACATCTAATTACAATAAGAGTGGTTTGTATGTATATGTTGTGGAGGAAACATGAAAACTTATTCAGACAAACCGCTCTCATGTAATTGAATGTATTTTATACTTTTTCGTTAAATAGACCTTCCTTCTTTTAGATGGGTATATAATAATATAATATAATATAATTATTTACTTTGCATTATTTAATTTTGACAACATAGATTTTAATGGTTGTCATTAATTTTCTTCAAATTAAGCTATTGAATTAAAGATGTACTATAAAATAAGCAGTATGGCGATATGTAGAGTCTACAAAATGAAGAAGATTGCACATGTTTGATAACGGCCAAATTATGACCACACACAACAATACAACTGCTTTTTAAAAAAGCTAAATTTTAGTAATCGATCAATTCCGAACCACTTAAAACAGCTAGGAAAATTTAGTTCAATTAATAAAGGTAATTATTATTTGAAAATATGTATTTCAATTTTAATATTAAAAACTTCAATTATTTCTTTTCGGATTAAGTAAGTAAATTCCTTTTATTGTAAGGATTACCTATTTTGGAAGTAATTAATCTATCATTCGCCTGTGACTTACACGATATAGCGATACTTCGTTTTTTTCATTTAGTTAATATTGTTATTGTTATTATATTTTATATAAACTGTAATATTTAAAAATGTGTTTAATTAATTATATTTATGTGTTTTCGTATAGCAAAGCGGTTAGGAGTTCAGTTGAAAATAACAAAAATTCATCAATATTTGCAGACTCAAACAAAAACAAACAACGAACATATTTGCTGAAAAAAATTATATTTAAAGTGTAATTTAAGATTTTATTTTATAAGTTATATTTAATAAGTTTATGGTTAAGTTATAGTATAAGTTTAAATTAAATTGGATGAATTACACTAATTACAATTAATTTCCATATAATTATTATTTAGTGCAATTCAGTTAATTTAATTAATAAGACACATTTTCAAGTTTAATCACAGATATAGAAATAGATATAATAGATATTCTACATAACGAATGTTGAAAATAGAAATGTGGGCTACATTATGTAATCACTTTTATTTTTCCATTGATAAAATAGTTTGCTGTGTTGTGGTCAGGGGCCGCGTCGTATGTAATATCTCTTTTTATAATTTAATGACTATAATAATCTGAAATATAATTTCATATATTCCGATCAGAAAAATATAGTTATCAAATCATTAAATTGAGGCAAAGCATGCGATGTTCCCATCATGGGGCCCCCTTGTTCTGGTTGGCTAAAATTGTTGCATCGCTTGGTTGTACGAACCAATGTTTAGATGATATTCATGTTCACAGGTAGGAAAATCTAACTTGACCCACTATAAAAAGGGATGGAACTGCCTTTGTGTGAAGCGGAAATATAAATACTTTTTCTGAAATTTTTTCATTTTTAAAGTTTCCCTGTTTTTCGTCGTGCTCATGATCGTGGTGTGAAAAATTTTTTTGGTTTCAAATACTGTAAAAATGATAGCAGATATGGTTTTTTTTTTCTTTTTATTAAATAGTAATTATATTAGCAATTATATACACAAAACATATAATAAAATTTAAGTTATCATAATTTTTAAAAACAATTGAATTACATACATAAAAGCTTATGTTTGATGATTTAGATTTTATGTGAAAATCATCTCGCAATAGTTTTCGGTTTTATGAACTTATCGGTATAATTATTATTTTTTAAACGTTATCCTAAAAAAAATTCCATCTCTCAGTTTTTAATTATATCCTTTCATTAAATTAATATTATACAAATTATTAAAATTGTGTGTTGGTGTTGTGGCGAATATCTATATCTCTTAAAATTTAGAATTTTTTTTTATATTGTGTCTTTTTAAATATAAGTTATAAATATAAGTAATAAAATTATGTAATAAGTAATTAGTAATTAAGAAAAATAACTAATTTAATATGGTATTTAGTGAGTAATTTTATTTCGATCAAACTAATCCAGAAGCTTGTTTTTTTTATTGAAATAATAAGCGTTCTGGATAGTTGAAACAAAATTTACCTATTATTTCCTTAATTTTTTTAATTGGTCTTCGCCCTATGTGTGTAGTCGGACAACCAATAAAAAAATTTAGTTTATAATAGATTCTTGATCACGTATTTACAATTTATTCGTGGATTGAATTCAATTTAGCTTATTATTTTAATTATATATGAGTATTTTTTTAAAATGACATTTTCAAAATGTTATTTCTCATATTGTTGAATTTTTAAAATTTTTAAACTGCGGGAATCACTTTGCCATATTATTTTAATAAGTTACAATTATAGTATAAATCTAAGCTTTTCCCTAATTGTAATTCTATAAGTCTTGAATATCAGTCGACTAAGTGTTTGTAAAACTAGGCCGTTGTAAAGTTAATTATGTACCGATTCATTTATTGAATAAGTAAATTTCAAATTATACAATACAATCAGTTTAATTTATATTTATAATTAAAAAGAAAAGCACAAACAAAAATATTAAAAAATGTATGTATAAAATCACAAAACGACTTTTATTATTATCAAAATTTATCACGTACAAAATATATGTACAATAACAACAAAAGTCTAATTTATTGTAGAAGAGAAAAGAAACTTTGTTATTATATTATCTTTCAATATGAAATGATGAAAAAATGATTAATGTAGCAAAGACAACAACCACATATTGAGCAACACTTATATGTAAATTCGTGTCGAAATTATTTAAAATAATACATTTTTAACTACTTTTTTTTATAATTCGCAAATGCAATAAATCGTTTAGTGAATATAGTAACAACTAAAATTTTCTAGTATTTGGTGTAAATTAACACTTTACATCCATTGTTCTGACCGTATAGGGTATGGGTCGAACTCAAAGCATAAGTAATTAAATACAAGTGGGTATATAATTGCTTATAGCTATTTTTGACTTGAGGTTGAGGAAACTATTTATATAGGAGTACTTAACTTCAAACCATCCGGGGAAGTTTGTTGCTTGTCTAGGAAATAGATTAGCTGATAGATATATCACAATTTATTTCCATTCAGGTTGACATACTTCTCTAAAGCATCCATTGCTTCGCTATGGTATGTGTGGGTAGTTGTATTCACATCATACTATGGCGCAAGCAAAAACAATTGGATGAACACACATGTGATTTGTATGTGTAGGCTTGACACAGGGAGTGCGTTGCTTGTGTAGGAAATAGATTGGTTGGCAGAGATGTATGACTATTTATTTCCTTGCAAATTTGACCCTCTCAAGAAACACATCCAATGCTTGGTGATGGTGAGGTACGGGGTACTCATCATACTACGATGCCAAGCAAAATATTTGGATGAGTGTCGCCACGCACACGTGCTTACTTGAAAGTACGTGCAAAGCAAATACTTTGTGCTTGCTTTCAAAGTACGTGCAGAGCAAATGCTTTGTGCCTACTTGCAAAGTACGTGCGAAGCAAATGCTTTGTGCTGACTTTCAAAGTACGTGCGAAGCAAATGCTTTGTGCCTACTTGCAAAGTACGTGCGAAGCAAATGCTTTGTGCTGACTTTAAAGTACGTGCAAAGCTAGACTGCTTTGTGCCTACTTGCAAAGTACGTGCGAAGCAAATGCTTTGTGCCTACTTGCAAAGTACGTGCAAAGCAAATGCTTTGTGCTGACTTTCAAAGTACGTGCAAAGCAAATGCTTTGTGCCTACTTGCAAAGTACGTGCGAAGCAAATGCTTTGTGCCTACTTGCAAAGTACGTGCGAAGCAAATGCTTTGTGCCTACTTGCAAAGTACGTGCGAAGCAAATGCTTTGTGCTGACTTTCAAAGTACGTGCAAAGCAAATGCTTTGTGCCTACTTGCAAAGTACGTGCGAAGCAAATGCTTTGTGCTGACTTTAAAGTACGTGCAAAGCTAGACTGCTTTGTGCTTACTTTCAAAGTACGTGCAAAGCAAATGCTTTGTGCTTACTTTCAAAGTACGTGCAAAGCAAATGCTTTGTGCTTACTTTCAAAGTACGTGCAAAGCAAATGCTTTGTGCTTACTTTCAAAGTACGTGCAAAGCAAATGCTTTGTGCTTACTTTCAAAGTACGTGCAAAGCAAATGCTTTGTGCTTACTTTCAAAGTACGTGCAAAGCAAATGCTTTGTGCTTACTTTCAAAGTACGTGCAAAGCAAATGCTTTGTGCTTACTTTCAAAGTACGTGCAAAGCAAATGCTTTGTGCTTACTTTCGAAGTACGTGCAAGGCAAATGCTTTGTGCTTACTTTCAAAGTACGTGCAAAGCAAATGCTTTGTGCCTACTTGCAAAGTACGTGCGAAGCAAATGCTTTGTGCCTACTTGCAAAGTACGTGCGAAGCAAATGCTTTGTGCCTACTTGCAAAGTACGTGCGAAGCAAATGCTTTGTGCTGACTTTCAAAGTACGTGCAAAGCAAATGCTTTGTGCCTACTTGCAAAGTACGTGCGAAGCAAATGCTTTGTGCCTACTTGCAAAGTACGTGCGAAGCAAATGCTTTGTGCTGACTTTCAAAGTACGTGCAGAGCAAATGCTTTGTGCTTGCTTTCAAAGTACGTGCGATCACAGTCACTCCAAATCCGAAATAATTATCAGGAAAAATATTTTTTTATTTGGAAAAATCCTGGATAATATTCTAGCCTGGTTCAAAACGCAAAAATTCGTATGGAAAAAAATATTTTTTGACAAAAATCATGGATACTATGCTCTTCTGGGTCGAAATCCAATAATTTAAACGAAAAAAAATATTTTTTGGGAAATAACCATGAATATTATGCTCTTCTGGGTCAAAATCCAATAATTTGCACGAAAAAAAATATTTTTTGAGAAAAACCATGGATATTATGCTCTTCTGGGTCGAAATCCAATAATTTACACGAAAAAAAATATTTTTTGGGAAATAACCATGAATGTTATGCTCTTCTGGGTCGAAATCCAATAATTTACACGAAAAAAAATATTTTTTGGGAAATAACCATGAATGTTATGCTCTTCTGGGTTAAAATCCAATAATTTGCACGAAAAAAAATATTTTTTGAGAAAAACCATGGATATTATGCTCTTCTGGGTCGAAATCCAATAATTTACACGAAAAAAAATATTTTTTGGGAAATAACCATGAATGTTATGCTCTTCTGGGTCGAAATCCAATAATTTACACGAAAAAAAATATTTTTTGGGAAATAACCATGAATGTTATGCTCTTCTGGGTTAAAATCCAATAATTTGCACGAAAAAAAATATTTTTTGAGAAAAACCATGGATATTATGCTCTTCTGGGTCGAAATCCAATAATTTACACGAAAAAAAATATTTTTTGGGAAATAACCATGAATATTATGCTCTTCTGGGTCAAAATCCAATAATTTGCACGAAAAAAAATATTTTTTGAGAAAAACTAAGGATATTATGCTCTTCTGTTCCAAAAAAAAATTTTTTTGAGAAAAATCCTTAATATTATACTCTTCTGTTACAAAAAATTTTTTTTTCATATTTTTTCATTAAAATTTTCGAATTTTTGGAACAGAAGAGCATAATATCCTTGGTTTTTCTCAAAAAATATTTTTTTTCGTGCAAATTATTGGATTTTGACCCAGAAGAGCATAATATTCATGGTTATTTCCCAAAAAATATTTTTTTTCGTGTAAATTATTGGATTTCGACCCAGAAGAGCATAATATCCATGGTTTTTCTCAAAAAATATTTTTTTTCGTGCAAATTATTGGATTTCGACCCAGAAGAGCATAATATCCATGGTTTTTCTCAAAAAATATTTTTTTTCGTGCAAATTATTGGATTTCGACCCAGAAGAGCATAGTATCCATGATTTTTGTCAAAAAATATTTTTTTCCATACGAATTTTTGCGTTTTGAACTAGGATAGTATAATTATCAAGAATTTTTCTGAAAAAATATTTTTTTCCATACGAATTTTTGCGTTTTGAACCAGGCTAGAATATTGTCCAGGATTTTTCCAAATAAAAAAATATTTTTCCTGATAATTATTTCGGATTTGGAGTGACTGTGATCGCACGTACTTTGAAAGCAAGCACAAAGCATTTGCTCTGCACGTACTTTGAAAGTCAGCACAAAGCATTTGCTTTGCACGTACTTTGAAAGTCAGCACAAAGCATTTGCTTTGCACGTACTTTGAAAGTCAGCACAAAGCATTTGCTTTGCACGTACTTTGCAAGTAGGCACAAAGCATTTGCTTCGCACGTACTTTGAAAGTAAGCACAAAGCATTTGCCTTGCACGTACTTCGAAAGTAAGCACAAAGCAGTCTAGCTTTGCACGTACTTTAAAGTCAGCACAAAGCATTTGCTTCGCACGTACTTTGCAAGTAGGCACAAAGCATTTGCTTCGCACGTACTTTGAAAGTAAGCACAAAGCATTTGCTTTGCACGTACTTTCAAGTAAGCACGTGTGCGTGGCGACACTCATCCAAATATTTTGCTTGGCATCGTAGTATGATGAGTACCCCGTACCTCACCATCACCAAGCATTGGATGTGTTTCTTGAGAGGGTCAAATTTGCAAGGAAATAAATAGTCATACATCTCTGCCAACCAATCTATTTCCTACACAAGCAACGCACTCCCTGTGTCAAGCCTACACATACAAATCACATGTGTGTTCATCCAATTGTTTTGCTTGCGCCATAGTATGATGTGAGTACAACTACCCACACATACCATAGCGAAGCAATGGATGCTTTAGAGAAGTATGTCAACCTGAATGGAAATAAATTGTGATATATCTATCAGCTAATCTATTTCCTAGACAAGCAACAAACTTCCCCGGATGGTTTGAAGTTAAGTACTCCTATATAAATAGTTTCCTCAACCTCAAGTCAAAAATAGCTATAAGCAATTATATACCCACTTGTATTTAATTACTTATGCATTGAGTTCGACCCATACCCTATACGGTCAGAACAATGGATGTAAACTATTAATTTACACCAAATACTTGAAAATTTTAGTTGTTACTATATTCACTAAACGATTTATTGCATTTGCGAATTATAAAAAAAAGTAGTTAAAAATGTATTATTTTAAATAATTTCGACACGAATTTACATATAAGTGTTGCTCAATATGTGGTTGTTGTCTTTGCTACAATAATATCTTTCTTACCGATAATTATTTTTACGCCGAAATATATGCATCAAAATAAAATATTATTTTTCCAAATTTGAGAAATAAAAATATATGTATTATTTCAGATTTGTAATTTATTTTTTGAAAGATAATACAATAACAAACTTTTTCTTTTCTCTTCTACAATAAATTAGACTGTTGTTGTTGTTGTACACATATATTTTGTATGTGATAAATTTTGATAATAATAAAAGTCGTTTTGTGATTTTATTCATACATTTATTAATATTCTTGTGGTCAATATTTAATAATTTTGCATATTATTATTTCATTTGTATTTGTAATTTGATATTGTTTGTTTTTTTTACTGTATAAAATTTACAAATTTTTGATTTTTCAACCACTAGTTGAGGTCCAAAAACTGATGAAACAATCATAACAAAAAAAATTCTGTGTGTGAATTTTTAATCGGAGAGAAAAATTTAATGATAATTTTTATACGACTTCTTCTTTGACAAATTAAATTTACATATGAAAACAACAAGTCATTGCTTATCTTTAATATGTTATCTGAAAAAATATAAAAATAATGATAGTGTAAGTATGATAAAATAAATGATAAGTCAATGTATAAAAATTATGATTTTTTAAGTATGTCAATAGCGATGATACCATAATCCCAATAATAATATCAATTAACTGTATATATAATGTCACCTAGCGATTATAGTAGTAAATTTATTGTCAATTCGTATAAGCGTATTAGTATAATGTTAACAATGATGATAGTATTTACTCCAAAATTTCATAAAATATATACTGTGATAAAATTTTATTTTTAATTTATGAACACGACGTTTATATTTTAAGTAATTTGACGAGTGGTGAATTTAATTGTTATGTAAAGTGTCTGGGAAAAACATAAATCAAATTAAATAAGATGTAGATAAATAATTAGAATGATTGTTGTGATTTAATAAAATTGCATTTCCACATAGATATATTTGGAAAATATATGAGATTGGTGAGCGTATTCTAGTTTCAGATCGGACTAGAAAGAAAGAAGGGATATTAAAAGAAAAGACAATTAAAAGTTCGAATTTCACAGATTATAACGAAATTAGATTGGATTTTGCAGAAGGAGCTGCACAATCTGGTCAGATTGGTGGATTTTATTCTAGCATCTGTGAAAGTAATCCAATAAACCTATTCAATTGAATAATTTTTTGGTATGAAAAAGACTGAAAATATGTTCTAATGACATGTATTGTAGCACGTAACCACTGGCGCCACTGAATAAAGTGTTTTATTATACTCATGCCGAATCTTTCAGGGTCATGTCTGTGGTCAAACATCTCGGCCGCAAGTAGTTTAAGAATAAGCTTATTTGCATATAATTAGGAGTTTTGAACAAAATATGATCAAATAATGAGGCAGAAGGAAGGTATAAGCCGTCCATGTGGAATATAACGTCGAATTGTATATTGTCGAAGAAGAGCTTGGGAAAAATTTCCGTTCTAGTTTTTTTTTTTATTCAATTACTGAAAGAATTGTCCTTCCTACGAATGACGGAAAATAATACTGGGTCAGTAAGATAACGAACTGGTGATAGTTCTGGCACTATGATACCTGTCCATATATGATCAATATGGTTTTAGGATCTCCTTATTACAGGTTCAGAATAACTGTATTTTTATACCGGCTTATTTACTGAAGCCTGAGCTTATGTATGTGCAATTTGTTTGTGATTGACTATCCGCGAAGCGAAAATTATTACTATAGGACTGAAGTGGTAAGAGGAATTTAAATTTTTCATCACATATACTTATGACTGAAAATAAAAATCTTCGCTTCAATAGACAGTAACAAATTTAATTTTAAAATTAAAATTTATACTCACTTTTATTTTGTTCTTCTGTTAATTCTGACATTTTTAATTATATCTTCAATTGACAAATGTTTTCTTCCGCAATTAAGCAACTTACAAAAAGTATTAACACGCAACAACGAAAATCGATGTTTTATTGAAATCAAATACTAAAAAAAAATAACATATTTTGAAATATTAACATGTGAATATAAAAATTATTATAGATACATCAGATCAGGTGTCAGATGTTTCTTTTTATATATATATATATATTCAGATTTAAAGATTATACTTACAATTGTGTATTGTAATCTGTATCATCTCGATAAATCCTTAAACTTGACGTAAGCATGTATTATCTTATTTATTGAAAATATATCTTCATCGATTTGTTAATTCCTAATATTGGTATTCCACATTTACCTGGTAAATATAATAAAATTATTATACAAAATTAAAATAATAAGATTTTTTTTTTGTCAATTAATTGTAATTTATTATTAATAATTTTAACTTACATTTTTTATTTTGTGAAACAACCGAATTCTCGGTCACGCGCATCCCATCAGAATTCACAACATTTTTTAGTAAGCGAAAATTGAAATAGTCATTTGGTTTTTGCGGGAAAAATAAAAATACAAAATTATTAAAGTGTCAACATTTGAAAAATGCAAAATACATCAAAATAAAATATATAACATAAATTACCTTTTGATTTCTATTCTACTACTGGAATATATATTAATCATCAATAAACATGAAGAAATTTAAATTAAAATTGATTTGAATAAAATTCAAGAGTGGATGGGGTTGATTAATGATTATAGATTTGAATTCCTATTATATATATATATGATGTGAGTATTATTTATATATTTGTTTACGCATGAATTTGTACATTTACACAAACATTCTTACTACTACAATTTTTTGGAATTTTTCTATATGTACAAAACATTATAAAATATTATGCTATCGTATAAAACCATGTAATTATTCCAAGGATACCACGATCCACGATCAATTTTAGCTAATAGTAGTTATTATATACACAAATTATTACTTAACATAAATTTATACGACTTTAGAATTTAAATATGTTTCAATGAATATTATTTCTATTAAATTTTTTAAACTAATATAAATTCAAAAATTATTTATACATAAATTATAAAAATATACGTATACAAAATAAAAACAAAGATTCAAAAATAATCTTTTTTCTAATAATAACAAATTAAATTATATGTATATTTATTTACAAACATTTAAATAGAACAATATAATCTGTTTATAAAAAAAAAAATCAATTTAAAACTTTTAAAATTTATATTTATAAAAAAAAAAAAAAAAAATAGAATTACAAAATGAAAAATTGTTTCTTAAACTGTCTTCAATTTTGCGCATAACAATAATAATATTAACAATAATAATAATAATAATAATAATAATAATAATAATAATGATAATAATAATAATAATAATATTTGAATAATATATTAGTAATAATAATTATTTATAATTAATTATAAATTATCACATTACAAATGTATAAAAATTAGACCCAATAAATTTAAAAGTACATGTAATTAAATAAAATATAAACATTATGGCAACGAAAATTGTTAACCAACTCATATATGAGATTTTCGTTTGACTTGGGCGTATATAATCTAATAAACCTAACCAACCACCATTTTCAATTAACCATGGCAATAAATCATCTTCAATAATATCAGCCGTACCCTCAATTAATCTTTGTAAATAATCGTAATGTCCTTGTCGTACAATATCAACGGCTAAACCACCGGATATTGCAAATAATGATATTATTTTTGCCCAATTAATACCATTGCGAAATAATTCTTTAGCTGCAGTATGTAATAAAATTGGTGCCGTATGTGCTTCCTGTAATTCACCAAATGGTGTACGTGATATCTGCCTTGATACATTTGTGTATATACGTGGATGCATGCGTTCTAGTTCTTCGCCCATCTATACCATTATTACAATGAAAAAATTAATTAGTTAAATAAAAATATAACTTTGACAGAGGGAAAAAAAATACACAAAAATGATTGAATATTTTCTTTTATTGTGTGCATTCAATAACAAACAGTGGCTATGTTTCCCACTGGATATAACAAAGACATTCATAACACAAAAATTAATAATTGAAAAAACTATGATATATTTCCCACGGCGGTCGTTGATATATGAAAGCTAATAATCTATATATATGGAGAATAGGTAAACAATAACCGTTATGCTGCTTCCAATAATTAAATTGATGGGCAGATTAAACACTTTTAAAAGCAGTTTCTGTTTGGATATTTTCACTCTAACATATAACATATTTGTGGTGGATCAATACCAGAGGTTAGGTTCTGTGATAAAATTACAGGTTAAAACAAATATGATTAAATATTTAACATATTTTATAATGTTTAAATAGGCTTTCCCATAAGTATTAAAAAAAAAACACAGAAATAGAGTATAAATTTGGGAAAATAGAAATGCACTGATAAATTTAATATAAAATTTCATTTCGATATCTGTATTCATTCTGAAACACAGTTATTCAAAAACGACGTTGCCAGTGACTTTCTTTTTAATATTTATAATTATTTTCAGACGCATATGTCGTCTCGTGTACTATTTATAAAACTTAATAATCGTTTTGTAGTTTTGATTAAATTAAATATCTCTATCATCACACAATCAAAATCACAAAATCCTTACCATATATTTTACATATCATCTCTTTATTAAGTTTTGTTATTTTTTGTCTATTGAATAATCTAACCAAAAGGATGATGTACGACATTTTTTCAATATCTATAAGATGATCACATACATACATAAATATTTTATGTGTGGCGCACATCGGTAATATATTTGTAACTTTATGAGCTAATATAATAAAATACTATTATATAATGAATGAGAAATATTTTTATTAACCTTTTAATTGGGTTCGACGTGAATACACGTCAATATACTATATAAAACATACACGTAGAACGCCGTTAGCTGGATAAAAAATATACTAAATAGCACAATATATTCGATATAATATCACTTTAGACATGATAACTTTAATAATAGTCATGAGTTATACAAAAAGAATCCTTATTCATTATTTCGTTATAAAGGATTAGAAATTATAACTAACTTTATGTGAATGCATTTGTGGAATCTAATAAATATAACTAATAATTTTGAAATAAAAACTCAAAATAGTTAATACTTACAGTATTAAGTATTGGAAATACATCTCGTATTGCATTAGTTGTTGGTGTGTCAATTATAATTCGTAATCGTTGGACTACTTTTCTATTTAACATTCCCGAACGTTTTAATCTTGCACGTATATATTGTCCACATAAACATTGTCCCTGTAATAAAACTATAATTATTTTAAAATGGTAATAATTAATAAAACTGAAAAAGAAAATATTCAAATAATAACACACGAAACACACAAAAATTAAAAATGAAAACATATTATGAATAAATATTTAAATTTGAATTCATGCGCATACCACAAAAACCACTAACATTGTTTTATTATAAATATATATATATTTTATTATTTATTAATTATCTACTAATTTAAAATAACTAATTTTAAATTAATTAACTAGAAAATATATAAAATATCAACAGTGCTACAATAAAATGCAAATTTCTAACACTAAGTACATTTATACATAAAAAAAAAAAAAAATTAAACAAGCAATTAATAAAAGATTAAAAAAAAAACAAAAAATTAAACAAACTTCTATTTTTTATTTTATTTCTCTGGTTAATTTAATTGTAAAAACAACAACAATCGTTACAAAAACAACATTTAAACCCGAGAACTTTGTGAGATATGAGATTTAAAAATATAGCAAGCAATAACAAAAAAATTTTATGGATTTTTAACTAGAAATAAATATGAGAAGAAAATCGAAGGAAAATAATTAATTATAATTTTTTTATTTGTGTATAAAATGTAAATAATGAAATAAAAAAAGCAAAAAACAAAAAAACCAAATTGTTAAAAATAATTTCCGAGCAACAAGTCGGATTTTAATACTTTTTGGTATTATAAGTTTTCTATTTTTTTTTTTCTTATTTTTTTCATTTTATTTAATTGCTACTAAAATTCTTTTTAGTTAATGATATGAATAAAAAGAAGAATCTGTGCAAAACTCTACTTGTGGCAATTGGTTTTATAAGCAATTTATAAAAGGCATGAAAATAGGAAGACGCGAAGCGAAATGTGTAATATTGTTATCATCACACTAATCTATTTTTAAAATTACGAATAAATGTTAATACCTATTGAAAAAAAAAACAAAAAATTAAAGCAATCTACAATTAAATAAATGGTAAAAGTATATAAAAGAAAAAATTACATATGAAAATTTATATGATTTTCCCAACCAATATGCAAATAAAGTGATGTTTTATTTATTTATTTATTATCTTTATTTTTTCGTAGGACCTAATAGAAATGTTTAATTGTTCATAGACATAACCTCAATTTATAATATGATTTTTTATTTTCTCGTTTTTCAGGTGCTGCAAAATTTTGTACAATTTATTTATTTTTTCAACACAATAAATTTACTAATAATTTAATTATTTCTTATTACCTGTAATATTAAATCTTCTTTTATTTGTCGTACGTTTAATGAGTTTTTCAGTTTCTTCCATGGTGTATTATTTATATCAAAATCAACCTGTTGTTTCTGTTGAGGCATGTGATTTTAATTAAATGTTGTATCGATTTGTTTGCTTATTGCCTCTTGTTGAATGGAAAATAAATAAATAAAAAAAAATTTAATTATTTAATAAAAGAAAAAAAAAAAAAATAAAAGAAAAATTAAACAAAAATCAAGAAAAACAGACGGTAAATAAAAATAAAAAAAAAAAATATAAAATGTCAAAATAAAATCGTGCTATAAACAACGCACTGAAAATACAAACGCAGCGTAGAAAAAAATAAACGCAATAAATTTTGCTATAAATGTTTGATGTCTTGACTAACTGAGCAGATGATTTAACATTTAAATATAGCGAAAAATATCCTTAAGTATTTTTTTATATTCCTATTAAGAAAATTTAAATTTCTCAGCAAGGTTTACGTTTGGTATAATATTTTCTGATAATTTTTAATTTATTAACATTAAACGTACTGAACGTATAAGATTAGAAACTTATTATAACATTTAAAATATGGATAAATTTTCCTTGAAATCTAATCGTACAAAATGCAAATTTTGTTAATAAAAATACCATTTATGACTAAACTCATCGCATATATAATTGCATTATTGAAAATATACATATAGAATTGAAAATATATTGAATAGAATTAATACAATAACATTTATTAATAATAAATAATCGGTATACTGCTATAGGTTTCAAATTGAACAAAACCATATGAAAGAATAATGCTTAGAGATCACAAAAAAACCTGATGGCCGGATGAGAACTATATTTTTTGAGAGGAAGAAGTGGACCATATCAATATTAAAGCATAGAACAAGTAAGTACTTTTTGAAATGATCAGTATAAAGACTTTAGGACTTTTTACACACATAGTGAAGTAAAAGTCAAATTGAATGTGTATTGTGTGTAAAGATGTTTTTACAGAAACAATCTTTGAATTTAAATGCAATTTTGAAGATTCCAAGAAACCATTAAAATTATTTTATGTAATCCGAATAAGGAAATCCCAGCGAAGGGCGCAATGTACTCTTAAACTACGTTAATATAAATACATATAAATTAATATTAGTTTAAATTTAAATATATATAATAAATTTATAGTACAATATATTAAAAATATATTCTATAACAATATACGTGAAATTAATTTGAGTCCAATAAATTTCAGTATAAAAAATAGGATAATTATTCCAATAATACATGCAATACTCAATGCTGCCCATTCTAATGGATGAAAATATAAATCTGATGATGATGGCCTTATATGATTATTTAATCCTATCTGTAATTAATATGTATAGAACAAAAATATATATATTTATTTATCGTTCACGTATACATTATTATATTTGGGGTAGAATACAAAAAATAGAACCCATACCCATCCACCATTTTCATTAATCCATACAACTAGTTCATCTTCAATGACTTCAGCTATACCTTCAATTAATTTTGGTAAATAGTTTTGATGTCCTTGTCGAACACAATCGACTGCAAGACCACCAGCTATTGCAAACAATGAAATTACCTTTAAGTTTAGTAAAATTGAATTATTATAAGAAATTCACATTCAATTTTATCAGTTTGTAATATAAATGTATATATGAAATACCTTTCCCCATGTAATATCCGTACGAAATAATTCCCTTGCTACTGTCCCTAAAAGAATTGCAACTGTTTCAGCACTATTTATTTCACCACGTGATGAACGTGATATTTGTCTAGATACATTTGTATAAATTTTTGGATGCATTCTTTCTAATTCTTCTCCTGCCTGAATATATATGTATATATAAATTTTAGTATTTTAATTATGCATTAAAAGTATACCACTCAACGACCTGATTCTATTCATAATTTAGGCCACAATTTTTCTGCAAGATACGTAAGGCCCTTGTAATTTTTTTCTAATAGTCTATATATATGTGAAAAATTCTCATTAATCATCAATTGTTATTATTCAGATATAGGACTATACAACTATGAGAATAAAATACCAATGGGTCTCACGTATCTTGTATACATTAATACTAACAAAATTTAATGCTGGAAAAACTTCTCGTACAATGTGAATAGATGGTGTACCAATTATACTACGTAATCGTTGTAATCCTAATTTTTTATTAAAAATTCCAGAACGTCTTAAACGACTTCTTATATATTGTCCACATAAACATTTACCTTGTGTTATTATATCTTGTGTTGGTATTGTTGGACTTTTCCATCCAATTGTATGGGATAACTTTCTTGTAACAACATCACTTACATTACTTAGCCGACGTCTGGCTGAAAATCCGGCTGTTACATCGTTAAGAAATGATGGCGATGACGCTAATGATGCACCTAACGATGATTGTAATGCAATTGGAAAACTTAATTTACGTCTAAATTGTGCTGGTACATTTAATGAATCTGTTGTTTTATTTGTTGACATATTCAATGCAGCAATGTTGTACTGTTGTATAGAAAGTATGTATATATCTGTGAAATTAAATATTGTATAAATTTATGAATGAATTTAAACTTTTTTAAATGTAATATAAAATATTTTAACACAATATATATATATTATATAGAACTATTAATTTCAATAATTTCATTGTCCACAATTGACCAATTGGTCTGCAACAAAAGATATAACATATATGCTTAGTATGGTATAGCATATTATGGAAAGACATTTATTGGAAATTATAGTATTTCCACTTGACGTTCCTATTGTATATACTATAAGAGAATTGATATGCAGATAAATGCAAAGTCAATACAACCGCCAAATCATGTATATGCTATATTGGTTATTAGAATTCTGTGTAGATATACGTCCAACACCTGATTTTCAATAATATTTATTACGAATTATACATAAACGAAGAAATGATAATTCAATTGTGTAATTTTAATATGAAATAAACAAAGAAACAATTCCGCATGCCAATAACGCTCTATTTATATTATTATGTAATTAGTAGAATATGGGTTAATCATTCATATAAAAATAATTTAATTAAAGAAACATCTATCAATCTTTCGATAATTGCGGATCTATTGGTGAATTGTTATATATACCAAATTGAATGTAATTAATGTTTGGTAAATGCCATAAGCTTGTTCCACTTATGAAGTAACATAACTATATCGCAAATATAAATAATTTAATATTAATATAGTTTAATTTATATACATTATAAGTGTGTGTATGTATAGTTTAAATATGTTATAGACTTTATACGCATCTATATATATATTTATCGTATAACTTATAAGAAAAATTACATATTAATACATGTTATTTATAGCACCACACATACAATTTAATCTTAAATAAAATTTAATTTATAAGAAACTCAACAAATAATTTATTTAAATTAAATACTTTTCAACTATATACATATAATTCAAAATACATTACATGCGGCGGTTATATGAAAATTAATGTACAAAAATATAATAAATTATATTTTAAATTCAATTTCTGTAAATTAAATTTATAGTGTAATTTCATTTTATTGCTATGTGTGTGTGTGTGTCTGCAGTTTTATTTTATTTGTAAGAAATTAATATTAGAGAATAATTTACAACACATATATTCTTGTATAAATAAGTGTATATGGTATATTTTGGTTGCATATAATAAAAGTTTACATTCCTTCAAATTTACAAAAGATACATCCGGTCAAATACTTTCTATACATATTATTATATTCAGTTCTAAATCTAAATAATTGTGTATATTTCCACAATATACTGGAAAAATATATTAAAAGTTTGTACATACAGTCAAATCTCTCTTCATATATGTATAGTGTATTACTATATAAAGTAATAGTATATATATATTGTATATATATATATTCCGATGTATAAAGAATAATAGATTTATCTTATAAAAGCAAAAATAAATAAAGTAAAATTTTTTAAACAATAATAATAAAGTATATCAAAAATTTAAATTAAATAAACTTATTGTCTAATCCAATTTAAAACCTTTTCTCATCTTTATTTTTTATAAACGGCGAGATTCAACTGTAACTATGGCATAGGCAAAGAATACATTGTACTATAAGACATTTATTATATAAAAAAAAAAAAAAAAAAAGGAAAAGTCAAAGTGTGAAAATAGATATCATAAAAAAAAGAGAAAGTCACATAGATTTGAATATTTATTTTTCTTGAAATTTGTCATTAAATTATATTAAAATGAATAAATTTGTATAAATTTATATAAAATGACATCAAATATAAATTTTAATGCTATATATTTGGATATTATTGCGATAATTTACGAAAATTCTCTATAATAATATTACATATTTTTGATTTAATTTTTTCAGTATATAATATAAACTTTTTATAATACCCAGAAAGGGAAATTTAATATAAAAAATGGTTTAAACATTTTTATTAAAACAAGATACACCACTACTGAGATAGAATAAAGGATTATAAATATTTATGTAAATAGAAATAGATACTTTTTAATTTCCGTGTTATTTATATATATATGGGTAATTTAAATTCGTATAGAAATTATTCTAATGTATAACACTGTAAAATCTGTGTCACCACCGCAAAATCATAATATACACCCTTCATATAGTAATCATTTTATTATGCAACCCGACCACCGACACATTACAAATGACAAAATATTTGTATTATTATTTTCACATATATTAATTAATATTTAGTATATGGAAAACTTTCTATATATTGTATCGCTTTTACAAAATTGTTCGTACAAATATTATCGCTTTCAATTTTATACAATGTTTTAATATATAACATATATCGATGGAAATGGAGCAATACATTTTTAGTTGAAACATTACGCAACAACTTATCTTTATGCAACCACAATTCGATTCATTCAAACAATTTACAAGGAATTATATGATATTAAAAAAGCTATCACTGAAATATATAAGAAAATTGAGTATGGAAATGTTTCCAAGACAATATTATAGCTATTTTAAACGTTGGTAAATGTTTGTGTCTCTGTAATGTGAATCATTTGAAAGGTAAGTCAAATTTAGTTAAATGTAGGAAAGGTAGTCAATACAAATTCTCATATAAAAAGTCGTCCACAACACAACCAACTGTGGGTTAGTAGTAGTAGTCTTCAAATTAATGTAATATCTATAGACACGTTATCCTTTGCAACTATATATCTTATATAAACGAATACATCTACTGTTAGTACTTTAAATAAGTATATATATATATATTATAAGTCGTCTATTATGTGCGATAGATATGGCACTCGTATATAGTCAATTAAATTATATTTACAAACAACAACATACAAGCAAATTCCGACAGATAATGCGATTTAAGTTTATTTACCTTTTATATTGTATACCTTTTTATACCTATTTAAAGTTATAGCTATTTATTATATTTTGATATCCATAAAAAATATTAACAATATGAAATGAATTCATTCATCTAATTTATATACATAACATGGTACATCGCATTGAGTTCTTCATTTATTATACAATATATATATATTTTAGTTATATGTCTTGTATATATGTTTATATATAACATATATGTCATTATTAACTTATTGTGTGTTGTTTCATCGTTCGATTATAATACAAGTTTTTCATATTGACCTATAAATAATATTAAGTATATACACCACACATTATTAATATATGTATATAATAACCACATACGATTAAAATTATGTTATCGTGAAGTGCCCAATTTTTGTCTCACGACATTTTATTGTCACTCTCTATATAATTCGTAGTATTTAAATGAAATTATAAACAATATAGAATATTTATATTTGAATTGCATTGTTATGCGTATTATTTAAAAAAAAAAAAAAAAATTAGAGAAGAATATTTTACTGAATTAAATTATTAACATTTTCAATGATTTAATCTAACAATAATCGATATAACAAACAAACAAAAAGTGTACTACATAGAGGAGATACTGATTTAAAATTAAAATGAAATAATCGAATTGCTAATGCAATTATTGAAAACTGAAAATTTTGTACCCGCACTTTTGCGTGTGTATAAATAACCTTACTCCTCTCCAATACATAATTTATATTCGACATTCATAATAGAGTTTTTGATTAATTAGAGTGTGTAAAATAAATGTTATTACACTAGTACGTAAACCTACGTCGTAAATTGAAAATTTTTTTTAATATATTATAATAAGAGTAAAAAATTTACGCACATATTAAAAATATAAGTAACAAGCAAATATATAAATAGATTTATTTATCACCGCATTATGTCCGTAATATAGATAAATATATATATAGGTATTATACAAATACATCCTCTGTCATTGACATAATTTACCCAAATCAGGATACAATCAATATATACGTGTATAAATAAAAAAGTTATGATTTAAAATAAATAATTTCGACATTTTATCATTTAACTTTCGCTATATCATATACTCAAAAGTATATATATATATACACTATGCAGCAGCTGTGTTCAAAATAGTGCCTAAACGTAGTAGTTTTTTTATGAAAACCGAAATATTTCCTTATGACTTTCACACAACATAGTATTTCCATAATATATTTTGATCACAATTTTCAACGTTCGGAGACATTCTTCATTTGAAAAAAATTTGGTACCATCTTATATGCTGAAAGTTAAAAAGTGTAATCAAAACTTATTATGATTTTATGTGAAATTCATCAGGATCTCGTATATAACTTCGATTTTCATCTAATTACAATATTTTAAAAGCTCATTTTACACTATATTGTTATTTTGAACACAGCTGTGTACATATATATTTCATATATTATTTTCATCATATAATATTATATGATTATGTTGTCATTTTTATATACAGATATCGTATCGTATTTGTATTTGCAAATATTGATATGTAGCTAGAAAAACTTTGGGGTTTTTTTTTTGATCTTATCATAATTTATCAAAGTTAAAATTGCTTATTTATTTATTACAACTTTAAACATAGGTTTATTACTAAATAAATATGAATTCCTATTCTGATATATATTATAGTGGCTCAATACAAAATATATATATAAATATATTGTAGATAAAAAAAAAAATACATATTAGAATCTAACCGAAAGATTATTTTTTTTTAAACAATGTTTTGTACAGATTAATTATGGATTCCTTATAAATTGTTGGCGACCCTATGTCTATATTTTTAATTGTCTGTCTGTCCTTTCATCTTATATATTATCAATTTATTGAATTTTTACAATTTAAATATTTAGATAACTAATTTAATCAATAAATTCGTACAGACGATACACTATTAAATGTAAAATTTTGATGAAAAAATAAAATTCCGGCGTTAATATATAAAAAGTATTTGTCCTGACAGAAAAGAAAGTTATATATTATGTTCTTCATATAGCATAGGCCTATAGTTATATACGACAAATTATTTTGCATAAAAATTAATTAACAAAATTCAATGGTTGAAAGCTTCAGTAACATATAAAACATGTGTGTATGTTAACTATATTTTTATAAAAATGAAAATTTCAAGTATTTATAATAAAGAAACATAAAATAATACTAATTCAATAATAAATTTACTATATATTTCTTATTCATTGAACGATTGAAAATGTTCAAATGTTCATATTATAACTTTTTATGACAATAAAACGAAATTTTATAATTCAATTAAATTGAGGTGCAAAGTATATAAGAATAAGCAAAAATATTATAATTGTTTTCATTAATTAATTCATTGGAATTAATAAAAATAAAAATAAAAATCAAATTTATTGTACAGTAATATATAAGTTTATAAAAATAATATCCTATAATTTGAAATCGACAGTCATTTCTGAGACAATAACCGATACGGATCTAAAAGAAAATAATTATATCTATTGAGTGTATACAAAATTTTTAAGAAAATAAATTCAAGTGTTAAACAATATGTGGTGTAAAATATTTAAATTTATATTATTTTATGAATTATTAATTTGTGTCATTATTTTTGGTGATGTTTTACATTTAAATAAATTATATAATTTTTATGATTTACAATCACCTTATTATGGTGGTGGTGGTGGCATTTATAATTATGAAAATTATGAACAACAAAATCAACACAATAAAATTCCAAATAATGAACCATTTATACCAGAAATTATTGTAAATAGAGCAGCAGCAGCAGCAGTTGCACCACCACCCATAATTCCACTATCAAATCCAATGGATTCTTCTTTAAAAGGATATAATTATTATAATAATGTTGGATATTTGCCACCAACGACATTGACAACCACAACATCCGCTCCAATAATATCGCAATCAGATCAAATTTTTAACCGACCACAATCTGATGATATTAATAATAGTTATTTACCACCGTATCCACCATTTTTTGATGAACCTTCAACAACTGTAACAACAACAACATCAACAACAACACAACCAACAATTGTATATTTACCACCACAAACAAAAAATAATTTTCACCTATCCTTTCATTATGATGATGAAACAAATGCGGGTAAAAAATTAACAAATAATGGTTATAATTATTTACCACCAATAACAAGCGCAACAACACCTACAACAACAACAACAACAACAACAACACAAATACCATTTATACAACAATCTGATGAATTATTACCACCCTTTGGTGGTAATCATCAAATTGGATATACATATGAACAGCCAGCATCAAAAAATATAAAATCAATTTCTCAACAAAATACTAATAATAATAATAATATAATAATATTAAAAGATCATATTGGACGTGATATAAAATTAAATCCATTAAAATTACAAATTAATGAATTACGTTGTTTACCACAACCAAATGGTTATTTTAAAATTTTATTAACACTACAAAGTTCTTTGGAAAATTTACCAATTGTTGATAATATAGATTATCAACAACAACAAGATAGAAAATGTGATTTTCAAATTTTAAAATCAATATTACAACAGCAACAACTTTTATTTTATGTAACTTCTGAAGATTTTCAACGATGTGGTATTGAACAATGTGCTAATAATAATAATAATAATAATAATAATAATAATAATAATAATAATGCGGGTGGTGGTGGTGGTGTTAATCAAGAAAATTTTTGTTTACGAATACGTTTTCCACAAATTCGTGGTATGAAAACATTTACCGATTCATTATTAACATTTCAATGTAAAGCACAAGAGCGTATTGTATCAAAAACACATTCATTAAGATTTGGTTTAACTGATATTAAGTAAGTATATACATAAATATATGTAAATAACATAAAAGTGTATCTGAAATAAATAAGATGAATCTGCGTATACAAATAAGTAAAATATTTTTCAAACAATACTTAGCAGAACAAAAATATGTTATCACACATTATAATATAATTTAATACAATTATTTTTATTCAGTCAGAGATGCCATTGATAATTTTTTTTTTTTTCAATTTAATTAATAATTGATTAATTTATTTCAATTCTAAATTATTCTAAAATATTGTATAAAGATAGCGAATTTATCAATGAACCAAAAAAGGTTATTTTAATAATATATTATATATAAAATTTTGAAATTTTGTATATTAAATGTATTAAATTATATATACGTTCATTTAAAATGTATATAGCAAAGGTAGAACAATGGGTACTTATGTAAAAGGTGGTCATCAACAACCATTCCGTACCAATATGGCATTATATCGTCAAGACATAAATGGATTTACACGTAATTTAGAACCTGGCGGTATAGTACAATTAGGAGAAGAATTAATGCTTAAAATACACACAAAACCGGGTGATGGTATGTTTTTTGTAAATTTTTTTTTAAATAATTTAATTACTTTATCTATATATGCATATTGTATTTGAACTCAAATCCTTATAATCAAATTTATAATATTTGAATAATTAATTCTATAAATGTATGATATGCATAGAAGTACAAAAAAGATACATACTCTAAATGTTGTTTCTCTATTCCGTATTCAAATAAATTATTTAATTATATATATGAATAATGTTAATAAACAAAATATCCTATATATATAAACAGGTTGGAATCATACACGTTTATCGGATATAAATTTACAACGTTTATCACAAACTGGAGATATTATAAATTCAATACAATTGATAAAATCAAATGGTTGTATAAATCCATTAATGCGTTCAATTTGTACAACAACACCAATATTTGAATCACCGCTTGGACATCGTTTAGGTTTTCGTGCTGTTATGTTTCAAGGTATGAAAAATGGTGATGAAATAGTTATGAGCGCTAAAATTATGGGTTGCGTTGATTATCGAGATTGTTTTGAAGTATGTATTTTAATAAAAAAAAATATATGTTATAATATAATAATTTATAATTTCAAATTTATATATGCAGCTTCAATCAAGTGATTGTGAACAATTTTTAAATGGTCGAATACGTCGTAATATTAATTCAGATTTTAATCAATTATATGAAGTATCAAAAATTTCATTTCGTGTTACTGCTGCTGCTGCTGCTGGTACTGCACCACAATCATTTAATCAAACAAATTTGAATAATAATACAAGTAATATAAACCAATTAAAAAATATTGATAATAATAATAATGAAAGAAATGTGATAGGTAGTATTGGAATATTTACAACTTTAATATTTATATGTTCGATTGCATTAATTGGATTTTATGTGAAATATAAAATATAAAAAATTGTTACATTCTTCTTTATTATTATTATTTTTTTTTTTTTTTAAATACTTATTATTAGTTATTTTATTATTATGTAAAATATTTATAAATATAAAAAATATTGATTTTTAGTTGTGATATTTTTACTTTAGCAAAGGAACAAAAAAAAAATTATATAATTTGTTGTGTGCGGTATTTCAATAAAAAAATAATTATTCTATTATATGTCTTATATTGTGTGTATAGTAATTTTTAAAGAAATAATATATAATATTAATATATAAATTTATGTACATTTGTACGTAGAGTACAAGTATTATGCGAATAATAATAAATGTAATATGAGGTTTTTTTATGTGGTTAATAAAAAATAATAATTAAGATAATAACAATATTGTATTTTTTATTAAAAGTAAATATGTAATTTAATTATTATGCAATAGTTACAGAGGAATTAAAAATATTTATTTATTATTTTATTAACACCTTTTTTTTTCTTAGGTTGTCGCATATATAATAATTATTTTTGTATACCTGTGCAATAAAATATTATATATTATGTTAACCCTATACGTACTCATTGATTTTTAAAATGATTAATAATTTATTATATAAGCGACTTTCCCATGCAGTATATGGAATTAATGAATTGAGTATGTTTTTTAGAAATTACTAAAACATCGGAAAAAATATTTTTTCAGTTCACCGATAAAATAATACAAATGTGTATCTGCAGTATATATACAATTCAATCATCATGTCGTTAATATAGCGATTAGGTAAAGATTTATAATTAATAATATTATCCAATTTTTTTCATACCAATTCAATAGAAGCTTTGTTCAACTAATTACAACAGAAATATTAAATTATAAAAACAAAACAGTTGGGCGTAATTGTTAACGAGCATGGCAATTAATCCACTATAGATCGATTTCCTACTTTAATAATTGACATATGAATTTTTTTAAATGTGTAACCATTTGTTCATTTGTTGGTAATATAGTAATTATATTAAAACGAGGTGATTTCAAACAGAAAGAAACATCATTCTAAAAAGTACACGGAGCTCATCAAATCAAATTTTGTTAATAAATTATTTTTTGTATATTGTTTCGATTAAATTTATTGTAAAAAATTATTATGTTTATTGGAAAAATTACGTACGGTTGTAAAAGACTGGTATTTAAAATGTCAAGTTAAAAAATTGTAGGTATTCATTTTGCCTATAACCATATTTTCTTGTCAATTCATTGAAGATGAAGTTCGCACAATTTGATTTTGTGCGAACTTGACATGACGGGATCACAAAGAACCTGTGTAAAAAAAACCAATCCAGTTTTATGAACATTTCTAAACATTTACTATTAATATTAATTTATTATAGATTATATTATAATTAATTGTACAACAATATAAGATATATGTGTACTCGAATTTTATGACAATGTAATTTTATATAATTTCTAAACTATATTCCGATTGCTCTTAATATTTTTATATATTGTATTGTATTATTAAATTGTAGATTGAAAGAGATGCTGTAATATAATAAAATAAATATGAAGTGACATTATTTTTGCATAAGAATTTTTGAAAAACTCATTTTATCAAACAATTCATTTTATTCAAAAATTTAAATTTTATATTGTTAGAATACTTAAATGTTTATCATATGTTGGTGTACACAAAAGATAAAAATTTACTTATAATGTGTTACAATGTTGTGCAGACAAAAACCAACAAAATTTTAATTTAAAATCTGTTTTCATTATGTGTGAATATATTTATAACATTGGAATCCGATTAAATTAAAAGTATTCTGATCCAATATACACATAATTGTAATCTAAGAAAATATTTTCATAATTAATTTACCCATAAATATAAATTATTTGTGTATACAAAACCATTTGAAAAACCTATATAGAGACGTTATACATATAATATCTCATTAGTTTTCAATTAATGAGACAATTTAAATATTATAAAAATACAAATTAAAAAGACATTTAATTATAAAAATCTAATAAAAAAAAATTAAATAAATATTTTATCAAATATTATATGGTGGTAAGTGGGTTATTTAAGGTACATATTTATATACACTTATATATACCAGTATCAGTAGTTATATACGCGTTCATTTAAAGAAGAAGCAGTGAAAAAAAATAATTTAATAACATTAATTTTCATTACTTCGTTATTATATAGAAAAAAAAACATATATATTTTTTTCTGCTTATTTCATTTGATACATATTTATAAATATTGACTTAATGTAAATATTTACATTTATTACAATGATATTTTTATTTCTTTAATAAAAAAAGAAAGAAAATATACATTTTTTTTTTTTTTTATAATACACACACACACACACAATCAAGGAAAAAATATAAAACAGAGAAATAATAAAAATTATGTTAGTATGATAAATAAAAATGATAAAAATAATAATCTGCGACACTATTTAATTTTATTTAATTCGTTTATATTAAATTTTAAATGAAATTAAATTAACATCATTTCATTAAATAATATTTTATTTATTCCCTCTAAATTTACTTCTTTTTTTTCCATTAATTTAATCAAGTGCTGTGCTGTGCTGTAAACGCTATATTTATTTTTATCTTATTTATGATATGATGATGTACATCATATCTCGTTTTATGTGCGGTACAAAAATTAATATGGTATATATAAAATATAATTTTATATAAATGCGAAACACAATCACTACATTAATATTTTGTATTATATTTTATGAATTTTATAATTTAAATTTAATATTCAATATAGAAAAACTTTATTTAGTTATAATATATTTTTTATATTTTGAATTATTTATATTATAAAAGAAAAATATTAACATAATTTAATTAAAGTTTATTGACGTATTCATTCACTGAAATATTATTCAATACTAAACAATATTATTTTATACTAACCAGAGAGATAAAGTACATGAACGGAAAATATATAAATGTTATTATTTTGTTATTGTGTATATATATAACTCTCGCATTTTACTAAATAATATATACCTATTGCTACTATAATTGCTATTATAGTATAGCAACTGCTACAAAATATTTTGTACACTGTATTATATTGACAATGTACGAAAACGTACTTGTACTTAAACGTTGCTTGTACTTGCTTTTTTTAATACACATATATATATAACTTATTATAATATTATTTAATTTAAATATAAGCTTTTTAAGTCACTTTTGTATAATACAAATTTATATGCAAAAATCAGTGGTTCTCATTTAATTCGCATATTATTTTTTATTTAAATTATAACATAATATAAGTAATTCCATTATAGATAGCAAACTTTTGCATGGCACATATTTTTTATATACGAAAAAAAGAATATATATATAATTAGCCGTTAATCCTTTATAAAAGGAAACAAGTGGTTGAGTAACACACACATATATATATGATGAATAATAGAATAAAATTTTAAGTTGATATAAGTGTAAAATTATGAGATTACAATACTAATTATGAAGGTATTGTTTCAATTTTGTGGATAATTATTATAGAAAAAAAAAACAACCACATAATAATCAGCAGAAAATTTACAACTTATAAGAGTTATCTAATCAACTAATATTTTTTTTTAACAAAAACTATTATCAGTAATACAATTTTTGTCAACATACATACCTATGCTCACATTACCACACAATCATACATAATATACATATTTTATTTATCCCTCTATAAACCCTTACTATTTATTTCTCTCTGTTAATACATGACATATTAATCACATACACTTTTTGATCCCCAAAACACATAAAATGTGTGGGCATTTTATCTATGTCAACTCTGTCCAGTGTTGAGAAAAGAAACCCACTGGATTGTGTCACTCGGATCGTAATTAATAAAACATAAAAAAAAAAAAATTGTGTCTATTGAAAATTATTCGTTTAAAATCCGTATCCCTACAATAAAACTAAAACTGTATTGTAAAAGGATTATATTTTACATACATGAAATATATTTAAATTATAAGATGTCACATATGATTCATATATATTTACTTCATTATGTTACAATATTACAAATGTCGACAAGATTATGTTACATTCTTTGTTATTATATACATAATTATTTGTATAGCTCAAAATATACAATTTACAATTTGCATATAATATACAAATAAATGTATATAAATACATTGTACATGGTAATTTAAATATCACATGACAATTATATGTTATAGATAGAGACAATAAATTAATAACATCTTGTTTTCAACTTTTCTACAATATAATATAATAATATGATAATATAATAATAATATACTAACAATAAATTTAATTTTTAATAATGTGATATATTTTTAACTCGTCGTACGTATTATATAGATTTTTTTTTTTCTCCAAGTTTAGAAAAATATACATATACAGAAAATGAAAAGCATTTTTCTTACGCATATATAAATTCTTGAAAATTTCATTTAATTATCTACTTATAACATCTAAAGAAGTATGAAAATAATAATGTTTGTTACATAATTTTTTTTCCTTTATACTTATTTTTCCATTTTTTTTTCAAATTCTAAAGCCTATATAAATAAATATATTATTATTATATATACGAAACTGGATACTATATAATCAACACCCGACGACGACTACTATTCTTTTTCTACATAAATAGATACTGCATATTATCATGTATATATAGAAAATACACTGAAAAAAGATTAATAAAAAGAAATGATATGGTTTTTCAAAATGTTTTATAATATGAATGGGAAATATTTATTCTCCAACGTATTATAACATTTGGAATCGATTTGTATTGTACATAGAAATTGTATGTATTGTTACAACAATTATTTTGAAACATATTAATCTATAAATAGATTTATTATTTATAGACTATATAGTTCTCATTCATATATTCTAATTTCAATTGTTAAGGCAGAATTATAATTGGTTTAAAAATTTAATAACCACTTTTTTCAGTGTATTTAATAAAAATAAATTAAACTAATCACATTATCTATACCTAAAACCATATATACATATACATGGATATAGCATAGGTATATTGATTACAGTATAATTATCTAACGTAAACGTAGAATATTAATTTTAAGTATTTCTATTATGGATAAAAATAAGGAAATAATATTATGTGTTTTTATTTTCAGTTGAATTTTATATGTCCTTGTTTCTAATAAAATTTGAAATGTTCAAATTTCTATATGATCTATAAGAAAATGGATAACATTTTATACAACAAATAAAAATACATGCTGTGAATATGTGTCTAATAAAATTAAAACAAATATATAATGTAAATAAAATAGTCGGAGGTGGTGGGAAAAATTAATTCATGAATATAGCAAATAAAGATGTGTAAAAAGAAAAAAAACTAATTTATCAACAATTAATGGTATAGTAAATTAAATTGCATTACAATTTTGGTAATGAAATTAAAAAATTTATAATACAAATAGCACGTAAATTTCGTGTAGCAAGTCATTTAAAAAAAAACGATCAGTTGGATGTTAATAAAAACGGCGACCGATATAATTCAATGCAACGATCGAATGGTTTCACATATTGTGAATTTAAGATCATTTCCACATAAGATTTACATTTAAATAGTATATATTTATTAATAGAATTGTCATTTACAGAATTGTTGGCACATACATTTTCTTGCATTTAATTTAAATGTTAATTTATTATATAAATAAATGGAAAATATGCAAATGATTTGTGTTATTAATATCTAGATATAGATATATTAGATTAGAAGAAAGGAAAATTCATCACAACTATATATATATACACCACATATACTAAGGACCAACAATATATATAATCATGAATACCAATAATATACTATATTTTATATATATACATCAATATCAATTTGTTCATATATATATTGTATATTATAAACTAAATATTTTATTTTGATTTTTCTATAGATATCCTTTACAAAATTATATTTATAATAATAAAAGAAGTATTTTTTCGTATGTATTAAAAATAAAAATAAAAAAAAAAAACCTTTTAACGAATTAGAGAAATAATTTTTTTTTTTTTTGTCGTCGTATATTATGTAAAAAGGATATAATATATTGTATATATGTGTGAGTGTGTGTTGTGTTGTGTATTATATATAAAATTTTCATATACAATACGTATTAATATGTGCATAACTTAAAGAGTAATCCCTTTTCTTTTTATTCATGCGATCATATAACATTTTTGGTTTTAAGGAATTTTTAAAATGTTCGTTTATTTTATTGTTGGTATGTGAAAAATTTCAATAAAATATCTATAAAATTCGGTATATCCAAAGACAGCGGGCGAGCCGTGAAAAAAATGTTCTTAATCTTTGTGTGATGAACAAGTTATTCTTTATTGTATATATAATTTAATTGAAAAAAATGTGGTGCGGCGAACTAAATTTTATGGAAAATAGCTTTCTATGATACTGTACGAAATTTTATTTATATTTAGTATAGGTATTTTTTTAAATTTTTACCGACATTTATTATAACATTTATCGACCATCATATCACCACCGTTCAACGATTTTAAACTGTTGGCAATTGATTATAGTTTCAGTTAATGTAACAAAAATTTGAAAAAAAATCAATTAGTAATTTTTTCATGATATCGATCCAATCAACCCCTGTGATCAATTCATATTTTATTCGGTATAGAAACTTTTTTGTTTGTGTGTTTCTACTATTGAATGCAGCACATAATAATAGTAAAATTTAAATAAACGTTATACCAAAAAGATTAAATTGTATAATATATAGAAAATTGTGTTTCACTTATTTGTATAAATTGATAATTATAATAAAATAGTAAATAAATTTTCATATTTTGGCATATTTCAAATTGTTATTTAATAAACAAAAATTAAATATATTAATAAATTGACTTACGTTTTAAATGATGATAATCATTCGATATATAAGGATATAAATGTTTTGTGTACAACCAGACATCCATCGAAATCAAAATAATTGAGTATAGCAGCTTATAACAATATATTGTATTATATACATTTGCATAATGTTGAAATTTGTATAGTATAAATGTAATTTTACTTGACAGACTTATAAATTGTATACGATGCGAGCGGCACGGAGTCATCTTATTCTTCATTTTCATATGGTAAATATATGTTAAATAATTTAACAAATAAATTGAATAAATTAAATAAAACTATAAAAGTATAAAAAATAAAAAGAAAATTAAAATAAAATAAAATAATAAATAAATAAATAAATAAATAAAAATTAATAAGAAAAATTACAAAAATTAAAAGTATAATAATAAAAATATAATAAATAATATAAATTAATGAGAAATTATAATAATAAAAATAGTAAATAAAATAAAAAAAAAAAAAAGGAAAGGATTTTTGTTTGGAAATTTGTATATTCAATACAATATATATTTCCATTGGGTATAAACATGCACATTCAAATGCGTATGATTAGTTAATATTACGCATTTTAGTAGATAGAAACAAGTAACATAATACCTGTGGCTACTCGTTTTCATATAAATTGCGTATTTTTAACTAATCATACGCCTATGAACGTACTTGTCACACCCAATGGAAACATAGTCGAAGGGAATAATGACAGTCAATTAATATATTTTTTTTTATATTGTAATTATTTATTAATTATAAATTAGGTGAAACTAAAATAGAAATAAATAAAAAAAAAAATATATATGGCATAAAAGTGGAAAGTCTATTGAAATAAAAATTTAATAACATAAGATTATTCTATTTTGAAGTCTTCACCTCCCACCCAGTTCACCCTGGGCTTCGCCAATTATAGTTCTATGCCATATTAGTATATAGCAAGTAGTAGAATATCACTATAATACTAAATTTCCAGGGAAATTGTATTATATTGATTGTATTTTTTTTTTATTTACTTTTTTACTTTTACAAAATCGATTATTTTATTTCATGAATATGCTTCATAAAACGATTTTGAAAATTCATCTTGTGTAAAAGATTGAAAAAATTAATTAAAATATATTAATTATAAAATGTATAAACGATTTTTGTTAGTAAATCATTTACAAAATAAAAAAAAAAAAAGGTGTAAAAGTAATTCTTCTATAAATATATATTCAAATACATGTGAAAAATAGAATAAATTAAATATAGTAGATTTTCTGTATCGTAAGTTTCGTCTTATAATTTAAAAAATGAATTAAAACACATTAAACATTATTTTCAATTTCATTATATTAATTTAGCTAATTAAATTTTCTCTTATTATATTAATTAATATTTAATTGTGTAATGTGTGTCTTAATTCAGTTAAACTTGGTGTTGTTTTATAAGAAGAAATTGCAATGTCAAAAATCTACTATAGAAAATAAAAAAAAATTGATTTTTACAACAGAAGCAAATATTTTCTTGAAAAATTAATTTTTTTTTTCCTATTTGGTTTATAATTTATTTATATTCTTAAATTTATATAATATTACATACACATTTAATTGATCCATTTTATAATTAATATTTACATTTACTTATATTTATTACTTATTATATAAATTACTTTCATCATATTTAAAATGCGCATTAAGTGACAAATTGCGTACAATTTCGTGAAATAGAAATAAAAATATAGCAGCATTCAAATTATTAAGAAATGTTGTATACAATATCAAATGTATTTTCATTTACTTAATTAATACAGTGTGTGCGTATGTAAATATGATATCATGTTACAAGAAAACATATTATTTCAACATATTCTATTTATTGCGTACATATATATATTAAATAATAGACGCAAACAAATTAATTGTATAAGATGATGTGTGTTGCAGAAAGATAATGTTAAAATATGAATAATCTTTTTTTTTTTTTAGTTTTATCTGACAACTACTAAATTTTCTTACACTGTATATTTACTTTTACATTAAAATATAAAAGAAAGAAAAAAAAAAAAAAAAAAACAAACAAATACGCAATAAGAAAAATACTTAAAAATTTGAAAAATTAATTACAATTAAATTATCTTCTAAAATTATCTGAACTATATAAATGTTTTGATGGATATCGTCTTGTAATTGTACTTGTTAAAGATGTATCTCTTAGTGTAAAATTATCTGTTGTTCGACGTCTACAACTAGATGAACGCCTTATACAATTTAAATATCTATTTAAAATCAATTTTATATTTGACTTTTTTGTGTTTGTTAATTTTATTTTGTTTAATACTTATCATAAAATAATAATGTACATTATCACACGAAAATAATAACGCATTAATTTAATTAAAAATTTTTTTACTCATAATAAATACCTATAATACTTACAAATTTAAATGTTTTCTAAATGCTCCACTCACACAATATAATGCAACTGGATTTGCACAACTATTTGCAAATGATAAACAAAAGCTAATTATTCTTAATACATGCCAAAATCCATTATAATCATTTTCTGAATTTGGGCTGAAAAAATAAATTTTATAATTATAATAATACAAATTTGTAATTTTATTTGTTTATTAATTTTTTGTTTTTTATTAACAATAATTACTGGTTATACACAAAAAATAGACATTACGGCTTAGTTTATACAATTACTAATTATATATGCTTTTTAATTATAGCTAATACCATCGATAAACGTAATATATATAGATAAATATTTTCTAACAAATATTTAACAACGAAGGCCTTCACAAAAATTTGAAAAGAGAATTAAAAGCAATTATATTCACTGCGCCGTGTACGGTGTGGTCAATTTTGATTTTTTTCCTAAAGAGGTTTTGAATTTATTATTTATGATAAATAATGCGATATTTTACTATTCAGAATGATTCACATTCAGTTCATTCTTATGTTACATTAAAAAAAAAACCCCATATTTATATTCAAACAAACATTTTGAAGATTATCTTAGACACATAATAAATTAAATAAAAATAAATAAATACACCGTATATAAGCATGACCAATAATTTTAAATTTGTCTTGTCGGATTAACTATTACATATATGTAATATTATAGAGTATAGTTACATATATTATATAGATGGGAACAACTTTTTAGAATTAGTGTTACATAAAGACTGGTCGCGAAAATTTTGTCAATGATTCTAACATGTTGTCGCACAATCACCATATATAGCGAATAGTTTTAAATGAACAAAAATGAAAAATTTTGTGTTGAGTCAAATAAGAAGATCCATTATGAAAACTTACAAATTAGCTTAGAACGAGTTGTCTTCATTCGTAGCAAGTTACATGTAAACAAAACAAGGTATAATATTATATCGGATAAGGTATGGATATAAATCTGAAGAAAAATGTGATACGATTAATAATGACATTTTCAACAATATGAGATGTATTTTACTATGCAAACTGTTGCAGATAATTTAAGAAAAATAATTGTGTTAAGTGGTGTTAATCATCAAATAAAATAAATAAAAATAAATAGAGATTTTTATTGTCAACAATTTCATTATTACAGAATAAAACCATTAAAAAAGTAATTACATCAAATTTGTTGTGGTCCAAAACTTAATACGTTCGAATTTATGGTTGGTTTTGTGGTAAGGTTAAGCAATAAAAAAAATCTTATGTATTCAATAATTCTAAACATTTCATAATTTTCATTCTATATAAATATTACTTTTTTGCAAAACTTTCGTGACCAGTTCTTATTATTGTTTATGTATTAATACTAAGTCTATACATATAGATATATAAATAGTTTGTGAAAATTTGTTACCCTAAATAAATTAGAGTTTTAGGTGTATTTCGTAAAGTATTAAGTTTTATAAATTGTAGTAATAAATTTTCATCAATACACATTCAATATATTAGATATAAAATCTGTATACAATCAATTTAGAGATGAGAAATTATTGTTTTCGTATATATAAAAATAAAAATATAAAACGAAACATGTTTCTGTATGTACACAATGATGAACTCCATCATTTCTTTAATATGTGTATTACAGTTTTTTTTTTATAATAGTGAGAAACTTTTTATGTAAAAATATTTATTTTTTCTTAATAATTGCAGGAGTTTTTTTTTTCACTTTGAGATAATCAATTTTAGCAATAAAAAATATAATTTAAATTAATTATTATTTACACAAACACACCATAAAAAATTGTGCAAATTGCAAATATATAAAATTTAATCCTTATATAATACAATATATAAATTTCAGGAAATTAAACCAAAAGTAATTGTGCAAAGATTTCGAACGGATAATGGTGAATTAATTATTTTCATGTATATATTTATATTCGAAATTTTCAAGTTTATACTTAATTTTCAGAACAATATCTCATGAATTTAAAAGATTTATATTTATAGTATCAAACTTAAATGTTTTCATGTTTATAATATACATTATACAGTACATACATGACATACAAACATTGTCTAGTATAATAATACAAAAGTTGGATACAATACTTTTAAAAATATTGTAATATATGCGAAAACAATAATTTGTTTTACGAGGGTGTTGGTGGTATAATAAAATTCAATTAAATTAGAAAGTTTTTAAGTTGAAAATATTCAGTATGCATTTTTTTGTCCGTGTTAATAATAATAAAAAATTACATTTTTGATATACTAAATTATAGATATAGAAAAACTTTTCAAAAAATCATAAAAATGTATAGAATTAGATTTAAAATATATAATGGCATTTTTTTTTTCATTCATCGGTAAAGCAACTTCAATTTTTCATTCATAAATAATTTTTGCAAATCGTGTTTGTATAAAATCCAATGTAAATATTTTTTATTGGTACTGGTATATTATAAGAAATTTATCAATGAGTGTGATTCGAATTTTATAAACATTTTTTTTTTATTCAAAATATATAAAAATGGTATAATGATGTAATAAACAAAAAATAAAAATAAAAATAAAATAATAAAAAACGGACTAAGAGCTTATCTTCTTTCCATTGGACAGCAGGTGGTGAGATATATCCCTCAATGTATAATATTATGATGAATATGTGGTACGAGTAAATAAATGTAAATTTCATTATAATATATTTCCATTAAGAATTATTGAATTCAAATTTATACAGAAATTTTTCAGTTAAAATAATTAGTTGATTTCTGTAATACGGTACGCATTATAAAATTAAAAAAATATAATATAATAATATATATTATTAATTGAATTTCCAATGGTTGAAAAAGTAATTTAAATAATGTCTTTATCTTTGTACATGTAAATATATGGGTTATGTATTACAAGTGATTTTTATGGCTGAAAAACTGATAGCTTTTATTTTTTTTAAACGATACAATATAATTTGAAAAATTAATGTTGATTTCACGAATGTTTTTAAATTATATATTAGTTAAAAAAATAATAAAGCTAAATTATATATTTGAGTCGTTCGTTTCACAAATAATGCGATATTTTTTATTTAACTTTTAGTTAATTGTAATTCAAAATATATAAGTTGTTAATATAACTATACTTACAAACAAATTTCCAAATTAATTTCAAAATCCTTAATTTATTTTGAGAGTATATATAAAATTGATCAATCAAACTATGTTCACGAAGCTGCAGTTTTCAACTGTGTATATGAAAGAAAGAAAACATGGTTTCACGGTCAAGGAAATGTGATGTTATCGTTGTTTTCAATTTGAAAACAGCTAATTTTATTTTTTATATATCGTATGAGTGTTCTAGTGATGAAAACCGATTCACTTTCTATTGGTTTTTAGAAGCTAACTGAAAAACGTATACAATCTTTTAATGAATAGCAATATTTATCTGTCTATAACCAAATCAATAAATATATATTCTGTTAAATGAATAAAAATTGTAAAAGACTAATAAGTGATGACGAAACATTAAATACAAAATAAATAAACAATTTTTCAGCTAAATTATGAATCGACATTAAATTTCATTTTGAAATCCTTCAAATAAGAGAAACAAAGATAAATTAAAAGAAAATTGAAAATACCAAAATACCTACATATAAATGATTACTTATGAGAAGATGACACAATTTAATGTATAATTTTCTAATTGTTTTCAATATCAATATGTTTTAATATTTTTCTTATATAATTAAATTACTAATATATATATATAGATATAATATGATTTATTATATTCAAAATTTGCATATATATATAGGCGAGAGGGTGCATGTTATTAATTTTAATTTTAATATTGAAATTTACGGAATTTAATAAAAAATACATTACATTAAATAATATATATATAAAAAGGATATAGAAAATTTAATTAAAAATGAAAATTTTTTAAGTATACTTATATATTTTAATTATATATAATATTATTAAATGTAAATGAAAATTTTGCCATTATTATAAAGTCAATATAAAATAATTATTATATAATATTTTACATAATGAAAATTACAAATGTTTGTTTTATATAATCATAAAGTACATAATGTATGTAATGTATAAGAGTATAACCATCACGTATACAATAGGCGCTGTACACAATTTAATATTGTATGTATATATTATATATATAATCTATATATAACTAAAGTCATCAATGCTAATATGCGTATCTATAAACATACATAAATTCTTTATATATATATAACATTTCTTCTTTTACGCACCATCTCTCTTTTACCGCTAAGGGAAAATTTATATATATATATATACCATTGATTAAACGCACTTTGATTTTATCTCTATTTATCAATTTAATAAATATAAGGAAAATGTTTTCCCTTTTTTCGTTTTATGCGAACGATATATATATGGTATATAGGTTAATTAATAATTAATTGATATAGAATAAATAAAACAATAAATTTTGTTGAAGTACTACTAATAGCACTACTAATAGTTATAATAATGTTTTGTAATATAAAGCGAGCAAACAAATAAATTATATAACAAAATGGCAAATAGTTTATTTATTTTTTTATGTGTATAGTATACCAAAGAGCACTGTATTAAGTATAGAAAAACTGTCGCCTCAAGATATATATATATATTGTATTTTGATGCGTATTAAGTAAATTAAGATATTAAAAGATAATTATAGTATATTAATTTTTTTTTTTATTATGATTTTTATACTTGTAATATATGTTTTGAAAATATTTACTTAAAAAATTGAAATCGAATCTATATAAGAAATATTTAACATTTTAACATTTGATTTTCAAAGTTTCTAATATTCTCATTTCATACCAAATAAAAATAAATTTGCATACGATAAGTATCACAATCAACACAAATTTGAGTTATAGTTTAAACGTCGTCCGCTATCTGATGGTGGTTATTTAACAAGTTATATTTGTTTGAATGATGCAGAGATATATTATTTGCTATAAATGTTGTTATTGTATGAAATAAATTTTATCAAACTTAAATATATATATATTCTCCATATTATAGTATTATAGCCATAATTTAGTTAGTTGATCTCTATATACAAAAATTCATATGTACGTAGACGTACAACTATTGTATATTTTTGTTTTATTTATTTTTCATTATATTGGCGACACCATTCAGTAAAAATATTGGTCTCTCTAAATACGTATACGAGTACGCATATATAGAGATAAATTATATATATACTATAAAATAAAGAACTATGTTTTTAGTTTGAACAATTGTCTTACGCACGCATTTAATCTGATTGAACAATTTATGTGTTGTTTGTAGTAAATAAAGTAACACATAAAAATGAAACCATATATATATCTAGAGAAGATTAAATCATTCATTTCCCAAACAAATATGTATTATACATAATCTTACCAATTCTTTATATATATATATAAAAAAAATTATCAATATATTTGTATATATATACTTACTTATAATAAAACCATAACATAAATAGATGATATGGAAAAAAACAAATTCCAAATATAACAACAAATGCTAAAACTGTAACAGCAACTTTTTTTCTGGCTTTAACCTATATATGTATATATAGTAAATTCATAGAATTTTAATATTTAACATACTACAAATAGAAATTGTGTGTATATACAACAAAACATATATATAATGTAAAGAAAATAAAAATATAAGAATTAATTTACTTGTCTCATAGCACCTTGTATTTCACCCGGAACACTTGCTGTATGTATTAAATGATGTGCAATTAATGCATAAAATATTCCTATAATAAATAATGGAATGGCATAATATATTAAAAATTTTGCAAGTACAATTGTTTTTGCATAATCGCCTCCCCATTCTTCCGGAAATGGATAACAAAAACTAAATGTTACATTTTTATTTATTCTGGCAGTCTATATAGATATATATATATAAATAAAATAAATGTAATTAAAATAATAAATGAAAAAATTATATATATATACAAACCTTAATATTTGAACCAACTATAGCTGGTATACCACAAATAATTGCTAACAACCAAATTATAGCAGCTGTTACAGTTGTACAATTTGCTACAGAATTACCTCCTGCATATAATATATATTAATAAATAAATATTTTTTAATGAAAAATCCTTAATTATAATTATATTATGGTACTGTAACATTTATATTAAATTTATATTCCGGACCATACATGCATAGATATTAAAAAATTGTTATAATAAATAAATCAATCTATTTATTATCGACGTTTCGATAATTTATCATATCATTCATATCATATAAGGATATATAAATCAATTATATATGTAAAACATTAATCAAATTAATTAAAATTATATTATTTTTGAAATCATCAATCAATCATGGGTTTACAATTTTATTAAATTTATTAAAATTATCGGAAAAAAAAAATGTGTATAACCACAAAAGTTTTTATTAATTTGATTAATGGTAACGTATTTGTTTTATAACCTGATGACGATATAATAAATAATTAACAAATAAATTTATTTATTTATTATAACAATAATTTTTAATATCATAATACAAATATACAATAAATTGAATTCATCTATAGATTTAATATTCTATGATGTGATTGAAATGAAATATATGTATTATTGTATATTGCAAAAATAATATATATGAATAAGAATGTTATGGTTATTTAATATCTATAGATAAATAAAGTCGTATATATACAATTTTATATTATATGAAAAAATAAAATAATATATTGAGCATAAGTATGGTATTATATGATGATGTGAATGTGACATTTATTGGGTGGTTAATCGATCAAATATACACAAACGATGAGAAAAAAAATCATTAATTTAATTTTCTCTATAATAATAATGATTTTATATATGATTCGTTTGACTTTGACCTATATACTATTCAATAAATATTACAATAATATATAGGAAGTTAACGAAATAAATAAATTTACACACGCAGTCATTACATTTAATTTTTGTCCATTGTATAATTTAGGTATATATAGGAATAACTATTTTTTATTATTAAATAAATTTATTATTATTACGACTCTGCGTAATGTAATTAATGTATAATACAAGACAAGAGATTATGGCGCAAGAGAAAAGATGAGTCGAGAGATGGTTAAAGATACTTTAATTAATTGTATAAATAAACACTACAGAAAATTCTGTGGAAGATTGTCAATTGTTCTGCAATTTATAGTGATACCATCGAATTGTTAAAATTTGGAATAGAAGACGTTAGGTAAAGTTGGAGAAACATGTTGAGAATATATTCACAGTTTCTAACACAAATTGTTATGTAATTTCCTACACGAGATTTAGTGTTTTTTATATTAAAATAACTGATGCAAACTCAATGAGATAGTTTTAAATTTACGCATGTAATAACATTAATGGAACTGTCACAAAAATTCAATTATATTATATTCTAATGTTCCAGATATTCAACTGTGTATATATATTAGTTTAAAATGGTACTGTCAGTAATAAAAAAAAAATAAAACTAAAATATATAATAGAAAATAAATTTTCTTTTATAATTTTCTTTCCGTATACGCATACAGCTCCGTCTTCTTTATATGACACTTTTCAACAATATTTCATATAATCGAATTTACGCATATACCATAATATATATTTAATATATAATATTTATTATATAAATAAAAAGTTCATTTTATATTCTTTATATGATGCACGTATTTATTTATATATATACGATATATGTTATATATTATTTATTTAAATAGATATAATATATAATATTACCATCATAAGCACCCATTCATTTTATAGATGAATAATACAAAAAAAAAATAAACGCACGAGGAAGTCAAAAAGAAAAAAAAAAAAAAATGTGTGTATGCCAGACTTAATCACAAAATACTGAATTTATATTTAATATTTTTTTTACTGTACAGTATAAACTTATACAATAGAGTACCTGAATATATATGATGACGCTATGAGATAAGAATATTGAATAGATTTTTATTGTTGTTATGTTATTATATTTTGGTTGCTTTTTATATATTGTATTATAAGAAATTACATTTTTTTAAGGTTCTTTTTTTTTTGTTTTGGGTGGTGGTAAACATCCCAAAGAGTAAAAAATATTATTGCATATGTATACATAATACTAATAAAATAAAATACAAAGCCATCAAGTCAACTAAAAAAAGTAAAACATATATATTCAACAAACATACGTATATTATTATGCTTATAGAATATAGAAACAAATGCGTATATACCTCATGTACCTATGTATTGTCACTTATAATCTATATAATATGCGAGTATATAATATATACAATATATGTATGAACGTGAACGCGTATAATAAGATAAGATATTTGTTAGAAAATCCTTCCTCGTATATATATATATATACTAGATTATTATATATTTTATATATTACATATACATAAGAACACCCTGCCGGAAATATTTTTCCGAATGAGAACTAGTCTACAACTACCATATAGTGTAAAAAGAACACAAAAATATACCAAACGAAAGTAAAAAAAATTTATTATAATTTTAAATGTTTATAGAATTTTGTATTAAAAACTCTCACTGTGTGATTTGTGATTGACGTGTTTACATTTTAACTAGTCTCATAACGACACCGAAAACAATTCAAGTATTACTATAAGACAGTAATTATGGTTACAAAATAACTAGATTTTCAACAAGTAATGCATGCAGAGGACACAATTGGACAGTAAGACATCTGTTAAAAGAAACAGTTGATACAGCATGTATAAAATGGGATTAGTGTCTAGTTCCACGCTGCTTATATTTTAACTACCAGTACTACTAGTAATAGAATAGAACTAGAATCCTTTCCTGTAGGTCATATATGTATTGTACATATATATGTACAAATATAATACCAATATGTATGTATACATGAAAAAGAGTAAGCGAGTGATAACCAATCAATCAATCAATCAATCAATTGTCAAACTAAATCTTGTTCAATACGTGTGTTTTGTATTTATTTTTATATGGTTGTATCAGGTTATGCATTACACAAATAAATTTATAACATTTGTATATACACATTCTCTCATATATTATACCATATGTATTACATTTTCCAATATACAATGTTTTTTTATTCCTTTTTGTCGATATACACCTACATAAAAAAAGTATCTATACATATATATTCTTATGCAGAAAATAAAAGGATTTGGCGACACGCAAGTTTCATAATAATATATATATATATATAACTTACCATGAGCATTAAATTTTCGTAATGGATCAACAATGGCAAAAAATCTATCACTTGATAATGCTGTTAATGTAAAAACGGATACACCAATTGATACATCTTTCATAAATTCTGATATTGTACACATTAAACTACCCCATGGCCATGAATCAAGCGTATAAATTATGGATACAAATGGTACAGTTGTTATTATTAATAATAAATCAGCAATTGCTAATGATAAAATATATCTGAAATGAAATATATAATAATAAAATTAATAATTTTTTATCCTTACAATTATACCTATAATATATAAACATTAATTTATGGTATAAAATGAGATTGTATAAATTTATAAGTTTTCCTTTCGTATATGATTAACCGTGTACTCTAAAATTGCTATATACAATATATATATATCATGTACTGAATGCCCTGAAAAATATATATATATTTTCTAAATTATTTCCTCTTTATTTTTTGGAAAACGGCATATTTTGAATAAATGCTTTATTAATAAAATCATGTTTTTATTAGACTAAAAGAATTCATTTTACAACCCATTTTATTATATTTAATGATAGAATAAATTATATATACAATATATATTATATGCCATAATTTGTATAATAATTCTATTCATGAAGAATGCTGGACATATCATGTTATAAGATTTTTGTAAGCATCACTCCTCCTTCAACGAACCACAATATATATATAAAAGCACATTCAATCGATACCATTCACACTAATCGATCGTGAATTACGCGGTTAAAAATGTATTGTATAGCGTTATCACATGTATAAATTGTATAAATAAACCTTTTAAATTTTTCTATTATAAATTGAAAATTTATTCAATTTACATTGATGGGAAATAGCAAATACTTTGAAAATTATCAATGTTTTAAATAAACTTCAAAGTATTCAATTTGAAATTTATACAAAATTATACCGCCTTTTAAAAAAAAAAAAAAAATCAATGACAATATTAATTAACTATACCCGCATTTTTAAGATATGCGAGAATGTTTCTTGAAAAAATTTGTTGAATTTTGAAATTTGATGAAAGTATATAAAAATATATAAGTGTATTTATTTCATCAATAAAATTTAAACAGAACAAGATAAAAATAAGTGAAAGTAAGGAACCAGAAAAAAAAAATAAATAGATTATACTGCAACATATTTATTTTTAATATACTGCATATGTATGTGTATATGTTAAATCTTCAATTTTCATATTGAAATTTAAAATTGATTGAGATTAAATTGACTGTGTCGTTTTTTAAGATATTGTATCCATATACATACAAACGTATATAATAATATATATATGGGTAACACGTAACACTGAAAGTCCTTATAGAATCTTGTATTACTAAATTTTGCAATTATATATATTGCAAATTTATATTTTATATTATAAGTATTCATATTTTACAAATTTATGTATAGGTGTTAATAAATTTAATAATCTCTATCATCATCAAGTCATGTTACTTCTAAATGAGCACATTTAATATACCAACCACACGATCGAAATTTTTATACTATGTATGATATATTTACAGACTAAGTAGTAAATCATGCAGTGAAATTATCTCTATCATTTTCCTAACAAAATATAGTCATATTTTAATAAATCTCGAACAAATATCAACCTAATAAATTTCATGTTATACCAATATTATATATCATGCATATGGATAAAAAGGTGTCTATTAAATGTGTATGTTGTATTTTCTGCGATAACACTCTGAAATAACTAAAATGTTATTTATGGTTTTCTTACACAAAAGAAAAAAAAAAAAAAAAACAATTTCCAGAGTTACCCATATAATTTACACATAAAATAATAAGTATCTTTTTGATCATCATTTATAATAAATCTAATCAAATTGTAAATTGATATATTTTTCATGTATCTTTCACATATTGACAAAAGAAAGAACAAAAATTAATTCAATTATTTCAATTCAGTTGTTGCACTAACTTTTTTCCGTTCTAGGTTCTATTTATATATAATATACGAGTATATATATACAGTATGGAAGCATATGTTTTTAATGATGGCAATAAATATATACATATGCGGACATGTGTATCTACAATATGTATAGGAAATAGAGATTTAGATTTAGAAAATTGTATGGTCCTGTGTTATATTATAATATAGTTGTTACAACATTGGACAAATTTGTCGCTTATTTGAAATTTATAAAACTTATTACATTTTAGTAATGCCGGAAAGTATAATTGGATTTGTGCAATAAAGATTATAAGTACTGTAAAATAAAATCTATTGAATGTTCATTTTATATACAAATACATATTTACAATATTGTTGTTAATGTAAATTGAAATGAAATATTTCAATAGTTGGAATTTAACTATATATTGACAATATATATAAAAAATATTACCGACTGAGAAAAACTATTTTATTTAAAATAGTATAGAGAAAGAATTTATATTATACATTCATCGTTGACACAAACGGAAAAAAAAACATGGTTAAAGTAATTCAGTTACCACAATTTACAATAACAAAAAAATTTTTAAAACTAAGAATTATTTATGACTAATCTGTTCGTGTATAGGTATTGATACACCTAATCCTTTTAAAGCTTCTCATAAAATGGTATAGTAAAAAAAATTCAAAGCAATCAAATCAGCAATATTATAAAATGTGAATATTTAGGAACAGTTCGTCATAAGTAAATAAATCAAAAATATTTTATACATTATAAAAAAAAAATCAAATTTGGTGCTATTACTACTAATTGAATGTATGTAGAGTATATAAATTATACCAAAATCTAATTTGAAATATGATTTAATCAACCAACAACCCTCACTTCTAATTTCTATATATATTTTATGTAAAATATATGTACAAATATTTAAATATAAAATAATAAATATACTCTCTCGTACATAGAGTCAATATAATACAAAATATAAAATAGACATACCACTAACACTAAAATATATAGAGGCTCAATAAATATACGCTAATTTTATATATTGTATAATATTTAATATTATGTAAATTTGATATTTTATTAACCCTAATCAAAAACCAGGTTATATTTTGTTTGTGCAATTATTTTATGTTTATTGCCATAAAAAATAAATTTATATTAAACAAAATAGAAAAATTAATATTATAAATATTTTGTATTTATATTTTGTTAGATTGTAAAATTTTTGTCGTGATATATACAATTGAAATATGAATCAAGAAGACTATTTAGGGTTAAATTAATCATGTATTTATATATTGTAGTACACGTCGTCGTCGTCGTCTAAATAATAAATGTAAAGTTAAACTTTTATATATTTTCGCATATGTTTTTACAAGAAATTTATCATCATTAATTCTCGTTACTAACAAATAAGTGTGTGCGTGATGAGCATATGGTGCGTATATCTAATATATAAAAAAAAAAAAAAAATCACTGTTAAATTGGTAAATTACATCGGAAAAGTGTAATTGAGATGTAACAATGTCACGTTTTATTATTACATTTATGTAGAAAATTATATTAGTTTGTAATTGTATATATATGAATTTATATAGATAATATTAATCGTAATTTTACGAGATATAAACGCACAAACAAATTGGTAACTTTCTTATACATTTCTTATGTGCAAAACAAAAAAAAACAAAAATTAAATCATCGACAATTATACCCATGAACTTATTAGTTTTTCCATCCACAGTGTAAATAGGCAATGTGATAATGCCATTGTAAGCGCAACATGTGAGAGACTTTCTATCATCTATTTTATGACATTATATATTTATATAATATATAATTTTATAAATAATTACATACGCATACATATAAATGTATATGATATATTATAATATATGAATATACAAGATAGAATTATAATTTGTGTAGGTGTAATATTATCTATATTTATTATATAATTATAAATGTATATAAAGAAATTATTTATATATTACTTATCTAAATATAATACATTTAATTTTAATCATATAATGACACAAACATACTATACATATACGCTTAACGTACACAAATAAAATTAATTATAACTGAGAAAATTACATGGTATATAAAGATTTTATATTTTCATGCGTGTGCTATACTCCTAGTATTATTTAAAACAGATGAATATGCTATATAATAATAATTTTAGTTATATTATAAGGTCTGAATTTTAAATGAGTAAAAGCCTATTTACACATGTGTACTCTGATATTGCATATGTAAAGTAATTTGTTAACATAAAATGAAAATGACAGGGGACATAATATTGTATTGTATATATATTACAAATTATATATATATATATAAATTATGCATTTTTAATATAGGATGTTTATATTCAGACTAAACCGTAAATAATAGCTTAACTATATATAAATACAAAATTACATATATATTAATATATATATAAAACATATGTGTAAACTTATAAAATCTTAATAAAACTTTTATTATTTTGTACAAATTTGATCGATATTTTATTAAATGTAATTTATAGATTTTATATTACATATAACATATATAGTTTTATATTAGTACATATAGTATAAAATGAATATAAATATATAACAAATCAATTCAACTGAATGAAATAAAGTTAAGTTTTATACTCAAAATATTTTTATAAGAAATGTTTTATATATATCTTATATTAACTAAAGTAATTATGTGTACATCATCTCTGCAGAGATTATAATTGACATTGATTTAATTATAAAAATTATTTATTTATTTATCTGCGCTTTAGGAAATAAAATAACAAGGCTAATATAATAATATAGTAATTGCAATGTATTTTATATATAATATTTTTAATTACAGTATAATATTTATATTAAATTATAATTGTTTTTTTTTTCTTTGTCAACTGATAATAGAAAACTTAGGATGGATATACAGAAATTTTTCAAAGTAATTTAGTGTTTAAATTAATGTATACGAGAGTGTGATGATAAAAGCCGTATCAAATAATCATTAAGTTACAATAGGCCAGAATTTTTAAATTGCATAAATAATATTAATATGTTATTAAATAAATAGACTGCGTAATTCTGCTGTATAATCTTACATTTGTTCAATCATGATGGACAATATAAAAACAAATGAGTAACTCGCAATTTATATTAGACCTTATAAATAAATATATTAAAAATAAAAATTGTAACAAATACGTATTGGATTGTTTCAATTTTAAAATCTGAATATCAAATTAATATATACGAATATAAACAATATATTAATTATATATATTTAAAATAAATAAATTAAAATTCACTTACGTATTTGGAACATTTCGCATAGTTCGATGTCTTAAAAATAAAAATATTAATGATCCATTACCGGCGACGCCAACAATAAATATTATACTAAATATAAATGGTACTAAATATGTTTCTGGTCTTTGTTTATAGTCTTCATATGGTCTTTCAGTTGTATATAATGCTAAATCAAATAAATTTGTAGTATTATAAATATAATTATTTATATATTTATTTATAGCTGTTGTCGTATATGATATATTATCCACCATAATTGTATTTTATTATTCAATTTTTTTCCCTTTTTTATATAAATATATATATATTGTCACATATGTAACCTGAAATTAAAATAAAATAAAACATTATTCATAATGCTATAATTATCACATATAAATATTAAATATTGTATGGTAAATAGAAATCAAATGTTATCTATAAAATATAATCCACAAAGTTATAATGGTAAAATTCATTTAATTAAAATGAAACTCAAAAAATAAATCAGATTTTTAATGTTGATTTATTAATTTTCTACTAAATTTATATTAACCCAAAAAATTATAAAAGTTTTTATTTATAATTGTAAACATAAAAAAAGAAAAAAAAGTTAATAATTTTTTATATATTTTATATTTCATGTATATAAAATACACATTGTGTAAAAGAATTTTTAAAACAGAATCTATAAAGTTTTGTAAAACAAAAACAAAAAGCTCGAAATACAAACAATAATGGGTAGAGTTTGTCATTCATCAAAACTCAACTAATTTTAAGTTGATTTTCTTCTGTGAACGAATGTAAGGAATTCTGGTGCGAGCAAAACCTTTCAAGTTAGTTTAAGAAAAGCGTTCGAGATTATACTAATACACCGCCCACTGAGGACAGACATCTGGTGTCAGTCTTAAAATTAATTGGCACACTGTGTTCTAAAACAATTAAACTCAATTATTAATTTAATTTAAATCCAAACATATCTTCATAATGTATATTCAAAAAATAAAACTATATTAAATAAAAAAAAAGAAAAAAAAACAAGTCCCACGCAATTTTGTTTATACCCATCTTTTTGCCCATAAATATAAAATATGTATATATATCATAAAACAGATTTTCCTTTCAAATATAATATCAAATACATAAATCATTAAGATATGGTATACATATTTATATATAAACTTATAAACATTAAATATTAAAGAAATCAAAAATTAAATGAGGGTTAATATATCTTTAATCCCATATATCCATTTTTATTTTTTCTTTAGATACAATAAAAATAAATTTGCTAAATTACATTTTAATATACTTATAATTAGTAATTAAATTATATAAAATGAATATTTATATAGTTATATATAAATGAGTAAAAATGTATCAGTGACACTCACACACGCTTACGTTTTATCTTTCGAATATATATTATAAATGGATTTTATTATAATTAAAATTTGATGTATATAAACGAGTAGCCAGATGTCCTTTATAAAATATTCAAAGCGAATTTTTAATTATAAATGTAACAAGAAAAGTATTTAGTAGAATTTTTTGTATATTGAAAAATAAAAAAGAAGTAATAATGGTAAAAGAGTAACACACAATGGAATGTTTAAAAAATTTCAATTATTTTTAAAAAGATTTTTGTTTTATTCATTTAAGATTAAAATTATGATAATATGACTTTTTTTTTGGGATTATGTTACCAAAAAATTCTACATAAGTTCTATTTTCTAATGTAATATTATAATTTAATCCCCTCATATACAATATATATATATAGATTTTGGTTGTATGGTGAATTTTATAAAAATTTCAACAATTCACAGCACTTTATTGCAAACAAGGTATTTAAACTCATATAGAATTTGGGTAATGATATAAAATGCATGGCATGTGATGAACTATTTGTTATGGATTTGCTCAATTTTAAATCCGTTTTCAATATACCCATATATAAATGAAAAAGTGTAAAACAATTTTCATAATTTTTACCCAATTCAGTGTCAACAATCCATGTGTCAACTTTTTCTTTCAATTCAAAATATTATTTAATATATACTTAATTTTTTCCACTATTATTTATTTTACTTTTTAATTTTTACTGATGTGACTTGAACCATATAGTGGTGTACTACATTACATTACAATTGGAAGCGGTTTCCACATATAAGAATTAAATTGATAACTTTAAGAGACAAAAAACGAAAAAAAACACGTGTGCACACATTATGTTTATAATATAATCGTTCAATCTGAAAACTTTTAATCTATCCTAAATGTCCATTCGTGTCCATGTAAAATACGTATTTATATACGTAATATTTAATATATTTTATTTTTATGTTAGATAATAAACTGTATATAATGTATATTTATTTGCTAAGTAGCGTATACGTGTGTTTACGCACATATTGTATATACAATATTTATTTATACATAATATCAAATGAATGATATGATAAAATGATGCATCATAAAATATTATATTTTATCGCATTTTCATTTACAATTAGAGGTATACAAATTTGTATGAACTATATATATATTATACTTAAATAACTTCCAATATATTAATAAAATATATATTTTATAGTAACATATAACACATGCACTGAATCACAACAAAATAATTGTCAGTGTGGAATTGTGGATATATTCTGTTGGAAAAGCGTCACTCATTATAATTTATGAAATTAAATATTGTTTATAGAAATTAAGGAAGTCGCAAATTCAAAAAATAAACGGCATTGAACTCTACACCGTCAACAATCGTAATCGATTATTACAATTACAACAAAAATTTGCCAAAAAGTAGTTTTCAACAATGCAATGACTTGCCGTCATGCCTCATACTAATACATCTATTAATTAGGTCAATTTTTCATTAATACCGAAATATCTTCAAAAGCATTAAATGAATTTGTAATGCAATTCTTCAAGAAATATTGTTTATACACTATTTCTATTTCAACGTAATTATTATTTTAAGACATATAATAAAAAAAAAAAACCTTCAGTTTGGATTTTTTTTTCGGTAGTGCTGCAGATATTAACTACAATCTATTCCGCATTGTAAAAAAAAACAATAATAATAATTTTATATTACGCACGTATGTATATAGCCTTAATAAAATAGTAATTTAACTTTTTTTTTTTGTACCATATACATTGCAATACACATACAATAAATATGTTAAAATAAACGTTTAACCGAAGGCACTTAGAGAAAGCCATATAATATTATATTATATATAAAATACTTTATACAAAGTAATATTGAGATAGATCGTATAATAACAGTTACGGAAGAAAATTATTACACATATATCATATTGAATTATACAATATATGGAAAAAAAAACATATACTTTTGAAACCACTTTGTATATAGAATTTAAATTACATGTACACCATTATAATATAGATTTTAGCTATATATATATATATATCCTATATATAATGCAAGCACATTGTACCACAACAGGGTGTTAATAATTTAGAATATTTACATTCCATTATTATTATCGTTATCAATATTTACAGTTAAATATATAACCAAAAATGTAATACAATTTATTTTTCTTATTTATTGATATCTATTGTATAAATATAATATGTTCAAGTTAGATCAATAATTATATAAAAATTAGAAATTGATATTGATAACAATTTTATCATTTTATTAGATTATAAATTATATCGTTTATTGCTATTTTATTATATATAATAATTAAACTAGATTAACTATAGATTAGAATATAGTGTACACATATATATATAGATATACATATTCGACGATGTTATGTAAACCTTTTTTGGTAAAGTAAATAGATAGTTATAGTATTTTATGGTAGCAAAATTATTCAAATACTGTGAGATAATTTTAGATATATTTATTTACCCAAGTGGGGCTTTTTTGTATGTAGTTCGAATTTCTTCAATGTATGCATACATAAATTGTAAGTATTTCGAATTTCATGAATGACTTCACCACCAATGAACTCATTAATTATTTCATCAAAATATTCACCAAAGTATTTATCAATGAATTTATCTGTGAATTTATTATAAGTAGTTCTAATTTCATAAATAAATTCACCAGCGAATTTGTTGAATATTTGCTGTACACATGAAAATTTTTAGAAAAATTATATATTTTCAATATTTAATATTTTATCTTTGAATAATTTAAAGTACATTTTATCCAGTTTGAAATATGCTTAAATTTAGTAGCTACCGTACCCATGAACAACTCATCTGGAGAAAAAGTACTTACCACCAATGACATGTCTCTGTACAAAAATAATCTAGTAAGTATTACAAGAATGGATAATGGTACTGACGTAAAAGTAAATTGACAATAATCTATGTTATCATTTTATATACTATGAATTTCAAAGATTTATTCTCGTTATAGTATAAATAAAATATAATAAACATTAACGTATTATAATATTGAAGAATTTATACATTACATACTGAAATACAATATACAATATTTCATATATTTATTATTATTATTATTATTATTATTATTATTATTATTATTATTATTATTATAATTATTATTATTATTATTATTATTATTATAATTATTATTATTATTATTATTATTATCATATTGAATGAATATAATAATAAACAATAGAATATTATATAAGAAATATATCCAAATAAAATATATACAATATATTCCATTAATCAATTTTAGTTGAAATCTTAATGGGTTTTGAACAACAACAACAAAAAAAAAAGTTAATTTAGTTAAATATATACCGAAATTATAAATTCTCCATCAATAATAAAATGATTGATTCAGCGAAATTGAAAGCAATAATAATAATATTTTATTGATTTTTAAAAAAAGAATATTAAATGACAATCACACTAAAGTGTAGAACTAATTTGTATGCTAATATAATTAAATGTGTATATTTTAATAATAATTTTTCAAATCATAATAATAATAATAATAATAATAAAATATATTAAATGGCACCAATGAGACTTAATTTGGATTTTACAGTATTTACAGTATAATTATATATTATAAAATATTTATAACAAGTATTGTATTATATTATTATATTATATATTGTATTCAATGGTGTCGTGAGTGTGGTGTACACGTACAACGCCCTTAATTGAAATGCGAATTGGTGATTGTATCAACAATAAAATCCCTAGAAAATCAGGTCGACCACAAAGACATCAACAGACAAGGAATACATAGGGGGAAAATGGTAAGGGGTAGAACAAATGTTTGTATATAAGATGCTATGACTAAATCATTTTTAAAAATATACTAAACATGAATTGATTCAACATTATATACAAAAGTTATGAGCGAAACACAAAAGGTATTACGATGTGTACCATTTTCACCTATGTATATATATAGATATATATATATAAATTAACAATAAATTATAATATATATCAATATTATATTCAATTATATTTTCAATATAACGAATATATAAATATCATTTCTAAATAGTAGATTAGATAATAAGTAGGTATATTTTACAATTTTACATATAGACCAACAACTTTTTCGACCAACAATAGTTTTATCAATACATTTAAAAACAAATTCTAATCCATTCGATTTATTTGAAAATGCATATAGAATATTTAACAAAACCAATACGGTATACAGAGAGTATAGAGGTAGAAGAGGTATCATACTGAATTAAATTGATTAGTTATAGACTACACAAATTAATATAAGATACTCGTATTGTCAATACATATATATTTTATTAGAAACATTATAAAACATACACATTTATATAATTATTGGATTAGTTATTTTATATAAATATATAGTGGAAATGAAGAAGCTTTTATGCTTGTCACGTAATATAATACCAAAGGATAGTATTTTATTTATTTACATAGTTGTACGTTGTACCTATACTATACATCTATTATATCATCCATATTAATATCTAATTTGTGTTTATTCGTAAACAAATATGTATGTGAACATTTTCATTATTGCTAATAATATAATTTAATTTAATATGTACATGTGTGTACAACAAGTAAATAAAATATAACTATCTATAAAATATTATTGTTATTGTTAAAATGAACGCAAAATTTTTTCATATTTAAATTATTGTTCATAGAATTCCATAATATATTTTGTCTATTTAAAGTTAACCAATTAATTGTCGACGACAAATATCGCAAGCAAAAATTAAAATAGAGCCTATATATCTTATAATATTGCTTATATTGTAATATAGATTATATAATAATTAATTTTTATTTCTTTTTTGAATATGAACAGTACATATATACTCGAATTAAGTTAATTATAGAAAAATATTGAAAGATTTAAAATGAAAAAAAAAAAAATATATAGATCTTTTAGTTATTATTTTATTTTCATTTAAAATCGTGATATTTTTTTGAATAATTAACTCATATATACTCAAAAAAAGAAATAAAAATAAAAATTAATTATTATAATATAAGGAATATTTGCATCCGACTGGTCATCGGGAAATAATAATTTAAAGAAACAATATCAATCAATACATAATTATAAAAAAAATTATATATATATATATTGTAATATGAACAATAATTATAATATTAGAATATGAAAAATGTATACTATCATTTTAATTTTGTTTATTTTATTTGTGTGTCTACAAAAAAAAATATTATTATAACAATATTCCGCCTTGAAATTTAAAATTTCATGTGATTTATATTTAACATATATCGAGTATACTCACAATATAGATTTTCAACTAATTATATAAAAAACAAATGACATTGGAAAAAGGTATATGGATCAAAACAATTAATGAACAAAGTCCAAGAAAAATTCCATAGTTTAACAAACAAAATCCAATCAAAGAAAGACACTAATAACTATAAATTAATAAATAGAATAAAAGCAGGATACACATATCTCTGTGAAAAATGTAATGAAATTAATGTCTTTAAACATATTAATAAAATAAAATTGTGAAAACAACACTCAAATAAGAAAAATAATATTACTATAAAATTTCAGATAATAAAAAAAAAGCTGTCAGAAAACAATACAGAAATATAAATAAACTTTTAAATAAACAAATAAAACATATATGCAAATTGAAAAACCAAACGAACGTAATGTATACAAATAAATAAACTGACTATATGTGGGATAACCCAATCCTAGGTCGTTAAATAAATAAATAATAATAAAAAAAAAAAAAAAAAAAAGTTATAACGAGAAATAAAATGATTTTTATGCTATTATCATATCGTTGGATCATTGTAAAAAGAATTACCTAAATACATATATACGTGATTTATAACATATTAAATATATGTACTATGCTGATATATTATTATTATTATTTATATATAATTTAAAAAAAAACCTTGCACATATATAATTCATTTTATATGATGAAACACATAAATCAAAATATAAATAAAATTAAATATCTATAAATATCAGACTATTCAATGGCCGTTATATAATGTAGAAAAACTTTATTAACAAGATAATATATTTTTTTTTATATATGTATCTATCTATCTATCTATGTATCTATCTATAGATAAAAAAAAATAAATAAATATAATAATAGATAGATGTTTAAGATTTTGTTTTTCTTCTCATTTTATTGTTCATCATATTATAAATATAATAATAAAAGTATAAATACCGCATATACTCCCATACGCACTGTTACACATGTATAAAGAAAATTTATATTTCATATATACAATTTTTCTTATTGTTCGATATTTAATCTATGCTACAATACGCCGCGCACACATATAGTTTTTATTGTATTTTTATATAATTCAGTTAAATAAATAAATATTTTATGTCATAAAAAAAAAATAGTTACAGATGAGTTTAAATTTTATTATGATTTGTGGTTTTTATTTCTGATAAACTCATCTATAATATAAATATATATATATATATACAGTGGAGAAGTGTGAAAAAATGATTTCAAATGATCGTAATATCACTGGATTTTTTCCGATAGACGAGTTGAAAGTAGACTAGATTATCAAAAAAAAAAAAATTGTAATGTCCGTTTAGTAAATTTTCCGGAAAATTTACTATTAAGAATTATCATCTTTTTGAATAACTGGGCCATAATTTTAACGGATTTCCATTTTTGTATACAGAATTGCAAATTATAATCAATTTCCAATCTTAAGATTTTTAAATTCGATTCACACAATCAAAAGATATGACCGATTTTCAATTTGATGTCATTGAAATTATGTATGAAATAATGGTACTGTATAAATTTGTTGTACCATTTGAATGTGTTCACTTTATACATTACCACAAATTTCTTTAAATTTTCTTTGCCATCGATTGGAAAAAATTCGAACGCATGAATCGATTTGAAAAAAAAAAAAAAATCTCTTCTATGAAAGATTGAAAATTGAATATAATTTGAAATTTTGTATACAAAAAATTTAAATCCATTAAAACTACATGGCCGTGTAATTAAAAAAAATTGATAATTCTTAAAAGTCGATTTTTCCAGCAAATTTACCAAGTGGACATTACAATTTTTTTTTTATAATTTAATTTAATTTCACCCAGGTTATAAGAAAAATATAGCAATATTGAAAATTGAATGTTACTTCTCAGCCATCGCCACTGATATATATATAATCTATTTATCTATACACCACCTCCATATCTATTTTGTTTCTGTGTACATAATATATATATATATATAAAATTGTTTTGGTTAATTGAATTAAACATGATTCTTAAATAAGATTACATAGAAATGATAATTGAACAAGATTATATGATGTAATATTTTATCTGGCATTTTTTCTTTCTTTATTGATAATAAATAATTAAAATTTTCTTTTATATAAACATATTCAAATATGTTTATTTGTTAAATACGTGTATATACAGACAGAAAGAAGATGATGACGCGAGGTTAATTTTTTTTATAGGAAAATTGATTTTTTTTCTCTCTATACATACTATGGACAGATGTATTTCCTTCATTCATTTATATACAATAATTTTATAAAGAAAATCTGATTTAATATACCTACTACAAATATATATAGTCCGATAAAATTTTATATTGTTTAAAATAAAGAAAAAAAAACCTTTGTGCTATTCATAATCTTCTTACTGATATTTCTTTATTGGTAAACAAATATTTACAATTTATTGTTTTTTTACGCTATATATATTATAGATGTGTATACATATACAAATATGTATAATACTCCCTTTTTAAATAATAAATTAATATTGTTTTTGTTGTTGTTTATGTAAAATAGCATATACATATACATAGTATATAGGGCTATATAACACGAATATAATGAATGTTACTATATATATAATATTATATATGTATTCGTTTATATATACAACAAATTGAACATTTATCAAAATACTATATAATACCGAAAATCCATAAAAGTGCTATTTTACCATAAATATGAAAACATGATGGTATAACTATTGTATTATATGGATATTTTTGGAAAATGGGTACATATAAGGTTGTCAAATATCTCCCTTCCGCCTTTTTGTCTTTTTAATTTCGCGGCTATGTACAAAGCGCTACAGAGCTCGTATCTGGCAACACTGTACATAATTTGAAAGCTCTTGACATAACAAACAAAACGACGCTATGTATGAATAGTTTGGATATTGCGTTCAACAGTTATAGACGTGTAAACATGGAGTTCACTAACGCCGAAATTCGCGCTATTTTAAAGTTTTCCTTCGTTAAAGGCAAATCCGCTAGAGAAACGTTCCGTGAGATTAATGGTGTTTTGGGGGATGGTACTCTATCACTTCGAACCGCGGAGGAATGGTTTCGACGATTCAGAGCCGGTGAAAACGACACCATGGATAAGCCAGCCGGCGGAAGACCTGTGACGACAAATACCGATCAAATCATGGAATACATCGAGTTAGACCGGCATGTGGCATCTCGTGACATCGCCCAGGAGATGGGAGTTAGTCACCAAACCATTTTAAACCATCTGCAGAAGGCTGGATACAAAAAAAAGCTTGATGTTTGGGTGCCACATGAATTAACAGTGAAAAATCTAATGGACCGAATTTCCATTTGCGAAATGCTGCTGAAACGGAACGAACTCGACCCATTCTTGAAGCGGATGGTGACTGGCGACGAAAAATGGATCACATACGACAATATCAAGCGAAAACGGTCGTGGTCGCAGGCCGGTGAATCGTCCCAAACAGTGGCCAAGCCGGGATTGACGGCCAGGAAGGTTTTGCTGTGTGTTTGGTGGGATTGGAAGGGAATCATCCACTATGAGCTGCTCCCATATGGCCAGACGCTTAATTCTACCATCTACTGCGAACAACTGGACCGCTTGAAGCAGGCGATCGACCAGAAGCGTCCAGAATTGGCCAAAAGGAAGGGTGTAGTGTTCCACCAGGACAACGCCAGACCACACACTTCGTTGATGACTCGTCAGAAGCTACGGGAGCTCGGATGGGAGGTTTTATCGCATCCACCATATAGCCCGGACATAGCGCCAAGTGATTACCACCTGTTCCTGTCCATGGCGAACGCCCTTGGTGGTGTAAAGTTGATCTCAAAAGAGGCTTGTGAAAAGTGGCTGTCCGAGTTCTTCGCAAATAAGGAGGGGGGCTTCTACGAGGGAGGTATTATGAAGTTGCAGTCTAGATGGAAATAGATTATCGAACAAAACGGCGCATATTTGAACTAAATCCGATTACTGTAACACTTTTTATAAAGCATTGAATAAAGAGCAAAAAGGCGGAAGGGAGATAGTTGACAACCTAATATTTAATGTAAAATAGAGGATTAATATATGGCAAAATATTTGAAAATGAAAAAAAAAAGAAAGATGAGAAATAGTTTTCTATTTTTAAAAATATATTTTGTATATTCATAAATAAATTTTTCAATATATTGTAATTTATACTTTTATATATTACATTATTAATATAGTTAAAGACTATTTATATTGAAAATTTTATATAGAAAAAATATGTAAATTATAGTTTAAGTTTAATAGATTGCAAAAGAACTCCTATATATATTGTGATATTTCTATAAATCGCTATATGCGGAAGTTTACGCATGATGTTACTGAAAAATGTTAAAAACTATTTAATGTTGTAAGAAAATCATAAATCAGAACAGTTTTGTAGTTAACAATCTTACTGAAATTTTTCGTAACCTCTTATCTGCGTGCGTCTTGTGTACACGTCAATCCAAATCTCAATTGCGGTGTGGTTGACGTGTATACCACGTCGTCGTGTGAATTTAAAAATTACCATTGAATATAAAAACTCAAAATTTAAATAAAATGTAATAAGAATATTATTTGATAATATGTTTTCTTTCAATTACAAATAAAACTACCCAAAAGTAATTACCGATTCCTTGCCTTTCAGGTATATTATATCGGGAGCGCTTACAATGTAAATGAACTACACACCATACATATATTGGCATATCACGGTCATTTTAGTATTTTTGTTTTGTATATTTCATTAATTATTGTTGCATTTTTAAAGAATTCTTTTAATTGTTTTTTTTGCACTTAAAGAATAAATTGTTAATTTTTTATAAAATAAAAATGTAATTCTTGCTTGTTTTTCGTAAAATGTATAATAGAATTATTTACTCTGCGTACGATGTGTATACACGTCATTGTTTAATTTTAATTCAGCACTGTGTGAGTGTTTTTTAAAATTAAATTTCACAGTTAACAGGTTAAAGACTATTTATATTGAAAATTTTTTATAGAAAAAATATGTAAATTATAGTTTAAGTTTAATATAGTGCAAAAGAACTTCTATACATGTATATTGATATTTCTATTTATCGCTATATACGGAAGTATACGCATGACGTTACTGAAAAATGTTAAGAATTAATTAATGTTGTAAGAAAAATAATAAATCATAGAACAGTTTTGTGTACTATCTTACTGAAATGTTGATACTTTTGACTATTCATCATTCAATTTCTGTACACAATTATTATGGATTTATATATTCAATTTTTCTAACGAACCAAAATCCACTGCTCTGCATGTTTGGAAAATATATTTAAAATCAACAGTGACCAAAAAATTATATATTTTTTTTAATTTATATGAACAAAACTATTGATTGGACGAGTTTTTTTGTTGTCACAAATAAATTTAAAAACAATATGGTACTAAAAATATCTTAATATTTACATAAATATTTTAGTTTTATAACAAATTCAAATATTTTAACTTGTTAATTTATATATTTATAAATTGCATATTGATAAAAAAAAAAAATATCATTTTCACTTTTGTGTTTATGCAAGAAAATTTTTTTAAATTATTTTTAGGTCAATACATAAAAAAAAAATGGTAATAATCAGAATAATAATTTTCACATTTCAAAATAATAATAATAATTTATACAAAAAGTTTTTGAAAAACTTTTGTATATTTTGGAAAACGAAATATCAAAATGAAAGTAAATATTTGTTTGTTTTTTTTTTTTTTATAATTACGTTTACATATTTTTGATATACAATAATTATGTCTATGTAAATATTACATATATTATATACGAGTATAAGTATTGTGTTTTAGTATTTGTATTTGATATTTTTTTTTATGAATATAAAATGTTTATAAATATTATAAAAATAAAAATTATATAAAAAGGAAAAAATGAATAAGGAGATGGTGATGATGCTGATAATGTTATACCATATAATGTTATAAATATATATATATATTTTTATAGTTGATAGTCGAATGAAAAGTTTAATGTACCAATTAATGATGCATATTTTTTTTTATGACTGATGAAGGTACACAAGGTGAATGATATGTTATTTATGAAGACTTATAAATTTATATAATATTTTTTTATTTATGAATTTTTCAATCTTATTATTAGTAACGTACGTACGCATAAAAAATATAGTATTTTTAAAATATAAAAATGAAAACAAAGCCATAACCTCTTCAGAAATTCAAATTAAAAATATTAAAATTATTATATAAATATTTATGTGTAATAAGTACGTGATTCCATTCATAATCTTTTGTGAATTCATTGATATGACTACTATTATACACACATCTGTAATTTGATTGAATATAATTTATATTGGATTAAATATTTTATAAATAAATGGATAATATATCTAGGTAAAATGATAGATAAATGAATAGCAATATTTATATAGCCATAGTGAAAGTATTATTAGAACAACAACAGTTGTTTAAAGAGAAAAAACAAAATCAATTTATAAATTTATTCTCATGTAATTTTAATCTGATTTTTTATCTGATAAATTTTGTAGAATACATTGCAAATTATAGCGGTGCCCGATCCATACCCTCTTGTTTCAAATTTATTACGCGTTTGATTATTATTGGTTTGCACTTGCTGCAAATCATCTCGGTAACCATTTATTTATATATTATTTACATTTATCTAACGAAATCAATAATAATTTAACTAATTAATTACATAATTGGTTCTATTTGTTTTTGCTAAAAAAAATTCATATTATATACAAAAATGTATATAATACTTAAAAATAATAATTACATATTGCTAACATTTGACAAAATTTTAAATGTCACATATTTATTTATATATTAATATATCAGACAAAACGTATAAATGTATATTAATCTTATTTATTATTAATATTTAAATGAAAATAAATGAACCAATATAACATACGGCACAGTAAAATTTCTTAGAAAATTTGCGAAACAATAAAGAATCAATGTACTGTGTGTGTGTGTGTGTATCTTTATGTATATTTATCTACAGATATATATATAGATACATTGTATTTTATATATATACAATAGAAAAGTATACTAACTTAAAAGAAAAATTTGAAAATTCAATTGTACATAAAAATAATATGTCGTTGTTGTGATGTGGTTTTGTCATTGATGTGGCTTTTTAATGCATATACATATACATAAAATACATATTCATATAAGACAGTTTGTACAACATATAATTTTACATAGAAATTTATATACGTATGTTAATATTATAATACAAGATGTATTAACAACAGCTAGCTACCCCCAAATACAACAAACTATATAGTGTTGATTTTTTGACAAATTAAAATTGATGGTTCTGTTTTTATATAAAAGGTGCATGATATTTCCAACTGTTTTTGAAAGTTTCATAAATGGAACACATATATGGATAAAGAATAACATATTTTTAAAACTATCTATATATTTTTTGTTGATTATAAAAATAATGGAATGTTGTGTGTATATAAAAAAAAATGTTCACTCCTTCTTAATATAAATAAATTGACAATTACAAAGTTAAGAAAATCTTTCAGAAAAGTGCAAAACAATAAAAATTTCAAACCAACATCAGTATAGTATAAAAAAATTTTTGGATGATATCATGTACAGCATCCTATATATTAAAAAAAAAAAAAAAAACAGATGACGACAAGCTATACAACATTAATCGATGTGAATTTATGCGTACAAGAAAATCGAATGATAAATTAGGTTTACATTTTCGTATATGGTATATTGTTGTGGATTTTTTATTTTCATCTTGATGCTCATATGCTTTTTTTTTCGTTTTTATATGCATATTGTCCGTGTAAGTGTTATTGTATTCGTAATTTATTCCCATATATATATTTATAAATATTCAAGAAAAAAATTGTACAAGTATTTGTATTGAAATGATTCCATATAAAATAATATAATAGAAAATGCAAAAAAAAAGAAAATTTTAACATAGAATGAACAAAAAAAAATGACGAAAATAAATGTGATGTAGATAGGGTTTTTAAAAATTTGAGAATTTTTATCATAAATTCCGAGATATACATATATATGCATTCACAAAATCCATATGTATTGTATAAAATCATCATCAAAATAAATAGAATAGAAATTTTTGACACGATGTCGCTCACTTGGGAAATAATTAAAAAACTTTAAACTAAACTGTAATAATTATAATATAACTATATATTCTGAACGATATAAACTTTATATATATATATATAAGTTTGTGCAGAGGAGTTAACACAAAAATAAAACTACGTACATACAAGATTATATAAGAAATCGATTAATTATTATTAAAGTTCAATTCAAATTTCAAATACAACAAAAACATTATGTAAAAAATATATATTTTTATATTTAAATGATATGTAAAATCAAAGTTAATTAAATAAGAAAAAAATCACCAATACTATTTGAAATTCCTTAAAATAAATTTCGTATAAGGAACACAACTAATAAACTATCAATTGAAAAATTCCAGCATGTAAAATACAATAAAACTACGAGATATAGAAACCATATTTTCTTAATTTTTTCCAATCCTTAAAAAATTTTTTGTTTTACATAAAATGAGTAAAAGAAAAAAAATTAACTTCATGATATATTTGGTATAAATATATTTTGTATACAAATCAATTGCTAATATGATAATTATATTGAATAATCATCATATTATAATATTATCGTCTTTTATCTATAATAATATATTCCTTTTTTAGATAATCCATATTGTTATTATGAATCTATATATGAAGAATTATATAATAATTAAATATTAAAGTCTATCTATATGATAAATGTTGTATACTGTATGAATGTGCCACTACTATATACCATCATTCAATATACACACGTAGATTAGATAGTCGTTATAATAAAATACAATATAATAAATAACATTCAATTATAAAAATAATATTTTACTATTATTTAATATATAAAAAAAAAAAAAAAAGGATTATAAAAAAAAGTAAAACTTGTCCAATTTACACATCACATGCAACATTCATAACTATATATTCTTTTCCCAAAAATCTATCAAATATTTAACTGAACAATTAACAATAGTAAATATATGTTTGTGACATGTATTATACAATATGTAACATTATTATTTTATTGATCAATTTGTAATAGTATACTTATAAACATTTTTACACTTAATCCTTGAATTTATAAAATGACATACACTTTTTTCTTGATAATATATATTTATATTTTTACAATATTTACAATATTTTATGAAATACTATATTTATTTCAGCGATACAAATATTCAAGTAATACATCATTTCATATGATTTAATTCTGACAATATTGAACAATTTTCTGATATCTATATATAATATACAAATCGCTAATTAACAATTCATATATTGCTCCAAATGAAGATTTATGTCATCTAATAAACGCTTCATTACAGCCAAGTTTGGAAACTACTCCCCGCATGGGAATATATAACATTTTACCAATTGTATTGCAATTAACGAAAGATAGATGTTTTCATAATTCTATTAATTTTATATGGGTGATGAGACCAAATCGCCAATAACATACTTTAAAAATATGAATATAATTATACGATATTTTAATTATGTAATAAATATACATTTTATTATAATTAAATTATTAAAGAGATAGGAAATATATATCTAAAAGTTCTTCATATATACAATTTTCATTAATTTCATTTCAACAATTAATATAAATAAAGTTTCAATCTGTGGAAATACGACGGGATATATAATAATTTACAAAAAACAAATTGTTTTTCGGCAGAATTTTATTAAAACGAAATGATCTTGATGATAATCTTGAACAATGATTAATATTTCTGAATTAATTTTCAATTATTAAATGTTTTATTTACACAAAAAATAAAGAATCAATATTAAAATGTGTGTAATAAATAACATTTATTCTATATAAAGTAAAATGATAGCTCCCTTTATTGTCCTATATTATTCATATAGATATAAAATCGGACAACAATACATACAATATTTTTTTTAAAACAATAATGGGAACTTTCACCTTAATAATTATATATTACAATATATATATATTAATAATGGGTATATATATAAACGAGAGGGTTGCATTTAGCGCACACACCCATAATCCTGTAACGACACGATAGTTATAGTACAGGATATACTGGTAAAATAATCAAATTTCAAGCTTTACAATTTTAATTAAATAAATGTAATAAAATATATTATAATAATTTATGTATATAATAAAGTTTACTGGAACCAAAGAAAAAAAAATAAAAACAATAATACGGGATTAAGATAATCATTCAAAAACCCATATATAAAATTGCTGCAAAAAAAAAAAAAAAAGTAACTACCAATTGAATGATGATGAAAGTTATAATCAATGGATAATGTTTAAATCTGAAATATTGACCATTAATTTATATACGATATATTTATTGAATATGACCACAGATCATTTATCAAGTTATAACGTAATTTCAAATTAATATAACATACAGTCCATATCTTATTTCATTTCAAGTGGAAGTAGTTTAAATTATACTTTGTTGATATGAATTAATGATTAAATGTTAATATATATATATATATTATGTTATGATCATATTTGTCATGCATGAAACAAAATCATTGTTCGGTAGGGTCATTGTGACTTTGCAACTTGTGTTGTAAAATATGTACGCAATCGTATAGATCTTATGAATGCCTTCATTATTTCAATTCACATATGCATATATATATATACTATAGACAATAAATATACTTTAGTAAGAATATAAGTTATATATTTGTTATAATATTAAATTAATTATATATTGTGTATATAGAGAAAAAACTGATTTGAAAATTATTATCCATTTTATGATAAAATTTTATGCATAATATTACACCATAATATTAAATTATAGAAATATAAAGTTGTTCAATGATAATTGTATGATATATGTATATATGCGTAAAGTTTAATACGCATACAATATACAAATTATGTATATTATATTAATAATAATAATAATAATAATAATAATAATAATAATAAATATATGAAATATATTGTTTCTATAGTGATGATGGTAAATTATTTAAACAATAAAGAAAATTTATATTCTTTCAAGAAGGCCAAGTTTAATATACTAAAATTTTCTATATTCAATCTACTAAATATTATTATACATTATTTTATGTACATGTACGAGTATAGTATAAATATATATATATATGATTGATAAGAAAAATATTGAAAAGAATACATACGATATTTGTAAAACTTTATTTATATTAAGCCATAAGATTGTTTTTATATTTGTTGAATTATATATTATGTATTGGTATTGTATTATATTTATATATGCGCATGCATGTAATGAATAATTAATAATTAATTGTTCGTATAGTTAGTTATGCGTTAAAGTTTCTGATATAGCTAATTGTTATGTATATATGTACAGAAAGCTTATATTTTCAAATTTGTGAATGTAATGTTAATTAATTTTAAAAATATAATTTTTTCTATTAATTCTCAAATGTATTATTACATTAAATATTATAGACTAACATAATTCAATTACTCTTAGGTGGGTGTCATCACGTCTATATATGGTATATATAGTTTGTGGACACCATGTTATTATTCCATGAATAGCGGCGTCCATAACAAAATATTTTCAAATATATTAGTTTTCTGATTCCATAAACGAAACGATAAATGGTCATGTCAGTACGGGAATGACAATGTGCTCTGAAACCACTGCGCTACTGAATCACATATAACAACGACAATATATATTGATATTGATTAGAAAAATTATAATAATAACAAAAGTTGCCAAAAAAAGAAGAATGTGTTTTATATTCTTTGTTATATGTTATAGATATAGAGCAAAAAGTTTTCGAACAAGTCTCTAACATATTAATTACATAGATATATATATATATATACACTGTACAGTAGCCATGTACAAATTGTTAAATTTATTTCATGCACTAAAGAATAATTAATATTTTTATTTTCCCATAGAATACCATATATATAGAAGTCACATATATATATATATATATATATACTCGTATAGACAATCATGTAGAATTGAAAAGAAAATATTAATGTAACAAATTATTTGAAATAAACAAATGAATGCGAATGAATATAATTCATACATACAACAAATATTTATTTTAATATTTTGCCTTAATGATTTCTCTCATCTTTTTTTTTTTATTTTTACAATGATATTATTCTTCACATATTTACGTAATTTACTAAAATACGCACCATACTGCGTGAATATAGTAAATATATGTATATTATTTTATATATATATATATATATATACTATAAAAGTCTGCATACATTGCTATAGTATACCATTTACCAATATGCGTATTTACAAAGAAAAATTATAGTAAATGATTTTTATATGTTGATATTTTCTATATATAGACACAATAATACAAAAAATATGTGTTTTGTATATATAAAAAAAATAAAACTTTGTATTATAAATGTTTTAACGCTAGTTAGGCTAATATATAAATGTCAAACATTAGGATGTATTGTATTAATGAACGTATATTGATATATAAGTGTATATTGAAAAATGATTGTCATATATAACAATTATCTAATAAATGGGAAATAATGTTTAAATGGAAAATATATATATCAACGCAGATTAGATTATATATATATATCTATCTATAAGAGATAAGTGTCATTGCTATTGCACTAGGTTCTTTTATATATAATTAGAAACATTATAAATATTACAACAAGTTAGTTATGCGTAAATAGAAAATCGAATGAATAAAAGAAAGAAAATATATGCATAAAAAATTAATACGGAATAATGTTAGCCGTTTTAGTGTTAATGACATATTACACAAACAAATATTTGTTAATTAATTATCAAAAAATGTGTGTATGACATAAAAAACAGACAACAAAAAAAAAATAGAAAATTTAACAATATACTACACTCTGGTATAGAAAAAAAAAAAACCAAATAAAGATATAACAATTGGTGTTAATGCGGAAACAAAATATATATAATATAAAAATAATAATACATTTATATATCAAGTATTAAATATTTTCCGCTCGTAAGCTTTTAATAAACAAGAAAATAAATATATGATAAGTTAATATTATTATTATTATTATTTATATTATTATTACTTCACATTGTTATAAAGCAGGTGCGATAAATTAATTTTTATTTTATTATAGGGAATAAATTTACTACATCATTTTCACCTACATATAAATAATAAAATGTTACAGGAAAATTACGTATATAAAATATCCTTTATTGTTATATAAAGAGCATCCAATATATTGTATATTGTAGAATAGAAACGCTTTTTTTTTTATTAAATTTATTTCACCCGCCTAAATTGTGCCTTGTGGAACATTTTCCTTTTTATTATTATTTTATAAAAACTCTTAGGTTTTGATTTAAAAATATAGGGAATTGTATATATTTTTGTTATGTCGCTATTTAGTGTGATGCGATACATAATATGAATAGTCGTATATTAAATATTTTATTATTAAATATTACATGAACATGTACGAGTATTATGTGTTTGTAAAAGTTGAAAGTTCTTTCCTTTTTAACAAGAAAAATATGTGTCATAAAGGGTATATTGTTATAGTATAGAAAATGGTATTTATAAGCAAAACACGCATCTCTTTGATGCTTATCTAAATTACGTCTTGCAAATTGTTACTACTTATTACGAATCAAAACGAATCCACTCAATGTAACACAAAATTTTATGTTTTCAATAATGTTCAATATGAACAAAACAATTAAATTTAAAATCACTTCAAAAACTCAACATGTGTTTTTTACTTTGTATACAATAAATTGTTTTATTATATTATACAGAATATTTATTTAAAATGACACAAACATTTAAACAATTACTATATCTAATCAGCAATTATAGTTACACAATTTATTCTAAATATAACATCATTTTTATATATAATAAAATCATTGAAAAAAATAAGCTTTTTAAAATAAATTAAAAACTTTGAAATAGAAACATTTAAATATAAAATATTAAATGTGTGTGTCCGTTAATATAACAATTAGTTTAAGCTAAAAATGCTATATGAAATTTGTTACATATATATTTATTAAGAGGTACAATAATAAATTAAATTGTTATTTAATGTTCGCTCAAGAATTCAAATAAGAAATAATACCGAGAAGCACTTAAACAATATTTATATAAATTTTTGTATTTAAATAAAAATTCTACATCAATTAATATATGCAATATTTATATTCCATTCGGATATAGAAATACTTATCTATAATTAGAAATGGTTTAGTAAATTGAATAAACAATGGAAAAAAAAAATATTGACTATATGTAGACAGATTTTATACATAAGTTAGTCAATTCATAAATTGGATTACATATAAAATAAACCATTTTATATTCCTATACAAGAAATCTATAAATTTTTTCTTTAAATTAATCGCAGCAGTATAAAAAAAAAATAAACATTTTCATCCGGAAAATTTAAATTAAATTACAATTTTCTGATTGATTATTTCAGGAAACGCATATTTATATATATATAAAAATAGTTTGTTTCTATTGAATTAGCCATAACAAATTTTATATATAATATTATTTTAATGTTTATATTTTAACTATATATATAAATTCAGTGGCGAAGAGAATAAAACGTGTCCAAAAAATTAATGATGACCGATTTTCCGTATAATGGTAATTTTGTATGAAATAATGATTATCGCATAAATATTTTGTATACATTCACTTTATATAATATCACAAAATCCTTTAAATTTTCAATAACATCGAATAAGAAAATCGGCTAAAACATTTAAAAGCGTAAAGCGATTTAAAAAATGTATGCTATGAAAAATTGGAAAACTAATTAAATTTATTGTCTCTGTAAGCTAAAATGAAAATTGGTTAAAATTTTGGCCCATAATTAAAATAACAGTTAATAATTTATAAAAGTAGATTTTTCGGAAAATTCAGTTAAGTGAACACCCAAATTTTATTTTCATAATTACGATATTTTTTATAACCAAGCTATAAGAAAAAAATTAATTGATATTAAAAACTAAATGCTATTTTTAGCACTTCACCGTCACCTGATAGAAATCGTATAATTATATGTTAAATGATGTTAACTTAAAATTGAAAAACAAAGTATAATGTAAAAAAAAAAAGGTTATTTCTGAAGAGTTTTTCGTCTATTTATTAGTAAATATTGTAATAAAATAAATAAAAATAAATTGATTTTATAAACAAAATAACTTTTCATTCATTCATAATGTAAGTTTATTTATTATTGTATTATTATTATTTTATATATTAAATAGTAAATAAATTATTTACTACAACATATTATTATTAGAAATTTTACAATATAAAATATAATTTTTATTTTATATAGAATATTTGATGACAGACAATAGAAAAAAAAACGAAAATATAAATTTTGAAATATGTCATTTTCTATTCAATTTATAATAAATAAATTATTATTTTATATATTATTCATAACCAAAAAAAAAAAATAAGCCATTGTGGAAATAATGTAATGACAATCATGAACACACAGTAACAATAAAATTCAATATAATATATTTTGTATTTACAGGGTAGTGTCATATATAAGAGAAACTATTCCAACTTTTATCTACTTCTACTAAAATTACAGATTCACACATTAATTATATAAAAATATTAACGCATATGAACATTTGGTATTTAATAGTTTTTGCATTGTTAATCAAAAATGAAATAATACCTACAAAATGTATAATTAGTAAAGAAATATTAAAAAAAAAAAACAAATTCTCTCAATGTTACTGAAAAATCTTAAAACATTTTTTAGCATATACACAAATAGTGTAGTTGGAACTTGTCTGTGACTGTGTAAACGTAATATACATTATACAAGTAAGTAAAAAGGTAAGGTTGTATACATACTATACGTTTTTAAGCTTAAGCTCTGTTAAACAATTTTTTATAAATAAATCATATTAAATTATAAGTACCTATATCGAAAAAAAGGGTATAAAAAGGATGATTTTTATAGTTTATTTTTTTATTATTTTTTTGTAGTTACAAATATGTATTTCAATATATCAAAGTCATTATGTAAATTGTTATTGAATAATATAATAATATTTTTTTTATTAATATTTAATACAAAATTTTATATAGAAACAAATTTAAAGTTCATTCGTCACATTGAAAGTGGTGTATTATTTATGTATCATATACACGAAAACACAACAAAATATATATATATATGTACACTATCTCCTCTTTTTACATTCTGCAAAAATATACATTATATAAAAAATCATCATAAAATTCTATATATGCAACAATTTCTATTGCAAAAATAAATTTATACAGAAAAATATTAACAATTTTTTTTTTGAAATTATTTATAGATCTGATATTTTAGCAAATTTATATATAATATGGTATTATATTGTATATAATTATTAATAATACATATATATATATATATATAAACTATACTCTAAATTTTCAATTAAAAGTGGTAAACAAAGTTAATATAACAATTATCAAAGATTACTCTATAGAGTGTTGCCCTAATAAATGTACATTTATATTCAGACATCTTTAATATAATTATATACATATACAAAATACAGTATAATAAAATATAAGAGAAAAGGTTATTTTTAATTCAAAAACATATTCTAAAGCAGCTGGCTATAATACAAATGTATAATATCAGATTATATTTTGTTCATTTTTATTTTATTTACCATTGTATTTTGTACAATTTCTATATTATTATACAGTAGAAAATCCAAAAAGGCAAACAATATATACATATATTTAAGTTATGCATTACAAATGCAAATACAAACAATATATATATATATAAATAAATTGCTTTATAGGTGACTAACTTAAATACATATAGAAAATATGTTTTATTTATAGCTTAAAGTTGGGTATATATAGCTTAAAGCATAAAATAAAATAAAAAAAAATATATATTATTTTTATGAAAGTATAAAATGCGTGTATTTCTTTACATTTTCATTATCAACAATTAAATTTTATCAAATAACCATAAAAAATTATTAAATTAATAGATGGGTTGTAAAGTAATGGGAGATTTGTCAAGATGTTTAAAATTATAATTAGTTTCACATTCGACCATCAATTTTAATGAAGAGTAATATGTCACATTATTGTGATAATAAAGCAATTTTTTCATTGCTATATAAATGAGATAGTTTCTTATTAATTTTAGCATTTGTTCGTTTATGGATTTATAAAAAAAAAAAAAAAAACCGATATCTTTAAAAATATGGTGATATAGGTACTACTCAAAGATTAACAATCTTTATACATATACCATTATGGGCTAATCATTCATATAAAAATAATTGGCATTAACGAAAAAATATCTATATATATCTTTCGATAATTGAAAATCAATTTGTGTTATTGTTATATGGTCTATCTACTCCTATGAGGACTAATTTATCAACTTGATTGAAAGTTTAAAAGTAGATTTTTGTTATTATCAGGTTGTGTGTGCTTACGGAGAGCATGTATATGTGTAACATACCATATATACACAAGTTTTGTACACGCGTTGTATATTAACCTTTGATTTTTATTTTTTTTTTCTATTTTACAGAAAGTATATATAAATTGATGAAACAAAATTATCTCGTAGAACTTTGAAAGATATATTTTTATATAAAAATAAAATAATATAATATAGATAACTTTTTCAAAGTATTTTCGATACGATACGTCATTACAAAGTGATTAAATTTTCTTTTATGTAATGTAATGATTTTTGTTGACAGACAATTTGAAATTAATTTTTAATATATATATACACATTATTTTGTTATACACCATATGTTTGTTTCAACATATAAAATAGATAACAACTTTTATTTGTTGGTTAATGGTTTTATAGAGTATATTTTATTTTACAAAAATTTAAACTTGCAAAAAAAAAAAAAAAAAAGCCAATGCAATTTTGTGTAAAATTTACTTGTAGAAATAATGAATTATTTATCCAGAATTTAACATGTGATTCTGTGAGGTATACATTAAAAATTGGTGAAGTCAATATAGTAATAAATATTTATTCCGGTTGCTCATAAAATATTTAAAAAAACATATTACCCTTAGAAAAACAGAGAACCAATCGACCCAATAATAATAAAGTCTCGTAAAATAAAAAATAAATGTTCAAACAAAGTCATAGTAAAGAGTTTAGGATATTTGAGCGGGATGAGAATTAGTGGTGTAGAAAAATTCTGAAAAAATAACCACAATAATTCATATCAAAAGCTTAAGTTCGACAAAATATATGCTTTGATTTTGTATCGACGGACAAAAAAAAACAATAAAATAATAAAATAATAAATATAATAAAATTTCACGGTGGGGTGAAACTATAGTAAAATTAAAAATTATTTTTCATATTATGAAAATATAATTAAAAAGTAAGACAAATATTGAAAAAATTTTGTTGAAACATTAGGTAAAAGTGGAACATTTTCTGAAAATCATATATTATAAAAGTGGGAAACGTATATTATCAAGTGACATCAATTTTTAAACTGTTTTACTGTTAAACAAATTTTATTGTATAAATAAATATAAATATGTATTCCTATACGTATATGTTTTATGTTATTGTTTAAAATATATAACATCAATTTATATAGGCTGACAATAATAATCGTCTTAATTTAACAAAAATATATAATAATACTGTCATATAAAACAAACATAATAAAATTTATAAATAATATTATATATTAGAAATGTAATTTCCATTATTTGTCGGTGACAAAGTTATTCCAATTTTTTTCATACCAAAAATATTATAAGTATATAGTAAATCTCTTTTTTTAATTCCTAATAACATTTTTCAATGAATAGCATATGTGGGTATGTGTGTAATAATAGAAACATAAGATTTTCAAGAAAATTATAAAATATAAACATATGTATGTATATAATAAGTTAGCTTTTCAAAATTTTAATTACAAACATAATTATAGCAAAAGAAATCCGATTTGTAATTCATGTATCACATATGATTCATTTATATAATACCAACAAAACATATTATTTCTATGGCCCGAAGGGTTAAAATTAAAATTAAACATATATTATATGTATAAAATGTATAAATAAAATAATAATTTTAAGTAAAGCTTAATATATGTATAGTAATATAACTATATAATACAAAAGCAACATATATATATATAATAGCATACAACAAACAAAATATTTTTATTATTTATTTATTGTATTAAAATTACAATGACAAATGTAATGTATATTTTATAAGATTATATCTACTTATTATTTATTAAACAAAGCTTTATACATTCGTCGTGTATACTTTATGCATTTATAATTATATAAACACTGACTTTTTTATTATAAACATACAAATATATACATTTATACAAGATGAAGAATCTCATCATTTATACCTTAGTAGAATATTTATTAAAATCATTATATATACAATATATAAAATCATTGTATTCACGCGTATAGAAGAAGGTTAAATTTATATTTTTTAACAATTAACAAATAGCACAGCACAAAATATTGTATAGGATTTTTACATAAACACAAAAATATGTTAATATATAATATAATGAAAGAATAAAATTAATCCTCTAAAAAAAGGTTTTCTCTTAATGTGTGTATAATAACACTAATAAAATGTAATATATAGCAGTAAAAATAAATTTTTAAAATTTTTAAATTAATTTTTGTGCACAATTTACAATACTTGCGATCCAACTATATATACGAGAGTCAATTTAAATTTTAAACATTAATTTCACTATACATAATATACGTAAGCACATTGAGTGAAAAATTTGTACCATATATAATAGCATAGCAAAAATAACAAATTTTCTGAAAATATTTATAATTATATTAATTTCGCATTTTTTATTTTTCTTTTAATCTATTCTATACGTTAAGTGGCATTTGGTGCTGCAGTTATTATTAATTATTTTTTTTATTATAGATAACATTTCATGGAATATACAACCAAATAATAATGTGTATAATAATTTATTATATGGTTAAAGAAACAACAAAAGTTATACGAAACGCTTATGTGTGTACAAAACAAACCACCAGCATTATTTATTGTTACAAGTAATAATATACAATTTATTTTTAATACATTGAAGTCGCGCGCGTACACATTAAAAGTATATACATAGATATCTTCATAAAACTCACAACTATATACAAGTAATATTATTATTTACCCTTTTTCTACTTAAAAACATTAATTTAGTTTCTCGAAAAGATGTAACAAAAGACCCAAAGTAAATTTTATATTATATACATGTATAATTATATACATAATAGCTATATATACAGAAATTCTTATAAATATATATATTACCATTTTAATATGTTCTCACATTAAATTCTAATAACATTGTTTATAATATAGGTTTTCAAAATATATTTTGTATATATATATATATAAAGACAATGGATAGATAATGATAAATAAACTATAATATTATAAACAGTGTGAAACATAAATCTTATGTAAAATTTAAATGTGTTTTTGACAAAGAGTTTTACAATTTTATAATTCAAAAACATCTAATAGTAATTGACTCGATATATATATATATAGGCAATACAACATTTTTCAAAGAGCTGTACAAGAATATTGTAATTGCATTTCTTATGTTGACCTCAACCAGATCTATATATAAAAGTTTATCTATACTAATTATTGTATATTATATATAATTAATTACGCACCATAAACTAATGTTATCATTTAAACTAGAAAATTCGGTTGGAAACATATTCATATACGCAGATAATCCAGTGTATTTCATCCTGTACAGGCCGTACAAAATATATATATTGTATATGTATATTATTAACATAAGAAATCAATATTAATTTAGAAAAAAATATACAATGTATAAAAGAAATAATTTAAATATATTAATTCAATATAATAATTTTCTATTATAAAAAAGAGTGTAATAATGATGATATCATTTAATGTATAATCAATGTTATATATATTAATACATATTTTGACATACATATATACGATATATATATATATACAAAACCTATAAAATAAAGGTTATAATTTAGGCGTGGAAATATACTAAACTCAAATATTATTTGAAGATAACATGCGTGACAAAAGAGTAAATGAATGATATGCATTTAGGTTTTTTTGTTGTTATTTTACAAAATACAATTATCAGAATTATGCACCGTTTTTTTGGGTATCCTTAACACGTTAATCGCCATATACGTCTGACGTACGCGATTTGGTAGAAGGACCATGGCCCATGTGAAAATTTGTTAATATAATCAAATTTTAATCAATAAATATGGCATAACCATATTTAATAAATATAAAAACGGAATTGTTTGAATCGAAGTTAGTAAAATCAATATCTTTAGATAAAATTTATTTCAAGGTCTTATCGTTTATTGTTTCAATTGAAATTTGTCACCACATCTGTTGGGGGAGAGGGCAGTGTATATTGAAAACCACAACTTAATTGTATTTAGAAAAATATAAAAAGATTTTATCTTTGAATTATTTTAATCAAAATTTCATTAATGTATAAAGTTCAATCATGATGATGATGATAATGAAAGTTCAAATAAAGTCTATTGCTATATGATATATTATATGCGGTACCATTTAGGCATTTACACTCGTTTTTATATATACGCGTGCAGTGTATATATATTTTACATATTATATATACATAAAAAAAAATTTTAATTAAATAAATACTGAACTTTTTTTTTTCCTCTTTTAACAATTTCATTCAGTCTGCTATTAAAACACTATATATACACGTTATGTATATACACATACAAAATAGGCTATTAAATAAATTGTATACCCAAAAATAAAAAAGAAAAAATTAAAAATTCGGCGATTAATTTAAAGTTTTAATTACTAATAAAATATATATAATCAATTGCTTTTACAGAATCTATATTAGAATGTTTAATATTCAAAAATATTATTTCTGTATTACAAATTACACGCATAATTATTTCATTTTTATGTTTCTTATATATAATGGGTATGTAAATGAATATTTAATATGGTAAATAACATATGTATATAATGTATATAGATAATAGCGTATTCGGTTTGTTATAATTAAATTATATATCAATATATTGGAATACAAAAAAATTTTTCATATCGGAAAATAGTTAAAAAAAAAAAAAAAACAAGTTATATTTAAAATTTGGTTAGTTTATTATTGTAATGTGGGTGTATGGCCGTATTTCTTCTTATTACTTTATAATAATTTTAATCAACATCAATTAATACATTTAGAATAAAAATATGTAAAGGTACTAAAATATAGTAAAAGTTGACGCCACCGTGTCAGTATATATCAAAGTAAAACTAAGTGTAAATATGTAATTTGTCCATCTATTTTAAGCCAATTTTACCACCTAAAAAAATACATTTCGCTTCTGTTTTATTTAATTTGTTCCGATTTATAACGCATGCATGTATATTTAATATACAATGTATTAAATAAATTAAAATCGAATGTTTTATTATTACATATATGAATATATAAGAATAGTATATAAATAGATATGGTATGAAGAAAAGTTCATGATATTATGTTATTGTAATATATAAAAGGTACTTAAAATAATATTATGAAAATGATATTTATAAGTATATTCTCATATATAATATCTAAAAAACATTGTTTCGAAATATGTGTGTGTGTGTGTGTATGTGAATCTGTAGTATATATATATATGCACATAATATTATCAGTGGTGATGCGTAAAAAAATGTTTTCAGATTGTAATATCACTATATTTTTCTGGTAGACGAGTTGAAAGTAGACTACATTATGAAAAAAAAAATTGAAATGTCCATTTACTAATTTTTCCAGGAAATCTACTGTTAAGATTTATCATCTTTTAGAATTACCGACGATAATTTTAACGGATTTCCAATTTTGTATACAGAATTGCAAATTATAATCAATTTCCAATCTTTCATAGCAGAGATTTTTAAATTCGATTCACACATTCATAAGATATGACCGATTTTCCATTTGATGTCATTGAAATTATGTATGAAATAATGGTACTGTATAAATTTATTGTACCATTTGAGTGTATTCAATTTATACACTACCACAAATTTCGTTAAATTTTCTTTGTCATCGATTGGAAAAAAATCGGTCATATTTTTTGAACGCATAAATCGATTTGAAAAAAAAAAAAAAATCTCTTCTATGAAAGATTGAAAATTGAATATAATTTAAAATTCTGTATACAAAAAATGGAAATCCGTTAAAACTATATGGGACATGCAATTAAAAAAAAATGATAATTTTAAAAAGTCGATTTTTCCGTCAAAATTTACCAAGTGGACATTACAATTTTTTTTCATAATTTAGTTTAATTTCACCCAGATTATAAGAAAAATATAGCAATATTAAAAACTGAATGCTACTTCTCAGCTTTCGCCACTGAACATTATATATATATAAGAAATACTAATATTCTTCTTCTTCTATGGTATGAAATAATATAATGTAGAAAACACATAATATTATTGTATTTGAAAATAGAAAACTTCAAAGAAATGGTAAACCTTTTTTAGTAATTTACTTTTTGTACCTACTATATGCAGACTCTCTCTCAGACACATATAAATATTAAATATATGTCTAAAATTGAAAAGGTATAAAAAGGTATAGTTAGTATATATATATATAAAAATTAATATTTGATTTTCAACATTATCATATACATATTTTAATTTAACTACGCACATATATATATATATCTGAAAATTTTAGATAGAGTATATACTTGTAATAAATATTTTATTAAATACTTATACACCCCTTATAAAAAGAATCAAGCTACTCGGTATATATTTTTAACAAAATTAATTAATTAATTAACCTTTATTATAATGAATCGTTATTTATATATAATTTTTAAATTTATATTTTGTATATAATCTATTTAAAGAATTCATTTAATAATTGTCAGAACACACATTTTTAACAATTTCCAAATGTTTTTCTACGCGGTTTTGTATAAAAATACAAAACGATTTAATATAATAAAAATAATTTTTTCCATCTCTTCAATGATGATGGCCCGTGATTTGTGTTTTATTAAAATTTAAAGTTCTATGTTCTAGTTCTTTCACTGTTAACAACAAAAAAAACATCCTGGTATAAAATTTAACACAAATATAAATAAATTTATAAATAAATCTATAAAAATAAATAAATAAATAAATAATGTATATAATAATACAAAAGATTTTTTCTATCGGAAATATATTTTTTATCATCTGTAACATATGTTATTTATGATATTTAATTTAAATATATAATAAAAATTAAATTATAAAACTTATAAAAATGAATATGATTTGTATCTACATTTTTCTTGTATTTAAATATAAACATGATTCTTCAATGAATTTCTATAAAAAAAAAAATTGTTGTGGTAAAACTCACAAGAGTTTATAAATATTGAATTTTTTTAAATGGGGATTATTTTTTCAAATATTATACATTATCATTGATGCATACACATAAAATGATATTATATTATATATGTAAACTAACTACTTTCTTTATATATACGGATAATACAATTTATTACACTATTACAGTACATATATTACATAACAGCATATATATATCCTCTATATATATATATCCTCTGTATATATATATGTATTTATTTAAATTCTATTGTAATATGTAAAAACACGCATCTTTAAACATTTATATTTTCATATATTCAAAGTGGTTTTCTTACATACATAACATTGTACAATAATATACAATATTTTACATATTTATGTTTTGTTATAACGAATTTGACAACAAAAATATTATGAATTTGAATTTAAAAATAATACGCCAAAATTATAATGTATATAAGTAATAATATTATATAATGTCTTTTTTTTTTGTTATTATTATGGTATATAACAATATATAGACGACTGAACGCGCTTTGAAAGAAAATGTCGTTAATGCCATCGCTTTATATTAGTATTATATATATATATTTATATCTACGGGAATATATCTGCGTCTATACATATTATAATATAGCAGAAAATATACTTTAAAATGCAAATAAACATTATATGAGAAAAAAAAAATTCTTATGTGGTTATACACACACGCACACAATTCTTTTTTATTATAATAAGTGCTTTTTATCGTTTTTCTTGTAAACAAATAATAATAACATTTATTAAATGAAGTTTGTATAATATTTATTTGGATACATCAAACAGGTAATAATATAAATATTTGTGAAACATAAATTGATAAAATAAATGTTTTTTTATTAAAATAAAATATTTATGGAGAATATATATATATACAAGAAAACAGTGTTAAACTGTCAAGTCCGAAAAAAATATTCCATACCGATTTAAATGTAATTAATTATACACAAATGTTTATAAACACATAAATTAATAATTTTAAACTTATAGCCCCATACAAACATTTGAATTTAAAGAAGGTGCGGTAAAATACAATGTAGCATATTGCTTTGAAATTACAAAATAAACTATATATATATATATACTCAACAGCAGTAACTTGGGACATTATGTAATTAAATTTCTATCAAATTAATTTATTTATATAGAGCACAATTAATATATACTCATAATAATGTTTTACATAATATATATGCGATGAAATTAGATACATAATCATATAGGTATATTTCATACAAAAATTTTAAACACACATACTATTTAAACTTGATAATTTATGTGTGTTTCCCATATATTTGTTTATATACAATATATATATACAATACTATACGTTGTATCTAAGGCATTTAATATATAATAAAATTTATTTATCTCAATTAAATGTTTACTTTTATTAAAACAGATCATTAAAATAATGTTAACTATATCCATTTAAAAAAAAAATATTAATCGTTAAAATAATTTGTGGTATATATATAGTTAAATAAATAATAGCAAAAAAAATAATAAAAAATTGGTAATTATTATTTTATTATACAAAGTGAAACAAAAGTGATGCCTAGATCTGCTAGATGATAATAACTCATAACTTATGAGCTAATAATAACCTTTTACTAACAGAGATATTGCGAAAATTTTGAAAATCAAATGAGTGAAAATTAAAGGTAACCAATTAACCCACACATCTATAACTCCAAAGCAAATGTGATTTAAAGTGCATTTGAATTTATTGTTATAATCGTTAAATAGTGTATAAAAAGTCTCAAATATCACATAATTGCATTTAATTTTTATATATACAGATAACAACTTTGATTTGAAATATAAAACATTAAAATGTCCATTACATTGAGTGACATCTACTACCTACATAGGCGTTACCTCTGGATAACCATTTGCGAATGTATTGTATCTGTCGAAAAATTTTTTACAAAATTCTAATATGTAAAAATAAAATAATAAAATATAATAACATTATAAATTATATCGGGTTTTAAAAAGACATAAAATTTTCGTAATTATAAATATAAAATATAAAATAATAATTTCCGGAAATTCGTGCTCGCAACCATAAATATAAAATCAATTTTGTATATAATGTGGCATATATAAACATACAATTTTTATATTTTACGCGAATACTTCTTCTATACTACATATAAACATATTTTTAAAATACATACTATTTCTATATATTAGGTTGTCAACTATCTCCCTTCCGCCTTTTTGCTCTTTATTCAATGCTTTATAAAAAGTGTTACAGTAATCGGATTTAGTTCAAATATGCGCCGTTTTGTTCGATAATCTGTTTCCATGTAGACTGCAACTTCATAATACCTCCCTCGTAGAAGCCCCCCTCCTTATTTGCGAAGAACTCGGACAGCCACTTTTCACAAGCCTCTTTTGAGATCAACTTTACACCACCAAGGGCGTTCGCCATGGACAGGAACAGGTGGTAATCACTTGGCGCTATGTCCGGGCTATATGGTGGATGCGATAAAACCTCCCATCCGAGCTCCCGTAGCTTCTGACGAGTCATCAACGAAGTGTGTGGTCTGGCGTTGTCCTGGTGGAACACTACACCCTTCCTTTTGGCCAATTCTGGACGCTTCTGGTCGATCGCCTGCTTCAAGCGGTCCAGTTGTTCGCAGTAGATGGTAGAATTAAGCGTCTGGCCATATGGGAGCAGCTCATAGTGGATGATTCCCTTCCAATCCCACCAAACACACAGCAAAACCTTCCTGGCCGTCAATCCCGGCTTGGCCACTGTTTGGGACGATTCACCGGCCTGCGACCACGACCGTTTTCGCTTGATATTGTCGTATGTGATCCATTTTTCGTCGCCAGTCACCATCCGCTTCAAGAATGGGTCGAGTTCGTTCCGTTTCAGCAGCATTTCGCAAATGGAAATTCGGTCCATTAGATTTTTCACTGTTAATTCATGTTTCACCCAAACATCAAGCTTTTTTTTGTATCCAGCCTTCTGCAGATGGTTTAAAATGGTTTGGTGACTAACTCCCATCTCCTGGGCGATGTCACGAGATGCCACATGCCGGTCTAACTCGATGTATTCCATGATTTGATCGGTATTTGTCGTCACAGGTCTTCCGCCGGCTGGCTTATCCATGGTGTCGTTTTCACCGGCTCTGAATCTTCGAAACCATTCCTCCGCGGTTCGAAGTGATAGAGTACCATCCCCCAAAACACCATTAATCTCACGGAACGTTTCTCTAGCGGATTTGCCTTTAACGAAGGAAAACTTTAAAATAGCGCGAATTTCGGCGTTAGTGAACTCCATGTTTACACGTCTATAACTGTTGAACACAATATCCAAACTAATCATACATAGCGTCGTTTTGTTTGTTATGTCAAGAGCTTTCAAATTATGTACAGTGTTGCCAGATACGAGCTCTGTAGCGCTTTGTACATAGCCGCGAAATTAAAAAGACAAAAAGGCGGAAGGGAGATATTTGACAACCTTATATAATCTGTTTTATATACATACAATTTTACATATACATTCTATCACATGTTTATATAATATAGATTTATATTTATTATATAGTAATTATAATTATATAAAGTGGTGAATGTAATCTATATATATAAATAGCATATTTATTGTTATTATAATTAAAATAGTTTTGTAGTTATTTATAAACAATTTGTTTAAAATAAACATTACCCATTCACTCTTTCCATCCAATCCATGCATTATATACGCAGCACAAGCACGCAAATGTATGTATATAGTAAATATATGTATAGATAGTGTAAACAAACATTAGATATAGTCACGGATCATAATAATTGTGTCGATAATAAATACTGAGAATTTAAAGTATAGTCAGCTGGGGCGAGTTAAGGATGGCCGGTTTTAGATGGGTGGATTGCGACAAGAAAATTAGTACATTGGGTTATCATTTTTTATTATGGTTTTGTATAGATTTTATAAAAGCATTACAATTAATAGCTACATATATTATTGTTTACAAATATGATTTTGAATGACAAACTTAAACTTTACGACTATAGACAAGACAGTATAGTTGGAAATTGAATTACTAGTAATAAATAGCCAAAAAATTATTGAACTTTAAAAAATATGTTTACAAATTTCAAAGCTACGTTTTCGGTTTGGTGCCGCACCCTTGCAATAAATTAAATAAAGTGTTCTATAGCAATTTGATTTTATTTATAAAAATAAGTAAAAAGTAAGTAAAATAAATATATCTCAACAAGTCCCAGTTTGACTATATTTAATAATATAATTCCAACCAGATAATACCATCGAATTATTTATAAATTGTTATACAATTTCAATATTGAAAAAAAAAATAAAAAAATGTAAGTAAATAAAAATAATTATAATAAATATATAGAACCGATTATTACATTACCTAGTCCTATATATAATTTATTAGAGGCATTGGTGTGAAAACACAGTAAAGATCTGACAAGTGTCATTCCTCAGAAACAATTTATTATGGCGACATATATCGAATGGGTTTTCAAACTCATTAGAATCAAATTTTGTGAATATAAATGTACTGAGCTGTTTTATTTCAAACAGTGAATCGAAATTAGAAAGGACATTTTTTTAAATTATACATACGATATCTCTTGTGAAAGTTAATTAAACAAGAAATTGTGTACAACTCATGTTTTAAGGATCACGTACATTTCAAAATTTTAATCAGTTTGAACAATGTAATTAATTATAGGTGGTAATATTACATTTACATTATATAGCGATATTATTCATCGATGGTGTTTGGATATAATTGGAAATTATATACAATGCGGGTTTACCACCAATACCAATTCACACAAAAATCATATCCAAATTATAAAGATCTATAAAAATAGATATAAATATAATTTAAATATATAAAATAGGTATAATCTCTATAATTTGGATATGATTTATATTTATTTCTAACAAATGCTTATTCCCATATTAATATTTATATTCAGAACAAATTATATTATTCAATAATACATAGATTTAGTTTTAAGATTATATACGAAAATTATAGAATAATTATTTCCTCTTTTAACTTCCATAAATTTGTTTATTTATTTATAAAATGATTGTAAACAATCGGTTATATATATATATAACATGAAGTTGAACACATATATTTATTTTCAATCAAGAACGTATAAATTTCGTTTTGCTAACAAATATTATTGTGTAATGATTAACTTTAAATATTTAGTTATACTTCTTGTATTGGTTAACAATAATGTTTATCACTTCATTAGTGGATTTGAAGTATTTTAATATTTTTATTTAATAAAAATTATTAATAATAATTAATAAATAATATTATTTTTTATTTAATTATAAAATCCATTTAATATAGTTATTTACAGCCAAAGCTGAACGAGTAGAATGTCAACAAACAGAATTTTGTAGCCAACAATTTTGTACTGTAAAACGGGTGGCCAGAAATTTACAACTAATAAGTGCTGGATGCAGTCTCAACAAAACATTTACATCATTAATTCTTACATTTACAGTTTATCATCGTTATCATCAGGTATATCAACCATTTCCAATTGCTTTCACAGAAGACGTATGCGCATTTCTTAATAAAAAAAAAAGCTCAATCGATATAGTGACATATGTTTATAATATTTTCAAGAAATATATGTCAGAAAATTCCTATCATTGTCCTCTTTCGGGTAATATAACACTAACAAATGTACCATTTAGTGTGAAATTTTTTCCACAAGTTTTTCCGGCCGGACAATATCGACTTGACATTTATGGTCACAGTAAAAATAATCGAACAATAGTAAATATACAATTTTATTTCATGGTTGGCGGAATACAAGCCAACAATTTTTGATAATTTTAAGTGAAAATTTAATTAACATTTGGTTTTAAATATATATTTTTAATAAATGTATATAAAAATGTAAAATGTAAATTATACAACAAAATTGATTGCTTGTAATTATTCAATAAATTGAATGGTTTAAAATTCAATATGATGTTGATGTTATCACGATTGGGATATAATAAGTTAACTCTCGGATTAAAATAAGCTGATATATATTTATTTTTATAAAACTAACGTAATTGGTATACGGATTTTTGTGTTAAAAAAAAAATATTTCAATTTAACAATTATAATTTAAAAAGTCGTATTTTAGCAAAAATTATTAATTTTGTCATACATAAAATTAATAAAATTATATAATAATAAATATATGTGAAGTGTTAAGTGAATCATTTATTCCCTTAATAAATGTGTGTTCAACGCATGTATAAATCATTCGATAATTATAGCTAGGTTTATATTTTGTTATGTTCATATAAAATTCATATACACAAATAAATTATGGGCTAATCAATAATATGAAATTATAGGAAACATCTACATCTTTCGATAATTGCAACCAAATGGTGATTTATCTTATATACTCCCATGCAGAGTAAATGCACAAACTTGAATGCATAATGAATGTGTGGTAGAAGTCATATAATGACCACTTGAAATTGTTGTTAAATTCTTGTGTAAATAATAATCAGTAATCTTCATTTTTACTCAAACTTAGAAATAAATGTATAGTAAAAAAAATCTAAAATCTTGATTATGATTTACAGTAGCGTGTGTGTTATAAGTTATAACAACTTAATTACGTTATTTGAAAGATATATTCAATATATGCTTTAATTGAAGTAACATGATATAATGATAATGATATATGCATTTAATTAAATTTATGTTCTCTTATAAAAACACACAAACCAAGTATATATAATATAATATTTCAACAAAACTAATATGGAAAAAAATAAAGTTAATTAATTTGTTTATAAGTAAGTATATTATGGTTTTATATATTCTGTTTACGTAACTATTGTCTATATATATTTATATGTTTATACTAAAATATTAATCCTATGCAGTCGAGAGAATTTTTCAACCGAAGCGCCTGCTATTATATGGTTAGTTGTATTAACCATTTTCCCACCCCCATACGACAACATTCGGGTGCAAAGGGTTAAATTACTTGATAACCATATAATGAACATATACATATAATATTTATAAATTATGAAATACAATATAAAATTAATATATAAATATATCTTATATATGTACTTAAATATAGTTTTATGCAAAAGTAGCAAATAACTTTATAAATTCTATTATCTATACCCACACATACACACCCACACACTAGTTCGCTCAATCGAATAATTTAATTTTCTACTTATGGTTTAGAAAAATGGTATGAGATTTTCCATTCGATGACATTAACATTTTGTATACGGAATGATCAATTGCACTGCTTATATGGTATACAAGAAAAATACAGATTCTACCAGTAAAAGGCTACGTATTCTCACATTACTGCGCTGAAACATACATATAATAATAAATGCTTCTTAAAGATAACGTGAATAAAAAATTGCATTATAAAAGCTTTAAAAAACTGTGTGTCTTAACTTAAATAATTAAATTCTCTATTATTGTGTGTGCCTTTATCTTTTGCAGTATATATATATAAAACAAACTTTAAAAATGTAAATCTAATCTTAAAAAATTTCTTATTCTTTGTATATTCTTTTTTTTTAGAATCTATTGTATATAGTTTATTAGAAAGAAAAATACAATTGCTGTTGTTGTACCAAAAAAACAGGCTATTTATTCTTTTAAATTTTTATATAATTTTACTTCTTTTCCTATTACGACGATATATGCATATTACGTATTGTGCATACTAAATTGTATCGCGGTATATAAATATTTAATTTTACTTTTATTATATATAAATATCTATTAATTTTTGATGTTCAAATCACCATAAAAGAAAAATATTTTATATATTGTATTTTATTAAGCATCATCGTTATTTTAAAATAAGATATAAATTTAAAATAAAAAAAAAAAAAAAATATATTTTATTATTGACCATAAATTATATAAATATAAATATAAATTTGATTTAACTTCACAAACAGTATTTTGTATACGTTTACATATTATTTTTATAATATATAAAAACTATATGGATGCAATGGCTATGCATTGGACAGAACTTTTAAGAACGTAATTTGTAAATACATTACATTTATTATATAGTATTCAAAAATTATAATAATATATATTGTATGTTATTATATTTACAGGGTGTATAAAAGTAGAAGGATCTACAGCTTATTCTAAATAATGAATTCATAATTATATTTATTGTCTTATGTAAAAAAAAAAAAAAAAACTAAGTATCTCGTATAGAAAATAAAATTATGCACAAATAGAAATATGTTTTTTTTTAGTTTGACGATAATAATAATAATGATAATATTATGATCAAAATCATATTCTTTATAGCGGAGTAAGTAAAACACAAAAACATTTCTATTGTACTTGTTAAGAATTTGATATATTCTCTAAATAAAACATGAGATTTTATATAGTTTCGTTTGTTGTTCTTTGTTCTGGTTTATGTTTCAAAAGTAATGAGAATTTCTGAGATAAAAATACCGGACCCAACTATGTACGTGCAGTACACATGTTAAAGAAAATTATACGGATAAATAATTTAAGAAGATAATAACAACAACAACAACAACAACAACAACAACAAAAGCACCACAAAATTTCTTTTATACATAAAATATTTGTATAAAGAAAAAACATTACTCTTTTACATCAGAATTTTTATTATTATTATTATTATTATTATTATTATTATTATTAATTCAAATATATAAAGTGAAATAGCTTTCCTTGTGGCTTCTTTTGCATAACTTATTTTATTTTTTATTTTTTTTTTTATGTAAATATACATATTAAATTTATATGGTTTTATATTTTTATTTCATTTTAAGTGTAAATTAAATTTCTTTTTTTTTTTTTTTTTTATGATTATTTAAATTTTAAATAAATATATGGTCATATAAAAATAAATGTTGTATGTAAATACATAATATTTTAAATTACAAATAATAAAAGTTATAAATAAATTTTTAAATGAGATTAATTTGAGAAAATTTATTTAAAATATATATTATTATATTTACAAAACATATTGATAAAGTGAGAAATAGAATTTTACTCCCATGGATGGGATGGTCTAACAAAAACAAGTTGTAATATTTGAGAAGATTTTTAAAAATCTTAAACTATCAATATAAATATATATTTTTTAGTTTAAAAATGTCATTCAAAAATTGATATTTCTGAACAAATTAGAAAAAAATTGTGTATAATTTTCATAGTTAAATTAATAATTTAAATTTTGAATAGTAAAAATACAATATAGAATGTTTTCTTGTATGAGATATATATATTTAATGACAATGTAACAACAATAATTTTACGATGGACATCCTATTTATTATGTGGTATAGAAGTGAAAAAATATATAGATATACTACAACAACGGAAGTGTTTATAAGTTATCCATGCGATATATAAACATTTATAAAAATTGAAATAACAAAAAATTATCTTTGTATTTTATAATAATTATCGATTTAGCTATGATTTTTTTTTTATTTTTAAATAGGCGCCTATGACTGCGTCGTGTGGGTGTTCAAAATATAATTTAAGGAAACATTTTATATATAATAGTATTCGTTTTAGTTTTGTTTACGTATAAATTCTGTATTGTTAACATTTATCTAATATAGATACATTACGTAAATGACAGTACATGTAATATCCAACGATATATATACGTATAAAAATAATTCAATTCATATATGGGTTGGGAATTTGAGCCTCCTTTTTGGCATGAGATAATTTTTCAGCATTTTTCATTTATCATACAGAAAATTATTCACTTAATTCAGGCAGAAGTAAAAAACGAATACCATTGAAAATATGCATGTAGGATAAATTGTAATGTGATCACTTCATTTTTATATTTTTAATATATGTGTAAAATGTACAATGCTAAATTATTTAGTAAAATCATTTCAAATTTATCTGATTGTAAAACAACAATATATCTTTTAATCGTTTCACATTAACATTGTTTTGTATAATTTAATAATTATTCTTCCAACCATTCATCATATATGCATTGCATAGATATCAAACCAATCTGGTATAATATACAAAGAATTCGATAATACAATAAATTTTATGCTGATATTATTTACACAATTTTCAAACATAAAAAAAAAAAAAAACAGAATAATAAAATCAAATGAAAAGAAAGATTTTTGCAAACGAGAATTATGTAAATGTATTTTCTATTATGCGTATAAAGGGAATTCAATATTATGTACAATATATAACACTAAAGCATAAATATATGAAAATATAAACATGTATGTATTTGTTATGTACCTATATAAAACATAGTTAACACCATATGATGATATCAAATAGAACAATTCCAATGATAATTTATTTTTTTTTTACAATATTCACCACATCCCAGATCTCAAACAATTGAATAATAATACATTTTATATATACTATTGTATAGTAGTTATATTGATATTTATACATAATTCATTTTAAGTATCGCAATAATATACAGATATCGATATTTGAAATATATTGGTTGATTACTACGCCAGGGTATTCCACTATAATCATCCTTCTCACTTTTCGGCATAACTATCTATAGACTATTGCAGTCAAGTTAGTAAATTATTTCGTATGCGAGTATATAATATAACTATTCACCAATTGGTCTGCATTTATAGGTTTCGATAGATGCTTTATTAATTCAATTATTCTTATGAATAAATCACCAATAGCGTTGTGTATGGAGACATGATTAATTTATGAATAGCGTCCAACCCCAATATTTTCACCAATATTCCTTAGACTTCATAAACGAACAAATGATAATTTATAGTACATGAAAAATACTGAAATATATTTTTTCATGCCAATGCTGGCAAAATTAATCTTCGGATTGAATGACGTGTACTTTTACCACTGCGCCATTGTACCACAAACAATTTTTATAATATTTTATTTTAATATGTATAGCATAAATAAATAAAAAAAAAATACAAGTTATATATAATAAGTGCAACAATATTACTTTACTTTTCAAGAGTGTTAGCAAGATATATTTCTCAGGGGATATTATCCGTATTTTTTTTCTACACATGTACACACACATATATACGTGTGGTAAATAGGTACATATGGAACCCAAATCACAATAAATATATCAACAAGGTGATATGATTTTTTTTTTTTTATATCCTTATAGATAAAATGATTTTATAATTTATTTATTTTTTATAGGTAATACTACAAATATAATTTATAATGTCACTCTAGTGGTTATATAAAGATATATATATATGTACATAGTTCATTATTAATTCAATATAGTATATGTCTGTCTATATAACTTGAGATATATATATGCAAAAATTGTTGAATAAATTATTAACAATGTGTGAATATTTTATGAATATTAATAGTTTAGTTAGTGTAAAATTAAATTTTTAAATAAATAATATATACGCAATAACATATAGAGGCGGCTCTGCTGCTGTTATTAAAAATTTTTGATTAAAAATATGTACACAATATTCAAAAACTAACTTCCTATGTGTCATAAATAAAAATATTTTACTATGGAATAAGAAACAGCAAAACGTATATTTTATCGATATGTTAAAAAAAATTTATAAAAAATACAACGAAAAGTAAAAATGTTAAAAAATTTATATATTGAAAACTTTGACTATTATTATTTTTATCATATGGAAAAAAATTTATAAATATTTAAGACATTCAGTAGTTAGTTGATACCTAGAACGATTAAATATTTTTTAAAAAACAGAAAACCGTCAATTTACACATAATTTAATATTATTTATAATAATACTGAATGTTGATTGAATTGTTTGTTGTATAAACAAAATATAACAAAACACTAAACTTAAAACTTAATAATACAATAAAAGAAAATTGCTAATATTAAAAATTAATATAATTACTCTATTTTATATTATACATATAATAAATGAAACTATAAATTTAAAATTATTTTATTTAAGAATATTTTAAATTTTATAATACTTTTATTATATATAAAAGAAATTGAATTGAAAATTGTGTCATTTCAAACATAAGCAATTATACAATAAATGATATATAAATTCGTTAATATTATCGGAAACGAAGCGGGGTGTTAAAAAAAAATAATAATTTTTCATTTATAGCATAAAAAGAAGACGCCAATATTAAAACGCTTCCTCAAAATAATCTTCTTTTATGAATTATAATTAATTTTATAACGTACAGACGAATGCACAAATTGTGACACTTCATTTTCACTATTTTATTTGCCTCTAAACAAATGACATGAAATATTACAGTAATTAGTTCAATTGGCATCAAAGATTTTGTTGATATATATATTTTAAAAAATTTCTCTATACACAATATTCCAAAATAATAACAAAACAAAAAGGCCAATATAGAAATGATTAATTGAAAATTCAACGAGCAAAATCGAAAATTTGCCAATATTTTTTTTTTTTTGATACACTTCATCGCTGTGTATAATATATTTTTGAATACATAATATATTTATAAACCAATTTAAATTATTGTATTATATTAATAATAAATATTTAGAATTATATAATATTACATATATATGACTATATTAATTATAGAAGTTTTTAAGAAGTACATAACTATTATATTTGTATGTATATTTGTATAGTGTATTTAATTATAGATATATTTATAAGAACATTTATAATAAATTTGTGAAAGAATATATCATTTTATGTGTATGTTATTAAAATATAAATATTATTATTGTTTTTGATATGTGTATAATCTACTTCAAATTAATTATGTATATCAATGAACGTATACGTTTAAGTATATTATTATATTATTATTATTATTATTATTATTATAATTTTACATGTGATAAATAATACAATATATGACAATTATTTAATATTAAATTGTATTTATTTGTCATCTGTTATAAAAATGTATCTATAACAACTTTCTCATCATACATTCAAATTATATAATTTTACAATATATTTTGTATATAAAAATGTTTGTGTACTATTATTTTTTTGTGTTAAAAATAGAATAATTATTTATAGCACAAAATGTAATGGTATTTATAATATGATTAACGAATATTATATAATTGATTTCCTATATATACTATTCTATAGAAATTTAAATTAAATCTGTACAGCTGGTGTGGATAGCTATTTATTTAAACGATTATTTCAGTGCAATAAATATATGTATGTAAAATGTATATACTTTACTATATTTGAACTATTGTGAACACTCAGTGACGCAGTGGGTATAGTGTTTGTTCGTTTATGGTATTAGATTACATAGATATAGTATTTGACGCTACCCAAATTATTAACATTGTAAACATACACCATCATATGGACTAATTCATTCATATAAAAATATAGGAATTTAGTAAAACATCTATATACATTTCAATAATTGCAGACCATTTGGTAAATTGATGTAATAGATGTTTGGCATATAGACACCATAAATTTGGAGTAACATGTTTGTAAAAGTTAACATACAATAAAATGTTTGGGACTACAAGTGTTCTATTATAATATTAAAATGATATACAATAATGTCATATTTTAATATACCATTAATATTGTATACAAAACATATTTATTTAATAATATTACATTAAAACGATTTATTATATCAATAATTTTAAGGCTCAATTGACTTACACTGAAATACCGATACTCAAATTTGTCGCATGTAATCATCAATAAAAATTTAGCTTGAAAATGTTGCAAATATTGTTGTGTCTTGTGCACAATAGAAATTTCATAATGAAAAAAGAAAAAGTTTTCATATGTTAAAACATGTGAAAATAAATATACGTGTGTTTTATTATACAATTTAATATTTTTATGGTACCGCCCAAAAATATTAAAGTCAGCTGTTTTTTTATATAAATAAAAAATATTTTAAACCTTTCATAAAATCTTATACTTTTTTTAGTTTACAAAAAAAGAATTTAATTTTTTATACTTTAATTTCCAATATGATATAAGCGCTGACAATCTGGTGGCTGATTGTGTAGGCGAAGTACTATAAGAAGTACAGTTTGCAAAAGCAGTATTCACTGAAAACTTAGTTAATTCAATTTAATGATAACACAATGTCATGGCGAGTCAGCTTAGCGATCGGTAGTAAATACCTAACAATTTTATAGTCGGTTAGACTGCCAATTCTACGGAAAATAACAAGTTATGAACTGTGAGAAACGACCTATAGGAATTGGACAGGATAAATGGCAACGACTCAAGCAACGAAAAAAAGGATAACGATATAAAACTTGCCAATTATAATATGAGTATATTTGTAAGAAAATATTTCATGGTCGCTATGCATAAACACATTAACATAAATAAATATATATTATATATTTATATTTAATTATTAAATGTAAAAAAAGAAAATTCCACAAGTTAAAAACGGAAAAATATATTATGCGGCGAGAATAGTAAATTTTTATTAATATTAGATTATTTTTATAAAAAAAAAAGCATAATATAATCAATTAAAAACATACGGCTCTGCTGGCTTTTATTAATTTAAATTAAACTCACCGCAAAAAAAAAAATAATAAAATTCAATGTATTTTTAAAACATCAAATAATATAGTTAAATTTATATTTTTAATTCCAATTGAAATTATTTATTTATTATGATTGATTTTTTTTATCACTTTTTCTAATTAATTAACACACAATTTATATAAAAAACCATATGTTATTTATACATTTTAATATATTTTTAATTTTTTTCTCTCAAAAATAATTTACAAAACTAAAAACATATAAATTGCACACACAACTTGTATTTATTTTTTATAATTTTTAATTTTCCAATTATTTTCTACATAACATATATTTAGAGAACATTTATAAATGCAAATAATTATTAAACACACATAATAATTAATAAATGTAATGCATTATTTAAAATTTATTGTTATATACATTATCATTATTATTATTATTATTATTATTATTATTATTATTATTATTATTATTATTATTATTATTATTATTATTATTATTATTATTATTATTATTATTATTATTATTATTATTATTATTATTATTATTATTATTATTATTATTATTATTATTATTATTATTATTATTATTATTATTACTATTATTATTATTATTTAACCCTATTTATAATTTAAAATTTCACGGCAGCAACTAAATTCACTAAAATAGATTTTAAAATTCAATAAATTTGAAATTTTAATGTACATTATAATAATATTAACAATATTTGAAATTAGTTTATTAAAAACGACAACCCAAAGAAATGATATTAATATCTTGAATTCCTCAGACACACTAACTATGCATTCAAGTTATCATCTTCTTAAGAATATATCTAATAATACATATAGAATATATATGAAATCTACAAAATAATATATAATATTATTATGTTATATTGTGCTGATGCAGACTGTACTCACTATATATTATTTAAAATGTTTATGTGTTGAGATTCGTTTATATAATAATTTATATATAAATTGCTAGTATATAAGAAATCTATGTACGTACAGAAATATTTTGCAGAGAAAATTTTTAAAACAAATTGCGATGAGCATTGAATTGTTATATTATACACAATAATATTGTAGAATGAAATGTACTCTTATATATTTTAGGGTTACATGAAGATTAGACTTGGGGGTTTTTTTTGTTAAGTATTATTTTTTTTATAAATTTCAAAATTGATTCAAAAAAAAAATGTATATATAAATTATTATTCCACAATGAGATTTTTATATTAATAAAATACATGAATAATAAGGGATGGAATTTTGTAGTATAGTCAGTTACTATATTCATTCAATCTAATTTTATCAATATAGCTCAACAATTAATAATATATATATATATTTATAAGCTTGTATTAATTGTACTATATATGAGAATTTTAATGATAGTATAACTTGTATTAATAAAAAATAAGATTGAAAAATATATTACACATACACAAGTGTTTATATAAACAGTGAGTGGATATATGGTTTTTGTTTCAGAGGAAAATATTGGTAGTTACTATTTTCTGTTAATGTGAATAATAATAGTAATGTTAAATAATTATTTAAATTTACACTTTCACAATCAAAATGGCACATTAATTAGAAAAAACATAACAAATTAACAAAAATAATTATACGTCTGGTGACCCTAATATTTTTTCTATAAATAATATACTAAAGTAGCAGTTGAATCGGCATTCAAGTATATTTATTATATGTACATTGAATAAGCGCCAAATTATTACGCATGTGCTCTTTTTTATGTTATTCATATTATATACTATTATTTTATATATATGTTTAGTAGTAGTAATAGTAGTAGTATATGTAGTATTATATGAGAAATCTGTATACAGGAAAATTTTGAATTCAAATAAAAAATTGAAAATGGTTAAGATGAAGTAAATTATTGAACATTAATAATATGAAAATACAAAATTAAATTTAAATACTTAAAAAACTAATAAAATAAATTTGAATGGGGAAATCCCATTTAAATATAATAATATAAATATAACGTCAATTGATTAAATGTTAATAAATTAAAGGGATGCGTAAAAAAAAAACAAGTAGTTTCTATACTGTTATTAAAAAATAATGCGGATGTAAATTAAATTTCCAGAAAAATCATGATAATAAATTATTGTGTTGCATTTTATTCTACTGTGACCGATAGATTATTTTTATATATAAAATATTCTTATACAACAAATTATCAGATAATTTTATAGAAAAATTTAACAGTTCAATCTCCTCAACAAACTTTGCCTACAACCTCACGTGAAAAATCCTTTTCTGATTCAACTCAAACTACCCATAAAACTTCCACTAATTTTATCTCAAACCACCAAATTACTCCTTAATCTCCTCACTACTATACCTTCCAATGTCACTTGCCTATTGCCTTACGTTTTAGGACATCAGAAATCACGGAAATATTTAAACACTTGGTATCGATCTTAAATTTCAAATGGAACGTCTTCCATCGAAAGTCAACTGAACGAAATACTTTCAATTTTTAATGAAAATCTAGCACAAATAATGAGAAAATTTTAAAATCAATAAATTGTAATTAAATAAAAATTCGACTATTCGTTGAATTACTTTATATACGATTTAGTATAATGAGTCAAAATCTTAAATTTAAAATTAAACTCTATTGGTCTGAAAAGAATACCGTGTAGTTGATATTATTACAAATAAATTTATTCCAATTATATAGGATTACCCAAATTCTATATAAATAACTTTAAAATGAAAAACTTATGGGTTTTTTATAAAAATTTGCGTATAAAATGAACGTATTTCGAATTGCTTTGAAGTTTCACCATTATTTATATATTCATTTATATTCAAATTATTAATTTACTTTCATTTTTTTAAGAATTAAACAATAACACATAAATAGATAATATGAAAATGATAGTAAATACAGCAACAAAACCATTGTGTTTCAAGTATATAGTGGTCATATATGATAAATATATATTTATATTATAAATGTAGATACGTGGTAATTATATAATTGCGTGAATATTATACCTTAATTAACAAATACAAAGGTCTACAGAGAATTAATGCAAAATTAAGAGGGCATACAGACAGAATTTAAATGAAAATTGTTGATTCATTTTCACAATCAACACTTTTCTATATATATTTATAAAATTAGTTAAATTATAATTATGACGCGGCACCTATTATTACCACACCTTAAATAATTAAGGGCTGCATACGTGTTGTAATAATATATAATTATATCGTAATGAAAATTTAAATGTAACAATGAAAATCGTATAATCTTATTTACTTACAATAGTTTCATTGGTATAATAAATTTATAAAATGTACAATTTAGTAGTATAGCAAAATTTATATATTTAAATATATTTATTTATGAAATATTAATTGTTATGTGTGCATTAGAAAAATATGTCATCATCATATCATTTCACATATATAAATGAAGAACACGTGTGTTGCCAACGTTTTTATTAAATTCACAACAATCAAATAATGTTATAAATATTAAGATAGGCAACGATTTTAACTAGATGTATAGAATAGATATTAGACTACCTACATCATAGCACAGCAGGAACACACATAACTGCCTTTTCTATGAGATATTTAAAATTCATATTTGTATATAATGGAAAATTAAATATACAGAACACGTTTGAACATATGGAACAAAAAAAATATTCTAATATACATAAAATTCCAAATAAACTACGTCAATATTTCAAATGTGGGTATCCTATATTTTAAATGTATTTGTATGCGTATATACTAAACACGTAATGTTAACTAATGTTTTTATTTTAGAAATACTACAAATAAATCCCATTAAAGGCAAAATAATATTTTACATTTTCGACGTCTCAATTGTGTTATTTAAGAAATTTTTTGTGTCCGCCTTTTAACTGATATTATTCTATATAAGTTTTTTAAACAATTATTTATTAATATAATATCGGTTAATCTGGATTATTTTCTATAAATGGTAAATAAATAAAATAATATAATGTAAATTTGAATTGCACAGAGATATTTTGATAGCAATATCTATCTATCTAGCGAATCATTAATGAACAATCGAGGCAAATGAACTACACAGTGATGTCACTGACATACCAATGATTTCTCAATGTTTGCCACCAAGATGCGGTGTCAAGTGCTTCAAATACAACAAAACATTGAATTATTGCGTATACGATGATGGGGGACATCGATAGTAAAGTCTATGTCAACTATCCAATATCAATGGCAACCTTAAGAAACAAACCTTCGTGATGAAATTTATGAATTTAATGCCGGAATTTATTCAAGTTATTCAAAAATCATAATCATCGAATTTATGCCACAGTCTTCCAAAGATCATTTGAAAATTAATTTTTTATGAGTAAATACATATAAATAAACTATTATTCAAAAAATTGTAAATACTTGGTGTTTTGTTAAATCGAAAGAAAATACTATAGCATATTTTCAGATACTCTTTGTTATACCTGCACGTATATGTATAAACAAAAAAATATAAAATATTCAATCGAAAACTATTCAAATATAGACTATAAAATATTATATAGATATCCTATACTCCCACTATGAACAATATAAGTTTATATATAGGTATGTCAATTTATAAATTTATACATTCCTTTAAACATGATTAATGTTAATATTGGAATTACATAATATTATGTTTATGAAATATTCAACATTATATATATGTCAATCAAATAATAAAAATATTTTTATGACAATATATATTATACAGATTTATTTGATAAATTGAAACATATTTAGATTGCTCCTGCTCTCTATTTTTAATCATAATATACATTAAGATATAACTCTTCTTATACATATTTTCACGTGCGTCGTTATTAAATTACATATATGACATATACAGTACATCACGTTTTCCACATATAGAACCAACCAATTAATTGCATATACTCTTAATCAATTTAAACTAATATAATTAATACTACAATAAAAAAAATAAATAATCACCCATATTCAACAAAAAGATAAACACTAGTTGCAAAGCAATATATAAAATTATATTGTAATAAAAAGAACTCATTTGTACTGAAATTACGTGTAAATTGCTTAATTTTACAATTTGTTTTATATACAAATGTGCATAAAGATCCCACATCTAATAAGATATTTCTTTTATATACATTGGTAATTAATTGAAACTTTCATGCATGCATTTGTAATAAAGAACATTTGTAGTTTGGAACCGCAGCTAAAATTATTTATAAAAATTCTTGTAATATTAATACATTGAAACTCTATTTGCACATGCCTGCCTGCATCCTTGTTCTAGGTTTGTGAAAATCTTTAAAAACCTAACGATATAAAAAGAAATATTTTTGATAAAATTTGAAATTCGTTTATTTTGTAACTCGCCTCCACACATTCTATTGATTTAAAAAATCATATAGTAATTTTTTCATGGAAAATTTGGTTAAAAATTCAATTATTCTTACAAAAAAATTTATGAATAATAAATTTTGACAAACACACAATGAAAAATGATATGTGCACAAACACGTAATATAGAATATTTGTATTGAAAAATAAGCATATACTCGTACATGTGTTCTTTCGCGAGATATGATTTAATATAAAAATATACAATAATTTTTACATACAATTATAGAACAATTTGTGTTTTCAATATATAAATAAATATATTTTTAAATTTTTAATTTGAGGAAAAAGGCTGTATTATATATAGGTACAAATGTATAAACAATATCGTTTCATTGATGTTAATAAATATATATGATAAAAGGTCAAAAATTTTATATAGATATGGATATGGATAAATATATATTTTTTCATTATACCGTCGTCATTCTAAATATAGTAAATTGAAATTGTAAATCTTATTTTAGCTTTTGTAATTTTCACACTTTATAAATTTTCTTTTTCATATAAACTCCAAACTTTATAATAAAGTATATGTAATAGAGTTAGAGATAATAAGAAAATAAAAATAAGCTCGCCGTCTTGGGTGCGTAAAAGTTAATAAGATTCTACATCTAAATTATTCGCTTCAATTGTATTCTTTATTTGCAAAACATCATTTACAATAATCTACGTAATCTATCATTCTCCATTAGTATAAAATATATTTAATTTATATAATACGAGTGTACAATGAAATCAAAATTTATACTATTTCTGAACAATACGATAGAAAATGTTGTTTTTATATGGGTTATTATAATGTGTATTACAGTTAAAATATGTTCATTCTCTACATTTTACGAACAATATGTTTTATTATATTGCATTGTTATATTTAATAATATTTGTATTATATTTATATTTATTATATGTATTAAATTGATAATATTTATTTTAAAAAATGAATGATGTGCGATATATAAGCTGATTATTATTATATTTATGTATCATAATATATAACACGCAACAGTTTTCCTCACACATGATTTAGACAATTCTGCTGTGTAACTCTGCAACTCAAGTAAAGAATCACTCAGCGTATTACATATTACACAGCAAATTTTGATGGTGTAACGGTGTAAGAAAATTACACACATTAGCTTAAATCAAGTTCAGTAATAAATATATTTAAATTTGGAACAAGGTTATTGAACTATATAATAATTAACATAACTTATAAAAAATGTATCTATTATTAATTGCAATATACCCATTTAAAGAAAAATTAGTAGTATTGAAAGAAAAAAAAATAAATTGTATTGATTTGTTTTGAAAATTCAATTACAAAACTTTTTCTAATCAATAAAAAAAATTTTCGTAGATTTAATGATAACACAAACACAACAAGAATATAAGAAAATATATATTATGAACAAGTAAGCTGCGTAATATGCTTCTCGAAATAAAATCAAATATATAACTAAAATGAAGAACTGATGTATGTGTCTAAGGACAACAATGATAATAAACAAGTAGTGAGTAGTTGTCATGATATACTGTTATTTAATATTATTCCCAGTCGGTTGATCCTAATGTTACACTAAAAGCATCATTTCTTAAAATACAATAGAATAGTTTATCATGTATTTTAGAATATTTTTTCAAATAGTAAGATAGCAATCAGTTCAACATTAGATAAAAAAATTTTTTTTTTTATTATACAACATTTTAGATCAGTTAAAAAATATTGATTTATAAGATGTTATTATCCTATTGTCTATTTCTGATTTAACAAATTACAATAAATTTGTTTTATATATTAATAGTTTGGTAGCTAACAAATAAATTTTGTACAAAAATAAACATATAAAATTGCATTACAGTAATTTAAAAATTTTGTAATAAAAATAAAATATATAATAATTAAAATAAAAACTTACCAATAACAATTTGTTCCTAAACTTCATTAGAGTTTTCCATTTAATAATTTTTCCAAATGCATGATGTCTGCAGCAAAAACATATGACATGACGAAAAAAACACACACTTAAAAATTCTAAAGAAAAAAAAATAAAAATCACGGATACATTAATTACACACGTTAATTTAAAATAAATATAATTCAATTAAAAAATACTGATTACTGAACAAACAAAAATAATTGTTTTTATTAATGTTAAGGAGATAAATTTAATAATTAAAATAAAACTATTACGCATTTAAATTTCTGATTTTCAATCCGATGACCGCCGTCATTTATTTTTTAGCAAATTAGAATTTTTCAATTCGTTATTTTTATTAGATCAATGTTTTTTTTTTTTAATATATTTATTTTAACTAATCAAATAGTACAATAATGTTTCTTTCATAATTTATTTAAGGTTAATGGATTAGTACCACAATACTAATATTTAATAATATTAAACAGTACATTTTAAAATACAATAGAAACAATAATAAATTTTAAATTATCTTCTAACATTTTCTATCGGTCGAAAAATAATATTTCGTAAAACAACAACAAAATTTTGTACAAAAATAGAGAAAGAGAAGTCGTACAATACGAGATTGAATATTAAAAAAAAAATCATATCGAAAACGCATAACATCACATTAATAAATAATTCAATAATATAAAATAAATAATATAAATAAAAACAAAATAAATAAAATCTTACCAATATTGTTCTAATAACGTAAATGTTGCTAAATTTTGCCATTGTTAAGTTTTTTTTATGTATAATTTTTACGAATACATTTATCCAGACATCAACTTCAACACATAACAAATTGAATCGCACACTACTAAAAAAAATACACATTAATATTTACACAACTGTACAAAAAAAAAAACAAAAACTCGAATATATGAAGGTGTAAACGAAATTCAATTTAATTGATGATGATGACGATGGCGTTTTTTTCAATGAAATTTTGTGCATGGCGATGGCATTTTACAATGAAAATTAAAATTACCATTTCTTTTATTAACAATAAATTTCTTAATATTTAAATAAATTATGTTTTTTTTCAATATTTTTCATAAAATAAATTTAATAATTGAAATAAAAATAAAAAATTATGTTTACATACGCATTTTCGTTTCTTATTTTTAATTTATTTTTTATTAGATTTCTGGTGCTCCATGAAAAATAACATTCATTTAGATGTACGCCATTTTTTTTTTATTGCAAATTAAAATTTTGCAATTCTTTAATTTGATGGTTTTTGTTAATATATTTATTTTAATTAATTAAATAATTCAATAAAATGATTTTTCCATGATTTATTTAATATTATATTTAATTATAACTTTTAAGAAATTGTTAATAAAAGAAAAATAATAATTTTTTTTCTTTCTAAGTAAATTTCTAAATGCACAAAGCACAGTACAATATACAAAACCACAAAGAACAATGATAAAACAATATATAAAATGTTAAATAAAAAGAAAGTAAAAGGGGTAAAAGGTAAAAACTTCTCCAAATAAAATCGTCTGTCCTTCTTCTACTTCAATGGATTGTACGTTGTTTTTGTAATTGCTATCAGTCAAAATTCAGAGAGAATTTAATATTGTGAATTGTTTGAATTTAAAATTTATATGTATTTTTGTTTGAATGTGAAATTCTTTTACAATAGAAAATCAACATAATATATTAAAAAAAAAAATCATTTTTTTACATGGTAATAATTTCATTTAATAATTAATTATAAATCAGGTATTTAATTATTAAAAAGTTATAAAAATCAATTTGCATTTTTTAATAAAAAATAATAACGATTATTAAAATTATGTAACATGAAAAATATTTCAGGAATGAATTGGTTTTATTTAATGATAACACAACAAAAACAATACAAAAAATATTATGCACAAAAAATGTTTTTTACTTTCCAAATTAAAGCATTAAATAAAGAACTAATGTACAGTATTTTTCTAAGAAAACATCAATGGATGAGAAACAAGAGGTGAGTAGTTATGGTACAATGGTCGATGGTATTAATATTCTCTGTCGGTTGATGTCACATTTTACAATAAAAAATTAAAATAAAATAATAATAATTTATTTAAACTGTACATTTTAAAATACAATAGAAAACATTAAACATTCTTTTTCTATCGTTCCGAATACAATATTACGTATAACAACAACAAAATTTTAAACAAAAATAGAAAAAGAGAGAGAAGTGGTATAATTCGAGATTGTGTTAAAAAAAAACAATTCGAAAAAGCATAAAATCACATTATTATAAAATAATTGAACTATTTTGATATAATAATAAAATAAAAACTTACCAATATTAATAAATATAATAGTGTCGTAAATGTTTCTATATTTTCCCATTAAAAGTTTTCAAAATTTAAACACACACTACTAAAAAAAAAAATTAAATTATACTGTACAAAAAAAAAAAAATTCACATGTAAATAGATCACAGATGCATGCGCAATTAAATTGAATTGATGATAACGATGGCGTTTTTTTCAATGAAATTTTGTGAATGGCGATGGCTTTTTACAATTAAAATTAAAATTACCATTTCTTTTATTAACAATAAATTTCTTAATATTTGAATAAATAATGTTTTTTTTTTTCAATATTTTTCATGAAATAAATTTAATAATTAAAATAAAAATAAAAAATTATGTTTACATACGCATTTTCGTTTCTTATTTTTAATTTATTTTTTATCAGATTTTTCGAGGTCCATGAAAAATTAAAATCATTTTGATGTACGCCATTTTTTTTCATTGCAAATTAAAATTTTTGCAATTCATTAATTTGATGGTTTTGTAATATATTTATTTTAATTAATTAATAAAATGATTTTCTCATGATTTATTTAATATTATATTTAAGTAATATTTTAAGAAATTGTTAATAAAAGAAAAATAATAATTTTTTTAATTATACGTAAATTTGTAAATGCACAATCGCGATAACAAAAGTTTCAATGACAAAAAACAACTAAAAAAAAAAAAAAGAGTAAAAAGTAAAAGGTAAAAGAAAGTTAAAGTTTCTCTATATAAAATTCATCTGTCCTTCTCAATACTTTGTTTTTGTAATTGCTGTCAATCATCAGTCAAAATTCAGTGAATTTGGTTGATTTTATATTGTGAATTATTTGAATTTTAAATTTATATGTTTTTTGGTTTCAATACGATATTTTTTTTACAATAGAAAATGAAAACAATATTTTTTTAAAAAGAAAAAGTAAAATTTTAAATGTTAATAATTTCATTTAATTATTAATAAATAATAAAAATAATTATTACTTAAATATTTTTGTATATTTTTACATTTCATTTTTTGTATGCTTGTTTATTTTCGTGGAATTTATATAATTTATTCCTAATTAAAATTTAATTCATAGGGTTTTTCTTGCAACAATTTTTTTATTAATATTTTTTAAAATAATTTTTTTATTATTATAATTATTGATTAAAAAATTTACAATTATATTATGTATTTTTAGTATATACGTATGAGTATTACATTATATTCATAATAATTAATATTATTTTCAAATAAATCATTTTAATTGTATTGAATTATTGATCCATGATTAGATGTACAATTTTATATGATCATAGTTTTAAATTAAAAAACTACAGCGAGGAGGTGTAAACATACTTTTATTATGCTCGCTTCTTTTAAATTATGAGTAGACAACGAGATTGCTTCATAACATCTTAAATTTTAAGTTCATGTCAATTATATGCTACTGTTATAATAATCTCTGAATAGAGTTGTTGGTGTCGTAGTGAATTAATAAAAATAAAAATACGAAAATTACTATGTGCTTCAACATATAATGCTCTAATTGCAACGTTACCCAGCTTTGTATTCGATACTGTTCTGCAAAGTATTTAGGATAGGCCAACTATACCATATTGTACATTATATATATTGCCACACTATCAAAAAATACCCGGTCCATATAAATTTTCACACTTAATTTATATACATTGGCAGTACAAGTGTTATGACACAATTCTCTCAAAAAATTCAGCTTGCACGAGTCTACTGTTGAACAGGAAACAATCACTGTTCGTCATATCAGGTGAATTCGTTGAATGTTCCATTGACTTGGTGCTGTCATTGCCCAAAAATTGTTGTTGTAATCAATGCATTGAGTTGGTACGTTATCATGTGGCGATACAGTGATGTTACTCCAAATTGAGCTTATGCATGGCATCTACAATACGTATCATGAAGAATTTCCTTTACCATATTATCCATTAAAGAGATTAGGCCATAATGGTGTGTGTGTGTTCTTGCAGGTATTGTTAATCGTTGAGTAGCGCCCAATACCATATTTATTATGATGTAATATCTTCGAATTTGAGGGTTTTTTCAAATACAACGTTTTATAACAACAACAACATTCTTTAATCTTCCGTAACAAAAAAAAGAGTTAGAGGATTTTATTTTACCGACGTTTTTATTAATGTGTTCGATGTCGACGTTTATTCCAGGTTGCTTGGTTCATATGTTTTTACTGATTCACGACCATCAAAGTAAAAATATCACAATACTGTTGTTATTGTTTTCACGTGTATGTTTCAGGATTATAGTTTAAAATATGAATATAAAGTTGACCGGGTATTTTTTTGATTGTGCCGACAGTATATTATTCTTAAAAATTAATTAATATCCTACCGTTTGTGGGTGTATGGCTCTGTATAACTATGTATATATATATATTAATTTATTGATTAATATTAATTAATCCTTTTTTAAAATATTATTTCTACATTTTACTATAATTTATATACATATTCCTATTATTATTTAAATATTTTATAGTTTAATATAATATATTATAATTAATGTAATTAGTTATGTATTGCGATTGTGTGTGTGTGTGTGTGGTGTGTGTTACTTTTTCTTTCACATAATATTAAAATTTTATGCAAACTATAATAATTATTTTATTTTAGTTAATATATATATATATATTAATTAAATTATATAATTACATTTGTCATATAATTTACTACATGTAAAATTTGTGCCAAATAATTGGATTTATATTTTTTCGATCGACTCTTATTCCATTCATGCATACATTTCTCATTCATTAACAAATAATTGTATTGCATTTTATTTATATTATCACGAAAATATTATTACAATTAGTTATTTTTGTTGGTTTAATTATAATAATACTATTTGACATTATCATTATATATTATTGTTTTTTTTCTACCATATATATATATTACTGTTTATTTATTTAATAATATTATAAATATTTAATGAATACAATGGATATTATGAGAATGTACGTGTTTTGTGATTATTTATTATTTATATATATATATATATATTTTTGGTACAATTATTATTTTAATATAGAATAAAATTATATATTTTATTGTAATAATTATTATATAAATATTTAACAATTATTTGTATATGCATAACATATATAACATATTTGTTTGTATATTTATTTATTTATGTGAAATAGTGTGTTGGTGTGTGTGTGTGTTTGTGTAATTAATTTAAAATTTAACATATTTTTATTATTTTAATTATTACAAACAGGTCTCTCATTTTATTTTTTTAATATATATTACTATTATAATAACATTTAGTAGATATACAAAAATATTAATACATAGATTAAAAATTTTTATAGTTAATTAATGATGTAAATTTGATTTGTGTATCTTTCAATTTTTCAATGTAAATAAATTTAAAGAATCAATAATTTATATATTCATTTCATTTTAAATATAGTTATCGTTGAAATGATTCCATCAATAGTTTTTTTTTGTTTAACTTAATATGATTAATTATTATAGTATTTATAATTGATTGAGATTTTCGTCGATTGATATAAAACAGATTTTATTTTCAAATATATTATGTGTACATAAGTACATTTAAATAAGGAAGGTAAGTTATTTCCCATTACATTCAGTTATATAGGTTTAAACTTATAGACATAGTCATCCATTACATATACTTAATTAAAAGAGTAAATTTAATTACATGGTGTTTCATCTCAAATGAAAATAATTTAAATGGAAACTGCAAATACATACTGGAAAATGAAGTATCACTCAGTATTATTTACATAGGTAATTAATTGAACAATAAAACACTACATACTGATATCGAATTCTTACTTTGATACAGATTAATATACTATTTTAAATTACTTTGCAATATAAAAGAAACCACAATACTGAATGATACTACACACATATGTTCAGTCTCATACTGTATCAGGTGTGATACTATATAGTTGATAAGATATAAATCTGTGCTGAAGTATCAATGAAAATAAGCAATACTGTATGATACTTAATACAAATACAATGCAGTGACTATACATATGAAAGACCCTTCAACAGTATCCGATCTAGATTTAACTTACATGTATAGTTTCTCATACGGAATTTATAGTATACAATAAATTTAGTAACCGAATTGAAAATTAGTGAAACACCCCGTTTTTACAAAAAAAAATAAAAAAATATACATATAAGAAATATAGTATTTTCTTATAAAAATAAAAATTATTAGGTCTATTGCCTTGTGATGTTGTGCGAGAGTGCGTCAAGTTTTCTATATACATATATATTCATAGATTTTCTTAATTTAACTTATAAAATAAACAGATCTTAATATTTAATATTATTAACAATTTTTATACTATTATACACCGGATAATTTTCTGTGCATAAATTTAAATATACATAATTAAATATGAATTATTTTCATAATAGCTATGCTGTCATATTATAAAAATTAACTACTATTATTGTATTTGTTTAACTAGTACTATTTACTGAAATTTTCCAGCTGGATTACCATTTGTTCGTTAAGGGAATTAAAAAAAAAACGAATATCTTTGTAAATATGGTGTTGAACGCTTTTAAAAGATTACCGCAATGTCTGAACACACCTTTTTTGGACTAATCAGTCATATATTAGTAATTGAATTAATGAAACATCTATACCATTAGATAATTGTATACCAATTGGTGAAATTTCAAATTTATACAACAATTAACAACTACTGTTGTTTTTCTGATAAATAAATAATTATAATTATCAGTAAATTTCCTCTGCAGATTTCTTTCATTTAATATATTCATATAAAATTATACTACTTCATGAAATATAAATACATCTATTTTTAATATTAATTAAATATATGTATTTGTTCGTGTAAACATAAAATTAGTGTGAATTTTATGAATAAATAATAATAAACGATTTTGTCACTATACAAAAATCCTAAATAAATATAAATAATCAATAATAATTTTTGCAAATACAAAAACATATGTTTATTTTAATTCATTTTGTGTTTTTTGTGCATTATACGATTTTATTTGAAAATAATACTGATATATTTATATTTATATTATTTATTTAAATATCGTAATAACAATATATAAATTTAATAATATTATTACGGAAATATATATTATTATAATGTGTGTTTGAAATATGTACTATATAAATAAAATGCTATTTAGTTATATAGAATGACTAATGAATAGTAAAATACCAGGTTCAAATTGCGAAATTTGTATGAAAAATTTTTCAGTATTTAATTTAATACTGCAATTTATCAGCTGCGGGTTAACATTTGTGCGTTAATTTATGAAATGAAAAACTAATATTTATGAAAGTATATGATGTTGGATGCTATACTCAATGATTAATATAAATATAATAGAATTAAAGAAACATCTATTTTTTGATAATTTCAAAACGGATTGGTTTGTTATATACAACCATGCGAAGTAATTCACGCAACTAGACTGTTGTATGGTAGATGTCATATGCTCCATTTGAAGTTACCTAAAGAGATGTGGATGAAGCATTATCTCAACTTTTTTATTTACTAAACATTTTCAGCGAGATACCAATTATTAGTTTGTTAAAGTAGGTATCAAATAGATTACATAAAGATAAATGAAATGTATAATACAAATATATATAATTTAAGAACTACGATAGATATATCTGCGGTATTATGATCACATTTATAAATATATCAGTATATATTTAGTTCACTATACGGTATACAGAAGGTATAAACAATACGAGATAATTATTTATTGTTAGACATAATTCAAGTAATGCCACCGATTATACTGACCATCTAACATCGTATTCAATTTAGTAAATTACTTTGTAAGTGCGAATACATAACAATTCACAAATTGTACTGCAATTATGTTTTGAAAGATGTTTTACTAATTCAATTATTTTATTCTTATCGCACACCATTTGTTGTTGTGTGTGTAAAATTATTAAAAATTGTTCATTGTGTATTGGCACGCAATCAACACAATATGCAATAAATTTGAAATTATTATAAAATACACAAATCATCATTAAAATATTAGTTATCTATTTCGCTGGCACAGTCGATCGCATACATTTCGTTAATTGGATACGATCGCCTTCTAGATATATTACTTTTAAGATTTTACATTTACATTTTACAAAAAATAATATATCTGTATGTAATGATTTATGAATTTCATAAACAAATAACATTTTTAATTTATAAATAAACCATTTCTTAACTATTATTATATTTTTATATTCTACTAAAGTTAAATAATTATTTATTTATTAACGTAATATCTTTTTACTTAATTTTTTTATGAAATCGTCGTACTTTTTCTTTAATTATTATTTATATTTTTAAATTTTTTCAGGTAGAATCAAATTGATTCAATTAATTACATAATTATTTTATTATTTATGATAATAAAAAATTTAAAAAATTATATTGAACCCCATTTTTTTTCCCTATTATATTTGTATATTATAAATATTTTTATGAACTATTTCGTTTTTTACTTTTTTTTCTTTTAAACAATTTACTATCTTAACAATAAAATTTTTTAAATTATGCAACTATTTAAATAAAAAAAATAATATAAAATTTATAATTAATACTTAATAATTAGTGTTTTTCTTATTTAAAAATTTTATGTATTTGTTTATTATTATTAATGTAATAATTTTATCCTGTTTTTGAGACCGATTAAAATATAGATGAGACACACTTTTGTGTATACATAAAAATTTTAAAGTGTAATTATAAAGCTTCGTATTATTTTCCATATTGTTTGAACGCTTTATTAAGTTTATACAAAAAAAAAAAGAAAAACCTATTGTTTATCTCATCTATCTCATCGATAACAATTATTTTTATAAAGTTGATCATATTATTTAATTATTTATTTAAAAAAAAAAAAAAACAGGAAATCGATTATAATCTTAAATTTTAATTACGACGTCTACACATTAAACATATTATAGCTGAAAATACAGCAAATAATAAACTTAACCCTGCTGTAATTAATAAAAATTTAAAATATGGTAATTCTTCGACCTCATTTTTTATACAAATTTCTGGTGATTCATCGGTTATATATTTTAAACGTTCTTTTAAATTATCATCGAATATATTTAACATTTTTAAATTATCTTCCATATTTTGTATCAGTGTTTCAAGTGTCGATGTCATTGTTACATTTGGACAATTCATAATACCATTACACACTAAATGTTTTGGTATACAAACGGATGTGTCACCGGGACACTTAAAATCACAATCACCATCTTTTAAATACGATCGTGCCAAATTGCCATCTTGATTACGTGGTAAATGAAATAATTCTGTCCACACCAAACGAAATGCATTGCGTCCTGGTTTACTGTCACCCGTATATTGTATCAATACCGGTAATGGTTCATTTTCATTATCTAATGCACCTAATTCGGCGGCCGACAGAATCGGTAAATCACGTGCCAATGTCACATTATCTGGACATATAATAAAACGTGGTTCTAAGCGACCGGCTAAATATACTTCAATGCGTCCCAAATCACATGAATGATTTGTGAACCGTGCTTTATCTAAATGCATCCATAAATCACGTTGGGCAGCCACCTTTAATTCCCATATACATTTTTCTTTTTTATAATCGTCTGGTTGTACATAACCCAATGCATTACGATACGGAAATATTAATTCACCATCTGGTGATGGACCAACGGTTATCGGACCACATAATGGACCATGTGCAAATTCATAATTTGCTTCAAATAATGCATTTGTATTTTTAAAATAATTACTCAATGCATGCGGTCCGTGTACAATCATTTCTAAATTTAGTTGATCGCCAGACGATATAACACGAACAGCACGTGGTATATTATCACAAAAACATGCTAAATGATTTTGTGATTTATCTTTTTCCTCCCATATCACTAATTTATCAATACGTTCTTCGTGACACCGTGTACATGTATTTAAATTATATGGTATTTCCTTAAATGTAACTGCGGTCACTTCAATTACAACACGTGCAAATAATCGTTTATCGGTCACAAATTTATACTGACATCGAACATCACTGGCGGCCGCCGTACGTTTAAATATCATAGTATTTAATGGTGACCGGATATTACCACGTGGATGTTTCCATGCATAAAATATTTCATCACACAATGTATTTTGTACGGCATCACCAAATTTTGTATTATTAAAATAATCATAATGGGCCCAATAATATAATGAGCTGCCACTATATGAACCGGTTTTACTCTCAAATCGTACATACAATGAACGACCAGTACTTAAAAAATCAATTTTTTCCATTGGTCGTGAAAATGTATCACAAAATGTTTTTATTATACGTGCTGGATCTGGTCTTGATGAATCATATATGGTTATTGATTCGGCACAATCAATATCTAATTTTTTTATGGCTGCTTCAATACGATTTATGCGAAAACTAAAAATGTAAAAAATAATTATTTATGAAATGTTTCTACGCATACTTAATTTGTTGTATTATTGTTACCTTGGAAAATATAAACGTACAATTTCACCTTCATTCCCTTGGATGTGATAGCTACACGATGTATTTGGTGGATACCAATGTGCTATACTTAAAAATATACCTTCAGATGTTGTTGATTCTCTTAACGCGTTCGATGTTAATAGCCAATCACATGCACCCGATTTTACACCAGCCGTATCAACATGACCCGGCCAATTGCCAACATTAAAATGAAATCCAGTATTAAGTAATGGACCAGCCGGTGATGAAACAAATTCAACAAACATATATTGTGATGTGCCTGAAATTTAAACAAAAATTATTATTTAGATTAGTAGAGGAGATGGTAAATGTAAATAAAACAAAATATTATGTAAAAATTATTATGAAAAAGAAAGGAAAATGTTATTATACATAAATAATATGAATAATTAATGATATTTTTATTAAATATTTTGTTGCACATAGCTTTGTGAATGTGTAGGTGGTGTGTAGTTACTATTATATATACATATACAAATATAAATTGTATTTAATATATGTTTTAACATTTTTTTATAGTAAATTTTAAAATGTAAATTTAAATATTTAAATTTTAATATTTAAATTTTGATTATAGTATAGTATATTGTGCAACGACCCTATAGCGTTTATTCCGATTCACCATCATTCAACAAATTATATGTGTACATTTATGGTATATGTCCCAATTTAAATAATTCCATACTATAAAATATATATGTATAATCATAGTTATATAAATATGGTACATATGTAAATTATTATTGTATAATGCACATATATTTTGTAAAATTTACCAGTTAAATATTAACATTTGAAAGTTATTAATATGGATTATGTGTGTGTGCGAAAGGTTTCTTTAATATATTGTAACACAGTGATTTGAATGAACAGTAAAGTATTACAGATTTGAATTTCGTATAATTAAGGTGGAATTTATTTCATTTATATACAATATATACTTATAATCTTCTTGTTATTACGTATACTATTTGTATCTTAAGAACTCTTTGCTTTCAGCATTACTATAATATCAACCTTATATACGAGTACATTTTTCGATGCATACATCAAGGGTATTAAAGTTTGTCACATCAAAAATTTTCTATATAATCTGTTGAGAACGTGTTCTTATATTATTTCGTTTCCGAGATGTATTTTCAAGATCTGGCAGTCGAATAAATAATTAGACGAATATTTCTTTGATATACTTAATATGAGAAATCAACAATGTAACACATTCATATTGTGATGACATGATATCTTTTACAACCCAGCGATATTCTCATGTATGCTGATTGACAGCTAGGTCTATAGATATCGAATGATTTCCCATTGAATGTTATTTCTATGTCATTTAATAAATGACATGAACTATGGAACATTTGGTTAATTCTTATTCAATTTTGATGAAATTTAGAATATATATGTTAACAATGGGTGTGCAAGGTTGCTTCCTAACAAATTCCTTAAAAAGTATTAATCGCCGCGATTCTATTGGCCAGGTTGCAAAACTTGGTCATCTGTTGACCACCTCAGAACAAATATGGTATTCATTTTTACAATGTAAATTCTTCACGAACTAATCATCTAATCGATATTGTAAACACACAAACAAAATTTCAAAAAAATTGAATAAGAAATCATCAAATTTCCGTTAAAAATCTACAGACAAAATGTAGATTATACAAAAATCGTGTATACAAATTATTGAGGTCTTGAAAACTGGTTTGGAAATATATGTCCTGGATATTGTAATTCTTCATATTACCATACATAATCATGCCTATCTTATTTACATATATTTTTTCTGACATTTTATTTCAAATATTACCGGAACGAATGGGTTAAAACAATTTAGAACAATATAAATATTTAAATTAATTTCGATACACTTTTTTATGATATAAAATAAAATTAAACAAATAAATAAATTCTTACCAATAATACTAAATGGAAATTTACCAACACCACAAAATTTTCCAATTATTGGTGCATGATCATCACGTCCATCATAAACAGCTAACCAATCATATGGACAATGTTCATTTCCTGAACCAATTTCACGCATTGGACATGTCATAATATTTTCACATCTAAAAATTGAAATCATATTTTTTAAACATATATGCACACACCACACACACACAAACACACAATCGTAAATAAGTATTTATATATGGAATGACGACAAAATCATGTGGAAACTTATAAAACTGTTTGATTGATAGATAGATTGATTGATTGATTGATTGATAGATTTATTTATTGATTCGTTGAAACTTGTATGTGCTGCTGTAAAGTGCAGACAGTATACAGTATATAAATTCATTGAATGCCTTTAGAAATGTGACAAAAAAGTATTAAATAATATATTGGTAAATACTTTAATGTCAAAATGCCATTTAGAAAAAAATTTATGATTTTTCTTACATATTTCATTTTAAAATTATTTATTATTTAATAACAAAAGGTAAACCGTACAAAATGTGATTTGTTTTTCTTGAATTTCGTTTAGCATTCTTTCTAAAATATTTAATAAAAGACATAACAATTTTATAAAACATGAATATTATGAAATATCATAAAATACTTTCAATTCATTTGTATCCTTTCATCACTATTATCCATCATATTTATCGATTGTATAATGATATCCGGTAATACAACTTCTCATTTTATCAGCTGAGAACCATCCGATCGATTTGACGAACTCAATTTTCTCGATGGTATTTGGTAGCTGCCAAATACATTAAATACAAAATAAAGTACAACTTTTGCAACAACAGTTTTCACACGTGTCGAATGCTAAACTGTTATTTAGTTGGGAAACAGATTAGGTGGTATTTAAAATCGATGATAGCATAATTGAGGAGGACGATGAATTCTGCTATGTTGGTAGTATGGTAAAAAAAAACCTGATAGTGGTACGGAAGTGGATATTGCTATTTTATAAAATCTGGAGGTTGTCCAAAGTAAATTTGAATACGAAATTGCGAATTTTTTATATTCAAAGTTTTGTAAATAAGTGCCTTATAAGAACTGATTGTGTTCGATAGCCCGATAGCATTGGTAATAAGAAGACGAAATGTACAAACGACCTTACAATCTTTTTGCAATCAAAATTAACAATTTAACATATGCGAAATATGTTTAATAAAAAAAAAAAAACAATTACCTTTGTCCATCAATTGAAAAATGTTCATTTTGTAAATATAATTTAATAAATGGTTGACGTGTATGCAAACGATATCGACAATTTAATGATCTTGGATATAATCCTGGATAGGCAGGTGATTGTACATAACATGTCTGTAAACGGCAATCACGAAATTCTCTTTCACAATATGAACTATAAATACATAGTAAAACAAAATAAAATAGATAATTATAATTTATTATTTTATATAAAATTATGAAAATGTTTTCTGTCAAATATTTTTAAATGTACTCAAAATGTAAAAGTATATTGAAACATGTATATATTTCCCCCTTTTAAATTTCTCTAGCTATAGCTGTGGTGTGGTGTATTATTATTGCATATATGTACAATATATTTAAATTTTCCAAAAAAGATATATATTCAAAATCAATAGCAAATAAAATGTGTAATTCATAAACCAACAAAATTAAATTTGTATATTTTGTATAATTTCAAAAGTATTTGTCTGAATTATATGGTTTTGTACCATATTCCAAAAAACATAACTATATTCATATTGATATAAATTTTTATGTATATTGCAATAATATACATTTGGTTTTTTATATACAAATAATTTGTATACATTTTATCAATAATTTATATATGCACAAAACTATGTATAATACAAAATCAAGAAAAACCATAAATATATATAGATTTGTAAAAAAATAACATATAATATTTCTAGGCAATACTGCAAGAAGAAAAACAGAAAATATATACATAAAATTATAAATAAAATATATAATATTTATGATATTATTGAAAAAAAAAAAAATATATAAAAACCATACCCTTGTACAATTTCTCCACGTCGATTTGGATACAATTCTGGATGTTGGCCATATCTTAAATAGACTTCCGTTTGTTGTTCAGCTCTTGAATCAAATGAAAAATATGTCTTCGCAAATATTTATGCACCGCGACGAACGAACATCACCGCAAAACACAAATCATCAACAAACAACACAAAAATTGTACATAAATATGGAAAGAAAATAAAAAATAAATAAGAAAAAGAAAACTGTTAAAAATTTGTATACCAAAAATGCCAAGTAAAATATAAAAGAAAATTGAAAAATATTGATCAGATGAGAGTCAATGAAAATACAGTGAAAATATAAATCAACAAAATAATAATAATAATAATAAAAATAAAAGAAAAATACGGGTACCAATTGCACAACGCAACATTTTCAATACATATTTATATAGTAATAATAAGGGCTGATAGTGAAAATTTTACAAAGTAAATATTTGTGAATTCCAGTTCACATCAACCGTATGCTTGGCAAAACCGAACATTGACAAACAGTATGCGTCGCAATTTCCTCGTAGTTCATGCATAGTCTACATGTATGTTACGATAGCATTGTCATCCGTTTCAGATGATAACCGTGATAAACCACCATGTCTCATAAAAATTGTAACCAATTTCCAATGGGTGCTCCATACCTGTAGCACTCTGTTTTTATTTGTAGAAAACCTAAGAGCTAAATTAGATTGCCCATACATCTTTCATCTATACATCCAACATTTCTGATGTTTCTTCTTGATCCATTTCTCGATTAGTATCTGCATCCTAACCGCTCGTCGATAGCGGAATATGATTCCACGAACAGTTCTTAAATACATACATATCGGGGTACATATATAAAAAGAATGAAAAATTCAATTTTGCATAATATAAATAAATGTAGATAAATGTGAAAATACAATATGATATAAATAAATATATAATAATACCAAGGGACTATACATTTTTTATGGAATATATTGTACATTACACATTAAATTTAAATATATTATTAAAGTTGAAAATTATGTTAAATATTGAATTTCTTGTATTGATAAATAATATATTATAAAAATGATTGCGTGGGATTTAATCTTATTTTTTACAATTATTTTACTGTGTGTAATACAATATTATTTGAAACATAGACAGAGAAATATTTATACATTTCACTGCATGGAAAAAAAACGTTGAACATTATTATGCGACAATAAGCCTAAGCCAAAAAAACATTAAGCTATAATTATTAATGTGCAATTTGATTAATTTCAATCAATTCCTGTAACAAATTACAAGTATTTATAAATGATAATTGTGAACAATTTATATGCACAAGTCTCTTCATAATATATCCAAATTGAAGTTTTTATATTATTTTTACTGTAACGAAAATGCTTACACAATACCTTATATTTTTACTAAATAAAATAGAATAATAAACGAAAAAAAACATGTCTATCTATAACATATAACATTTTCTCATTTAATTTAAATCCTAAGAGATAACAAAAATACATATATGTATATTTTATAATAACAATTTTTTGGAATTAAATAGAAATTGACATATTTAGGAATCATGAATTTTTTGGTTTCCATTATTCATCAAGAGAATTTTGTTATTCTTTTTATTATTATTATTATTATTTGTTTTTGTTTACAAAGCGATGTCTATAATCTTTATATCATTCTATAAATAAATATTATCTGTTTACCTAACATAAGTATTAAAATAATTACTATTTCGTATCGAGAAACTGATACAAATATATAAAATATTAATAGCAATAATAAAACAACAAAAAATTATGTAAGAAATGTTTTTGGTGGTTCACAAATATTCGTATATAGATATGATGAATGCTTCTGTATATTTCAATGTATAATCCGAAAGCTATATGATGAAGCGATGAAAATTAAATTTCAGCCTCACAGTAGTAACTCATCTATAGAACGATAGTTCTGGCAATGAAACCTGTTACAATTCGTTCTTAATTGATAAATTCATAAGTAGGTAAACTTTTTTCGTGTCTGTGCTGCATACTAATAATTTATACTAAACCATTGCTCCCATATAGGTGATTTCGGAAATATTGCTGCTTTGCATCACCAAGTTCTGCCTACTAGGTTTCTGTATACCATCGTTTGCCTTTATATATATGTGGGTGTGTTATTATTAATATGTATAGTGTATAGTAAGTAATGAAATTATAAATGATTTTAATTTCTTTGACAGTATTCAATGTATTTTTGTAAATATGTACTCGTTATATAGTTACATAAATCAATAAATTAAATTTTTTTTTATTATATCGAAATTGAAATGAATAACAATTTTGTTTTCCTTTTTTTTTTTTTATCCTATGCGCTGCACTCTAATTAAATTTTCCTATTTTTTCTTTTTTGTAATTCCGAGGATTACTCCGCGGTTACTCTAAAAGTTTCGGGGACAAATAAAGAAGTAATATTGTCGTAAAATTTTTATATACAAAAATTACGCTTTTTGTTTTTCAAAATATTATATACTGAATGAATAAATTTCTAATGCTTTCAGAAGTTTTGATATAGCAGAAAATTGATTTCAGATTTTAGATTGTAGGTTCTACTATAAATAAGGCGAATAGACGTTATTCAATAGTCAAATTATGCGAATATAATTTTTCTTTATTGTAATTTCGTGTGAACGCCGACAACTGTATTAATTCGCTCATTGTGGAACAACTAACTAAATTGTAGATTAATACGTTGGTCTGCATTTTCAAAAAAATTTTATATGAGTGATAACTATTCCATAGATACAGAATAAAGTCCAACACCATATTTATCAAATATATTCGATGTTTATAATTCCAGCATAAAACAGCTGACAAATTTCTGTGTAAAATATATGGAACAGAGTATAGTATAGATCGTTTAACATTACGCTTGTTGCTATGTGTATAGGTATTTCTTAAAACTAAATTTCAATTCTTTTGTAAACAATAAGCATAATAAATTGTTGTTTTAAAACTTGAATCCGAATTCGATTAATGTGATTCGAAGGCATACAATATATATTTCAAATATATGACACGCTGATTATACTATATTTCGATTGCAATAACTTTCAAATTAACCTACGTACACTAATTACATAATTATTCATTTCATTAAATTGTTATTATAAAAATATATGTGTATGTAATTTGTATACATATTTTTGTTAACATATAAAAATTATTATTATTATACCACCGCAATCGTTATATAAACAAAAAGAGAAAAAAGAAATAAAATTAAATGAAAATTAAACACAAAAAAATATGAAATGCTTTTAATTAATTAATAAAAAAAAAAAAATATTACCTGATCTGTAAAATTATCCACATGAAATAAAATTTTTACATAACTAGTTTCACTTATAAATGTTTGTGGTTGTTCGGCTTCACCACAAAATATACCCGGTTCACGACGATTTGATACATCTGTTTTCGCATTACCATCAACTATCTGAAAACGAAAAAAAACGAAACGAAAAACTAATTAAATAAAATTCTAAATAAATCTAAATAATAAATAATGTTTTTCTTAAATTTAAAATTCTAAAATAGAAAGTGTTATCGCTATATAATATGCGTTCTAAATAACGAAATAACACACACGCGTACGTTTAAATAAATTGTTAAATAATATCTTATATAAAATCCTATAAAAGTAACTAAAAAATAATACACGACAGAATGAAAATAGAATAGAAAAAAATCACTTATTTTTCCATTTACTCAGAAAATCTTCTTTATCACAAAGGCTTTAGTAAAATTTATGGTCTTGTGCTTTGTTGTTGTATGTTGTTATTGTTGTTTGGTTTTGTTATTATATGTATAATAACGGGCGAATGGCCCAAATAAATTTGTTATTATATATACATTTGTACGATTGCGAATTTAGTTATACACGTCTTTTCATGTGTCTCTCTATTTATATATATATAGTATTTATTGTGTGAAAAAGGACACTTTATTAATATTATGTATATATATATATATATGTGTTTAGATTTAGTTAGATGCGAATATATAGTGTATATTATTCCTATTTATGTATCATATGTTTTTTATATTCATTACATATAACACAAAATGAAAATATAAATAAATTTTTAGTGAAAACCTTAGCCTAAAGCTTTAATCTTATTTTATATTCTTTTGATTATATATAATATATATTTTATATGCCCACATAATTCTGTATTCTACATAGTAATTTATATAGTAGGTATATATATATATATAGTCTTTATATTAGTATAAACATATTTAAAAATGTAAGGTAACTTTATATATATTTAGTTCAGTGACGATTTTAAATTTTTGATCTTTTCAAATAGATTAACTTATTCATTCCTTTTTTAAATAAACAATATATAGCTTATTATAATTGTCACACATTCAAATAGCGTTCATGCAAAGTAATCTTGAAATACCACTTTCAATTCCCGATATTTATTTAACTAAGATGTTAGACACGTGTGTCTGCACACACGATTATGGTAATCACTTATATAAAAATAAAGGAATTAAGGAAAAATCTGCCTTTCGATGATTTTAGACGAATTAGTGAATTGTTAAATATTATCTATCATACGCTGAAAGTGCGATTTGACGCTATCAACAATGTTATATAAATTATTACTGCATTGAAAGCGAAATAAAGGGTAATCTCTTGTTGCAAGGTCAGGTCTAAATGGTGGATGTGACCGTACACACCAACCAAACTAGCTCCAATAATTTTTGACGACTGACAAAAGATGTGGGTGTTGTGTGACATTACGTTGTCATTTGGTGGAGCACAATATTATTTTAGTGTATGTATTATATATAATATGTCAAATATACATTTATATATTGTATGTTTGCTATAATGATGATTTACCATTCACATAATTGACGGGTAAAGCAAATTTTCGTCAATGAACTGTGAACATTTTCAAAAAATACAATTGTATATAAAGTCACTGAAATGTTTATTCTATATAAGACAAATCTATATATAGTAATATTATATACAACATTTTCTATACAATTTTTATTTATACGTTTCTTATATAATTTCAAATTACAGCAGAAACTATATATCATACCAATAACATATAAATATATATAATAGAATAATATAAAATCCATATATATATATAATATGTGTTATGTTTAATATAATATAAATATGTTTGTATTTTTATGTGTATATAATAGAATATAGTTTAGTTTTGTTGTTTGTTGGGACTGTCACTTTATATATGTTTTCAAAAACAGAAGAAAATATTTAGAAGTCTCTGTAACTTCTAACATGTCTTTATGTACAGCATATATAAGATTTTCATATAACTACTGATGGCATATATAAAGTTGTTTCTAAATAAATACATACATACACTATAACTGCTGAAATCGTATTATAATATTATTGAAAATTTATACTCTATACGTCTCTACACAGACGGAATTTTATATATGCAACGTATATATATATATATATATATATATTATTAAATATATACGATAACCATAAAATATTCAAGATATTTTATAGTATATGATTTATTTTATGTGCGAACGAAGTGTGAAAACATTTTTTGGGATAATTGAAAAATTGGTTTTTTATTTTTTTAAATAAATTAAAAATGTTTAAATTTTGCCAATGATGACAAACATCATCAAATAGAGGTTTGGTATAGAGTTTTCACCCGTTCGACAAACATAATTTATACAATCTGTTTTATAATAATTTGATATATGTTAGTGAAAAACTATTATATAATATTGTATACTTTTTCATCACTAATCTATGTATTATAAAACTATATATATATATGCATTTGCAAATGTACTATACAATATTGCAATATAATATAATTGGAAATATGAAATTTATGAAAAGTTAAATATAAAATTATTTTCAATTTTCTTTTGAAAATATACTAAACCTTACAAGTTTATGTATATATGAATTCATATTTTCATATTTTATTTATAATTGTATTATTGCCATAAAATATTCTATGGTATATATACAAAAAAAAAAGTATAATAATAAACTTAAAATACTATGCCACATATGAATTGGCTGCAATAATAAATTACCCATAAAGCAATAATTCATATAAATATGCTATTATATATATGGTTTAGTTAGTATATATGACTACAATATTTGTATTATTTATGAAATGCACCAATTTATTATTATAATATAATACAATTAACATTGTTAAAAATATAACTGATATGTATCGCATGTAATTTAATTTTTGGGTTCATATATATCTGGTACAAAGAAATTAGTATATATACTAATATATATTTATATATAATATAAAGAACATATAGGAGTATAATGCACAGGATGATTATAAAATTAAAGTCATAAATGGATTACTATTATTATTATGATTTGATATTAAAATATGTATTTTATGAATAATGTATATTTTACATATTTCTCTGCGATATAAATTTTATTATACATTTTTTATAATAATGCAATAAAAATATAATTCTAAATAGATAATATAAAATCACCCTATACACTACTATTATTATATATATGACACAGGAAAAACTTTGACTATATATGTATAATTGGAAAATATTACAAAACTATGAGCGTTCATATAGAGAATTGTACTACATAACTTTTTAATAGTTATAAAAATACTTGTTTGTAATACGTTACATATTGTGTTATAATACTGAAAATTTGAGAAATACAGAGAATTATCAAAGAAAAACAAATTGCTGGGGGTGTGCATCGTTACCGACAGATACATGATTGTCATATATTATGCCACATATAAAAAAAAATATCGGTATCGGAACTTTATGATTATGAAACTATTCTATTTAACATCAAATATAATATATTATATAGGAAAATTATTCCATATCATGTGTCTAGGATTCATGACCCACACATAAGTTGGTCGCTATATATATAGCCTGAAGAGATGAATTAATATTCATGAATAATTATTCAGATCGAAATCAACTATCATATAATAATAAGTATAGCGCTAATGTAGTCATACACAATACCAAATCTATAATAAAAATATCAAAAATTAAAAATTTAAATTACTTTCGTTTCATATGTACAAAAAAATTTACAGGATTCTTCATAATAAATTAAAAACAATTATAAATTTGATGCTATACATAAATCTATAACATTCAGTTACCAACAATATGCACTAATACCTTCTCCAAGCATCAGTATACAGAGTCCAGCTCCTACTATATACTGATGTAATTTATATATTTATGAATAAACAAATAATTTACCAATAAAATATACAAAAAAAAAGTGCATTATTGTCATCTTTATGAATTTTTTAAAAACTAAAAACCTCTCTTATGCTATACCATTTTTAATGTTAATTTAATCATTTAATTTTAGTAAACGCAAGTTTAAATTAAAAACTGTGCGCTGTTTTAAATTTATGAATGTGTCGATGTATAAATCAAGCCACACATTTATTTTTCTTTATAAAATGTATATAGAAATTTTATATTTAATATATATTCGAACGTTAACAACTCTATTCCGCCGATTCATACAAATATCCTAATATATTTTAATGTAATTATTTTTATATATATATTTAACCTAAATTTCATTATACATTTATATAATATTTTACATAGATTTCTATCTTATATTTACATATATCGCTTTTGTGTATGAATGAAAAATTCTCTAATGAAATATATTTTATATAATTAACATGCCTTTAGCTTATAATTTATATTATATACCTTTTATATTTTATATTGTACATTAAATACAATATATGGTATATTTAGTATATGTATGAAATAAGTACTATTTGTACTACTACATATTATAATTATAATCGGATTATATTACGGGTATATTTTTAATTCATATATTAATATACATATAAATATATAGCATTAATATACAATATGTATTATTATTAAAATTATAATTATAATTTAATTACTCGTTTTCACAAAATGAACAGAAAAATATTCATGTACAATATACATATAATCATCGTCATCATTTATAATAGTTAAATTTAAAAATATATGAAAAAAGTGAAAATATTAATATTAGTGAGTTCCTTTTTATTAACAACAATATGAGCGCACACCTATTCCAAATGTTATACAGAAACCATCATTTCAGGAATTGGAGGAAATACATTTTTGCTCAGAACTTTCCTTGGACAAAGCTGTCGAGAAGTTACTGTCATTTTAAGTATTTTTTTCTCATTATATATATTCTCGTTTTTAACTCAATTCTGGGAAACAATGGACCCCGTTTGATACATAACAAAAAAATCCACAATTATGGATTGATAGAACCGCATTATTGGATATTCACAATTGTAAAAGGTACAGCCAATAATTGTTATATGATTAATCTTTTGATTATTATTGCATACCATTTTTGACTCATATATTTAGAATTTGGTTTTAACCATCTTATTATTCTTTTCATATTTCTTTGTAGGCATCATCATTTTCATAATATCACCTATGCGTTCATATAAGACGTTGGAAAGAACAATAAAAATCCAAATTAATGGAAATATTTTGTTAATGTTTAAATTTACGGATGTATATGCTAATGGTGCGGTTATGCGATATTCCCATATTAGTATAAATTAAAGCTAATAATACTATGAATTTATAGCAAGTACACAATTATACTTGATGTCTCGTTTGAACTCTCGATGAACCTGTACAGTATATATTATATATATGTTAGGTAATGATAAATAAAGGTATTAATGCTGACATATATTTCTGGACTTCTGAATATAACATATATTGTATTAAATACATTGAAGTCGTACGTAAATTACATTTTTAATTGAACTCTATTCTTATATACATACATATATTGTATGCTATTGTGATATATTATTGTCATCTATATTTGGGTTCTGGTGTCATAGGGATATATTAAATGGGTTATATTTATTGATTGTATAAGATATGTATTATGTGATGATGTACTACATTGTATTGTATTTAAATGGGTTACATATAGAATGTTATGTATGTGGTAGAGAATAAATATGTATACATATTTACTATATAATATAGCAATAATATATCCATACGTTGTTCAAATTCAAATTTCATTTAGAATTAGTTACACCCATGTGTATGTGTGTATATGGACTAATAATTAGTAAATTAAAGAAAAAATGTACAATATTTTTTCATTAAAACATTTCGTAATAATAACTAGTATTTTTTACGAATGTTTGTCATACAGATTAACAATATATATTTTGCGAAATGATATCATGACTGAGTCATATTATTCATCGTTTACGACGAGTATATGAAAATATTAGATTTTATTTAATACATATTAGTACAAAATAAAAAAAAAAATTATTATAATAAAAGTTTTAATATTGAAATTAATGAAACTATAAACTGTGTACGATGTCGTACATTCATTTTTATAAGTACTGTATATCCACAGTCGTTCATAGCATAAGTATATATATATGATATATAGTTTTGAACTGCTATATGTACAGAAAAAATAAAGGTATATTATATAGAATTAATTAGTATTAAAAACTTCATTGCATATATAGTTACCATTTCATATATATAATAATAATAGCTATACACTTTAATTTTCCTTGTAGAAAATTATATATATATGGTATATAAGTTTATAATGACAAACAATTTTATAAGTGTTGATTTGGAACAGCTTGAAATAACTCAACTGTTTTCAATTTTTTTGGAATAAATCTTGTATATACCATACATTTGTAAATTACTATATAATAGTTATAGATAGAGTTTATTATAATATATTATATATATATGAATATATACTTAAATTTAATACAAATATGCAACATATGTGTATGTGCTGCATAGACTGTTTTGTATATACAATATACATCTATGGTATGTATATGGTAAATATGAAATTAATAGTGTTGTTTTGTATATAAATAAATATAAATAAATATAAACTATATAATATAATATAACAAAACTATTAAATTTATAATAATATTAATTTTGTATATATACAAAAGAGTTATAATTTTGTTAAATCAAATTATATCTCAATTCATTATTATCATATACAATAACTTTTCTCTTATATACATATATGAAGGAAGAAGTTATGTACACAAATATATAATATCAAAATTCTATTATATACATACTCCATATATTTTGTATATATAATATAAATATAGAGATATGTTATATAATATGTTATATATAGTATATATATATATAGTTAGTGGTAAGTTATTATTATTATGGTACATATATATATATATATTATATATTAAACTTTAAATCAGATTCAATATTAATATGCGTAAAATATTATGTTTTATTACATATATATATAGATGTATAAACAAACACACACACACTTATATTATATAATATAATAGAGTAAATTTCTATATCTAACTAAAACTTAAAATTACATATTTGTTGGATTAAAACTTTATTATTATATAAATGTAATACATGTATGATGTATTATAATATATAATATTTCATGCATATATAAAATGTAGCTTTTTGTGCTTTTATCCATTTATTAATATATTGTATATATTTTATATATATATATATAGATTTTTCTCTATAATAAGCGGAATTCTTGTGAACTAATCCGATATAGATTTAGATTTGGATAAACAAAGTTTAGAAAGTATACATGTATAATAATAGATATATATATCTGCATTTATACGATACGGTTTTACGGCTAATACCATATACATCACGTATATATTATTTGCTTGATAAATTTTTCGATATAAACATCAAGTCATTGTCATTATCATTGAGCTATATTTATATATAGTAAAAGAAAATTGATGTCCATATTAAATAACTTATCAGTTATTAATTTTTATAAAGTGTAAATTTGTGGAAAATAAATGTTTTTGGAGATTTTTGGTTACTTCTTGTAACATTTGTGCGGGTTTATTTTTTTTCGATATACAAAAGCATTGCCATATAATTGTGTTATAATTATGTAGAATGGTTGCATGCACATCTGTAGAACCGTATAAATACTCTACAGTTCTATATATGTCTTCATATCAACGTTTACACAATATTATAAATATAATTTACAAAAATATTTGTTACTATATATATTATACAGTATTATTCTAGAAAATATATGTCAACAAGTTAAGCATTACAATTTCCCAAAATTGGTTAATTACTTCGTATCGGTATAATGAATAAAAATTCGCCAACTAGATGATGTTATAACAATTATATCTATAACATATTTTCCGTACAAATCCATTTAATTTATAAATGATTAGTGTTACATAGTTCAGCAATAAATTCAAATCTGCGCCGATTGTTTTGATTATTTATTTGTTTACATTTCGAGCACAGTTTCTTGCATTACAGATGTTTTATATATATTGAACACGAAGGATTATTCGATGGTATTTATTTACACAAAAAAAAAACAGCAAAACATTAAACTAAAAAAAGAAAAACATACAGATCAATAAAATATATAATTTAAAATTTACAAATTATCAATATTAATATAAATAATAAAAATAATGAATAAAAATTAAACTGTTGAAATTTTAGTTAAAAGAAATTAATTGGTTTTATAAATATATTTATATATTTTTTTTTTATTTTCATACATACAACATAAAACCAATTATGTGAATAACATGTTAAAACATTATTATCGCATTATTATTAAAATAATATAAAATAAAATACACACATTATATAAAAAATAATGAACAAATAATTTCCATATAAATAACGGCGATGTACAATTGTAAATATAATTAAAAATTAAAATTAAATCAAAAATGTGTGTAGTCGTTTGTACCGTCATACCGTGTAAAAGTAATTTAATTATTTATTTTAATATTAATATAAATATACGAATTTACTCTAGTGTATAAATTTTATATAATGTTTGCCAGTGTTTATAGTTAACATTTTATGATATTCGGCTATAAGGTAATTGTATGGAAAAATGTAATTTTTCGAATAGGATATGTGAATAGTATGCAATTATGGTTGCAATTAAACTGAACATGTTATTTATGTATAGACATAGTGCATGAATAAAGCAAAGGATATATATTGCTTGTCGGAAGAATCGGCATGATTCTAGTGTATATCGATCGGGTACATGTAAACATTTTGATAAAGGAAAATTATAGTATATGAATAATGAAATTTCTATGTGGAAAATGTAAATGATAACAATCTAATATAGTGGATATTTATTTGTATATCCTCCAATGTGTCAAAATATAATATACATTTTCTACCTCTATATAATCATATGAAAAAATTTGCTTTCCATAATTCCAAATGTAAGTTATTTTTAATTAATATAATTTTTCATCAGATTTGAAACACTATCTCTAATACATAGACGATATGTGCGTTTTTATTATCTAAATTAAATGGGCAAAAAAAAGACTGTTAATATATTGATTGACATTGATTTTAAACTTTTAACAACTTATACATATATATATATTAAAGTATATACACGTATATTATTTATATAATTCAATTAACTATGTAATAGCAAAGTATACTACACCCAATATCTCTCATGACCATTTAAATTCATTCAAAAATTCATTGAACTGATAATAACAGAATACAAAAATTATAATGTTGAAATAAAGAATTAAAAACTTTTCTTTATACATATAGTGCAATTAGTAACTTTACCTTCATTTAGTATATACACCCATTTAAATTTGGCATAAAAAAAAATTATAATAACGAACACAGAACAACCAATTAAAGCTCTATAATAATTCTATATATATATATATATATAGTATATGGTATCATGTATAATTATATGAAAATGTTCATGTATACATTTATATAATATTGTACAATAATATAAAAGTGTTAAAATTAAGTTAAACATGTTTATATGTTGATATCTCTATATATGTTTTCTGTTTTTATATAAATATTTTCACAGAGTATATGAAATGAATGCAAATAACAATATACACATAGTCATGACATATAAAATGCTTCACGATTATGGTTATCAAGAAAAAGGGTGGTCGATAATAATCATTTGAATAAATTATAAATATAATAATAAAGAAAATCTCCAGACTGATTCATAAATGTGTGTAACTTCTGCAACGAGCCCATAGAACATCATTAAAAACAGTATGTCATCTATGGCAAAGTGATTGGGAGGATTAATGTATATACATCGGAGTTGAGTAACTGTTTGATATGCATCGATGCCGAACTATATGGTTAACAATTTCAATTACTAAATATTAATTTTCAAATTTTCAGCATTGTGCTATATACATTATTTTCGCACTATACACATATACGTAAAATCTTAACATAATGCTTATATTTACAAATGTATAAAAAATATATAGGAAAAAAAATAACAATCGAATTATTGGTGATCACCGCATGGCACACAGCAAACAGTCACACACATCAATGTGAAAATGTAATGAAAAACTTTGTCAAAGAACAAACAAACAAATCCATATAAATGTAGGTAGGTACAATACTTTCAAATAATGATGAATCACTCTGTATCTACAAATAAACTTTTTCTATAAATTTTAATTAAAAGAAATAATAATATGTGTATATATAAATGCTATGTTAAAAGGTGAACTTTTAAGATAAATTTCACATACAATATATATATACCAGAAGAATTAGTTATATAACGAATGGATCTGTGTGCATATATAATTTTATAAAACTTTTAAAAGATTACAAATAAAATAAAATTTTGTCGTGTTATTGTTATAATATAGAAGAAAATGGAATTTTATTTTTTGTGTCGATTATTGGACTATATATGATATTTAAGGATGATATTGTTATATAAAATACAATGTTATAACAAAATTTAAAGTGTTTAAAATTTGTAAATTGTTATAAAACGAAAAATTATTACCAAAATTATTGTTGTATATTATTACGCAAATTAAATATTAAATTTATATATAACATATAGCAATACAAGTAAAAACATTTTACAATACAACAATTTTAGATACAATTAAATGAAATATTTTTATTTTTTTTTTATAGACTGTAACTTTTATGTATAGATACAAAAAAAAAATAATGGTTAAACACATTAAGTTTGAAAATTTTATAAAGTTTAAAAATAACTAAAAGATAATGTATTCATGTCTTTTTTTCTATTTATATACATTTTATATATTTGCGGAAACATAATAAATTACTCAATTTCTCAATCTAAATCTACATAAATATATATGTATATGATGGTATGTAATTATATATAATATAATATATATATATATATTTGGTATATAGCAAAGTACAAAAAAAAAGGCATATATCCTTTACCTTAATTAATATTATATGGGTCACTTTTAACATATCTAATTACCAAGTAAATACATTTATATAATACATAAGTAGTATTTTGTTTTTTATAATATTTACAAAACCTTCGTATTTTATTATATTACGTATACGACATGTATACCATATCCATATATATATACATATAAATTATATAAATAACATTAACCCTTATCTATGCTTTATATATTGCACGTAAATATATTTAACATTTATGTATAGTAGATCTAATATATACATATATATATATACAGGGTGATCCATTATATATTGTTACGCCACTTAAAATAATTAAAAAAAAATATAAAGTGCCTGTAGACGATATGAGGAAAAATTTTTATGACAATATTCCCATATGTTGTATAAGAATATTTTGATGTATATTTGAAGTCAAATTCACATCGATTCACTATACACGTCGATAAGAATAGAGATTCTCATCATCAGTGCATGAGAATTGTTATGAGAGAAGTTTTATGAGGACATTCTGATTACAAGGAATGTAATGACTTGTTTTCCCATATCAGAACATTTAAAATGGTTGCATCCGAATGACAATTCATTCTCAATTATATGTTTACAAATATATATATTAAGCATAATGTCTATCAGTACTTATAATTAATTTTTTCAAATCTGTATATACCCATTTTTATATTGTAGTTTTTCAATATTATGTAACGCTCTCATGTTTGACTTTAATTTATTTGCCTTATTTTGATTTTTTTTTTCCATCATATAATAACAAATAAATGGTGTTAAAGTTCCTCCGTCTAATATATATAATTAATAAAATACAATATATATTAATTAATAAATATATTACAATACAATATATTAATAAAATTATAATTTCATATTATATATACACGCGTGATTACTGATATAAAAATAATGAAATTAATTGTTATAATAATTACCATGAGTATAGTAATTTTTACCAACTTGAATGTATAATGAAAGTTTGGTATATGAACAGATATGGGGCCAGGCCATAACGTTCACCATTGTGAAAACCTATTACATAGAGTTGAGTTATTTAAAATGGGTTACTTTGTATAAGATATACACCCCATAGATATATTTATATATATAATAGTAGGTATGGGTAATATAATGTATACATATATTATTTCACATAAGTTTTTTTTCCTTCCGTAATATCACATTTAACACTATATTTTTTTATTTTATTTTATATATACCATATATGGTATGTGAGTATTATTTTATTGTACATATACTAGATAAATTCTATATGATAAAATAGAAATGGGCTATTTTGTAACAATATAAATGTTATTGTATTTTTATATATATATACAAAATTTATGATTTTTTATTATAATAAATATATTTATATAAACATAAGCGCACATCGCATTGTTATAGTAGAAAAATAATTCTATTTTATATATAATAACATATTCACAAAAACAATATATAGATATTGTGCGTATATTAAATTCTAGTTTTATATTTATAATATTAATAATATATAGTTGATTTGATTATATGCATACAAATAACACACTTTATTTTGATAATAAAAATCATTAATTCATACTATATGAATAAACTATACCTATAAACACAATGGTAAGCATATGTTTTTATTGCTATTATGTATATACATATAATTTAGACATCACATTACTAATATATTACGAAAATATAAATGGTTCATCGAGTTCATATAATATCGTTATATACACAAAGTTCAGTACAAAAGATATTAAACATATAATATACCACAAAAAAGACAAAAAATATAACATTTAATAATGAGAAAAACATTTTGCTATACAATGAAAAAAAAAAGATAAAAATATTAGGGTTTTTCTACAAGGGTCATCACGATATTGTTTTGGAATAAAACAAACGCTATGTTTTTAATCTTTTTGCTGTTAAGTTAGTTCAAATGAAATTATGAGCGATGACAATTATATAAAAAAAAAAAAAACCATAATAATATATCGTTCAAATGGTGGACACACCGGTTCAAGTTTATTTTTATTGTGTCATCATAACATATGTGTTATTTTTGTAGCATATTATTCTCGACCCAATATAAATGCGATAATTTTGCATATGAATTTGTTTTTAAAACCAATCATTATATTATATAACAACATTTTGACGTACTACAGCGCAGTAATACACGGTTGTCCAAGCACTTCCTGAACATATACAATGAATGGTGTTTCCACATTTTTCATATTTATTCCATTCAAATGCAAATTAATTATTTAAACACATTGTACGCTTTTGTATCGCTGGTGATCCACGCAATTAAAATTGTCATTGTTGTGACTGCAGTTAACAATTTAAAACAAACATAATATCTCAATTTTATAAACAACCAAACATCATACAAAACCCTCGTACTGTATATATGCGGAAAACAATCCTGTTTATAAGAAAAATAAAATATAAAATTAAAATTTCTAGATGTTTATATTTTTTAATAGAAATTCTTTCAATTTTACCAATGTAATAAAGAAAATAAGGTTTGAAGCACCAAATCAAAAAAGAGAAACACCCCCAATATGCATAATATACAAACGATATGAACATCTCAAGAATTCATGTCACAGACGACAATGTGCAGGCGATCATCATACTATATGGATTGCCAAAAAAAAACTATAGACGTCAAATGTGTTCTTTGTTCTAGTGATCATCCGGCGTATTATAGGGATGAATGTAGCTATATTACAAAAAAATGCAAAAAAAGAAATTTCAAAGTAAAGTGCACAAACTTATATACAACCACCCAGTCAACCTTATCCGGGTAACGTGACATTTGCATGGGCAGTCAAAAACAATAACAATATAGCAAAACAACAATGTACAACATAACAAGGATTCACTGGGCTTCAATTACAATGAAAATAATTAATATATACATTATCACAAATTTGTTTGAATTTTCACTGACATAGAATAGAAAATCGACTATAGCTATATTGCAACATGCTATACCTACATGCAATTGCATATATTTTATGGCACACGAATCAAACTGAAAAATATATATGCAATAGTTAATGTGTAAAAGTATAAACAAAAATCCTTTTGTTTGAATTTTTTTTCTTTTTTTTTGTATAGTTATGATGTATTCAGAAATTTTGTTTGTAACAAATAATAACACTAACAAATACACATAAATAAATAGTGAAATAATCTTAAAATTCAACTACCGTATTAAAATTTATTATGTTAGTAAAATAACAGAAAAAAAACTGAAAAAACAATTGTATATTATATCTGAAGCGAATACATATATTTTATATGCAAGAGAAACATATCACTTCATTTTGTGTCTATAAAACCAACAAAATTATTATACTTTAGCAAGGAAAAAAAAAAACCGAAAAAAGAAGACACATCGTTCTCTATAAAGCTAATAAAAAGCATTATACATACATATATCCTTATTATGTATACACGTGTGTTATACATATTACGTTTATTTGATTTAGTTTATTCAGTAGGGAATTTTATGGAATATATATCAAGAATATTTAAACAGTTGTATTTATGTGTATACAGTGATATGGGATATATATATTTTTATACACCTACAACGTATATATAATTAAAGTGTATAAGTTTTTCCAAAAATAATACTACACATATACTAATATTTGTGTATAAAGTATAACCTTGCCGACCAGTCATTCGCTTCTCATACATAATATAATAATAAATATATAATAAAAGGATATATTACCATCAGATATGAAAATAAAATATAAAAAAAATAGTGTGATATCAACAATAGCATGTTTACGTACGCGTGTGTGTATACCATATATATATATATATATATATACAGTCAGATCTTCCGTACACAGATTAGGAATTTATTATATAAAGTGCTATCGAAAAATTGTTCCCAATATAATATAGTTTGCGTGTTATGTAGAAAATCACTGTGACTTTTCGGTGAACCAAATCAACAGAAATATTCAAAATTCTATAATAATGTTTGTTAAAGCATTAAATGTAAATGTAATACAGTGAATGTTTAGTGCAAACTGACGGTGACAAAAATATTCCATTGAATACCATATGGTGAACAAATTCGTTGGAATACAATATTTCAAATAATATTTTTTATATGAAAATTTTACTCTCAAATTGTTAGCAACATTGGATTTAATTAAATATTCGCTTTATATCGTGTATCGCTTCTTGTACACTATATTCACTGTATATTGTTAATCATAGAATAAATATATATATAGCGCTTTTGTTAAATGTATCTCATTAAATATATAAACCACAAGTTAATTATGTTGAAATATATAATGAAATTGTACAAATTACGTTTTACTTTTAAAATTTAATTAGTATACAGAGTAGTAGATTATTATACATATTTATAAGTAAAAGATTTTTAACTTATGCTCTCACATATAGGTTTTATAAATAAAAATAGTTGAAATAGTTTAGTAACCCATAAACTTCACATATAAATTAGTAGTAAAATTAATAATCAATTATTATTAACTGAAGGAAATCATCAAAATTATGATTTATTAATTATGTGTTTGTACTATATAACTTCTAATAAAATATCTAGTTTATTTCAATTGTATATTAATAACTTCCAAACACAGTCTCAGAAAATCTGATGTAGTTCTGATATACATATTTCATTTGATTAAAAAATTGACAAATTTCGTATAGAATTGAAATACGTTTCAGATGAAATAATACAACTTAAAAGCTTAAATAAACTCCCAAATTTCATATGTTTTTTTTTATATTTAGATGAAATTAGGCACACGATACTTAAAAAATTATTTTCTCTATAATTGAACAATATAAATTATTAGTATATTATTATTATTATTATTATTATTAACTTAAATTACAATATTGATTTTATATTGTGTACTAAATGATTACACATTTACTCAAACATAATCGATTTGGTTGTCATAGAAATATACGAGTGAGATTACAGAAAATCCCAATGTATCACATATTTATGTAATGAAAAGCGAATTTAAAAACAATTATTTGGTTACTTAAAAAAAAACTCCATTTATAAATGGATAACAAACATGATTCAATTTTGAAACAATTGACAAGTGGCGATGAAATGTGGATGGTATTATATACAATAATGTAAATGGAAAAAGATTGTGGTGGAAAAGGCAACAATATATGAATCATATGCAAACCATACATATTTACAAGGTTTGTTCTTTGCAAAACTTCTTAAAAGCAGATATTTTATCTGAATGTGAAATTATGCGTGAAATGATCATAAATAAAAATGTACAATAATATTACTGAATATAAAGTTCTTTCGTATGCAAAAGGTTTGTATGTTTAAATTTTTTTGGAAAAAAATATGTAATTATTTAGTATTCTGAAAACTTTCGAATATCTTTATAACTACTATTAATAATTTTCCAAAAAACTTATTATTATTATTTATTGCATTCACTAAAATAACATATTACAATATGTATATAATCAAAAAGTAATAAATATCAATTACAATATCAATATAATTCGTAAAATCATTGCAATTTTTGTATCCATATAAAATCGTATACAATTAATTTTAATTAATAATTTAACTTATTCGTTTTTCGTATAGAATCTTCTTATTACATTACATAATATAATAACAAAACACAAAATAAATACAGTAGTGATCAAAAATGTATTGACAGCTTATTGTTAATAATAATCACAACTAGGTGTGTGTGTGATATATGTTGATTTTAATTTTATAATTAGGTGAAATTTCTATTTGTTGTACTATTTTTAATTATATATTGTATATTATCTTAGAAAAATATAATAAAAAAGCATTGTTTAAATGTTGTTGAATGGAATGCGGTATTCTTTATTTATATAGATTAAGTAAATAAAGTGAAAATACGATGGATAACAAGCTTCTTTCCAAATAAGTTTAATTATTATTTTATGATTTATATACTAAACGAAATCTTTTAGTTTTGTAATATTTCTTTCAAATCTGTAACACATTAGTTAACCACTATACTGTACTATACAATTTATATAGCATAGTTGTTGCCATATTATTACTTATAAAATAAGAAAAAGAAAAGAAACGTATATAATTGAATCAAAGTACATATCTACAAACATTGACGTAAAAGTTAAGTATATAAGTTTTATATATGTTTATAGATATATTTATTTATTCTTATTCTCGTATATACCATATATCCATATAAGTTTATTGTGTTTTATTAATTCTCATGTATTCATCTTATTTATATGATAAATTTGTTACACTTATCCAATTTATTAATTCTCGGTATAATAATAATACTAAAAATAATAATAATAATAATAAAAATAATAATCCAAATAATAATAATAATAATCACGATAATAATATTAATATGTATAAATATGTCCCGCCATTCGCTAGTTAGTTTTCGTTTTATAACATTTGTTGAAAGCCCCATATAATACTAACTAATATTATACCATAAATTATGTTCTTTAGTATAGTATATACTCGTATAGAGGTGTGCTATATATATATATTTATATTTATTTTATATGTATTTTATAAGTAATAATATATTACCCATATGAAAAATGTATTATATTATTTCACCGAGAGTATACGTTGTTTTATTTCTATATTATGTATTTATAGAATATCGTTACATACATATCATTGTGTAACTTTTAGTATTTGTATAATAAATAAATGTACGGCGATGTTTTTATAAACGTGATAGAAATTTAAATTTGAATAATAAATAAACTGGTTGTTAAACATTAATGGCACAATACATTCTATAATATTTATTCTACATAATTTCTGTTTCGGGCACCACGATTACTTCTGCTAATACATTTACCATGTAAATTTTCATCACTTTTTCCAAACAATTCGAACGTTATTTCATTAACGATACAAATTATGTTGGCCCCATTAATGCCACCTTTTAGGTGTTATTGGTTTTCATTTTTTGGCATTTGGTATCAATCTACAGAAACCACAAATAGTCTTCGATGTAATTTCATTTTCAAAATATTGATCATCGATCTGCAACAATCTGACTGTAACGTAGAAAATGAGCTTGAAGATCAATTTACATGTTTTGAGAATCGTTGAATTTGGTTTTCATTTGTTGGCATTTGGCACCAATCTGCTGAAACCACATTAATGTATTTTAATTTTGAAAATAATGATCATCGATCTGCAACAGCAGCTACTTCATTATTTTGAAATAATATGAAATCTTTCACAGCAAATAATCCACATACACAAACCATACACCATTCAGTCAATTTGTGTCCATGATAACATTGATTGAATGAGCATTAATTGTATTCCATATATATGCGGAAATTATGTTTCGTGACGCATAGTCCATAAATGAGTCTCGTCGTCGTCATACTTAATATAATGTTGCACTATAATATATTTGGTGATTTGAACGTTAATTTTACAAAAATAAAATTCAACTAATTCGCAGCGTTGTTGTTATATTTTATTCAAATTTAAATTTCCATTGCACGCTTTAAAAAACATCCTACCTATATATAAATATGTATAATAAATTATATTTTATAAAACTTGACAACAATTTGTTATATGCGTAAAATGTGTATAATGTTTAATGTGTGTTAATATATATATATTTATATATATATAACAGCGTAAGTATTTGTACACATATATATTGTATAAGCTTAATATTACCAAATATATATGTAGGAACGTCAGTCTGACACTCAACCAAGCATCAATAATATAATTTTCAGATAAATTATAGATTTTAATGCCTATATTAACTAAAATATATATTATCGCGTATTTATTTTATATACGATGATATGATGATGGATAGACAAAAATAAAATAAAATGAAATGTTTAAATAAGTGTATGATAAGTATTTGCACATATATATATATAATAATATTAATTATACAATTTATTACATATACCAGCAGGCTGATAAATATCAAAATGAATATATTATAATTTATGTGTGGTAGGTACGATGATATTATTTTTGGAAAATATATACCATATACATATATAAATATAAATCACATATAAATTAAAATATATATATTTATTATTTAAATAATATTTATGTTACAAAAAATAAAATAACCGAACAGAAGTTAATTAATTAATTAATTGAATTTTTGACAGGCAAACAATAAACATTATGTAACAAAACAAAATAGTGCCTATATAAATTTGAAATTTATTTGAATATTAATTGATGGATTTTGATTAATAAATATCAAATTAGAGTGTGGCGGTGTAACATTAATTGAATTGTTTATTATTTTAACATTTTCAATCAAAATAATTTATATTAATTTTAAGGTAACAAAAATGAAATCTTTAGTATTTTCCGTTGATATTTCGTATTATAGAATTCGAAAATAAATCTACGAGTACTTATGTTAAGTTCTTCATATAATGGGATGAACAACACACCGCAACGATCCATATGTGATTTACATTTACCAAAAAAAAAAAGGATACTGCATTAAATTATGTTATATTCGCAATTATAAAATTATCCATATTCGAAAATCTGATATAAAAACAAATTTTTATGCATATTATCTTTAGCAATACATTACATGAATATTATATCCTAACACAAAATTAACCAATGAATTTTTTTTTGAAATTAAAAGTAATTAAATAAGAATTAAAATTTTTGAATTTACCAAATTACAAAATTAAATGTATTGCTCTGTAGTAAATTTATTTCTTTGTAAACAATTTTAATTGAAAACGAAAGAATTATATGACAAATTTTAAGTGTTTTATATAAAGAAAAATTTATAATAGGTCTATTTTCCACCTTATTATTATTAATTAATTGGAAAATGGAAAATGTGTTAATTAACAGTAAAATAAAAGTTAATGTGTGCCTATATAATTATTATAATCTTATTTTTAAAAAAAAACATTGAAACTATATACAGACGCAGTTACTAAGAATGTATAATGTGTGTAAACATTTATACTTTTAAGAAAATTTCATTAAACAAAAATGTAGATATACATTTTCAGTCTTTTTTTTTCTAGTATTATACTAAATCGTATGTATCCATAGGATCAAAATTAGTTCAAGAGAACAGTTGTGATTGTTCAAGTTTGAATATTTTAGGAGATGCGTTTGTTTTACTATATTATGAATATGAAAGTAATGTATGAATAAATGAAAAATAACTTTAAATAAAATGTGATCTAACACTGTGAAACTAGCTCATGTACTAAACACATTTTGTTTTCAATTGACAGAATTTTTGTTTGTAGATTGGATGTATAGATGTAAACCTAAATCTGTTCACAAACGATGTCATGTTGATGAAGAAATACGACATTCCTCAATCAAATGATAAAATTTGATTAAACTTTAACTAATAATAGCAGCAACATTTTCTTCACTACCTTTTTTTTTCTTTATCTCACATCTACTGGTGGTACTTCAGTAACAATATACCACTTAATGCAAATAATTTTTTGTTTGTATTCTTTTTAGTATATAACGCATGCTGCACATAGAACTTATTGATTGAACTATTAAACTATAAAATCTTCTTATCATCATTACACCAAAAAAATACATAAATACATATGTGAATACATAAAACCTACGATAAACCTTAAGGTCATTTTCTTTCATTTTGTAAAAAATTTAATAGGTTTCTAAAAGTTTCATTTAATAAATTCTATATTTAGTTCGTGGAGAAAGAGTATATGGGGGGTTTTTTTTTTTTTTGTAAATCAGATAAATTGAAAAATTGTGTATATATACGACAAAACCTTTATTTGTGTAAAAGCTAGAAATACAATAAAAATAAAAGAAAAAAAAAAAAAGATTGTCTTTTAAGATTGTATATACAATTTGAATTCATGGGAAATATATACACCAAATATACTTCAGTTTATTGTCAAAAGAAAAACCACTTTACTTATACGTTATATATTTTATATATGTATAATAATGTATTTGAAGATATATACTCGTATTTAACTATAACTTGTATATATGTGCATACCATTTGTTTTTGAACAGAAAGATTTAAATTATACACATAGTTATCTAACGTTTCTCATATATAACCAATTTGTATAAATTTATGTTCTATTGCAATATATATATATATATGGTATACTATTGTTCTATTAGATAGATAGATAGATAGATAGATAGATATATACTTTTACAAAATTCAATGCATATAATATAATAAGAAATATATATACTTTAGATGACCTCAGAATTTCTGTATAGAATCGTATATAGGTATATAGCGACACTAATACATTTAATAAATCTTATACAATAATCTCATAAAATCAAATAGAAATTTAAATTAATATAATAAATTCTTTTACATAAGTACTTATAATTTATTTGAAATATTGTAATAATTGTTCTCAAGAGATATGTATATGAATTTCATATCGATTCAGTTATTATAAAATATATGTCTGTCTATATAATACATAAGAAAGAAAAATATAAGATTTTGTGAATAAAAAAAATTAAAAATCAGTAGAGATTGTATTTCATTATATCGGAGTAGAAGGTACATATACAGAATAAATATACTAAATATTCCGGAGATGATGACTATAGAAACAAATTTGTTTATACAAGTATATTCAATTCTCTTGTTACAGATACGATTGTGTGTTTATTTAAAAATGTAATTTTCAATTAATTGTTAGAAAAATATAAAAGTTAATTTTTTGTTATATAATTATAAAATAATATTTTATCTGTTAAGCCATAATTAATATTTATATATATAATTTATTAGTATATATATGACCATTGTGGATAATTTGAAAACGTGCATGTACTCGGTAATGTCGATACATAAAAATAATAAATTGATATAGGTGTGTCTGATATATAAAAAAATATATTTTGCTTATGGAAGGCATTGTTTATTTATAGCAATCTACAGTGTACTATATAAATTGGATTAAGGCAATGCTATGTGAGATTTAACAGAAAATTTAGTATTTCAATATAATATATAAAACATTTACTGAATGTAACGCATGGATAATTTTTGGATTTGGAACCCACGTACACTTTATGTGAAAGATAATTAAACAAAGATTCTAATTCTGAAACCGCATACGTCTAAACGATCACTCGGAACTACAATCAAGTTAGTAAAACTATATATAGTCTAACTTTCAATTATGAAGGAATTTATTATGAAATTCCAGTATAATCCTATTCTACATCCAATGACATAACTATATAGAATATTGTGTGTGTGTTTGTGGTCGTATAGACAACAACGAACATTTGAAATAGATACAATTGTATTAATAAAGAATCAATATCAAAATACAATATATTATTTGTATTTAATTTATGTGTATTATTAATTAACATAATTTATATCAACATTTTGCTATGAATATATAAATGTGACAAAATTTTAATGAAATTTAAATAATAGCATGAAATATATTCATAATTAAGTATGATAGCTTGAGCGAATTATAAAAATCAAAATGGGTAAAATTGTTTTGGTTAATCATACCTAACATAATTTAACCATTTTCAAAGTATTACATATGATGAACTCAATAAATATACTTATACATAATTTACAGAAGTAAAAATATCACCAAGCTTTTAAAGCTTAACAAAACTTGATAAAAAAATAGATGGAAAAAAAAAAACACAATAGAAAACTTTTTTCTTCCGTGATACTTTCATAAATGTGAAAGCATTAATCATAAAATATTTTTTTATCAATGTTATCATCACGTATATGGTAGACACATATAAAAAAAAAAGTGAAAAAATTCCGTATGAATAATATACGCGAGTCGATTAGCTTTTATTAATTTTATGTACAAAAATAATAATGTATAAAGAGAAAAGAAAAATACAATGACATAAAGTTCTTAAAAAGTTATGTAATATAAAATGACATTAAAGTACACAAGAGAATTTCTCACAAATGTTCAAAAATATTCTTAAATTCTATACGTATTAAAATTGCGACGACAATTTAAACAGAAAATATAAAAAATAACTACAATACATCCTCATAAAGGTCGTTACATTGGGACACATATATCTTTATATGAAATAAGTTTATAATTTGTAAAACTAATATAATTTAATTAACGCAGTGACACGATAACAGTATAGTTGCTAAACAAAAACGTGTACCTCCCCTTCCCAAGTTAATAAAATTTTTACATGATTTACATATCGAAATTTTACAGTTGAATTACCAATTTTTCGTTTATGATATAAATATACTATTGTTTGAACCTATCAAGAGATTTACAATATCTTATTATAAAGTGTTGAAGCGGCTAATCCTATCATACAAAGAGAACAAGTATGCCTATATTTAAAATATAATTGTGAAAATGTTTGCACACAAGCTTTTTTACACGAAACGTATATACGTTTTTGTATAAAATACTTCATAAATATTTTAAAATATAGATGCGTTAAGTGTGTGTTTTTTTTATATTGATACATCCTACAAATGTTGTATACAAAACTCTCTTAACGCTTAACGTATTTAAATTAATTAAATAATGATTGAAAATATATGCAGCATTTGGATTTGTATATATACGTGGATGTTTAATAAAGTTAGTATTGTCTGCAGTATTTATATTGTTATCCTTAACTGCTATAAATATAAAGTGAAAAATAATTAATGTTACAATATAATTAATCTGCACTTATATAATAAAAATAATTGAATTAAGGAAACAAATATATTCGTATCGATAATTGCAAACAAATTGGTGAACTGTTTTATATACTCCCATCCAGAGTAATTTACGAACTAAACTATAATGATTGTTTGGTATAAGCTCCGCATTTTCACTAACATGACTTGCGTATTACATAGCATTAATCGACGTTTAATTTGCCATTAATTCTTTGTGAATATTACTTATGGATTTGGTAACCACCAGTCATTCCATAATTTTACGCTTAGTTTCTGGTTCGTATTGCAAAATAACATATGCTTTTATGTGATGTTTTTGAAATGATCAATTCAATGCAATTCTTGGTCATCTTTCAATTGATGTGGAACAAATTTTAAATTCACTTTTCGAAAATCAATTTTATTCAGTTAAAATCTTATGAATTGTTGTTTTTAATATATCAAATTTCAATTTCATGAAATTTATTGCAAATTTCTTGCTGCCATGTAATCACATCCTTTTTTCCAATGTTTTCTTCAGTAATTATTGTCGATCATCGGCCTGGACGTTCATCATCATTCATATCTGTTCGGCCGTCTTTAAATCGTGTATGCCGCTGTTTGGATAAACAATTATCATCATAAGCTATTTATTTAAGCATTTCATATAATATTTCGGTTGTATTTTTAACTATTTTAAAATAAAAATGTAATGTATGTTCTTTGTTACTATTTATAATACAATTTTCGACTGACGCACAAAAACCAAAGGTCGCAGTTTATAATACATAAATCAATCAGGTATTTAGATCCATATATTAGAAATTCATTGCGGTTATTTTTCGGATAATGTGCGGGTGCACACCAAATACTGGTATACAAATTTACAAAATAACTTTATTTATTTGTTGGGGTTTTATCAGACATTTGTTTTTGGATATGTATATGTATAATTTAAAAAAAAAAAAAAACATAACAATTTTAATGAATATGTTAATTTATTTATAATTTGAAATCTTTAGAGAGAATACGTTACTTTCGTAAAAGTATGTATACAAAACCATATAAATATATAAAATAAAGAGGATATGCAGATACAATTCAAACAAATTACATACATATTTATTTGTACATGTTCATATTTATAAAAAGGTTATTGTAAAAAGTTAATGTGTGGAGTACACGCATTATATGTACGCACATTTTAAATGACTATGCAATTTTAATAATTTCAAGCAATATATTTTACCACTTTTCTCTGTTATATTATATTATTATTGTACGGAGAATAGTAAATTATAAAGCATAAAAATGCGGTATATAAAGAATATTATTGAAACTTTAGCAATTATATATCCTGGCCGTGATAAAAATTAACATCAACCTAGAAAATTTATATATATATTTTGTACGAATACGAGCATATTTATATCGGGAATATAATAAAAAAATATGTGTTCTACGCACACACATGTATGATAAAACGCAGTAACAAAGAGTTTATGGTGAGCTTAAGATATCCTTTTTTTTCGCTTTAATATATTATATTTCATTCGGCCGCATATAATACAATATATATATAACGAAACAAACATAATGATAATAATTGTATACGTGCGATTGTGGGTACCGGGATTAATTACAATAAAATTTTATTCCGTCATTTATTCTTTCCCTTCTTATTTTATTTTATTTCAGTATTGTGTATTTTTTTTTTTTGTAGTGGTTTTCATTTTCACTTCTTTCATTTCCATTATTGTAATCGATTTTCTTTTTTTTCTTTCTTTTTTGCTATATATTATTATTGTATAAAAAAAAAAAAAGCTTTCATCTAAGATTTTTAATTTTATTTTGTATATGTCAGCAATTTTTGCGTGTACAATAATGTATTATTTTATTTTATCACAAATAAATGTATGTTATATATAATATAATGTGAAATAAAGAATGAACCTCTTTTTATTATTTGGTTTTTGTTGTGTGTGCGTGTTATTATTGTGTATAGTTGGTTCTGTTTCATTTCATTTCATTTCATTTCATTTCATTTTAGAACATATAAAAATATATAAATAATTTACATTTTTTTTATATAAAATTCTACGTATTTCAATAATAATTTTTATTGTTTTATTTTACAGGACCCGACCACCACCATCCCATACATCCCATATACAACAAAATACAACATTTCAAATATAAGCAGATTACTTTAATATTGTAAGAAATGGAAAAAATATGATATTTATAGAATTCTATTCAACCATTTTTTTATTTTTTTCTCATAAATAAGAAGATTTTTTTTACTTTTATGATATTTCATATTTAATTAACATTTTTTTGTTTTTATTACAACGGAATATTATAATTTATTAAGACAGGTAAAATGCTTTATAATGCCATAAGATAAATGAAAATTTATGATGGTATTTCAATTTATTGCCTATTTATACCGTGGGGATTTTCCAATAGATATAGATAAGCAATTCTTTGTATATTATTATATACATCCTTTTATTCCTTTGTTTTCACTCTCTATATACACTTTTTGGACCGCAGCATTTAAAATCTATAGCATAGATGTTGAAAATTATATAACAACAATGGACTCATTCAAATCATTTTATTGTATTATATTCATGGTAGGTTCAAACAGTATATATACACTGAACACCCATTTGACCCTTTAAACAACTGTTTTATGATAAATTTATTCAATTTAAATCACAAATTTTAAATATATAATAATCATTAAGTTATAATTAATTGGTTTGAGAATGTATTAAAAAAATAGAATGGATTTATAGTCATATCAATGTATATTTTAAAAATAATGGAAAATTCAGGAAATCTCTACTTTTCGATAAATGCAAAACAATTCATGAATTGTTATATACTCGGCTATGTGGAATAATTTACCAACTGAACTGTAATGATGAATGTTTGGTAGATAATATAAGTTCCACTTGAATTATTAACACGGTTTGGATACTTATATTTAACAAAATAAACACATATATTATTCATGATTTTAAAATAAATTATGTTATGTTTTAAACAATTCTGTATCGTATATGAGCGTGTGTTTGGTAAATAAAGTAGTCACCGTTTTATAAAAATTGATTAAAATGTGAAAACATTTAAAGAAAATATTTATATCCTAATGATAAACAAACATCAATTTGTAAACGTTGTTCATGAAAGCAAATTCGTATTGATATTGTTAGTGAAAATGCTGATCTGATTTATAATATCCTCCGAATTATTTCCTATATATTTAGTGAAACGTTTGCAAATAATCTGAAATGCATAAAGATAAGTTAAAAATTTTTATGGTCACAAGTAATAAAATATATTAATTATAGTTAATTAGAACTACTGTAAGATTGATTATTTTTAATTTTTCTACTTTGGAAAAAAAAATGGTTCTTCACCACTGCTATGAACTTCATTCTTTGTTTTGTCTTATGTCAAAGGTCATAAGAACAAAACAAATTTCATAATCTTATCAGAACAACATCTATAACATAAAAAAATAACAATGCAAAAATGTGATAATAAATTTGACAGAAGATTAGCAATATACTTGTGGGAAGGGTTAACTTTTTGCCAAATGTTTAGGATGATTAGAGTTGAAAATTGGTATATCATTTTGTGCGTAATGAGTATTACATATATACCAATTTAGTAAATGGTCGTCTGCAATTAAATGTTGATATATATGTCTTTTATTAATTCTCTTATTCTTATATGAATGAATTGCGCATAATGTGTGTGTTGTAATCATATTAAATCTATGAACACACCATATATTTTCAAAGTTATATTCGCACTTATTTCTTTCATAAACGAACTAATGGTAATTCAATGGAGTAATTTTCTATATAATAAATATTTAAAAACTTTTTCTCATGCCAGTTGTGGAATTAAAATTGTCGTACCACTGCACCTTTGTAATATAATTTAATTTTTTTCTTATTATCTATTAATATATAATTGTGTTTTATTCAAATTTAAAGTTCTGTTAAGCTTAGAAAAACACCTTATATATTCAAATTCAATCCATATAAATATCTATGACATTTAAAAGTTTGTGAAAGTCAATAAAATAAGAGTATATATAGGTAAAATAAACGATTATATATAGATTTTGTTAAAAAATAAATTCAATTTAAATGTACTATTTATAGTAATATAAATATATAGGAAATTCTTAAAAGTTTCCGGAATTCAATATACAAACAATGACATAGACTAAAATTTTTCGATTTATTTAAACTTGAGATACTTTTATTGAGCCCGATGAAAAAGATTTAAATAATGACAATGAATATTGAAATATTTTTACAAAACAAAATAAATTTCAGCTATACGGTTTTATTAAAAATTGATCGCGTTTAATATGTTTAATAGGATAAAAAAAAATTTAACAATTTACCATCTAAAAAGTATCCAGCGAGACATTACATTACATATAATTAATGGATGAGTTCTATTTTTACCTGACCATAGACCAACCCATATGTTATTTTCTATTGAAATTGAAACTAATAAATTTAAAACTGTCTGAAGTATATATACAATATAAGAAATATATGGAAAAAAAATGTTATTTTATGGTTTTTTCGTTGAATGCCGTAACATATATTAAGTTGAAAATCTAAAGAATAAAATTGGTATTTTAGAAAAACAACATTGTTATTTGTTTTTCCCTTATTTTCCGAAAACTTTTAAGATTATACATACACCACCTCTATACTATTACATATACTCGGTACAACGAATTTATTGAAATAAAATAACGATAATAAATTTCATTTTGAAATCCTTTTTCATTGACACATCAAATGCATTATATTTTATATTTATATAATAATATGTTTTTATAAAATTCAATTCAAAATAGATTACATATAAAAATACGTCTTTTTTTGTTTGAAACACGGAAGAAAATGTGATATTTTAACTATATGTACACATTTAGGAAAATAAATTCGTTCTCTCTATTTTGAAATTTAGTTATTATACTGTTTGTTTGCATTTGTAATAAATAAATATATATATATATTTTGAATAAATTACAATACAACACATATATTACTCTATTTAAAATTTAATATATTTTCTGAAAATATATAAATAAATACATTAAAATTTTTTTTTTTTATACAATCATCAAAAAATGTAAATAATTTAAATTTATTATTATAATTGAAATTTGGAGATTTGACAAGAATAAAAAAAAAAAAAAAAAGGAACAAAAACAGAAATTCATTTTTTTTTAAATTCTATAAATTATACAAACAAATCAAAACAAAGTACGTTTCGCTATAGTTACATAAATTAATTATATGTTATAATCTCAAAATATCTAAGTATATATATATAATATTAGAAAGAACATTGTATTTCTTAGTCGCTTCTATTTTAAGAAGTTAAGAAGATGAATATCCATTTTATATATTATATTGAAATCGAAAATTTCTATTTAATATCCAATTTAAATATTTTCCACTTCAATAAATTTGTGATGATAAAACATATATTAACATAATATTATTCACATTATACATAATATATACATTCAAGTATTGGTATACACGCAGAGATATTACAAATGGGAACACAAAGTAAATGTATATAATGAGAATCCATCCATATATAAACTTATGTTTTGTATGCCTATATATGCCTAACATTTTCTATATAGACAGATTTATATATATATATGGCTATATATCATGTTTACATTACCTATTGTGAAAAACATATACTAAATAAAACATACACACAATATATATATATAAAGATATACAATGTGAAACAAATCATATACGTGTACGTACTACGAGTACAGTGTGTACAAACAATACAAAAGGAGAGGTAATAAATTGACAATCTTACATAATTCATATTATTGTTTATACATATATATAGTAAAGGTTTGCCTTTAAGGGTGCAAGAACTTTAAATTGAAATAAATTTATATAGAATATCATCGAGATATTTGATTTAATTTAACTCATATTAGTTGATAACATATTTGTATTAATTGTTCCATAGTATAGTTTCATTGGACCCAATGTTCAATGAGTCTCTCACATAATTCCGGGTTTATTTCATCGATACGACACGTTCAATGCGTTGTCTAATTGTAGTGCATTAATTCTTTGTGTTTAGTTTAACGGTGTTAAAACGTATGCTTTTCAATTTCCTCGTCTCTCATTAAATACATTAGTTGTTTTATTTGCTGTTTGTTAATTTACAATTCGTATCAAAATCATCAATCTGTAACGAATATCATTGTTAAAAAAAAAAAAAATTAAACAATCATGCCACCAACCACTCACTCAAAGTCAATAATACATTGACAATTGTTGTTGATTTTACGTTCAGCGATATTTTTATAATTCCAATTGTTAACAAAAGCTTTTCTTTCAGCACGAAATGCGTTTCGTCACTTTAGATTATAGTAATGTTTAAAATGGTTTAAAAAACGTAGTTGATTTTCATTTCAATTTTTAAAGTTCGTGCATTCTTAATGGCATACACTGTACATTATCATTATATATATATATATATATATGTAATAAAATACATAAAAAAAGACCCACATATTTTGTAAATGACAAAAATAAATTTAAATTATATAAACAAAAAATAAATCAAATCAATGTTTGTTTACCTTATCCCAATATTAAACAAAAAAAAAAAAAGTAATAGAAAAAATTGCTCTTTTTATTATTCTTTGAGACATCACACATCTTTTAGTTTTTTTTTGGGCAAAAATAATACAATTTTGTTATTGTTTTTTATTTATACTAATACTTATGTTATACATAAAATTGTGTGGCGGTTTCAAAACCCTAAAAATGTTTGAACTGAGTATAAGTAGCTATATATGGTCTATATAATAAAAAAATAACTTAACATTTACAGTTGAACGTTCACACAAGCATTACATCATTTATATATTTACGTATATGAGACTAAACGTTTATATAACTATGTAGGTACAAATAGTATTGCACACATGGAATTCATACATTGTTAAAGTGGCGAGAGTCCTGAGTCTCTGGTATCAGATGGGCTATACTGTAAAATAGGCTTCTTAAATCAAAAAGGATTCCACTATGAAATCAAACCAATGCATAACTAATAGATAAGTTGTTGATACCAAGCAACCTTAACACCACAGCATGGCATATAGTATTCTTAAATTACAGATTTTCTGACCTAAACGGCTTATGAATTTGCCGGAAATACTTTTATGTAACTACGGATTAGCGATGATGATGAACACTTCTTTTACTATATATACAAAGTGCGAATTGTCATCAAAATAAATTATACACAATCATCAAATCATATAAATAATCAAACAACTTTTAAAAATTATAATATAACAATTATATAGACTTTTGAGTTGAAATCGTAGTTATATTACAAACGTTGTTATATTAACAGTCTATAAATACGGTATGAACATATTTTTGAAAAATATTAACTGTGTATTATTCCGTAAAGGAATAAATTAAATTTAGTTAATGAAGTAATAGAAATACAAACTATTCCAAATGGAACAATCTTAAGAACAATAAAGCAATAATTATATTAATTTTATAATATCATGATAATCAATAAATAAATAATATATTAGAAATTATTGAATTCTGTAAATTTGTTTAAACATTTTTACCTACACTACTAATATTTTTACTATAGAATATTATTAATTAGACTAGAAATCATAGGTCAATGATGATCATAATCAAAATTACTGAATAGATAATCAAAACAAAGCTACAAAACTATGTGTGGTTTTGTATAGGTTTCGAAAATTGTTATAATTATATATTGATTGCGATTGCCCATTGCCATCAGTTTTTGTATATATAACCACATTTTAATATTAAATATTTCAAATTATATATTATTTTATAATATTTTTTTTTTCTTTTACAAGAACAATTTAATTGAAAATTGAGTTTGCTGAATTTGACAGGAATGTTATACAGTTTTGAATTCATAAAAAAAAAAACAATATATGTTTTATATACAAAAGAAATAATTAAAAATATAAAACATATATTTTTTTTTTTAATTTTGTATAAAATTAATTTTTACATTTCATAAAATTTCTGACACTTTTTTAATATATGGATGGCAATTCGTAAAGAGAAAAAAAAAGTATGTATTTCTATTTGGACAAAAATTAATTTATTCCTTTCCTAATACTTTTTTAGCGATATACATAAAAAAAAAAAAAAAGAAAAACTTAATAGCTTTTTTTTTCTTCTTATAAGAATATTTTATTGCATATTCATTCTTTTTGGAAAACGTGTCGGTGTTGTTGTTGTTTTTCGTATATAATAACAAAAAGTTGTATTTTTACACACAAACTAAACATAGAGTTAAAAGAACAGTAAATAATATATAACAAATATTTTGTTGTTAATACATAAAAAAAAAAAAAAATTGGAGCAAAACATTTTTAAAGTTAACACAAAAATTTTCAACTATTCATTCTTTGTATAATAGACCTATCCTCTTTGAATTTTCTATTTTATTACTTACTTAAAATATATTTAACTTTTATGGTATATGAACTTTTTACATTCGAAAAGATTTTCCATAATATCGTAAATATACATAGAGTATTTTATAAAACGTATATACACGTGCCAAAAACGACCCTCATGAGAATTTCCATATTACTTAGAAATAAGATTTATTAGTATTTGTGTATTATATTTGGTTGGTATTGTTTATTAATGTAATTGTATATTGCTATTGCAAACAATCTACACAATAGATTTACCATTAAAAAAAAATATTTTATTTTAAATATTTCTAAATTTACTTTTACAACAGGAATGTAAATATTGTAACGTAATGTGTAGTAAGAATTTGATTTTAAATTAAAATAAGAATTAACTTTGAATTTTAACAGATGAACATATTGCCAAATGCTGGCCAACTACCCTAAAAACTATAATTTAGTACATGTAGAAACCAAATTGAAATGTGATTTGCAACATAAAAGTAGAAAAGATTCAGTAAAAATTAAAAAAAACAAACTGTATGTTATGCTAATAACTGATAACATGCAACAATTTTAAATTGTAAAGAGTGAGCTTGGTTTTGCCCATTGTTTAGTCAATTGATAAGATATTTCATCATATAAATTAAAAAAAAATATTTTCTTTCACAGCTGATTTACAAAAGAGCCGTGGACAACTTTTACATGATTTCATATTTTATGAAAAGACTTATGCCTAACATAAGACGAAAACCAAGCTGTAAGTAAATTCTGCAAAGATATATGCAACAAATGGATATAATCAAATCCAAACTAAAAATTAGTTTTTTTTATCAATTTAACCTTAAATTTTTTTTTTGTTTTTTCAATCTAACCTTAAATTTTTTTTTTTGTTTTTTCAATCTAACCTAACCTAACAAAAATTATATTATATTTTATGTAAATTCTAAGATACTGAATATGAAAAATACTTACAATCTTTTATTTTGTTTTTTAATTTCAAAAGATATATGCATCCATCAAAACCAATCAATTACAAGATCGTACAAATCCTAGTCTATTCTGCCAGTAACAATTAACAGCTTTTAAGTTCTTACAACAAAGGAGACACGAACAAGCGTTAACAGGAACAGCTATTCCTAGTCCTAAAGGTATATGTTTATTTTAATATGTTCAATTACTATTGAATGATACTCACAGTATTAATGATTACTTCAGTAGTTGAAATTAGTTTATATGTATATAATTATTGTCTAATTAAACGTTTTAATTTACACAAATTTTTACTTGAATTGAATATGATTTTATACTTGATTGAACTACGAAAATATAAAATAAAATTTGATTGTAATGAGAGCGGTGCAGATGATGAATAATAATTCATTTGATTACATTGTGAATTGCAATTATTTGTTTAGAAGAGAAATCGAAAAATGAATTACGATAATAAACGCACCGAAGTCGGGCGCAACAATCCACTCGCGCTCTTAAATAAATGACATTAGAATAATTGCGTTCAATTATTTAGTTCAACAATAATAATATTGATAATGCAGAAGCGTTGTTCATACGAAACACGAAAGAACTATTTTTGAGAATTATTTAGATGTAATAACTTTTTGATGAACCAAAAATTCGATATTAAATTATCACAAATTTATTAAGAACACATAAGTGCATCAATATACCAAAAGCACAAATAAATTATTAAATTTTTAATTGAATAAAATCATTTTAAAATAGTTTTGTGACTGAACGATTTCGTGGCGTCAAAAAAAAAATCGCATCGTTCCAGAATACGAACGAATTAAAAAATCGTCTTTATTTAATCTCGAAATTGGTTTTTGTTGTTGCTTTTACTAGCTATTAGAATAAATTCGACCAAAGTCAACGAAAAACTGCCTATTTCATCCCAATTCAAATATTGTCCCAATTGGTTTTTATCATATGTCTGATGTTGAAATCCATTGATTTTTTTTAAATTTCAAGGGGAAAATCAAATTTGGCTTTATTCAGTGAAACATATCTTTATTTTTGCATTTATATGTGTATTTTAAACTGTTAATCAACTATTTATAACATATATAATACACAATCTGACGTTTATGTGCATTGGTAGAAGTAAATTTAGTAGTAAATCGTGCTAAAAAACGAAGTTTTCATTTTTTGATTAAGATCAAAAAAGGATTGCTCTTTTTATGTAACACAAAAAAAGCTGTCGTATCAATATTTTTGCGGTCAGATCAATTATTTTTGATTAATGGAATTCTACATGTGTCATAAGCAATTGTTTTGTAAAGTTTGGAGTTGGGCCTACTTCTGGTTTCAAAGATATGGGCTAGAAGTTCTTATAGACGAAAATGCAAAACTTCAAAAATATAGGAATATCCACTGAAATATACATATATAAATATGCATATCTTAAAAATAAAATTCTTTTAAAATGAAGCAACTCATAAAATCCTGAGCAATTTCTTCGGCTGTCGGCTAATTTTGGCAGCTAAAATACTTGAACAGAACCGTTTTCAATTTTTGAGAGCGGCTCATTTATTTTTCTTATGTCAAACTTTTCTTTTCAACTTCATGATACCGATTCATTCAATTGTTCATTTGTTTTTTTTTTTCACGCGGAGTGGTCGTACTTTTTACTTTTTCTATAAATTTAATTCTTTTTTTTCAGTGAAAATGTGTAAAAAAATTGTGATTATTATAATTAACTAGTTAAAAATATAGTGGAAATATAATTAATAAATTCTATAGTGTCAGTGTCTTTTAATTTAATAAAATATTTCCAATTTCCGGTGCTCCGCTATTTTATCTGTATAGTGCTATATGCCTACTAGCTACTACCTACTACACCGGAATTGGAAATTGGATAGAACGGGAAGATCAATAGAAGTATACATTTTGTTTTTTCATTTAATAATTTCTAATATATTAAATAATTAATTTTTTATTTTAGATGGATTAAAATATCATCCAATCTGATGAAAAAAAGAATTTTTATGCCGTCTTCCGGTTCGAGTATTTTAGTAAAAATAATGTGAGGTTAGTGATTTTTATTTTTTATATACTACTATCTCTTTTTGTTATATAAAATAAGAACGAAGAAAAGGAAAAGAAAGCAATTTGATAATGCTTAAAAATTTATTTTGCATTGTGAATTGCATTTATGGAGAAGTGTATTGAGTGCGATAAAAAACGCAGCGGTCGAAACAATAACACAGATTCATTTTCAATGTGTGGGGAATTTTTTTTTTTTTTTTTTATTTTTATATTGTGTCAATTTTTCTATTTCATAATCACAATTCACAATATATTAGGTATTCATTTATTAAAGTGTTTTTTTTTATTTCTCGCATCGTGGTCATACTTTTTACTTTATATATAAAATTAATTCTATTTTTTTTTGTGAAAATAATTTGTAAAAAAAAATTGTGATTGTGATAATTACCAAGTTAAAAGTGTAATGAAAATATAATTAATAAATTTTATCGGGTCAGTGTTTTTTAATTTAATAAAATATTACGAATTTCCGGTGTCACCTACGATTGCTTCTGTATATTCTATAAATTGTACCTATCTACATATATTAGATACTACCTGTTGAAAAGTTTTACAATTATTAACATAACATCACACATTATTTTGTGTATTTGGATGTAAAAACAATTAAAGTGATAATTTATAAATTGTATTAAAATGATCAATTAGAAAAATTATTTATTAAAATATTGTAATATAATAAATTCAACTTGGACAAGAACTTTTTTTTTTACCACACACACACATACGCATATATCCATATATATACTTAACAAAACTAAAATATAAACGCATTGGTATTTTGGTAGTATGTGAAGATAAATAGAAGTATACTTTTTTTTTTTTATTCTTTAATAAATTTTAATTAAATAAATAATTTATATATTCAATATTTTTATTATTTCATATAAATTAATATATCATCAAATCATAAATATTAATAATAATAATATAAAAATATTGTGCATTACATCGTCCGGTATTTTAATAGAAATACTTAAAGGTTAGTAATTTTATACGACTTTCTATATTTGTTATATAATATTAAAAAAATATATCATTTTGTATGTTATCCTATACTTTACCTTTTATTTATACTATTACCATAAATAGCAATTGCACATTTTATTTACTGCCGCAGTATTTTTAGTAGAATTTGTTAAGTTTGTGTAATGAACGACAAACAATTAGTACCATAGAATTAAGTATGTATATAATTTAAAAAAAGAAAGAAATAAACAATTAAATGTTTTATGGAATAATTCTACTACAGACACTACGGCAGTGCAAGAAATAAATGTGTATATAAGGCAATATATTAGATATAAAAGTTCAATATCAATATAAATTACTCACTACTACTTAAGACGGAATATTTTTGTTTAATTTCAAAATATTCCTACGTAATATTTTTGTTTAATATCTTTAAATTTTACCCGGCTATAATTTAAAAAAATTTTCTTTTGACTTTAACTAATCAACAAATTTATGGATGATTTAACAAAATTTTTAAATACAAAAATATGATTTATTATAAAAGAATTTCTGTCATCAATTTATTTATATTTTTTTTTTTCCATTAGAATTAAATATAACAGAAACATAAGACAAAAAAAAAAACCAAACCCTCTTCATCTTTTTTTTTTTTTTTTTTATCACATTCTATAATTATTTCTGTACCTATAAATATTTTGTAATATTATTGTATATAGTCAGCATATTTCTCTATATACATTTCTTATCAAATATGTATGCGTATATTTGTATGTATGTATTTTTAAATAAAGTTCAGCTGGTGCGATGTAAACGAAAAAAGTTTTATGACTTGCAATTAACTCAAACTCATTAAAACAACCAACAAACTATTATATGATAATCTGTATCATGTAATATTTATGTATATATGAATTAGAAGGATATTGTTTTAAGTGTTATATATCATCTTAAGTAGGATACTTTTTTTTACCATTTTAATTTTTATTCAGTTAGTGTTTGGTGGTTAGTGGGATTGGTAGATTTATTTATTACTTATTACGTTCCATTAACAATATTGAAAGCAAAACATTGTTTAAGTAATTTATTATTATAATAATAAATAAATTGTCATAATAAATCTTAATAATTATCTTAGATTTATAAAGAGTTGTAAAAGTTGAATGTATATACAATAAAATATACTTTTATATACAAATTTATTTACATTTCACTTCACAATAAGAAAAACTATATTATTACATATATATATATATATTATAGTTTCATATTCATATGGTTGTCATATATATATATTTTGTGTGCATTTTACACAAATTATGAAAATATAACTTAAATATTATATTTATATGTGTCTGTATATGTACATAAATATAATAAAGTGAGCAAAAGATTAATATTTACATTTTACTTACACTTTACATTAATTAAATAAAGCAAGAAAATAAATATTATCATAGATTTACTTTTATAATGAAATTTATTTTATAATTCTATAAATGATTTATATTTATTATTATGTAAATTTACATACATAAATATAATACAATATAAATTTATTAATTAATAATTATTTCAAAGTTTATTTTGTGTAATAGCTGTATTATAAAAGATGTATGTGTGTGGGTGTCATACGATTCATCTATCCGTTTATATTTATGTGAATAATTAAATTCTTATAAAATTTACAATAAATACTATGCACATAATAGTATTATTCGAATTCACGTCTACACTTTTAATATATATGAAATATATGCTATTTTTAAACTGATTAAAATACACACAATACAATATTTATTTTATTTATAAAAGCGGTGGCATATAATGATATTTTTGTACAACATCTAAATTTGTTTAATTATATATATACAAATACAATATATATGGTAATATCCAATTATATGTTTAACTGTTTCAAAAACATTTTCATTGACACATTATGATAAAATTCGGCGGTAATTGTACAAAATGTAAATAAAAAATATGATAAAATCTTTTCGTAAAACAAATATTTCAGTTTTAATGTTTCTATCTATAGTATTATGAAAAATCGATGGAAATTTTGCTATCGTGATAATAAATACAATGTACAAAACGCAGTTATTATATTGGATGAATACACATAACTTTATGCCCGATTTTTATAGATACCAGAAACATAACCTTTTTTTTATACTCAATAAATAGATAGATATTATGTAAATTACTTAGCAAACGAGTATTTAACAATATTTTTATATAATTGATTAACGACATTGTTAATTTTTGAGTAGCATTCAACACAACATTTATTCCATAAACTAGTAAATATGGAAACGCAACTTACTAATCTTTTGTTTTTTTACGGAAAACCATTCATCAATCTATCATTTTGGAATATGGAAAATGTTAGTAGAACAATTAATTAATGAAATCAGATTTTATAAAAATATTGTATATTGCATTTTATCTTTATATCGGTCACGAAATTAAATGCATTCCATCCAATATTTTAATATTTGCGTGTGGTATTTAAATCTCATATTTTTTTTCAAATTTACCAAAACTTATTTATTTACATATCTTTCGTTATATTTTGAAATCATAAATTTACAGTCATGTGACATGTTCGTGTTGAAGAGTAGTATACGCTGCTTCAATGTAAAAAATATTTTACCAAAAAATCCAATCATATATGGGACGACGGTCCATTAGTTTTAAAACAATTTCACATATACCCGTATATATTTAATTATTTTACAATATTTAAAAATGAATAATTATTTACCTGTAAAAAACCACCATCACAATATGTTGCATTTAATAAAACACCAACTTTAAATTTTTTAAATCGTAAACGTAAAACCCAATCTCTTGGTGCACCACGAAAACTACGAAAACGATACCAACATGTCATTGGTCGTCCTCTATTTTGATTGGTTAATTCGGGTGATGAAACGTCTTCATAAATATCAACTGTTTTATTACAATGATCTTTATACGTATCGGCTGATGTTCCGGCTAATGAAAAATTAGAAAAATTAAAATAAATAAATTATAATCATCATTTATCATGGTATTATACAAAAAAATTATAAAAAAAAATAATAGTTTAATTAAATTTTAAACTTCACGGGGAGTAACAGAAAAATAAAAAATGGTTATTGTGAAATAGAGTGGAAAGATCAATCAAATGATGTGTAAATTTTCCTTTTTCTTTTACACCAAATAGAAAATTTATACACGTATCAATATATAAATATCCTTTCGCCTCATATGTGTACCCGACGAGGAGTAGTATACGTAAATGCGTGAATACATAAATAAATATGTATATAATATATATTAAATGTGTATGCAACCGGATATATATTAACTCATACTCTATCTATATTATAGTCTATAACTATTTAGCTAGATACTATAATATATTGTGTGTGTATGTTAAAATATATGTTGTTTTTTTGTTGTTGTTTTTTTTTTTTTTTACATGTAAGACAAATTGATAAGGGTTTCATAAATAATGTAGATTGTGTGTAAAATTTCGTAAAATATATATGTACAATATAAATTTATTGTATACTGTTTATGTGTATATAATCATCATTAGAGATAGACTCGTTTTACACTGCACACATAATATATTGTATGTATATAGCTATTTTTGTAGTCTAAAATAAACATTGATTATTTAAAAATATATATATATACACAAGCAAATTAGAAAATTAAACAATTTAATAAAATTAATATTCCGGAAAAAAAAAAATTTAAATGAAAATTACAATTTATTCTTGGTTATATTATATATATATTTTAAATGAAATTGCCTTCTATATGTATTGAGAGTTGAAACAATTTTCTATGTACAACACTGAGTATTTAAAAATATACGAAGGACGACGGTGTTTTTTTGATTCTATCCATGTAACATTTGCTTTAACCGCACCACCATCATTATCACCATACCACCATATCCCATCGCCACCCTTTAATTTAATTCGCCGTCTATTCATGTTATAATTAAATAATATTGTAAAATTTTAAAAGTAGCAATATTGTTTCCTTTTTGTATTTTTTATTTTTCGCATATATATAAGTACTAATTGATAAAAAGCATATTGGTCGACGACGCACTCGTTGTGTTATATGTATTTGTAATTTAGGGAATCTTTAAATTAAAATATTGGTATACGTAGATATAGGAATTTTATTTTCGCATATACATTCCTTAATTATATGTATTTTAGTATATATAAATAAAATTTTATAATTGTATTTATTTAAAATTATGTTGTTTGAACCCTTTTTTTTTTTGCCTTTCGATACATTTTACCATCAACAAAACAACGGGTTTGTTTGATCAGTTTTCTAATGGGATTTGTACCCACAAAGGCTCTATTACCCAAACTTGGTAATTTGACTATTTTTATTATACAATTTTTATAAAAATTATATCCAGATCACTTCCACTGTATAATTTAAATTTTTCTCAATCGATTTCGATGACATTTTGCATTTATTTATATATATTGTATAATAAAATTATATGAATAATTCTTATGAAGTATTTATAGAAAATGATAATCACATACTAGATTTCATATAATACGATTTTATGGGCAGTTCCTATAACAAAATTAAGAAAAATTGATTGAAAATTGCTGATGTAACCGTGTATTTCATTTTAACTGACCAACAGAAATCAGTTATGCAATGTAATATAAGTAGCGAGGTGCTCCAGATAATAGTTTGCATATAAGAAAATTACTAGAAAACAACTCTATATTATATTGTAATTCCATAATGAACAAATTTTACTAATTTTCATTAAAATTAAATAAGAAATGACACGATTCATCGAATTCATGGATTACGTTCTAAAAGCATGATTATCATTTTCTAGAAAATTCATAAATAATATAATGTCACAATATAAACTTACTTATAAAATTTCATCGAAATGCTTTTCTAAATTGTATACATTAATTAACCAGCAGTTGCTGCTGAGCAAACATAAAACATCTATCTTTCGATAATTTCAAACTAAATAGTAAATTGTTATATTAGGTCCATGGGGAGTAATTTGCTAACTTATAATGAATGTTTGGGTGTGCGGTAGATGCCATAAACTCCACATGGACTAACATGGCTTGATGGTGAGGTGATGATGATAAAACAGTGAAAAACATTCATAAATTTATTTTATATAATCGTTTTTGTTATACAGTTTTTATTGATACATTTCACATAAAATTGTCATTTTATCATTAATTCTAAATAACTACTCGTATAAATTTTATAAATTTTCTGACTTGCTAATAAAATGTCATTAAATACGTTTTTTTTTTTTTGGCGAAAATAAAAAACCGGGATTACTTTGACATTTTGATAAATGTTGTGTGTGTGTGTGTGTGTGTATTTGTTTAACATAAAGATTAAAAAAGCTTTATAAATACTTAATATACATATATTATTTTCCATATATCTAATAGAACAAAGTTGTGTTTATCGTAAATCATTGCATAAATAATATAATGTATATAATTTCTATTTTCTATTTATATATTTTCAATTTTATATTATATGATACTCGAATACTTGTACATTTAAATAATCATTCCATTCAATGAATGGATTAAAAGCACTGTATCGTATACTAAAAAAAAAAGAAGATATTAATGCGTTTATGTACAATATTTCAACTCAACAAAATTACTATCTTAAAAAAAAAATCGACTCATTTTGTAATAAAAAAAAAAATAAATAAAAAAAACATAAATTAATTAGTAAGTTGAAATTCCTTTTTTTCTAATATGTAAAATAGATACTGTAACAAAATACCCGCCGCGCGTAATATGCGAGAGGAGAGAGAGAAGAAAAAAAAAAGGATATTTTAACATTTTTTATTTTTGTTTTAGATTTATTTTATATTCATATGTATATTTTTTTGGCCTCTGTCCGAAAAATAACACGGAATTATTTAAGAAAACAGACAATTTTTTATTTATTCGAAAATATTCTTCATCAACTTATGTAAAGATTTCCTTTCATCGACAGATGTATAGTTTAGGGACAACATTTTATAGAAATTATCGTCATTTTACCAACGTTATTAATAATGCTTTTGGAATGATCAATTCGGTTATCGCTATCAATTGATGTGGATCATAATTTAAATGCAAGCTTTTTTTCGTTTACACTTAATGCCATTTATTTTGGATTACACTGAAGAAGGTGTCATAAAATTTTGATTGTATGTTAAATTTAATTCAAAATGCACAAGACGTCAGGAATAGATTTATACATATTAGAATTCGTGTTATTTTTAGGACAGCAGGTTCTTATAATATAATACAGAACAAATATATATATATCTATATATCTATATATGTAATATGCATATAAAAATATATAGATATCTATTTGCTTTAACATTTATACCTCTATATATAGCTATATTCCAAAATCCCTTTGAGGCTCGATTTATTTTTTATAAATTATGTATATAAATATATATTTTATTGGCTTCATATATGATATGTATGTGTGCGCTATATATATGAAATGTTTTGAAAATTCGCTATATATCTGCTCGTATGAAAACAAAAACGTTACGCCGAAAAATATAATATAAACATTATAAACGCAACATCAAAACTCCATATACCAAATAAATAAATACAAAATAAAAAAAATATATTTCAATTTTGTATATATTTTTTTTTCACGTATCATTTCATCTGTTTTTTTTTTTCGTGTGGTTTTACTCTTGAATAAATTTTATAAAATAATGTATATAATTTTTATTTAAAGAATTTATGTGTGTGTACATAATCATTTTCTTTACATATATTTGAAACAAGTACCATATAAATAATAATAAGAAAATTTATTTGAACTATCAAAATTGAAAAATTTTAATCATTTAAAAATGTTGTTCCTTTCTTCTTCAACATTTCATACATTTATTTATTTCAATTTATCTTATTTTGTTTTCTTTGGATTTGATGTATAATTGTGTTGATGTATAATTTTGAAAATAGAATTTATTCTATTTATTTTCCTTAATTATACGCCCGCACACACACACACACACACAATAAAAGGAATAGTAAATGAGATATATTAAAGGACGAAAGCAATTCTATATATAATATATAATAATAAATAAATATATTATAAAATACGGTAATGTGTTTTTTTTTTTTTCCTGTTTGTTTGTTTGTTTGTATCAAGAATGTTGTAAGCTATCAATTTACAAAATATAAAAGCACAAAAATAAACAAAACCGACAAAAACTTAGTATATGGTATACAATAGTATATTTATTCAAAATGACTTGTGCTTAAACATGAAATTTCAATCGAAATATAGAAAATGTTGTTCATGTATCTGCTGATTTATATAATAAAATATACAATATATAATGAAAATGGAAAAGTAATAGAAAAATGTGAATGAAAATGGGAATAGAAAAGTCGAGTAACCATAGAAACGAAAATTTAATGAAAAATTGGCTTATTTATTCATTGGCTAAAGTATTTTTTTGTTTTTTTTTTTATCAAACAAACACAATATATCCATCCATCTGTATATTTACGCTAATTTAGAACGCTAAGTTTATATAAATTTTTATGTTCGGATTCTATACGACGGTAAAATAAAATTTATGTAAGTATCAACTTACCTGCGTAACGATTTCTATAGAGCTATATTTCATAAATCGCTTTTGAGCTGCGTGTATACAAGATATGCTATTAAAATTGTTAAAGAAAATAACTGAATTCAAGGAAACTGATTATATAGGAAAGGTGGATCGCAAATGATCATAATCTCGATTTTGCATAACTATTTATATAATTTTATATATTAAATGTATATAATCATATTATTAACCTATTAAGATGATCAATTTCATCAACATGTGATATGAGAAATAACCAAATTACCAAGTTCCAGTAAAATCCATCATATATTGTATTAAAATCCACTATATACAAAATTTCATCAAAATACATTGAGATCTATAAAAATATGTGGCCCATATTAATTTTTTATTATATAATAACAAGAAGTCTACTATAGAAGTGGCTCAAACTATACCCGAAATAAATATAGTTACATTTTAAATTGTTAATATAGATTTGTATATATTAAATAAAATTATATAAAATCCAGTAAATTCACAGAACTTAAAATATGATGTTTTATTGCTAGTGTAATTGACTATAGCATGTGTTTGACAGATTGAATATTTTGGATTACAAAAAAAAAATACTGATTCTCTATGACATTTATAATCTCACTGTAACAATATTTATGGAAACGGATTTTCCAAACATATGTGTGTGAAATATATAAGTGGCAACCTACATGAAGTTATAGTATTAGGCCAAAATAAAAAAAAAAACTGGCCTTAGGTGATGGTTTTTTTTTCTAAGCAAGTCATTGGCATTAATCAGCTATTCCTGTATTTATCAGTTTTAATTAAACAATATATATAATTCATGTGTGTATCATATAAATATATAGAATATATATTTGCGCTCTTATATAGATAAATATTATAATATTTACATATACACACACTCAAATAATAGTATAAAATAAATACTAATATACCTATTTAAAATTGACTTCCTATATTTACATTTTATGTTTACTATTATATAATATTATATTATATATATATATGTTTAACTTTACAGACACCCTATATATAAAGATATATTAATATATATATACATTAGCGGAGCGTATCATTAATTCTATATTCATATTTGTAATTATAAGTGTTAAACTTTTCTCTATATAAAATATACTAACAATGAAAATTAAAATTAACTCATATAAAAAGTAGTTATACCTACTTATATTCTATAATTATTATATTTGCAGACTGTAATAAAGTTTGTATTATACTTTAACTTAAATATCCATATATGCATTTTAAAATATATTATACCTTATGGACTTGATTTTACATATTATACCCAATGGTTATATTAAATATTTTAATAGTCAATAAAGTAAAAAATAAAGATTAATTTCTTTAATTTTTTATATAAAATTGCTATATAAAGTAGAATTTTTTTTATATTGTATATACCCTAGTAACAATTCGTCGGTACTTTGAGAAATGAGGAAAATTTTCGTGGAAAAAACTCACATATTTTCTATGGAAAATATATATTGGAATTTGTCCAAAGAATGTCCATAGATTTTCTAGTTAATATATAATAGTATTTTATTTAGATCAATTGAAATCTTTGGATTGTCAGGGTAATGTGTTCAACATATATCGGCGCCGTATTGTATTCATAATTTACTATTCACCAATTATCCCAGACAGTGGGTTAAATTTTGTGTATATTTCATATAATTCTCACTATTTTTAATTTATTTTCATAATTTTTAAAATAACCAGTAACTCAAATCTATATTATTCCTAGGAATTTTGTAAGACTTTTCATGGATTTTATCCGCGGTTTGTTTCTTGTTTATATCAACGTTTTATCTGCCAAATTTCTACAAAATTATACTAAAAATTTATTAATTTAATTTTACAATTAAATTATTTTTCGACTTAAGAAAATATAAATATCATACTTTTTATTTATTTATTACATTAAATTTTGTTTCATCGAGTTATAACAAAATGTTTGTGCTAGTGCATTTTTCGCATGACGCATTTTTGTTAAAATCCGGGAATCTACTCGCAAAAAAATATGAATATAAATTCTATGGATATTCTGTGGAATAATACAAAATCAGCGAAAATATGCGGATAATGGAACTCCATAAAATTCCAGCGGACATCCTTAAAAAATCCATAGATATTTCCTATAGGGTTTAAACTACGAACTATTACATATAATGCGAAAATTTTACGGATAAACTACGAACAGTGTTACTAGGGTACTTGTGTGATGTCCTTTGTATTTGGATATTATAAAATAAATTAAATTAAATAAGTTAAAATATATTTTATTTATATACTTACATTTAATTTACATATAAAAAATATACAAAATTATTTTTGATTATAATACAATACAAAAAATAAAAAAAGGCACAAACATTTTACTTCCGAATTTATATTTTATATTGTATAATATTATATAAATAGCGTGTATAGTATAGATATAACATAGATAGATATGTAGATAGACTATATATTTATGTAAAATGAATTACAAATGAAAAGATTATTAAGTATATGATATACAATATATCTCAACTGACAAGATAAAAGTTAATTTTACAAAATTTAATTCATATTCATATATTATTATTAAGATATCTTTTTGATATCAATTTTCTAATATTGAATTAATTAAAATATTGTACAATGTTGTTTGTATACACAAAAAGAAAATACCCTATGGCATAATGTGTATTGTAATGCATACCATATATGTATAAATTGTATAAATATTGAAAACAAACTAATTTATATGAAATAATAACAAAAGAATAACAAGAATAAATTTACATTCATTTATTTCAATCATGCGAAAATAATCTTACAATATATATGTGTATACGAGTATTTTATATGAGGGCAGATCTAACTTTATAGAATTTGATGCAAGCACTATATGTGATAATGTTCAGAAACATATAATAATGGATGCCAAATGTAATTTATAACTTAATTCGTGCGCTTTGATCATATGGTAATGTTGATCATTATCGTTTTTCCATAATTTCTTCGTTTAAACGAATAATAAAGAAAAATATTCACTGGTTATTGATTTACCTTTTTCTAAATAATTTATAAAAATTACACCTCGTTGCTATCCTAATCTTACTAGCTGGTGGAATTAGTTTTTGCCTGTTTTGGTGCGAGCTTTCATCATACGGATATCATTAATAATGTTGAATGGACGTAAAAATGTTTTCTGATTAAGTGTAAACAGATTGAAAAACTATGATGAGAAGTGGACACGGTACGGTTTTTGATCGATTGTGAGCAAAAACGGTCACCCATTTTGCTGATAGTTTTTCTTCACATTCAAATGTTCGCATAAAATATTATTGCCATTACGTTCATAACAGATGCGTTTACAATACGTATTTTCAATTTACGAACGATAAAACACTATATCATGGTATAACCCACACCGTTTCTTATTTGAATTTTTTTTTTACCTTTAATATAGATCGGCCAATGTTTATAATAGTGTGGTATAAAAAGATAAAAATTTCGTAAAATAGAACTTCGTATATATGTGTGTGTGTGTGTGCATAAACTATGTTATATATTGTATTTATTATATATAAATAATATTGTATTATACTTGTCGTATATAATCAATGTGATAAAAATCGTATATTTTCATGTCGTGCGAGATATTGTTATAGGAAAAAAGTATTTTTTTTTTTTTTAAGTTCAAAATAATTGACCCTTTCATTATATAACTATAAATATGATATGAATACAATATCCTGAAACGTTAAAAAAAAAAAAGAAAAAAAAAAGAAACCTACAAAGGAGTAAAAAGGATGATTAGAAATGATTCAAAGAAGAATAAAATCAAATCGCATTGTTAAATCTACCCTTTTTATTTTTTTTTTTTTGGAAATTTATATATTTTGTATGTATTTATTATATACATTTATACAGTATTTTGTCAATTTAATCGAACTACATGCGTAGATTATATATGTAGCGTAACTAATAATTACATATATTCATAGTCATATATAGAAGCGATTCCTTTGTACGATACGTACGCAATCATTCAAGTGCAAATAAATATATCAATTTATTTTGTATCGTTTGCGATATTTAAGAAATTCGTCAAATAAGAAGTGTTTCTCTTTAGTTTTTATGTACACCCTAACTATATTGTATTATAACAAAAATAAAAAGAATAATGAACATCTCCTTAATCTTGGTTCAGTTGGTTGGTCTTATATAAGTTGAAAAAAAATAGTGCATATCGAAAATTTATATAGAAGCATTCTATACCACATGGATTGAAGTTATCGGAATATATGAACAATATCAATCACAAGATTGATGTAATTATGAAATTTATTAGGATTTATATATTTCTTGATTAATTATATAATTAAATTGATACTTATTTTAATTGTCATATTAAATAATAAGATTTTGATTTAAATTTATAATTAAAATAAATTAATATTTTAATTTGTTACAACTGAAATCGGTTATCGGTTGGAAGTAATAGATCTTTTTAAGGGTTTTTCATATATATATATATAGTTTTATAATATATGTGTTTATTTATAGCTTCATGAATATTCTGTCTATCGATATATATGCATCTCTCTGTTTGTAATGCCTGATTTCCTATTAAATTTATCAGTTACTGTATAAAAATTATCGTATAATATACCGGGCATATTCTATAAATACATATATTGCGCTGGAATAAAATCATTCGTTTAAAGGGGAGCATAATATATATATATATTTATATATATATAGTAATGGAACCAAGGTGAGGTGGATGTGTGATGAAAGACTTTTGTTATAATAACTTTGTATAGAAAATTTTCTTCCCTATATATTGTTGTGTTTTCAACTATTGTATATGTGTGTCATCTCTATGTGCGGCTGATGCGATGTATTTTGTATAGAATTTTTCTTATGTTATGTCATTAATATTGTTCGGAAAAAATAAATTTTATCATATTTGCTTCATTTTTTTTTTTTCGCAACTCATGTGCCGTTTCTTTATTTTATTATTTTATATAGGACACTTTTATTTAATATTTTATTTTTGGGGCAAATTTTTGAATGATACATTATTGATTTTTTTTCTTTTTTTTTTTCATTCTATTTTGGTTGACAAAAATTTATCATTTCAAATCCATTTATACAAAAAAAAAAAAAAAAACAATCAGATTCAAAGGTATGAAATAAAATAATAAAATAGAGTATAGGTGTAGGTTTATAACATTAAAATTTTTTTTTTCAATAGTTCAAAAACTTTTCTATATAAGTGTCTAATGCATCTATAGATACATTTAAAAATACTAAAAAGAAAGAAGAATCTTATATATTCTGCATCATCGTTTGCGAAAACTTTATGCTGGATCTTTAAAGATTTTCAAATCATATTATTTTTTTTTTTGGATAACAATTCATATTCATTAATTACTATTATAAAAATATAAATCCTTTCTGTTTTTCTTACGAATAATATAAAATGATAAGAGATGACAATTATTCATTTTCTTTCTCTAATTTGTATATACTTTCTTTATACATATAATAAAAAAACGAAAAACGAAATGTATATTGTAAAAATTTTCTGATAGTCATATAGAAACACGATATACCTACTGCCATTTTAATTATTTTATTGAAGAAGTTCGGAAAGTTTCTTGTTAAAAACTTATGAACCACAATTCAACCATTTCTGATTTTATGATAAATTTTTTTCCATAGCAAGTCAATTCTTAATATATTTGGACGCAGAAAAAAAATTTCACTTATGATTCTACTAGATCTGCACAATTTGCGTATTTTGAACATTGTAATTATATTTAAATAAATTATAATTGCGCTGACGAAGTTTGCACTGAGTTTTTCTTCTGCGGACTATACAATTTCAAATGTTGTTGCACACTTATATTTTTTTGCTCAATTAATATAAACATTAAACTGCCACTGTAATGTAATGTGTATAGGAAACTCTTTAAACTTCCCCCGTACACGTGTATATCGGATATTATATGCAACACAATGGATACAGTTTTTGAAGAAATAACTATTATATATTAAATGGGGATACTCTTCATTATCTGTAAAATTTCATATATATACAGTTTTTTATAGAGCGAACTTTTACTCAAACTATATAAATATTAAGATAACACCATTGTGTTATATAAGTAATTTTAATTTTAATGGTCTTTTTAAAATCTGTATCTATACAATATATAAAAATAAAATACACTTTCAGTTGAGTAAATTTGAATTAATGAGTAAAAAAATTGTTTTTTTGCGAAATGATTCTTTATAATTTATTTTTAGTTTTTATTAATTTTTGTTCTAACGTCTCTGACAAGAGTGCGGTGGATTTCATTTATCTAATTTTTTTGTTTGTGTGTTGGTTTTTTCTTAATAATAATCATTAAACAAATGAAAATTTTAAATGAAAATTTCTTTAAATTACATATTTAAAATATGTAATTTTATTTACAATATATAAATTGTTCTAAATACGAATTTCAACATGAACATAAAGAGAAAAAAATGTCTATAATTATATATAGGAAAAAAGTTTAGTTGTTAACTATATCGGAAAATTACCAGCATTAAATTTCTATCTTTATTCCTATGTATACAATGTACACATTATATTTTATTTAAAAATGTACTCCGCATATGCTGTATAATTTGTGTTTATAATGTTCAAATTGTACAAAAATGTACTAAACGATCGGAAAATTTTCATTCTGATACAATTGATATTTTATATATATGTATATTGTATATGTATATGATACATATGTGTATACATAATGTTAAAGCTTATCTCCGTAATTCAATATAATAGATAAGAACCAATTGGTATATATATAATTTTCATGAAATTAAATTGTGTACGTTTTTATTCTTGCCAATTTCTTATATCCACAATATCATATTGATATGGGTGTGTAATATTTATTTTAACAATTCAATAAAGTGTTTTGATTATGATGTGTGATGTGAGTGAATGACACGGAATATGTAAAAACCAACTTTAAAGGAATTTAATAAGTTATCAAAAATTTGGGAAAAAAAATATAGGATGTGCGTGTGAAACATACTTATGTATACGTCTAATATATTATATAAATAAATAATAAATGTGGGAGTAATAGCTAATATACAAAGATATAAATTGAATATTTTTTCTCCCATTATTATTTATTATTTATTTAAATCCTCAATTAATTAAATTAAAATGAATTTCTCAACAATTTTATTTGCTTTTATTCATTTATTTATGTACAATATATAAAAGACAATAAAAAGGATTATTGAATCCCATTCATCAAAACGCGGAAAGCTTATAATTTATACTACGATTTTTATACTTATTATATATAATATATATAATTTAATATACAATATATATAACATAAAGTATATATTTATATAAGAAAAAATATTTACAGAATTGTAAAGAGATTTCATTTATTTTTTTATTTTGCATTATCTTTAAGAGTATACATAATTTTGGGTTCAATTTAAAAATTTATGCTATAACAAAAAAATAAACTTTATATATAGAAAAATTGAGCAGAAAAAAAAAATAATTCGTTGTTCTTAAGTTTTTGTTTTGTTCACGTAAATATGTGTGTCGTTTTTTTTTTTTTAAATTGTACATATTTTTTGAGTATTGTCTAAATTCTAGTTAGATATTTATTTTTTTTTCGTATACGTGTATTTTATATATAAATACTTTGTATATATATAGAGTTTGAAATGTGACATTATCGTATGGGGAATATACATATATAATTATATAATATGTTGAAAGTACACACGTATTATGTAGCAAATATATATAAAGGGTATGTATATAGAAAGAAAAATTCCAAAAAGGAAAATGTTTACATATGGTTTTGTTGTGCCAACAATTATTATATACATATACCCCTGTCTGCTATTTCAACCATGTGTACACATACTGTGTGTATATTACATATGCCATATAAGTTAAGTATATATTTATATTTATAAATAGTATGTATGGTATATATATATATATTGAAATAAAAGATTATATAGAGATATGTGTATTTCAAAAGCAAGACTATATATTTTGTGTGTATATATATATATATTCGATGTATGATGTGAACTAAAAATAAGTAGCAGTAAACTTTGATAAGAAATTTTTATTTATTATGAGCAAAAAAGAAAAAAAAGGATCTTTAAATAAATATACTATTATATTTATAAGTATATGTGCATATAGAAATTTTACGTTTAGTATTTCTATGTATGGCATATATACAATATATACTAAAATAGTATATTAGATACATATCAGGTCAATTGAAAAGTCCCCGGTCTGACACACAGATAACATTGCTAGTATTAAATCCATATGATTTTTAGTTAGTACCAACCTGTCAAAATTTGACAGCAGTCCGACCATTAGTTTGTGAGATATTGCGTTGCGTTGTGAGTGTAGCTACTTTTGTTATTTGAAAAAAAAAATGGAAAAAAAAGAATTTCGTGTGCTGATAAAATATTGCTTTTTGAAGGGAAAAAATACAGTTGAAGCAAAATCTTGGCTTGATGAAAAGTTTCCGGGATCTGCACCAGGAAAATAACAACCATCATCGATTGGTATGCTAAGTTTAAACGTGGTGAAATGAGCACCGAAGACGGTGAACGCAGTGGACGGCCCAAAAGAGGCTGTCACCGACGAAAACATCAAAAAAGTTCACAAAATAATTTTGAATGACCGTAAAGTGAAGTTGATCGAGATAGCTGAGACATTGTAAAGATATCATCTGAACGTGTATATCATATCATTCACGAATATTTGTACATGAGAAAGATGTGTGCAAAATGGATGCCGCGCTAGCTCACAATCAACAACGTGTTAATGATTCTGAGCAGTGTTTAAAGCTGTTCAAGCACAATAAAACTGAATTTTTGCGTCGATATGTGACAATGGATGAAACATGGCTCCATCATTTCACTCCGGAGTCCAATCGACAGTCAGCTGAGAGGCCCATTTTGAAGCAAAAGACAAATCGTACTACAAAAATGGTATCGAAAAGTTGGAAGATCGCTATACTCGCTATATCGCCCTCGAAGGCAACTACATTGAATAATAAAATTAAATTTTGCCCAGAAAATATGTTTTACTATGGTAGACCGGGGACTTTTCAATGACCTGTTAAGATACATAAGGTATATAAGTATATATATTATATATACATTGTTTTTCATATGTACTTAAATATCTTTGCATTAATAATTAGTTTCATTTTGTATATGGTATATAAAACTATACATATAAAATATAAACATTCTCTATTTATAATGTTTGTTCATTATTCATTTCACTACACAAATAAGTATAATATATAATATAGATATATATACACCTACATTACATTTGCATTCCTTTCTGCATATACAATATATATATATATATAGAAATATTTAAGTTACATTTAAATTTTATTATATATATATAGATTAGATACTAAAAATCTTATTCACTTTATAATTGTATACGTTATTATATATATGAACATGTTTTATACTGACAATATATATATATATATATATATGGTATATGTTATTTGTGTTTGAACTATAACCACATTTATATTGTAGTTAAATTTTATATACACAGGGATATGTGAGTAAATTTATATTGATATATAACATATATAGACATAATATGCACATATATATTTATTATATAAAATCAATATAAAATCGATACCACCTATATACATACTATTTATTTAATTTATGTATATATACCATACATATGCACCTGTTCAAGTATACATAATAAGATTATTAAATTTATTAGACATTATATTTATATACTAAATATTATAATATATAAATAGTATCATATAAAGTATATATGGTATATAGTTGAAAGCAGTATTCATTTCTACAATAATTCAATGATTTAGTATTTAATTGTAGTTTATTAGAGTGGATGTTGTGTAAAATAAATTGAATGTATATGAGTTTAATCAATTAGCTGTGGCTTATTAATACCCTTTCGGTTTTCCATTGTTTCTATGATGTAGTTGAATTTTTATGCTCTTTGATTCACATAACTATATTGATATCTTTACAAAAAAGGACGAAACCTGATGATTATTTCCGGAACTCTCTTTGTTAATGGTATTAACGCCTAAGCAACTATATAACATGGTGAATAAATCAATAGCCGTTTTTTTTTATAGTTGTATATTCGCAGTCACAAAAAAAATTTCTCTATATAACGTCAGCGAACTAGTTAAAAAAAAAAATCTAAATTATTAGGCAGTAAAATTTAACAACGAAAACGGTGTCATAATTGTACATAATTTATTTTAATTTAATTTTTTTCAAACAAAATGTTGAAAATATTAAAATCCTTTTCGTTATTTTACTCTGATCTGATATATATACAAAATACAAAAATATTATTTACATATCCTAGAGATATATATATATATATTTATGCAAATATCATTAAAATGAAGGATGTGTTATTTTTTTTTTGGTTATATATATATAGATTAACTTTTTTATGATGGTGGTGCGGTAAAAAACACATTGTTTATATATAATATATATGTTATGTTTGTATGTATGTATGTGTGTATATTTCCTTGCATATAAGAACACAAAATATATATATAATAATGATGATCTTTTCATAAATCGATTGAAGTATTTACAACAGATGTGCGCCACACATCTGATTAAAATGAATTATTCTTTTTTTTATGTTTTATGGTAAATTTTATTGACATAATTTTTACGGGTTTTTGGTTACCAGTTAATTTATTTCACTAACATTTTACTTGGTTTATTATTATAATACTTCTCGATATAATATATAAATACTGAATATTTAATGGTAACCATATGTAAAACACAATTTAACTAATTGATAAAAATAAATGTGAAACTATCTGCGATGTAATGTAAAAAAAATAATTGCTTATCAATTAAATAAATAAATAAATGCACATATATTTAATTGTGTGTTGTATACATATTTTTGATCTAAAAAGTTAAACAAAGTTTTATAAATAATCTTGTTTTCTACAAGATTGTTGTTCAGTGGTTAAAACCCGTCTGTCATTCAATCCGGACATTAGTTAGAGTTCGATCGCCGCGTTGATTAAAACACGAATATTTTTTTTCAGTATTTTACAAAAAAATTACTTCATTGAATTATAATTTTATGAATTTTATGAAATCAAAAAACGGAATATCTTTGATGGTGTTTGATTAAATTAACAATTCGTTTCCACAACGCAGTCAACATGTATATATAGACGATATAGATCCACATATAAAAATAATTGAATTAATAAAAAAATGTGTCTACAAATAATGGCCAAATAAATTATGTCAATTACAAGATTGTATTATTGAGATAGAAAAATTCAGTTATAATGAAATAAAATTAAAATTTGGTTTAGATACATTTCTTAAATAAATATATATATATATAGTCTGTAATGATTAAAATATATTCTGACCACATTTTATATATCATCAAATGTTACTGCTAAATGTAATTATAGTCTCTTAATTATTTAATAAAATAAAAAATTGTAATTTTTGTGAAATAGGTTATATTCTTCTAAAATTCAAGGTCATGTGATACTGTGTATAGATGACCCAATAATAAATATAAATATAATATTTTTTTGCATTTCCACATATATATATATATATACATAATTTATTGTATGACCTACGATGTATTTATAAAGGACGTTTTTAATCGAATAACAAAACTTTCATTATCCTATTTCACTTCTTTTTTTTTTTTTTCCTTCTACACCAATAAACTTAATATTCAATACAATTGCATTTTATTAAATAAATAATATATCTATCTGGATTAGTGTAAAACATGATAAAACTTAAATATGTTAATATATATGTATATTCGTTATTTTATCTATGCAGAATACAAACCAAATATTATCCGAATTCAATAATATATATAGATAATTTTAAATCGATAAAAATAATATTTTTTTTTAATTTAATATTTTTTTTTTCTTTTTTAAATTAATGAGACGAAACTTTAAATTCAAAAGATTATTTAGGATAATTAATTTAATTATAAATATATATCATTGATTTAAAAGGATATGTATATAGATTCGTATACTATATATAAGTTGATACCCACAAACAATACCTGTATTATATTTTATATATTCATTCCATTTTTTATATACAAAAAATAAAAAAAAAAAGGTCATGGTTATAAATATATATTCTATATATGATGAAATTATTTACAGTAGGTAGAGGTGTGTGTATATATACAAAGATAAACAACAAACAAATAACTATACCATCTCTCTAGAAAAAAAAAAAAAAACGGAAAAGAAAAGCTGTTATGATAAATTTATGTGAAATTATAACCAAAGGCAATATTATATAGGGTATCTCTATATAATTGTATCTCTTATTTATTTAATTTACATTAAATCATAACGTTGTGAAAACAACGAAAACCTTAATATTATTGTGTATGTTACTTTGGATTTTCGAACGGAAAGGTACTCCGTGGCATATTTGGTCCACCCCGTCAAAGAACAGAATGGTTGAAGGCGACGATACAATTTTTTAATTAGACAAGTTGTACGGTCAACCAAATATTGTCAAAACAATCAAAATCAAAATAGATTGAGATGGCTTGGACACGTAGTACGTATGGAGGAGGATCGTGTGCCGAAAAAAGTGTTAAATAATAAACCAGAAGGTAGAAAGAGAGCCGGAAGATCTAAGGCGAGATGGCTAGATGCAATAAACTGTGATATAAATATCCTTAAAATTCGGGATTGGAAAACATTGACTTCGAATAGGTCAGGTTGGAGAATGGTAAACCCGCGCCTGGGTTATAACGCCATAGAGTAAATCAATAAGTAATGGTTTTGCGATGTTTAAAGATGATGACCTATCTATAAATTGTGTTACTATGAATGTAGTGATTTTCTTATAGAAAAAGTTATGAAGGAGCTTTTAAATATTTTGGAAATATTGTCAATTATCAAAAACACTCCATGAATATTATAATCAAAGATATCTGTTTGTTGGTACACCCTATATCTGTATTTATAATACATAATACCTAAATATATATATATATTCTTTATTTTAATATACTTTTCACAATAAGTTCGGAAAAAAAAAAAATCAACTTATACACAGACACAGAGTAAGTTTATTGATTTATGGTTTTAATTCATAAAACATGAAAAAGTTTAAGTTTATATATATATATATAGAGAGAGAATAGAAAAAAAGGAAAAAGGTAACTCCTTATACGAATCAGTATTCAGAATACATTTTATCATAAAAATTATCATCTTATGATTATAAATTCACGAGTTGTGTGTTGTGTGGGTTGTGGTTTTTTTTTTTTTTTCTTTCTTTCTTTTTCCATATAATTTATAACCAAGATGAAGAGAATATATATAATTTTACATTTTTTTTTTTTTCCTTAAGGAATAAATATGATTACCATTAAATTTAATATATTATTTTCTCTTGTTTTTTCATTTTTTCTATGTTTTTTTTTGTCTGATTAAAGTAAGAAGTAATGTTTGGTTTTTTTTTATTTTAAATTTAGAATAAAAAACAAGAAAAATTTAACTTTAAATTTTTATATGCGAAATGTACACACAAGCTCCAGTATATAAATTAAAAAGAAACATAATATTAAATATATACAATAGTTATTTGCATATACTTGTTTTATATGTGTACACGTGTATCATAAATAATAAGGTATATGCGAGTTTAATTTCATGAAATACATGAAAATTTAATTGCCTTTTATATGCTTTTATTCATGTGTTATTTGTTCTCCTTTTTTGTATATATATATATATATATATATTTATATGTAATGTGTACTGTGTACAATGTATATTTCAAAAAATTTAATGGAATATATATATTATTGTATAATACTTTAAATTTAAATGAATATAATTAGTGGAATATGTATGAATATAAAATGTTGTGTAAAAGACCTTATTTAATTTCTTGTTATAACCATTTAATTTATTATTATTACCCAATATATATATATATACAAAAGATAATTATATATATATATAATATAAAACTATATTAAAGTTAATTATCCTTACAAAATATATCATATATATATATATATAACAAAATACACATATAGCAAATACAATGATTTCATTGTAATATTAATTTTTACATTTAAATTTATTCCATATGTATATTATTTATATATATTCTATAAAGATATTATTATATATATGTTATTATAAAGAAAATGTAATAATATAATAATATACTTGTTAGATATATATAGAACATATTATTATATACGAGTATTATAAATATATAGAAATATATAACATTTAACTTGTAAAAATGCAATTCATTTTCTACTTTACTGATTTCATATAACATCATTTACTTTCCAATATGTATTCTATAGCCATGTATACCATATTTATAGTTTGTTCATGTCATGGTAATTTTAATATCTTATATACTAGTTTATATAAAGAAATAATAATAATAATAATAAGGATATTAAATACGTATTATTTTGAATGAGGTAATTATTTATACTCATATATAGTTTAGATATAGTTAAAAATATTTTGATAAAGTATATTTTTTATTATGATTTCAATATAGATTTTTAATTTAAAGTTTTATGATGATAAAATGATATACTATAATTAATTATTTGCACTGTAAATGCATTACATATACATTTAGTAATTCCAAATCACTATAATAATTAATGGCCATTGTTATGATGAAATATATGTAGTGCTATTATTTTGCTTGACTTAAATATTCGAACAATTAATGAATTTAATATACCGTGGCTTCTATATTTTCTATATATATATTTTATTGTAAATTTTATTCCAAATTTTCGTATACACATACCAATTGGAAAATCATCTATAAAATATATATACTATATTTTTTTTTATTTTAATATATTAAATTACATACATATATGAAAAATAATTTCGTGATTGAAAAGTTATCTAAATATTTAATATAAATAGTAGTAAAATCGATTTTCCGGAAAATATAATTCCACTAAAATGAAAAAACTTGTATTTTTTTTCTATATAATTTGAACACAAAATAATGTAGCCATATTTATTTTTTTAAATTACAATTTTTTGACATCATTATTATTATTATTATTATTGATAATTCTACTAATATACTATTCTAACAATTTTACAAATTTCCAAATAAATGGTAATTTGATGATGGAAAGTAAATGGGGTTATATGGGATGGATGTAACATCTCATCGGAAATAAACTACAATAATTTTTGACACATGCGTTCAAATATTTGTGTGTGATCTTGCATTCCCTATATAGTAATAATTTGTCTGTACTTTTGAAAAATGAAGAAAATTTCCGTGGAAAAACTTTGCATATGTTCTATGGAAAAAATATATTGGAATTGTCCATAGATTTTCCACTTAATATATAATAGTATCTAATTTAGATCAATTGAAATCTTTGGATGGTCAGAGGGTAATATTTTCAACATATATCCGTGGTTTTATATAATTTATTTCACCAATTATTCAAGACACTAGTTTTACAATTTTACAATTAAATTATTTTTTGCATAAGAAAATATAAATATCATACTTTTTATTTATTTCGTACGTATTTATTACATTAAATTTTGTTTCAACAAGTTACAACCTGTTATAACAAAATTTTTGAGCGAGTGCACTTGTCGCACGACATATTGATTGATTGATTTTTGTCAAACTCCATGGATCTGCTCACAAAACATATGAATTTAGATTCTATGGATATTCTGTGGAATGATAGAGAGATAGAGAAATAAATGTAAGGAAAATCCGAAGAAATTATCATAGGAAATATTCGTGGATAATCCAAGGACATTTTTTTTTTTAAATCCATGGACAGGGTTACACTGGTCATGTAAAATTCCAGCGGACATCCATAGATATTTCCTCGGATTTAAACTACAGACTAATACATATAATGCGGAAATTTTGCAGACAAACTACGGACAGTGTTACTAGGGTTGTAACCGATAACATAAACTCAATTTGAAGAATATCAGGTTGTTTGCACTGGTTTATCAAATTGCTTGGTCCACACGAACTCTTTCGATTTATTTATTATTGTGAACAATACATTTTTTTTTTTGCCGACACTTAATTTCAATCAACGTATCGCAGATGCTCCAATTCGTTATGTGAAAATTCTTTAAGTTCATGAAGAAACCTTAGATCGAGTTCTTTTACGTAACCAAATTGTTTTAATTTACTTTTAAAAGTATGTATGTGATACATCGAGCTCGTGTATAATCTCACGCTTTGTTCTACAACGATCAGGATCGATGATTGGTTTTATTTGAACATCATCTTTGAGTATGGGATTGGTATGTTTTAACACAACATCTGATATAAAAAAAAAAAAAAATGACTTCAGATCACTGGATCGTCTGAAAGACAACAAAATTTTATCTTTGCTGGGTATCCACTTTTATTGCTTTGTATTAATATTTATTTTATATACGGTTTTATAAAAAACGATGAACAATTCTTTCAATAATTTGTTTTTTCAACACTAAAAAATTATTATATAAATTTATATATTGCAAATTAATCTTTTTCTATATATTATTTATATTCTAATTTTACTTTTTTTTCTTAAAAAACTATAGAGGTATTATATACAACCTTTAAAATAAGTTAGCGATATATATGAAATTGAAATGGAATAAACTTTATTTTTATATATATATGCGGTACATTTCTATACGAAACGTGCGATGATGATATGAATTAAATGTTTATATATTATTTGTATTATATTGAGTTAAATATAAAAACTTTTTAAAATAACTTTAATTTTTGTTCCGAAATTTATAATAAAGTTTTTCATTATACACAGTATCACACACACACAAAAGTTCAAAAATTTAAAAATACATTTATATACATAAAATCAATTAATGCAATATATATATTTAGTTGAAAAATGATATAGACAAAAAAAATATATTACAATATAGTTATATAAAAAGCAAAATGATATAGATATAACTGACAACTTAAATTTTAATCTAATTGAATGTCAAGGCTATATATATACAATATATACAATGTTTATATTAACAGACATATTTCAATTGTATATAAATCAAAAATTTTGGTTTTTCCATTATACATAAAGCAATTATATATATATATATATATATATATACTATACTTTATATAATTTATCCCAATTATCCATCAGACATATGAGTATCAAACACAAAACAGTATCATAAGTAGATAAAGTATATAAATGTTCACATAAATATAATATAAACCAATTAATAATTTGTAAGTTGTCACTGTCACAGACAGACAACCATTAAATTATTTACATGATTTTCTAACTTCATTGATTATTTATTTATATGTTATATACATATTTTCTATATATATATATATATATATGGTATATTAGTATATAAAATATGTTATATGGTATATTGACGACGAGACGACGAAAGAAAATTTCTCTATATATATATATATAATTTTACATCCTTTTATATATAATATAAATCCATATATACATAATTTATGTATACATCGCACATGTGAAATTTGTTAATATATTTTATTCATATTGTTACTATATGTTTGTATATAACAAATATTGTAATATTTTATCTATATATATATTTATATGGAATTTCTCAAAATGTGTATATATAAATAAATAATAAAATTGAATTTAAATAATTTCTATATGAAAATTATATATGTGTGTGTATGTTTATTAAAGAGCTGTGATAAGAAAAAAAAACTATATATATATATTATTATTTACCATTGATTTGAGTATATTATCATCAATCAATAAATTCAATCAATCATATTAAAATACTGCAAATGTTTACGAAAATGACAATTATGAATTTTTTTTTTATATATGAATTTTGTTAACATCAATATATGATTTTCATTTTCATTTTCCTTTTTTTTTTACCCCCATTTTTCGCATATTATACAATTTTGTTGAAGGATTTTTCATTTTTTATTTCCCTTTTTTTTTTATTTTGTAAAATACTTCTTTTGGATACGCTTAGCTAAGCTTTTATTATATATTATATATATATGTCTATAATGAATATGAATTTTATGTATATATGAGTATACGTTTTTTGTACACACGTAACTTATACGATACATTTCTATGAATATAAGAATAAGAATATACAATGAAGATATATCATCTTTTAAATCTCAGTATATTTATATTTTTTTTAAAATTGTGTTATCCATAATTTTATACAAAATATTATCAATTTTTTACGGAATATCCATCAGACAGACGAATTGTCTCATACCCCTAGTAACACTGTGTCCGTAGTTTGTCCGCATTATATATAGTAGTCGGTGGTTTTCAATTCGAGGAAATATCTATGGATTTTTTTACGGATGTCCGCTGGAATTTTGATATGATCAGTGCAATGGATTTTTATAAAAAATGTCCTTGGATTATCCGCGAATATTTCTGATGATAATTTCTACGGATTCTCCTTAGAAGTATTTCTCGCGTTACTATATTATTCCACAGAATATCCATAGAATTTATATTCATATTTTTTGTGAGCAGGATCCACGGATTTTCACAAACATATCTTTGGATCGTTCATGTATTTTGGCAAATAATAACCGCCGTGAATTGTCCGTATTAGCAGAATAAATTTTCTTATGACGGTGATGCCACCAAATCGTGGTTTTATTCAGTTTTTTACCGATAGACCAGAAGTTCTATGAGCACCGCGTAATGAAGATGCTGAACGATGGCAAAAATTCATCGATTGTGCATTTTTTATTTTTGTGTATTACACAAGAAAAAAAAAAACCTCGAATAAAATCCATGAAAAGTCTTACAAAATTCCTCAGACAAATGTATCGGTTTGAGTTGCTGTGGTTGTTTTAAAAATTATGAAAATAAATTAAAAAGAGTGAGAATTATATTTATTAGATAAGCGAAATATATAAAATTTAAACCACTGTCTTGGATAATTGGTGAAATAAATTATGAATACAATACCACAACAGATATATATTGGACATATTACCACTGACAATCCAAAGATTTCAATTGATCTAGATAAAATACTATTTTATATTAATTGAAAAATCTATGGATATTCTTAGGACAAATTTCAATATATCTTTGCCATGGAAAATATGTGAATTTTTTCCACGGAAATTTTCCTCAGTTTTCAAAATACGGACAAATTGTTACTAGGGTATACACAATTTACAACATCTGTGCCGAACGTATACAGAATATGTGAGATTCCTAACATGACCAGAAAAAATCACACTATTATATATCCTTTGGAAATCCTTCCGGTATTTTAACATGTTATGTTAATTTTTTTTTTATATTATCAAAGAAATTTTAACTTTTACAGTACGTGATGATGAATTTTTTTAATTTTATGGTTTCAAAAAAAAAAAACGGACGTCTTTTTAAAATATGATGTTGGAGCTGTGTTCAACTGCGTTTTAACAGAAAATAAAATCAACTTCGTCCTTTTTCTAATAATAAATATGAGACGACCGCTTTGTTATGTATTGCTACCATATATGCAGTTGTTTTAAATTTTTGCACATCAGATAGTGTGTTATACTAAAAGCATATTATATTTTAACTTTATATACCATATATAGTTTATGTTTTCATATGTTTAACTGCTTTTATATGTATTAAAAAAATACCATTACTATATCCACATAGCCATATATTTATTGTTTTATGTTTTAAAAATATATTATAAATAATATTTTTTACATAAGAAGAAATAAAAAAAATAAATAAATTCGTTATACAAAAAGCTCTTAAAAATATATATATATATTTTTTTTCTTTTTTTTTGTATAATTTATGAATGGGTACACCTTTTATAAACTTTTATTTTGTGTAACATTTAAATTCTATGTTCTTCTATTATATATATAAAATACAAAATACATAAACCTGCATATAACATTATATGGGTTTAATTATGTTCGTCGTGTAAGTCTACTACCATATCTATATGTACAATATATTAAGGTTGGCGAGAAGGCTATGTAAAATAATAATAATAATAATAATAATAATAATAATAATATTTATATTATACGAATAACTGAATTGAATATGTGAATATATTTCGTTTTTATTTTTTCTCTTTTGCTTTTTATTATTATTATTATTACAAATATAATGTATTCAGAAAAAGTTTATCAATAGCAGAAGTGATTATACCATATATATATGATGCGGTATATAATATTCGTCGTACACACACACATATAAATTTATAAAGTTTTGGTATAAGAAGTTTATTTTTTAAATATGATATGCATAAAATATATATATATAATTGTATACTTTTAAATATACAATGTATAAATTAAGCGTTTATATTTTTATAATGTGATTATTGTGTATATATATGTGCTTAAATATTCTTAATACTTTCGTCATATCCGCATATATATGATTTTGAATAATTAATAAAGTATTTGCAGACGCGTATTTGTCTGTATCCTATACTATAGATTATTTTTATATATATTCTCTGGTTGATAAAAATTCACATATATTCTGCTCGTATAATGTTATATACTATGCGAGCTGATGGTTTAATTTGTTAAATTAATACATATAGTGATAAATGATGAATAACATGTATATATACTTAAATGATGATAGATGTTCAATAAATTTTTGAAGGCGAAACATAAATATCGGACCATTGAATTGTTCGTTGTGACACCGTATATATTTTTGTATTTGTATATATGGTACAATACAATAAATCAAAAATAGAATTTATAAAAATTCTCAATAAACAAACAATGTATAAATGTATCTAAATAATAAAATATATTGTATAAACCTGAAAATCCATCCAAATATTTATATATACATAAATTGCATCATATAAAATTTAAACAATTTAAAATTTAACAAATGTTCATTTTCCGGAAAAATGTCCAAAAATATATATAGTTCATGTAAAATACAAATTGAAACTCGTTTATAATGTATGTATATGTAACATGTTCATATAAATACATGTATACGTATAAGATATATGACCTAGATTGGTATATTTAAATATAAAGCATTTTCTTCGAAAATAACTATAAACTATATTATATTAAAGTTATATAATAAAATACACACATAAACAAATATTAAAACATAAGGAAAATTGCATTGGAAAAATCTGCTGAATTTTATAAATTAATATTTATACCATATATATTTACTTTAAATTAGGTCATTTATCAATTAACTGCTGTATAATTTATATATGAAATGAATGTATATGTCAGTATTTTCAAATTATATAATATGCAACTGAACTCTGTTAAATTTAGCTGTAAATAAAATACTATAAAATATATATAATTTGCTGCAAATCAACAGAAAATTTTGTAATTATATAGAAAAATACAAATTCGGTATATATATATATTTTCTATATATAAATTTTAGAATCCAAATTGTAATAATACGTTCGTTCCTTTTCATATGGTGGTGTACCACACCTCCCTCAACCATAATAAAAATAAAACGTTTTATACTTTTTCCAGCTAATGAAGGATATAGGGTATAAAGTAAAGTTTTTTTTTTCCTAATTTTTTCACATAATTATTTAATGTATAAAATTTTATTTTATATAAATAATTATATACGAATCGTACAAAAAAATATTTTATGCTTAAAGTTTTTGTAATGTGTTTCTTTTTATTATTTTTTTTTTATTGTATATCTAGTAACAACTTTAACAATTATTAGAATTTTTATTCATTTTTTATATTCTAAATTTTTAGATGTTTTTATATTGTTTACACAGTAACTTATGTGTAATATCGAAATATTTTTTATGATTCAATTATGTTGATGGTTTTAAATTTATTTTTATATTACATTTATATACAATAAATATTTATATGTATATTGTATATGTCATGTATTCAAATTTTATGTAATCCATCCACCATCTGGTCCGTAAATTAACCGGAATGATTTTCTAGAATATCCCTAGTAACAATTTGTCCGTACTTTGAATGAAATGAGGACAGTTTCCGTGGAAAAAATCCATAGATTTTTCACTTAATATAATAGTATTTTATTTAGATCAATTGAAATCTTTGGATTGTCAGGGGTAATATGTCCAACATCTGTCGCGGTAATGTATTCATAATGTATTTCACCAATTATCCAAGACAGTGGTTCAACTTTTATGTATTTCGCTTATCCTATACATAATCCTCACTCTTTTTAATTTATTTTCATTATTCTTAAAACAACCGCAGCAACTCAAATCGATATATTTGTTCGAAGAATTTTGTAAAAATTTTCATAGATTTTATCCGCATTTTTTTTTGTTCTTGTTTATTACAAAAAATAAAAATGCACAATCGATGAATTTTTGCCATCGTTCAGCATCTTCATTCCGCAGTGCTCATAGAACTTCTGGTCTATCGGTAAAAAATTGGATAAAACCACGATTTGGCATCACCGTCATAAGAAAATTTATTCTGCTAATACGGACAATTCACGGCGTTTATTATTTGCCAAAATACATCAACGATCCAAAGATATGTTTGACAAAATCCGTGGATCTGCTCATAAAAAAATTTGAATATAAATTCTATGGATATTCTGTGGAATAATATAGCAACGCGAGAAATACTTCTAAGGAGAATTCGTAGAAATTATCATCGGAAATATTCGCGGATAATCCAACGACATTTTTTATAAAAATCCATAGACAGGGTTGCAATCATCATATATAAAATTCCAGCGGACATCCGTAAAAAAATCCATAGATATTTCTTCGGATTGAAACCACGGGCTACTACATATAATGACGGAAATTTTGCGAACAAACTACGGACAGTGTTACTAGGGATATGGATGTGATAAATCCATCTGTTGACTGCTTATATTGATTTATGTATTGTAAACAGATTTTAACAAAGTTTCATAACATTTCATTTGGTGTAAGCCAAAATACAACGCATTAAGCGACATTAGTTTTTGTGCATTTTGTGTTTAAAGAAGAACAAAGAACCAATAGTTAATGTTTTAAATTTGGTAAAATTGCTTAAAATTGTTCATGGTAATTATTATTTATGCAGAGCATAAGATTTTGAGGGTTATCGCGAATTCATAAGGAGAAAATGTGAATGATTACGATTTAGCTTCATATCATTATTATATCTATTATATTCACTATTCCGGTTAAATTTCGGACAGAGAGGAGGTTATACGTATTTAGATAAATATAGTTAGGGTAAAAAAAAATTTGTGATCTGTAGATGCATTTGAATGTAATAAAATTATAGAATTTCTAAATTGTTATTTTTTTCAAATTATTGTTTACTATAAAAAAAAAAGTATCAATTTCATTTTATATTTTACATATTCATATATAAATGGTTTTTTTTCTAAAACGACGATGAATGACTTCTAAACACAAGCCCTACCTTTTATAAAATAGTATTATATTTAAATTTAAAACGCATGTATACAATAGATTATGTTGTCACATGTAATGTTCCGTCATCTATGATTGGTTTTATTTCTTTACTTTTTCCATTTATAAATGTTTTTGCAACAATTAGTACTGAATCATTAATATAGCGCACATAATATAATATATAAAGTGCGATATTTGGAAAAATGTAAACAAATTGAAATCAGTATTGAGTAAAAAGATGAAATCTTATGAATAATTAACATGCAACGCGTAATGTATGCAAAAAAACCCATTTAAATAATTCAAAGTTGTTGTGACAATTTTTTTTTTTTTTTTATATATACAAAATTCTAATCAACATAAATTCTTAAATTTATGTAGAAATATAAAATTATATAAAATTATTTGTAATTTAAGATTATATACAATATATATATATGATACGTACTTATTTAAAAATTTATATTGGCATTAATATTTAATTAATTACAAATTTTAAAGTATTTTACTGGTTGTTATAAATTTCATAAACATTATTAGATTCTAAAATATATTTGTTGGGTCGCAGCTTATAGCTATATATGGAATGGAATTAGTTCGTTTTAATTCAAATTTATACGGTAAAGACTGGCTTGGCTACATATAATACCTTGCTTTAAATGATTTGTTAAAGAAGGCACAACGCCTATGCTTTGCTTGAAACTTTTTCGAATAGAACTTTGACCTATGATATATTATACGTTAATTTTCTACCATCGAAACATAATGAAACCCATATCTACATATATACCAAATTAATGGTGACTATTTTAATGGGCCATCCATCATGTAAAAAATATTTCACTTTCAACCTAACAATAATTTTAATATTTTTATTTTATGTATTTCTTTGTTGTGGCACATAATTTTTAACATTATATTTAAAAATTAATTTGTACATCGAATACAGTAAGAATTTTAAATAATTACGTGTATCCAAACACAAATCGTTGTGTCCAATATAAATGGTTCAAGTTTTACAATTTTATATATAAATTTGTCATTTTCATTTGTTGAGGAGAGAGAGAGCGAGGCTTAATACAATATACTTATATAGAATATATTTATAGTATATTGTAATGTTGTAATGCAACCCCTATACATATATAATTATTATTTATTCCATTAATTATATTATTATAAAATGTAAAAATTAAATATAGAACACGCATTTATAACTTTTCATATTTAAAATGAAAAATAATAAAAGTACAATATATAGAAAAAAAAAAGTAAACAAAAAAGCGATGGTAAATAAATGTGCCAAGGAAGTGTATACAAGGACTTTTATAGAATAATTAAATTTTATATATATATAGTTTTATATTGACGCATATATGAGGTGTTTTAAAAGAATTACGAACAGCGATTTATTTTAATTTTTATATATTTATAGCTATGAATATTGAACCACAATATGGAAAAGAAATTAATCGTATATGAGTTGAATTTCGTTCTATATTGGTACAATCACCGATTTTATCAAATTATGAAATGATTAATTCTTGGCCAAATTTTTATGTGTAAAATTACTATAACCCTTTTTATTTTTTTCGAAAAAAAATTTCAGACAAAACCCATTGCGTGTGTATGTGGTACTTGTAGAAAACATAAAATATGAAAAAAAAATAAATGAAAACATAAACATTTGCCCAACATTGTCACCTCATCATCAAGCATCCCCTCTTAATATATTCTCTTTCCTATATATAATATATTATTTACACGTAATGTTATCGCATATATATATATATAACGTAATATTTTTATTTTATATATTTTATTTATATGAACAATGAAATTCTTATAAAAAAAAAATAAACTACTCTTGTGCGCTGCATATATGGACAAAAATTATTATTATGTTCAATAAATAACAACATGAAAATTTATGTACATATATATATTAAAAAAATAAAAAATCATCTGATGATGTGTTTCAAAAGTTATTTGTTACCATATGTGCACTTTTTTATTTTATTTATTTTGCAAACAAAATATATATTTTTGATGTTTATTTTATATATGGATAATATAAAAATAAAAACTTTTCCATTAATAAACTTTTTTGTTTTGCACAATATTTATAGCTAAGCTAGCTATAATAATATAGCTGACGACGAGCAAGCTATATATATATATATTTATTTTTTATTTATTTATATGTAGTATATTTTATTTTGTTCTTTTTTGTTGTTTTTGTTATTGTTGTTGAATAATAATAAAAAAAAAAAAAATAGGAAAAACAATTTTTATTTATACTTGAAATGTACTCCAACCGAAAATAAAAACGATAACATTACAAATATATGAAAAACATAACAAATAGAAAAAAAATAAAAATAGAAAAACAGAAAAACAATAATAAAAAAAAAAAATGTAGGTATATTAGAAAAATAAAGTGGAAAACATATTATATTATAGCACGGTACGGTAGCTACTATAGATCTTACCTCGTTTTTGTGGGGGTGCAATTGATGGAGCTACGCATTGCACAAGCGCAATTAAACAGTTAAACAGGAGAAATTGTATCCATATTTTCCATAAATATCTTTTCCATTCAATATTATTATAGCTATTATTACGATTATAATTTGCAAACGGCATGACGTCACAATATCCTTGTTATTTTTAATAACATAGAATAAAACACTAAAAGCATTCTCCGCGAATTTGTGTAACAAATTTTATTTATTTATGTTCAGAACAAATATTATTTATATTAACATTTTTATTATTATTATTATTATTATTATTATTATTATTATTATTATTTAAAACATAATTATTTATTTATTGTTTCTTTTTTTTTAATTTATAAATTAACAAACAATTAAGAAAATAATATTAACTTAATATATGATACAGAGAGTGGAAAAGGATTTTTTTCGTTTTTTTTTTTATTTTTAAATAATATTTAATTAATTAAAAAAAAAATGCAAAAAATAAGAAAGTTATTATAAATATAAACAACAAATAAAATTAAAAATTAAACTATAGAAAATTATATAAAAGAACACATAGAGGAAAAAGGCACAAATAAAAATTATACTGTGTTTTATTGTGAACACGATAACGTATAAAATGATACTGTTTCGTATGTTTAACAAACAAATCTGTGCTGCGAATAATATCGTCGTATACAATTTATATATATATATATAAATATTGTGTTGGATGGATGGAAATCTATTCAAATATGTATTTATATAGTAGCAGTCAGCCAGTGTGCGTGCTTTCTTCTTGCGCTTATTTTCATTTCTCTACATGATGTGGTGTAGTTTTTAGTCTATATATACTGCTGGATATTTTTGTATCTATTCATACGTATATGCTGTACCACAAGCATCGAAGCACTTATGTATTCATATAACTATATATGCAAATATATATATAATATAGATAGATAAAGCCGGTATGAATCATTTTTGATTAACTTAATTGTTTTGTTTTGGTTTAAATTTCAAAAGATTACTGATTACCAAATGGGTATTTTTAATTGGAGAAAAAATTATTTTAGATTATTTCTTGTATGCAAAAAAATCAGACGATTTGTACTATAGTAAAATTTCGGAATTGTGCACATTGATTATCTAAAAAAATGGTATATATTCATATGCAATTTCTGATTCGTTTACCTATTGCAAATTAATTTATTGTTTTCACGGTGTAGAAAGATCCATTAATGCATTAAAGTCAAACAACTCGTACGTATACGCACCGATCCACATATAATTAATATCCAAAATGATATAGTGGAATGTGTGTGTATGTGTGTGGTTCGTTTTACGGGTGTGTTAAACCTATTTAACATACGAATTATTCGATATGATAAATACAAACCATATATTCAGAGAATTTGTACATATTTATTTGTATGAAAAAAATATTTATTTTACTTGAAATACATGATATTATATGTGGTATATATAGAATTGGAAGTCAAAAGTTTAAATGAAAAAAGATGACGACTATATATGCTTATTATATTCATTGCGTACTTATATTATAAAGTTGAGATAATATTCGGTGCTCTATATATAAAATATAATAGTAGTCTCTACACAACTGCACACAACATACAATTTTGTTACAATAAATATATGTAAAAATAAACAAATAAGTCTCTTTCCTATTTGTTTTTCATATATATATATATATATGTAACTAACTATATATGTCAAATTTATATATAAGATTCTATAATATATATATATAAACTAATAGCAAAAACGCAAACTCAGAATTTAAGGGGCAAAAATAAGGACATTTTATTCTGTATAAACTTGTTGGCCGAAGAAAAAATATGTGAAACAATATATGGAATGTGTAATAGCTGTTTTTTTTTTTTTTCCCATATGAAATTTTGAACATTATACTCTATTTCTCTGTTCTTTAAAAGAGATTGATTTGATCAGAATATCTCATATATATCATATATATATGATGTGAGAAAATTCCATGGAACATATTGTCAAATAAATTATATAACAGTTTACTATTTTTATGTAATGATACGATAAAACGTATAAAGAAAACTAAATAGAAATATATAATTGGGCATTTATTGAACGATCTGACTTTAGTGATTTTTTTTTTTGAAGTAGAAAAAAAAATGGACAAAGAAATCTGTTAAATTACACACTTTTGAAAGTTGCTTCGATTGATAATTTCTATGAGAACGTTAAAATAACCCCTATCAAATCATATGCAAATAAATTGTCATCATAATTAAATTAGAATCTACTTTAGTGCAAAAATAATAAAAAAATCTTTACCTTCACTTTGACAATTTTTCTACAAAAACTGATCTTAAAATTAGTCTGAGCAAATCCTTTTTTTTGTAAATTAAATTTCTTTCTAATAAAAAACTAATATATAGTAAATAATTTAAAAATATTATTAAATAAAATTCAACGATTGTTTCAAAAATTACTATTTTTTGTTTGTTTTTTATATGGCAATCAGTAAACAATCTAATATTTATAGAGTAAAGTTGAAATTACTATAGATTTTCAGTTATAAATAACATGTTATGTAAATGAATTCTAATGCAGCTTTCTGATGAACCTTATATGACATTTTTGTAAAATTTACTTGGATAATATATGTTATATAAGTGATAGATGTTTAGATGATTATATAATATATACAAAGAGTTTGATGATGATGGAATTGTATATAGTGACGAGATAAACATATTACTGCAAAATAATATTACAATTTATTACGGAAATATTATCCGGATTGTCAAAACTATGATGATTTTTACTGTAAAATTTAGTATTTTTTTTTTTTTTGTATATTGAAAAATGAACTAGAAATAGTGATTCGCCGAAATATTTAAAACCATAATTATATTAATTATATTAAATATATAATAATTAAATCTAATTAATTTTATTATAATTTCAGATATATATATACGACCGCACCATAGGATTACGAAGCTTATTGATGTTAAAAATGCGGTAAGTTTATTTCTTTTCCATTCAACATTGATTAACTTATTTTATTTTTCTATTATATAAATTTATATTAATATTATTAAGCACTTTTCTCTTACAATATATATGAGTTTTCTTATTTATTTATTTATTTATTATTCTATTCTAAATGGTATATAAAAATAACCTTATATTTATAAAATATATATGTACAAAACAAACTTTGCGTTATAATAAATTATACTATACAATATCAAAACTGACAATTTATATTGAATTAAAGTTGAAATTAAAATAACAATAATGAAATCTAATATATCATGTGGTTGATTGATGTTACATATAATATAAAAATAGAATCATTCTTTTTGTGGAAGAAGAAAATTACTATACGTACATATTCTTTTCAAACATATATATATATATATTGTATAACATATATGTTATGTATAGTGTCTTATTTACTATAACGGATGTACAATCATTATGTATATCCTGTATTTGTATTATACATACCATATATAGTATATAAAGATATAAGATAAAATAAAAGCAATATTCTATAAATTAAATTACCTACATCTCGTCTAAATGCGAACAAATTACAACAAATAAAAAACACCTATCTATAATATATGTATTAAAAGAAAGTAAATATACTAAATATACGTATAACTATATAGTTATAGTTATACAGTACATATAAATAATAACAACAAATTTCAATGTTCATGTTGCATGAAATTTATTGGATTTTCTTATCAAAATGAAAATCAGAAAATAAGAAAAATTTATATGTATATAAAGAGAGGGAAAAATACTACAATTTATTTTTACACCTTTTTATTTTTTTTTGTTAACTATCGAATTTATCCAATACAAATACCATAGATTTTCTTTTATTTAAGTATTTTACTAATTTTACTATATCTTAATATAAAACTATATATTAAATGGAAAGTATTTTAATCGAATTTTTTTTACAATATAATAGTTAGAGAATCATCATTTATACAATATAAATAAAATGTGTTAAACAAATATGTTTCGATTAGTAGTGTATAGCAACTATTAATATCAGTTCAAGTAACTATAAAATATATGTATATATTACTAAAATATCAGTACATGCGGTTGTTATAAAATTCAAAAAAATATAATAATACAAAAATTAATTTTATTTTAATTACGCATATATGGATCAATTACATACCATTATTTAATTTTAAATGTGTGTTTAATTATTTTTCTTAATTTCATTTGATACATCTCCGCAACTTGCACTTCAAAACGTCTGCGTTACATACATTTATATTTATTATTCTATATCGCATATACAATATATATAGTTATTTTTTGACATCAAATAGGTACATAGTAATTTGAGATAAATGCGACAAATTCATATAAAATTATCTTGTATATGGTATACACAAATATTTATGCCATACATGAATTTCTCTTTGATGTCAAATTAAATAAATTCATATTAAACTGTTGTTGTGTAATATATATATATATACCAGATATATATATATAGTAAGCATTATAGTATGAAAAATATTACCGGAAATTGAATCTTAACTTAATTAAGATGTAATGAATATGATGTTGTTAACAATATGCATATATATTTTTATTTTATACACTCTTTAATATATTGTATGTTGTATGTTCATATATGTGTGTATTATAATATAAATTAAATGAACTTAAATTAAATATATTGTATATGGTATAGCTATATAAAAATATAATATATATATATATATCATTTTGGACATGAATATAATAATTTTAAAACTTTACTCATTATTATTTATAATTTATATATTATTATCATCATCCTTATAATAAAATAACTTATCATCATCATCATCATCATCCCTTACTCGTATGCATTTGAATTTTATTTTCAAATGAATACTTTATTTTACTATGAATAAATTTTAATTTATATACATATACAAAAACAACCACCACAAACTACACACCAGCCACCATTTGTTATATGTACAAAATATCATTATTATTATTATTATTATTAATATAAATATATGTGCCATATAGAATATAGACTATATATATATATGTATATGTTATAAAGAGTGGAAATGATTCTTATGCATTTAAAATGCTGTTAAAATCTCCTAGGACTAGTTTCTGGTTTTTTTGTGATACAATTTTCCACATATTAGTTAAAGTTTGTTATACCGCGCTTTATATACACATATATAGTTCTTGTTTTATTTGTACAAATATGCCACATATATATATATATATATATATATATATGGGGTATGTATTTGAATATGAAAAACATACAATGGTGACCGACATAAAATAATTATATAATTTATGTTGTTGCAATAATAAAATATTGGATGTAAGAAAATTAGATAGAAAGATAATTTGTGTATTTAACCTCTTGCATTATGATTTAATTTCAAAGAAACATGCGTATGGATACTATTTACTTTTAATGTAACTCTGTGCCGGTGTTATCAAAACGTAAAACTAAAATATTTTAATTCAAATGAATATATTTATAAAAATATGGATTTTATTTCATTTGTAAAACATATTTTTAATGACAGAAATGAACAAATTTGGCACAGAAAATGTTTACGGGCGACACTCGAAATTTCCACTTAAGGGGTTAAAATATAATGTGTGTATTTAATTATATCTCTTCGTATGCGGTGTATCTCACAATATTTCCATATATGAATTGTGCAATTTATTTATCTATTTTTACCACCACTATATAAAATGTGTACGATGGTATACAAACATAAATATTACATGCATTACTTTTACCATACAAAACACCACCATTACCACCACCAACCAACCAACCAACCAACCACCACATTCAAGGGTATTTTATTATTTATTTGCACGTATGAAAAATATTTGCATGTGTATAACAACACTTTGTATTACAACAATACTTTGATGATATAATTATTTACCTATACGACAAGTATAAATAATGTAAAATTACGTTAAGTGTATTTTTGTACATTACATTTTATATATTGTATAATGGGTTCATTTTAAGTGCATATTTATTCTGATGGTGGAGTTGAAGAAAATAATGTGGATTTGTTCAGCAAATTTTTGTAATGTTATATTGTTAGAAAAGTAATTATTATATTAATTATTTTTGATATAATAATAATAAACCAATTATTTATTTCAGTGATTAAATTTCATATGTGTATTGGTTTTTTTTTTTTTCCAGTTCGATTACGACAAACAGTTTTAAATTACTAATTTATTATTTTTATTAACTATCTTTTTCTATTTAATTTATAAATTTAATACCATATTTTTATATTTGATTTATTTGTTGATGTTATTTTTAGTATTGTAATTCTGAAAAAAATTGTTAATTTTGATTAACAAAAATTATATACATATTGGTGTTAAATAGCGTTTTTCGACTCACAACGACAACACGGACGTTTACCTGTGTAAATCTGAACATGTAAATGTTTGGAATACCAAAAATTACTTACCCATTCTTTTTTATACTTTGGTGCTGTTGCTGCTGATTTACTTTCCTTTTCTTCTGCAGCTCGACTATTTGTATTGTAAAATAGTGAATGATGATTATACCGAACCATAATTCTCTGATCGGTTCAGTACGGTTCGATATGGGTAGCATCCAAGTTAAGTATAATATGCATATACAATTCATGTGTGCTATAGTGTCACAAATATTCGATGATTGTGTTTTTTTTTTATATAGAGATTTCATTAAATATACTTGTAATTTTATTTCCTATGTAAAGAATAACTTAAATATTTGAATTCTATCATGTGGGGGGGGGGGGGGGGGGGGGGGTAGTTCCACGTTCTTGTACTGGTCTTATTTTTTTATGCATTCATAAAATGGCTTATAATTTATTATTTTTATTAACTATCTTTTTCTATTTAATTTATAAATTTAATACCATATTTTTATATTTAATTTATTTGTTGATGTTATTTTTAGTATTGTAATTCTGAAAAAATTGTTAATTTTGATTAACAAAAATTATATACATATTGGTGTTAAATAACGTTTTTCGACTCACAACGACAACACGGACGTTTACCTGTGTAAATCTGAACATGTAAATGTTTGGAATACCAGAAATTACTTACCCATTCTTTTTTATACTTTGGTGCTGTTGCTGCTGATTTACTTTCCTTTTCTTCTGCAGCTCGACTATTTGTATTGTAAACTAGTGAATGATGATTATACCGGACCATAATTCTCTGATCGGTTCAGTACGGTTCGATATGGGTAGCATCCAGGTTAAGCATAACATACATATACAATTCATGTGTGCTATAGTGTCACAAAGATTCGATGATTGTTTTTTTTTTATATAGAGATTTCATTAAATATACTTGTAATTTTATTTTCTATGTACAGAATAATTTAAATATTTGAATTCTATCATGGGGGGGAGTAGTTCCACGTTCTTGTATTGGTCTTATTTTTTTATGCATGCATAAAATGGCTCATCTTACAGTTCATATGTGATTATGTAACCGCGTTGTAACCAATTCACAGTTCCTAACCATTTGCATTTTATCTTTATTGTCACCCAACATTTCTCTACTTCTACTTTCACTTGTATTTCATTTTCGCAGCATACAAAGCATCTTCCTTTCCATAGAAACGCGTATCATTCATTATTTTCTTCATCGGATACATCAATAAATATAGATAGAAAATAAAAAATTATGAAATATAAATTGATCTGTTATGGTGAAATTGAAATGAAATTCCGTAATGCATACAAAATCAATTAATTTTATAATTTGTGTGCGATTTGGCCAGATCTGTGATGTGTTGAAAGCGTTGCAGCCACATTTAAAACGCTCTCATATATATATATTGTGTATAATAGTAACGCTACTCTATTAATCTATTAGCAACCGAAATCTTTCCGTTCTGCTTATTGCACTTCAGGATGTCATAGAATTTCAAAATTTTATAGTTGACAAATTTTTATTAAATCATCGCATATGTGAAATATGAAATTAGTATATAGCAACATAATTTTGCCCTATATAGCTATAGATACAAGATTTAAATTAAAAACAATTAATTTCAGCTTTAATGCTATATTATTTATTATTTTTCTTTATTTATTTATTTATTTATTTATTTATTTGGTTTTTGTTCTGGTCACAAAATATTATTACAAACATAAATCAAATTTTTATTAAAAATATAAAATAATAGTAAAAAACAGAAAAAAACTTAATTTTGTTAAATAAATAAAAACAAATTCTTCTCATGTTTTAAATTTTATGTATTTTTTTTAGCATACAAAGCCGCGCTGCTGCTTTTTTTTTTAATTTTTTTTTGACTACATAATAATTATCTTTTTTATCTTTTGTTATATAATAAAATAGTACAGATTGTTTAATTATAATATATATAGTTTTTGTCCATTTTTCTTAATCGTATGTATATAAAGGCAAGAAATTGTATTTACATATATATTTTATTTATTTATTTATTTATTATTATTTAAAGATAAATTAATTAATTATAATAATTACTTCGCGCAGAGTATTTGTTGTGAGTGTTGTGTGTGTGTGTGTGTGTGTGTGTGTATGTATTTTGGAATTAATTTAATTTAAAATATTCAGTGATTTCGATTTAATTCATGTAATTCTTTTGTTGCACATACATATGTTTGTTATTTTTGTTTAAAATATGTATTGTATTTATTTAAATATAGAAATATTAAATAGTAAATAATATATGATATATTTATAATTGTTATATAATTAGTAGATTACAAATATTTCATGTTATATCAATTATTTTTGGGTTTTTTTTCCTTTTTTTTGTAATGTTTTACTTTAATTTTTAATAGTTTTTGTGTATAAGCAAAATAACAATTATTTATTAAGTTATTGTTTATGTTTTGATCGCATCATCAATATATAATATATATATATTAATTTATATATAGACAGATTGTTAACATCGCATATAAGCCTTTATTTTATTCAAATTTAATTATTATTTTATCAATTAATTTTTTTTTTTTCACATTTACAAAGAATTGAACATTTTATTAATTACAATTTATAATTTTTAATAAATTATTTGTTGTGTTATAAATTGGCCAGTTATTATAATTAAAAATTCGCTTTTTGTTCTTATAATATTTTAAATGTACATATAATAATGTATTGTATATGCGTTTATTAATGTCCTTACTCCTTATATTCGAGTGTGTGTGTGTGTGTGTTTGTGTGTGTGTTTATAAGTATATTTGTTTGTGAAATTGAGTGTTTGTGTGGTGGATGGTTGGTTAGTAGTTAGTGATTGTGGTGATAGTGATGGTAATTATAGCAACATAATAAAAAATTTAATTTATCTTAAATATATAATCAGATATTAAACATTTAAACTAATATATATATATATAAACTAAAAATATTTCTAATTTATTAATTTATTCGCACATTTTCATCAAATTAGCTATATAGAATTTTGTTTGTTTATTTGTTTCTTTATATTCTTATTAAAAAATAATTTATTTATATTAATTTTTTAAATCAATATATATATAATTTATAATAAAATCAATATATATATATATTTATAAGAATATGGAATTAATAATTAATAAATACCCTTTTCTGTGTGCCTGTGTGTGTGTGTGTGTTTGTGTGTGTGTGTGTGTTTGTGTGTGTGTGATTGTGTTTATTAATATTTATTCAATATTATGGTTCTTATTATTTTTGCCTTACCTATTCTTTACTATATCCTTTTTTTAAATTTCATACGTCTTTTCGTTAATTATTTTTCTGTGATTTTCTTTAAACATTTATTATTATAATTTTTATAATACAATTTATATTTACTGAGACATTTTATCGTAAAGCTATAAATTTTATAAATTTTTTATGTTTACGCAGACGAAAAAATTATAAATGCATGTACGATAAAATTATCCCTGGGCATATATACATTTTTTTTTTTTTTATAGAATCTTTCTAATTTTATTTTTAATTTTTTAATTATCGAAAATATTTTTTGTCTAAATTTATTGTTTTTGTTATTAGTTTTAATTCTATATAAATAATAAAATATTTACACTTAAATTAATTTATATTTCATACAATTAAGCAAAAGACGCCTGCGCCAATGCAATAAATTTTTATTTTGTTTATGCATTATTGTAATTATAATAATTATATAATAATATATATATATATTATTTACTTCATCGTGTGGTTGACTCGAATTTTTTGATAATTAAAAATATTTTTTTTAGTGGTATAAAGGATAGATAATTTTAAGTGTGGAAAATTTTCATATGATGACAATAGTCAAGTTATTAAAATTACTTCACCAATTGGTGAATTGCAAAATTTGTTTTGATAATTCAATTATTCTTATATGAGCGAATCGCTAATAGATTTGTGTGAACAAACATTATAAATCATGATCAGACAACATATTCTCTATATTATTGATTACATTAACAAACTAATGGTAATACAGTGGAATATGAAAAATATCGAAAATTTTGTGTGTTGTCAGTACCAGAAATTGAACTGTTACGTATTTCTTCAATTTGCGATATTATATAAAATTAATATAAAAATGTTTGACTTTCAAACAAAAATGCTAATGGTTTGATAGCTATCAAATTGAAAATATCTAAATAACCCAATTATTTTATGATATTTATGTAATACAAATACAATTTTCTTTTATTCCAACTATTGGAAAATTTAATAATAAAAGGAATATTGAATTTTCATTGTATAACATTATAGCAAATATCTTGTGGCAAATACGAATATTAATTTTTTTGTATTTTTGTTAACCGTGTTTATGTGTTAAAATTTATTAGGTGAAGACAATTTTACAATTCATATGCGGTTCGTCGATTATATATATCATATCCTTTTTATTTTTAAATTGACTAGAAATTAAAATTAAAATTATTCCAATATATTATTAAACTATAAACTTTAAATTATAAAATAGATATATAATTTTCATTTTCATTTTGATATAATAATTCCGTCGACTAGTTCCCATATACAGCAGTTATATGATGATAGAATGTTTTTTTTTAAGTTAATGTGATGTGAGTGTTGTGTTGGGGTATATTGAATATTTATTTATTTTTTTAATTCTGCATATATACTAACTTTTACTTAATCATAGATATATATAATTTTTTCTGAATATAGAGTTTTGCATCTATTTTTATTTTTTTTTTAAATTACATATTTATAAATAATTTTTGGTTTTGTATAATTAATATATTTTTTATTTCATTTAAAATTATTATTCTTTTATGTTTTACGCGGTCTTTTTATTTGTTGTATTTTTTTTTTTTTTGGTTTTTTAATTTTTTATTTTAAAGATATGTCGCAATAATGTTGCGCTAATTCTATAATAATAATGATGTGTGATGAAAATTGTTTTTTTTTTTTCTTATGTTATTGGTTGTTAAATTACTGCATTGAAATAAAATAAGTAATTTGATAAAATGATGATATATTTATTATTATAGTAAAAAATATTTATTAGAAAAAAAAACGAAAAAATTATTAAAAAAATAATTTTTAAAGTCAATTATAATATTTTTATGCTTTTATTGAAAATTATATCTATGCGCAGCAGTGTTTAATAATATTCAAATGTAATTAAGTTACAAATTTATTTTGATATGTGTCAAATAACATTTAAACATATTGAAAATTTTGTAAGAAATTTCATTAAAAAATTATATTTCTAAAATTTTATAAAGTAAAATATATTATATGCGGTAATTCGCATTTATGGAAACATAAATTTCTTAAATTGTTTTAAAAAAGAACTGAATAAATCATTAAATAATTAAATAATCTCTCACATATTATCAAAAATTTGCTTCTTATTTGTTTATCACAACTTGTATAATTTTCAGAATTACAATCCTTTTTTTTTTTTTTTTTTCAAATTGACTTTAAAAATTATTTATTTAAATATTAAAAACAAAAAAAAAAACAGAAATAAAATAATAAAAATATTAATATAATTAAAAAAAACTGGCAGTTTTTAAATTGTTGTTTGTGTTATGGTGCTTATTCAAAAGTAAAGTTAAATAATAAAGATGTCCTTTAATATATAAATTAGCAAGACCAACAATGTAAAATAAATTAATGTAAAAAAAAATGGGAAAAAAAATCACTTTTATACACTACCCAATTTCATAAAAATTCGTAGGTATATATTATTTATGTGTATATTATAAAATTGCATGAAATTAGTCATCGTGCGTTTATGTGATGTTTTTGTTATGATCATAAATATTATTCTCAATGTCCAATAGTTTTTGCAAACGAAATGAGTTTCATAATATATTATTTTTAATAAATACTTTGTTATTGGTGTTTTTTTATTTATTTATTTTTTTTTTTTTTTATTCTTTTTAAATAGAAAAATTAATTAATTTACATTTTTTTATTTTTTATTTTAATATACATATATAGAATATAATTTTTTTTCTTTAAATACATATATAAATTTTGATTGTTGCAAATATAAATATTATAATTTTTATTTATTATTTATATATTGAAAAAAAAAAAAAAAAAAAATTAGGCTTAAGCAATTTTAAGCACAATTTTTTTTTCTTTTTTATGTTAAATAGACTTTTAAACAAATTATTTGCACATTATTAATTTTTTTTTTATGTATTGTATAGCTCTTTAATCAATTATTTAATTATAAATATAATTTATTATATATTTACGTATGTGTGTGTGTGTGTGTGTGTGTCTGTGTGTTTGTGTTAATTTTTTGTATTTTTGAATAATATTTTTTTTAAATGGAAACAAAAAAAAATTAATAAATTTATGGATAAAATGAAAATAAATTTGGCCACATTTATCCACAAAAAAAAAAATAAAAACAATTTATAGCAAATTAAATTTTACAACAAACAAAAGTAATCATTTAATTAAATAATGGGTCACACATTATTTATTTTTATATTTTTATATATATATTAAATATAAATCCATCATTTTCATACATTATATTTATTATTGTGTTTAATCAATCAATTTTAATTAAAATTTTCTTCAACTATAGAATCTAATACATATTTAGCATATCTATTAAAATTATCAATTTTATTATAATTATTATTATTATTATTATTGTTATAATTATAATAATGCCGTATTATTGGTGATGGCATTAAATTCAATAAATGTTACGGACTATATGATGAATAATCTAGAGTTCTTTTATGTGTTAGCGGTGATTGTAAATGTCTATGTGGAATTATTTCACGCTCTGTAGGAAGTGGCCAAAGTTCCTATATATATATATATATATGCACGTAAATTATTTGGTTTTTTAATATTTAATTTATAGGTATAGGTTATTACATTGCATTACATTAATACAATCGTGGCAAACTTATCGAAAGTATATATACCCACAAATTAAAACTGAAGTTTCACTGTAACAGCACATTATAATTTTCATTGTAAAATTCTCTATTAAAATAAAAATGGTAATTAATTTTACAATTAAAATAATGGGCGTTAAATAAACTTATGTTTCAACTTGTGTTCACATAATTTCGTTGAATTACCCCGATAGGACAAAAGATGTACAGAGTGTCCCGTAATATAATCACAGCCGGCTTACACATATTGACTGTACCACTGAACTTATTTCATGAAGAATAAAAAAATCATACTATCCAAAAATATAGACGGATTTTTTTTCTTTATGAAATTAGTCATGTATTTCTATATCGCAACACTCTGCATAATGAACTACGAAAATATTTTCCTTTACACACATATAAATGTGGAATGAATATTTTTGTTTGCGGGACATTTTATTATTTTATATATTACATATATATGTGTAAATAAACGTAAAATTAAGTAATTAAAATATTATAAATAAATATAATCAAAACTTAATTAAATTATTATTAAACTAAATGAGATATGATATTTAAAAATTAAATTTAAATTTAACCTGCAGAGATTTGGCTCGTTCTCAGGAACTAGATGCTTTATCTTTTTTCAATGTAAATGTATTCATTAAATTTTTAATTGTAGCTCCTAATCCTTTATTTGGTGTATTCGATTCAGATGATAAACGGTTTTCTGGATGTGCATCTAAACATTTTTGATATCGTAACTATATTTATATATATATACGTGTGCGTAACATACAAAAAAAATAAAATATAAATTAATTAATTACTGCGCGATTTTCGAATAATAATTATATCTATTAATTTAAAAATAATTGTTAATAATATTATAGGAAAAGGGCAATATCTGTATACTTTAAAGTTTTTCAATACATCTCAAAGCTACACAAGTTTTATTAAAACAGAGTAATATTTCTATATATGTATTTTTATTGATATGGTGATATATATAATATATGCAAAACCTCATTTTGTACTTATGTGAAATGATTCTGTCCAGCACATTTTTGCTTTATCAAAAACTCCCGCATATATAACAATCTTGATTAACCAGGAAGTAACAAAATATTACTGCTATTTAAAGGAAACAATTTTATATCACTATGCTATACTTTTCAATTCTAAACCTTATGTAAATACAATTATAATTGCTAGTCTTATACTTATGCTGCAAAAGAATATACAAATATTATCTCTTGAACCTAGTTACTATATCAATATATCGATAGAAATATCATATTGTTATTAAGTATTTATATTTTTTATTGAAGAATTATTGTTGCCACCTAATCGACACCATATATAATAATATGACATTTAATTTACCTTACAAGCTGCTTCAATAGTTTTACATAATGCACCACTTGATGGTTCACAAAAGAATACATGACATACAAATTTATCTTGTGCTGTATGCATTATAAATGCACAATTTTTAACATTATGACCAATGCCCATAAAACTTAAATATCTTACACGACATTCAGCAATTAAACGTCCATCTTCCTGCGTATATATATATATAAAATATTATGTTATTAATATAAATGAATTAATTTAATTATTAATAATTATTTTAAAATTATAAAAATATATATTTGTATACATACTCCTGTACTATGAATACTAATCATACTTGGTGCAACCGAAACATTAACATTTTCCCAATGTTCAGCTTTTTTATCACGTATTGAACTATCAATAGCTGAATTTAATATATCCATACCGGTTGGTTGTTGTACTTCAATTGATCCCAAATATTGAGCTTTAAGAACTTTTTTTGGTTCTTCCATTGGTGTTGGAAACGATTGAGCTATATAATTATTAAACAAAAAATCAAATTACAGCCGATTGTATAAATTAAAATAATATATTATTTAAATATTGACATTTAAATACATACGATGTCTAACCCAACGTCGATTTTCTGTTGGTAAATCAGTTGGACGTGTTACACATCGTCCACCATTTATATTTATATTATTACCATCTAATTGTAATGATCTTTCAATCATTATTCTTTTACAAATGTCTCTATAAAATAAATTTGAAGAATTCCAGTTATATAGAAACTTTTATTTATTTATATATTGTATATACAAACAAAAGATTTACCTTAATGTATTTGCAATTGTTCTTGCTGCTGTATCACATCGAAATACATGACACATATGAATACGTGTTAAACGATCTCTTGCCACATATGCAAAATCTCTGAAAAATTTATAATTCAATATTATTTATATTTTATATAATGAATTTTTTATAAATCATTCAAAATGCATAAATTAAAAAACTATATATTGATTGATAAAAGCATATTGAATATGTTATTGTAAAATCAATTAAATATTCAAATTTTAAACATTATTTAATAACAACTTTATACTTTAAAACTAAAAGCAGAGTTTCAAATTTAAAAATAAAAAATAATTTAACAATACGATTGAAATAAATTTGAAATATATTATTGTAGAAATTATTGTATGTAGATATTGAAATTTATAATTATCATACATTTATAAATTAGAATTATATATATCGCATTGTGAAACATTAAATATCTTAATTAAAATCCTGTAAATCTGTATATATAACAACAAACACACGCAAATAAATTAAATAATTATTATATTAATTACACTTTACACATAAAGCTATAATTATTTTTTAACAAACTTATGCAAATGTAATGTCGTTGTAATGAAATCAATTATAAATAATTATCACCGGTACGGTTAGAGAGAACAATTAACCTTAAAAAAAATTTAGTTATTCTTTTAAATTTTCGCCAACGATCTCGTTTTATTTCCAATTCAATTTAATTTTTGTAAATAAATCGAAATCAATGGCCAAAAATTGTATAAAATAATTTTTTTTCAAGTTTAATTGTCGTCGATAATTATTATATAGAATTTAATTAATGATAAATTTTTTCTTGGTGCAACAATAACAACAATTACTGTAAAATACATGCACAATTTTTCTATTTTTCTAAATTTTACCTTTCTCTGCACATAACCCACAAAGATATATTTATATAAAAAAGACGCATTAGAAAAAGAAAAATATATATAAATAAATAAATAAATTATATAATTTATAGTTAATTAGTATTTTATTTGGTTTATATGACCAAGGATATACCAAAAAGTAAAAAGTTTTAACAAAAATTATACGTATTTAAATACAATAAACATATACCTTCCATTATCTCGACCCACACCCCAAACTCTTATTGTATGTATCGGTTGAGTATTTAATATTGTTAAATTTTCAGGATCAATTAATTTTAAAGCACCTTCATCTAAATCCATAAATAAATCTTTTCCCTATATATATAAAAAGTAAATAATTTTTAAAATTTTTTTTCAATCAAATTAATTATATATCGGAATGAAGCTTTTATATTAAAAAATATAGTCAATGTAAATAGGTTAGAATGTTCTTATTGTGTTGAATATATAGAAAAGCTTCGTCCCTATATAAATTTTCTTTAATATATATATATATATATATGCATAAAGCTAATTCACATACATCTCCCCATCTACCAACTACATCTAATAAATCATTACGTCCCAGTGATAAATCTACAATACATTTATTAACAGCTTTCGATGAACGTTCTGGTGTTAAATCATCTTCGGCAATTTCAACCCAACCTAATGAACGTACAGCAAATCTTATTGGTCTATCTGAATCTGATTTTAATGGATAACTACGTCGTCTAAAAAAAAATACAAAATTAAATTAAAAATTATAGGTAATACAAAATTGGATTAATTAATCAAATAAATATAATAATCATATACTTATAAGCTAAATCCTCTTTTCGTCTTCTATCATCTTCCTGATCTAATGCTGAACTTGTATTACTTCTTGTAACCGATAAACTTTGTGACTCCTATATTTGATTACATATAAATTATATATATGCAATTGCAATTAAATTAAAATAAATATTATATACACTACCTGTATTCTATTTCCATGTAATTCTCCTCTATTTCCATAATAATTATTAATGTAACCAAATGAATGATTATGATTTGAATTATTTTGATAACTAATATTCATATTATTATTATTATTATTAATATTGGTTCTTGTAATTGGCGCTGCCATAAATGTTTGTGGATTTATTGTTGGTGTTTTTAATTCTTTTGGTAACTCTTTTGGCCATACTGGTGGTTCACGTTGAATTGTACCAGATTTTATGTGCCAATAATATGGCCCATCATTATCTAAAAATATTTAATTTATATAATACATAATTATTTAAAATATTATCTAACAACTGAAAAATTATGTATGGTGCATCTTTCAATGCAGTAAAATTAATTCATAATATGGATATTATTATTCAATGATTCATATTCATTTACCTTCATGTTTTTCCCATCCTGGTGGTAAATCGGTGTTTGCATCCTTATCTTCAATTCCATCAATATCTTCTTTTTTACCTTTTTCTTCATCGTCACCATCACCAGCATCATATAAATTACGATCGCTTACAACATTATCTATATCCTTTCGTTTATTTGGTATTGCATATAAATCATCAGCATTTAAATGACCCGAAATATGTTTGATAGTGGTATTATTAATATTATCACCACCAACTACATGATTATTATGTTTTGATTTAAGTTCATCTTTTTCTGATATTTGTTCCGATTTTGTTTTAGCCTCTGATGGCGATGTATCTAACATTATTTGTTTTTCTGATGCGCTATATTAATATTATATAAATTTTATGTTACACATAACAATAATAATAATAATAATAAAAAAAAGAGAGTTTGTAATAAAAATAATACCTGAAATTTTCCTTTAAATCAACGCCCATTGAACTGATGTCCAATCGAGCATAATCTTTTCTATTATTTATCATATTTGATTTGTTTGTTGATCTTAATGAATTTTGTTGTTGTAATTCCGATAAAATTTCTTCATATAAATGTGAATTTCGTTCAATACGTTGTGGATCCATATGATAATTTGGATTCTCATAACTTAATAAACCATTTTCTGAAAAATAATGGAAATTGTATCTTTATTATATTGTATTTTTTTTTTATATATTCACAATCAGTTCAAATATTATTATAAAAAAGAAAATGGAAAAAAATATATAAAAATAAAATATAATTATTTAACAAACTGAGTAAACAAATAAACATTGTCGAAGGTAATATCTGCAGCATATATTCTTTTCCATAAAAAAATGTTTCCATATGTAATTATTTCAATTCAATCTAAGGTAAAATTATAAAACACAATTATTCTTTTTTACCTAAAAAAATATCATCATCATCAATATTTTGTTGATTTGCTAGAGTGGCGATAGCCGCCATAGTTTTACACAATTGTATTAACGAGGGTGGCGGCAAAATTGCCACACTCAATGGTGTACGACACAAAATTTCTCCCGACAACATTCAAGATATAAACCACCTCTTACCTGTAAATAAAAAAAATTTTAAATTATTATAATTATATAACACTACTACTATTGCATTAATTCGTATAATATTCAAAAATGTTATAAAAATTTAATTATTTATTTATAATTATGTTGATAAATTAAATTATCTTATTATTATCTTATTTTTATCTTATTATTATCTTATATATAAATCTTCAAACAGATATGCAAATATTTATATTTAATTTTTATTTTATTTGAATTTTTCAATAATATTTTTGAATTGTGAATTTGTGATTTAGAATTTATTACCGCTCAATACAGTTTCTCAGCAAATAACACAATAATCAACAGCTAAAGAAATGTTTGCGATATTCTGATAAATTATTCGGTTTTTCAAGAGTACTATCAAATTATAAATAAATTAGACGAGTTGGATTATCCTTGCATATAAATAGATGAATATTATATTTCTAATAAACATATTGTATACGCATATATAAAATCAGATTGAAAGATAATTCTCAGAGTTTTCAGACGATTCTTATAGGAGAAATAGTAGCAATTAGTTATCTTCCTAACAAAGGAATATATATGTTTATGTATATAATATTTTTGGTTATACTCTGGGTAACAACACATTAGTACAATACATCATTTTCTTTTGAATGTAGTGCATGTATGTATGTGAAAGCTTTTCAATGAAGTGGGTGTGTCACACCGGTGATACACATAGAGATGAATCACACATTTATGAAAATACTTATGAATATAGATTTAATTATTTAAATATTTTTAAATATTAAAATTCTATATAAAATCAACACAAAATTAGTTGGGTTATTATTGTAAAACATTTTTTTTTTCTCTTTAACAAAAATATCGTTAGTTATATTTTAAATCTACACTGCATATTTATTATGGATGAATCATATATTCATTGTGCAGTTGTTGATGAATCATCAAATCATATATTATGTATATGTATATATTACAGTATATATCACATATATACTACTACTTTATTAGTATTTATTTATATAAATAGCATAATATTATTGGCAAATAATGTAGAAACATTGAAAAACTATTTTTAGTATTGCAAATTATAATAGTGTATTCATAATAATTTTTGTATGGATTCAAAAATCATGTTATACCATTACTAAAATATATATGTACTATGCAATTTATAGTTCATTAAACCGTACATCATAAAAAATATATATATAAAAAATATGTATTTAATATACAATAGAAATTTGTATAATTGCGTATGGTTTTCAAGTAATAGTAAAATTTCGGAAATATTATTCTATCTATAGTATATGTTTTAAGTGTTATCTATAGAACTATATCGGTTTGGGATATGTATATATATTATGTAAATTTACCTATTAAAAATTGTGCTTTTTGTAATCCCATCGTTGTTAATCCGTTGCTAGCTAATTTTATTGTAATTAATAATCCGGTTGTTAATATATTTAATTTAATTATTGCGTCTAATAATAATTGGTTAATAGTTGTAACAACAATACATATTGAAATGATTGCTGTTGTATATTGAACGGAATACTCTAATGGCGCCACTTTGATTGATTTTTTTTTTTTTTTAAATATTATAAATACGAAAAGGATATTATAATAACACTACAAGTGTACAAGTGTAATTATATATATATATTTTTAAATGAATAAAGTAAAATTTTAATATTTATCCATAAAAAAGGGTATATAATAATAATAATTTATTTTCACATGTCATTTAATATATAATTATTTTTATGTATACCATATAGTATAATTATGAAACTGGAAATTAAATTAAGTCGTTATTATTATTTTTCGTTATCATATATAGTAACATAAACACATATTATCGGAGCCATACACAATATTTATATATGGTAAAATAGTAAAATAGAATGAAACACTGAAAAAACAACAACAACAACAACAACCCAATGTATATACAAAACTAAAAATTAGTTTATTTTCAATTTAAAAATTGATACTTATTTATGATAACACAAAAATTAAATTTTTATAAAAAAATAATATAATGGCTATGATAAATTTTGTTATGTAGGTAACAAAATCAATAATTCCGTCTGCTATGAGTTTTTTTTTTTGCGGTTATTATCACCTTAACAATATTCCCCAACAGAAAATATATGTTATAATTAATATACACTAACTTTTATGTAAAAACTTATTAACCTATTACTTATTTATTGCCTTGAGATATGAGAAAATAGAAAATTTCACCGAAAATAAAATTAAATAAAATATTTATAATAATGTAAATTAAATTAGGGAGAAACGCAATTTATATAAATATGGATTATAAACGAATTGTCATCCGTTTGTGAAGGACATCCAAATGTAACTGTGAGTTTTAAATTATATATTTCTCTTCGCATTCAGCTGTTTTTGTGTGTGTGTGTGTGTGTGTTTGTTTGTTTGTTTATTCGTTCGTTATTTTTTTTCCCTTGCAAACTAAGAATTTTCCCCATTTTTCGCACACATACTTTACATTTTTCTTTAAATAAGGTTTTCGCTGGAATCCGTCACCCCCAACGATTCTTTCGTTTATAGATTTTTTCTTATAATTATATACTATATTATGGTATACATATTATATAGTACTATTGCGTTGTTATACTGTATATAGAAATAAAATGAATATTTTCATGAAAAGAGATATTGTATATAATAGTTGCGATGTACGAGTGTTGAGTTATAATATATATAATTTAACAACATATATATATATATTTCAATGTATACTCAAAAAGAGAAATTTCATGATTGGCGCGCCGTGTCTAAATAAATAAATTTTACCAACATATTCCATATATTGTGTTATAAAAGAAAATGTTCATATACTTTCATTTTTTTGTATGTATTGTATGCTTAATAATAATATACAAAAACATATATAAATATATGTTTTTTTTGGTTTATTATTTTATTTATGCGACTCCAAAAAACCGGGTTTGAAAATGATGATTCATCCTTCTTATATATTGTATATAAAATTGTATGTTATTATTATTTATTTATATAATAATACTTCTGGTACACTTATAATATAAAAAACTACACAATATATATATATATATATAGGATCAACAGCATTAGTACAACAAACAAATAAAATATGAAAATTTTATTTATTTTTTATTATTTATCATACGTATGTTGTGATGGGGCGGGGGGAGTAAATTATAGATTTTTCTCGATTCGTAAATAACACAACAATAATAATTGAGGTCATTTAATAAATTAACGAAAAGAAAATCAAGTAAATAAAATTGCCATTCAAGAATTAATCTTATTTTATATATAAAATCATTATACAATTAAAAAATATCTAATATGGAAAAGTTTTGTTGTAAGCTTTATAATTTCGTTATGAAAATAAATTATCTATTTAAGTTTTTCACCACACTAATTATATACAGTTAAAATTATTTCATTTCTATGAATAATGCAGTTCGTCATAAAATATTCGGTATATATATATATATAGAATAAATAATTTTCTAACTAAAGGAATTACAAATTACAAATGTTAAAACATATCGATTTATTAAATTACCATGCAATTATTTTATTAATAATATTGCGTTACAGTATAACACGCAGTGTTATTTTTTCACTCATACAATTACCAATAATCAACATATAATATATTTTGTACACCATATTAAAGAGCCAATTATTTACAATTTACAGGACAACGAAAAGATTTCGTTTTATAGCGAATAACTCAAAGTGTCTATACCATATCCATACACCATCTCTCCTATAGCTATATATTCTTCATATAGAACGTATATTATATTTTATTAATTTGAATATATAAAAGTAAGGTTACTAATAACACTTTATTATTATTATTATTATTATTATTATTATGAATTACGACTAACTCTGGTTATAATTATAATAAATTTATAAGGTCAATATCAATATATATTATAATTTACATTAAATATAAAAAAAAAAGTATGTACTAAATATAATTTTATTGCTGAATATGATTTGAATTTGATGACATGTTATTTTTTAATACTATTATATACATAATATATTATGTGCTTTTTATAAATAATATAAATAAATTAATATGTTTAGCTTTGTACTACATGTGAAACAATAAATTCTTTATTATCAATTTATTTCACAATATTTTGAATACATATTAATTATTGTCTATTTTCGGTTAAATTATAACCACATGATAGTTTCTAAGAAACTGCAGCACAATATAAATATAAATGCGCAATAGGGTCTTTATAATTTGAAAATTTTTAAGAAACCGATTTTATATATGGAAAAAAAATTATAAAGAATTTAAATTTTATAATATATAGCGAGCTTTTTATAGATTACTTTAATAAAATATACGCAGCCGTTCAATTGCGGCGTTACATTAAAATTTATTTAATCGTATAACAATATATAATTAATATATTGTTATATTATTTCGACTATATTATACGCTTAAAAATTATATTATACGCTTAAAAATTGATTATAAACACACGTGTGCACACTTTTTAATACACAGTAGTATATATTAATATTACATATTCATATATACATATCATCATCATATCATTAAATAATATCATATAAAATGTTACGTGTTATCATAGCATTAGGGCTGCTATAAATGCTATATTTTTATATGAAAAAAAAAATAAAATCTTATAAATTATTCAAGTAAATATTTTTCGATAAACTTTTTTCCACATATACATAAATTAGTTATTTATTAAAATAAATAAATAAATAAATAAAACGTATATATGTACAATATATAATTTACATATACTATGGTCCCAATAGTATAATTTTATTTAGAATTAACAACAACCACCTAAAATACTAAAAACAAAACAAACATATGGTGTACGTAAAACATTGATTTATGTTAACAGATTCTTTTTTTGGTTTTTTTTTTTAAACTAAAATGAAAAATTTTGTATAATATTTTTTTTTTTACTATCTGAATAAAAAAATAAAAAAAACCAAACAAGATTTTTATATTATAAATAAAAATGGTAAAATGTAAATGGAAGAAAAAGATATGTTTGTTATATAATAAGATAATGTTTTTTAAGAAAAAAAATATATGCGTTGTGAAAATAAACAAAAGTGCGAAATAAAAACAACAATATATGAAGAAAAAAAAAAATAAAAAAAAAACAGCACAACAACAATAAAACGGAAAAAGTTTCAATCAACAATCATAACCTATGGTTATATTAAGTTTAGTCATAGTGAAATATATAAACACAGGGAAAACAAAGAAAATACATGAGAAAAACATTAAGCTTACTCCCTATAATTTTCATTCTATTTATTTTTTAACTTTATAAATATATATTGTATATTTTGTATGTATCTTGGGTGTTTACATTAAAAATTAGCTTTGTTCTTTATTTTGAATAAACAATGTTATATTATATAATATGTTTTTATTAAAATAATAACTACAAAATTTATTAGTTGTTGACTGTTTCTGGTATGATTTCAACAAATTACCACAATTAATAGTATTTCATATGCATAGCATAATCATCTATACAAACGTCAGTATGTTCCTATATATATGTTAACACATTCTAACAAATGATTTATAGTAAATATATTAGGTTACTTTCTCGGACAATAATTTCTGTGTTGCAGAAAGAAACATACATAGGTATTTGTAAGACAAAAGAAAATAGAAGTTAATTTTCAATGTAAAGACCCCACCCCCTATTTTGTACTATACATAAATGTATATATTAATTTGAGCAATGATTCATTGTCACTCACATATAATACATATATATTATATATATGAATATTGTATATATTACATATCCTTCACACCATGCATTCATTGTATATAGTGTTTTGTTTCTAAAAAGCCGTATATATATATATGTACATTTTATTATCAGGACAAATATACACGCAGTTGTTAACAGTATTATTATATATTTAATGCCTCCAAGGTCAAATTAGTCATCAACCTGGCTTTTATATATATACAATATATATATATATACGAAAAGCTTTACATATATACTTTTGTATTTCTATATGAAATTTTCTATGATAAAACTTTTATTATTTAAGCAGTGTAATTTACGTATAAATTATTTGTATAGGTTACGTACGTACTTAACTTGTATATTTATTTAATTTATTGGCCTCATTTTATTTATTCATATAATTATCATACTCGTATTCGTAATTTATTTAAATTTTTGTAATTTCGTTTTGTATATATAATATAGTATTAAAATACCGTGGCGATCGCCGGTTTAATTAATAATATTATTTATTGCTAAAAGATAGATAATTATGATTTTGGATTAATATCTAATATACAATATATACAAATATATAGATTAATTTGTTCGCGGTTGATTTGACAGGAAAAACTTTTAATTATTTTTTTATATTTTTTATATTATAATAAGCTAATGTTATATAATAGAAAAATATATGTTTTTCAATATTAATGTTTTCTTAAAATACAAGTGAATGTATTTTGATTATATAGAAGAAATTCTAGAATTACTACTACTGCCTGGCGATTAAAAACATATTGTACAAACTCTATATGATAATATGTCTCAAACACTGATTTTAATTGCTCGAATATACCACAAAGAAATTCTAGAATTACTACTAGTGCCTCGCGATTAAACACATCTTGTACAAACTCTATATGATAATATGTCTCAAACACTGAATTTTAATTGCTTGAATACACCAGAAAGAAATTCTAGAATTACTACTGCCTGCCTGGCGATTAAACACATCTTGTACAAACTCTATGATTGTATAGATCGTAAAATTTTTGTAGATGTGCAATATAAAATGTATCTCTTTGAATTGACTGTATAATAATATTTTTGATATGAGAATTATGTTTTTATTTCAATTAAATTATATTTTAAATTGTTGCAAAAACTTTTAATCTTCTTTGATCATTGTAATGTAAATTTCATAAATTTGTAAAGAAAGATTTTTAGTGTATTTACAAAAACTTTGTAAATAATAATACAACACTTAAAATAATTATAAAGCTTTTAAAAATATACAAATTAATTTCTATTGCAAAATATAGAATTAATTTTTAATTTCATTGATACTGCGATACGAAGTTGATGATACACATATCTGTATTTAATTGTATGTTTTAGTTCTATATAGTCGTATATCAAATTCATAAAATTTCTCTATATTTATCTGCGTTACATAGTTTGGTATTTCTTTATACCATACAAGGGGTTCAAACAATTCTATAATAGTAAAATGCATATGCAAAATAAATCAAATTTACGAAATCACTATAAACTTTCAATCGTATAACATAAAAAACTGTTTTAAAATTTGCTAGTATTTTCTATATAGGAGTTAAAATTTTAACAATTAATTTATACCATACTGTAAAAACATATCTGCCCGTATATATAAATAATTGATTATAAAATAAGAGAGAAAATAAAGGCATATATTTATATAAGAAAATATTTAAATAATTATTTTAATAAATTATATATATGTTATATAATATATGCTATTCAAATTAAAATGGAAAATTATTTCAATATATTTTGTATACATTGTGTAATAATATACAATGTATAAAATAGTACATATAGAAACAATGAAAATAGAAAATATTAATATTAGTACAATAAAATACATATATGTATAGAGTATAAAACTTAAAACAATATGGTATATAAGTAATATAAAATAACCTTCGACGCCACATTGTCTACCATCGATCCATTGGATATTATAACCATATACCATATATGTAATGCTATATATATAAGTAAAAACGCACAAAAACAAATATATATATATGTAAGTTTCGTGATGGTGAGAATGTGGTGGCAATTGGCAATAATGTTGGTTATGGTAGCGACGGTTATATACAATGTATATACCACACACAATAGTAACATATGTATATTTATACATAAAATGGATGTTATTTGGTTGAATATTGATATATAGAGGATATTTCTTTATGCGGTGCGGTAGACAAAGTATTATATTCGACGATTTTTTTCGTCAGTGACGATATCTGCAAAATAATTTTTGTTTTAGGTTTTTTTTTTTTTTCTGAAAAAGTCCTGCATTAAATGGGTACATTTATACACATTGAACGAATCCCTATAAATTATTAGTATATGTGTATATATGCGAAGTAATGTGTGATTCAATGAAAAGAGAGTATAACAGTTTTTTTTTTTCATTAACTCAACAAAAGAATAGTTAATATGTATCAGCATTGTTGACATCGGTCGAATGATAGCAACCATATATTTATTAATATCAAATTTCGTCAATGATATACAATTATATATGTACCGTGACATTTTGAAAAGTTTGCCTTAATGCACCGGGAATCGAAATACACCCAATTTGAACCAAATTATCACTAAAAATTTTAACTATACTTTATAATACAAAACAAAAATGTCCTTCAATGATATTTCTAAATTATATACAAACAACAAACACATATATTATATAGAGAAAGCAAACAATTACAAAATCGTATTATTAAAATACCGGTGGTGTGAAGCTGTTATAGGAATAAATGTATTTATAGGAATTAACAGGCGCGGATTATGTAAATTTTGGATAATATAATTTTTTTGTGTTATTTCATTACTTGGAACTTCCAAACTGTCCTCATTTTATAATAAAAATGTATGTTATTTATGTGTGTGAAAATATATATTTTATATTACATATAGATACACAGATACATAGAGGAAAAAAGGTTTTATGTATATATAGTAGACAAAATTTGTGGAAAGACTACGAAATGAGGTTTTTCAAATGAAAATATATATTGTATATATATATACCATATTATATGTACAATATAATATAAAATTCACCAAGTAATTCTAATTACATACATATATATATAAATAGGTTACAAAATATAGAAAATTTTGTGAAATAAGAAAAGTTATTTAAATGTATTATATACATATTTATTTAGTTCAAAAATATGTACTTATATATATACTAATATATATATATATATGTGAATATAAAACTAGCTAACTAATCAAAATGGATCTAGAACGGAAACAACTTTTTTGATTGATAAGAATATATATATAGTTCTACTATTTATTTGTCATATATATCTTAATATATATATATATATATATATGTGTGTGTGTATACTATATACATATATTATAATATTAAAGATTTTGTTATATATAGTTTAAATACATAATGCTCCATTAAATTCATTCAAGGTTTTCTTGTATGATATGAACAATTAAAACATTTATGAAAATACAATTAAAGAAATTATTATCATTTCTCAAAATAAATGTCAATGAATATATATATATATTTATATTTCAACAAAACTAATTATATAGCAATAAAATGTTGTCCAGGAATCGAAAAAAAAAATACTTCCAAATATGTTCTTATCCAAATAAATAAAAAAAAATTTATATTGTCAACCGCATATCTGCTTATATTAATATTTTTTTTGCTATTGCGATTTTACTTATAGCAGGAATATTTTTTCATTAACAATTTATTTATTATAGAAAATTTGTATATATATATAAAGCAATATTATTATTATGATTTCGTGAATGGGTTCTTCTATATCCCGTTCATTAAGAATATAGATAAAGGATTAAATATCGCAATTTTTAATATATATTTTTACACTTTTTATTATTTCAAAAAAAAAAAAAAAAAACAAATATAAAATATTTTAAATGTATATTTGGTATTAATGAAATGCGTTATTTATATACATTATATGTATAATATAAGTTATATTGTAGCGATGTATTGTTACAGAAATGTATTATATTCATATATATATATAGATGATATTAGAGCTTTTATAAACATTACAATTTATTTTTTTTTAACTTTCTACATATTTTATTTACCATCACCATACATAAATACTACCACCACCACCACCACCAACAAAATCATGGATATATATATAAGCAATTTCTAATTTTAGTTTTACCTTTATGTACTTGAATATATTCCATATACACTTACGATCAAAATTCATTGGGTTAAAAAATTCCTTTTTTCATATAGGATAACTTTTCAAATATTATTTATTATTAAAATCGAATACTAAACAAAATAAGTATTCCTTAACGAATTTCACATAAAATCTATATTATTAATTTTTCTGTGATAAATTATTACTTTTTTTTATGCAGAAATAATGGAAAATGCAAATTTTCGCTGCTTTTTTTTAAAGAAAAAATTTCTACCCAAGGTATATTCAATTTTTTCTTAAAAAAATTAGGAAAAAGTAATAACGACTATTAAATTATAAAATTTAACGTGTATACAATATTTGTCGATCGAATTTTGTTTGAAAACATATGTACTTACCACCGCCGAAGTGATGGTATATATATATATATATATATGGTATAAAAACATAACAAATTAGTAATACCAAAATATCAGGTATGGTTGAATTTTTTGAAAATAAAATCTGTTTTCTGAAGAACAAATAATTTCTATCTATTGATTATTGATTTTAGACATAAAAGACGTTTTTTTTTTGTCCGAAACTGTATACATTATATATATATACAATATATTACCAATGCCATAGCTATATTTATTCACGAAGGTATACAATGGAATATGTATAAAAAAAAAAACTTAATAGATGATTCAGAGTTGTGTTTGTATGTAACGAAAGTAAAAACCATATGAAAACAATACAACAATGCACAATATAAAGATATATTCAAATAACAACTTCATTACATATTCTGAAATTCATTTTTATGTTCTATGTATATTGTAAATATATGTACTTATATATTGTATAGATTCATATTAGATATCATCTAACCATATGTATATATATATATATATATGGAAAGGATACACACCTATATGTAGTCAAAAAAAAATACTGTGTGACAAAAACCAAAATTTCCATAACCGTAGACACAAACACACATTGAACATATACCATGCATATATACAAAACAAATATGTGTAAGCGAAATTGTTATTGTTATTTGAATATTTTATAGTTTTTATTATTATTTTTGTTTGTTTTTATTGTTATTTTTTTAGTGTATATATATACAGTTTTTTTCGTATATATTTATAATATTAAAAGAAAACGAAATTTTTCTTGTAATAGTCTTTTTAAATTTCGAAATATTTTGCTATAATATGCTGTACAAAATCTTTATACATATACATAGAAATGTTTAGTTGATTCTGATGCGTGCGGTTCAAAAATTTAATAAGTCTATATTGTAACTGCAGAAAGAGTATATATGATTTCAAAACGATATGAGTTTCTATGTCTATATATATATATGTATCAATATATAAGAAATAATAATATATAAATAATTATGTATAATATTTTTATTGGAAGAGTATCATCGTACAAATGTTATAAATTTTTAAAATTACTAAAATAAAACATAGCTGAATGTTAAATTGAAATGAAAAATTTTCATATTAGAAAATAGTACTATTTATTCTGATTAAATTTTGAAAAGAAAATAGAATTATATTATAATAAATTTTTTATTTAATAAAATCTATAGTGCAGTTAAATATTGTTTTTATTTAATTTGAAATTATTTAGTGGTTAAAAAAATAGACTGTGAGTCCTTAATACTGATTTTTATTTTTCTTACATATCATATTTGTTACAAATGAATAAAATCGAAAATGGTATTTAATTTATTCAGTTTAATTTGAAATTATTTAGTGGTTAAAAAAGTAGACTCTGAGTCCTTAATACTGATTTTATTTTTTACATATCATATTTGTTACAAATGAATAAAATCGAAAATGGTATTTAATTTATTCAATGTAACCTCAACCTATATCGTCCGCAACAGAAGCTATATTTATATTTAATTTTATTATTTATGCGGTTACCCTTTATTTTTATTTAATAGTCCTATAAATGTAATACACCACGACGGTATCCGAATATATATCTTTTAATGATTTATTTTTAACATCTCTATATATTTAAAAAATTTATGTATCTATAACAAAAATTATTTATTTTTATATAATATGTTAAAATATGTATGTACCTGATTGTTTAATTATTTTATTTATTTATTTTTAGAGTCCGTATATATTGTATATACGAGGCCAGATATAAACCTACATACTTTTTATTCTACCATAAACATACTCATCGTATATATGTATATTTATATAATATTGATTAGTATAACAAAAGGAAATCAATAATTTATTTGTATAATTACGAAAAATTAAACCTTTCGATAAAGGTTGTCTAAAAATAATATTTCCTAATAAAAATCCTAATAATATTAATACTGTTTTTTTCTATTATGTTAAATCAAAGAAAAAAAAATAAATAGAATTAACTAAATAATAAATATACATACCAATCAAAATGTCACCTTTTGAATTGATCATAATCTCTGAAATAAATTAATAAAATATACATTAGCTTTTAATATTCATTATTTTGGTTGGTTGAAATTAGAAAATTATTGTTTTTTTCTATGTATAATTTAATAATATGTGTATATATATAGTGAAAATGTATTCTAATTTATACAATTTAATACCATTTATACGAATTTATATATTAAAATGAATTAAAATGAAAATTGAATCCGGAAACAATATTCAAATTAATAATAAGATATTCAACGCCACCCGTTTACCCCCCTCTATTATATATCTAACTTTCTTTGTATAAGAATATTTTAATATTTTATATTCTCCGACTGTCTAACTATAGAGTGTTTTTTTTTTTTATCAATAATAATTATATATAATTAAACTGAATTTATTTTTAAAATTATATATAATACATTATTGACATTAAAAAGATATGGTTAAAATGAGGATCGATCGAACACATTACTTTAAACAGGAGCGTGGTGGACATAACAAAAGAATTTATGTAGTGAAATTTAATTGGAAAGAGGAAGGTAAGCTGACGAATCTAAAGACCATCGAGAATTTCTATTTAATTTGTGAACTGTAGTTAAAAGGAAATATTTTCTATTTTATAAATTCTAAAGTTATAGTTCAATGTATTTAACTATATTATGACAAAAATAATAATATCTAATATATATGTGTACCCGGTTCACATTGACATTGTTCGATATAGTTTTTAAATAAAAAAATTATTAATGTTCTATTCCAAAATAATATCAAAAGTTTCTTTATCTATCTGTATACAGTTAATTGGCAGTGTAGCAGAAATAATTTATTAGCTTTAATGTAATTAACAATTAAATTGCGGATAATTATATATAAATAGGTGTATTATGTGTAAAATATATGATCATAAAATTTATATATTCACTAAATAAAAGGAAATAGGAAAAAAAACCATATAACCAACAAACAATTATATAATTTCATCAATAATAATAATAAAATAAAACACCCGAAAATTTATAAATAAAATATATATATAAAAAAATAATAACAAACGAAACGAAAAAAATTATTATTTGCTACGCTTTAAAAATTTTTTCGTATATTATTATACGGAAAATTAATTTTCATTGTATTAACTTCATTGTGTGTTTGGTTTTTTTTTTTGTTTTTTTTTTTTCTGTTCATAAGCAACAAAGAAAAATAATAGACAGAAATATTTTATATAGAAACACATTTATGTCTGCGTGTATAACAAAATTTCTCTTACATCACCATATAGACCATACCATATAGATATATTCAATATTATTTGTGGCAGTGCGGTATTCTTAAAAATTATCTCCCATAAAAGTATAATTATGTAATTTAGCTTAGTTATGAGGCAATTTTACCTATTACTTTGCCGGATAACAAATAACAGTTAGGAAGAAAAAAAAAAAAAAATAAAGAAACAACATATTTTCAAGTCAGTTAACGTACAATGTAATTTTTCTTTCTTATAATACGTATATTTAACTATACCATACACTTCACAATATGCATTATATATAGTTAGGAGTCCTGTGTATAATATACATATATACGCGCATAGTAAAATATAATATGTAATATGATAAAGTATTCCTTTTTATAATAATAGTATTTACAAACAGTTGAATCTCTATATATTTTTTTCTATATGTCAAGAATGTTTAAATACAGATTGTAGATATACTAATGTAATGTTACTATAAACTTGGTTTGCAACGACAATGTCACATTTTCCTATATTATAAATATATTATATGTTTGGTGTAACAATGATTAATTGTCTATATGTTGTTAAATTAATATTATAGTTCGTTTGTAACACACATGACATACTATATTTATTAAAACAAACATTTGAATGGGGTTTCTGGTAATCATTTTTTTTTTTTTTGCTTTTTCAATGTAACAATATTTTTCCGGTTGGTTAAAAAATGAAAAAAGAATTCTTTTCTTTGACATTCGACTGTAAATATCTTCAATTTGCTTGTGGTGTGTACATATGGTTTTGTTCATGCAACTTGCTATTGTAAGCGATAAAGAAAAAATAAAATACCAAAGCGTTATAATACTGTTTCAAAACATTCTTATTTTTATATTACTTGAAACACATTCTTATTGTGTAATTCAAGCGGTGTTATTTATATACGAGTGTGTATACATCCATATATTGTATATATAACGTACTTTATAAGCTATATAATATACTCAGTATACTGTATATAATAGCAAACAATAATGGGTATATAATAAAAAGAAGTTAAACATCTTAGTTTACAAAAAATAATATAAATACGGGGTGTTAATTTTAGTTAATTTTAAATGGTGAATGGATACGAAAGAATAAAATATGTTTGCTTAAAATAAAAAAAGGGATGTTAATTTCAAAAATACCACATTGATGACAACACTTTTTTTTTGTTGTTCACCACCCTGTCGCATATTATAATTTTTTTATTTATATAGACATTACAACATTACAACATTACTCTATACCAACGTACATATACCAACAATATATATTGTATTGTAAATATCACGTATTAAAATTTTCATAATAAGAAAGGGAAGAAAATCCTCTCAATTAATTAAGCTATACAAAAACGATCAAATGTACAACAAAAAATCCATTTTGGAATTAAAAGCTTTTTTTTTATTACCAATTTTATGATGTCCTAAAACTTAATATTTTATATACAATGTGTCTGTATATATTTAACTACTTATATATATTTATATATGATATATTTAAGGTGTTATTTATACAAGAAAAAACCAATATAAAATTTGTTGTTTTTTTTTTTTTGTTAAATTACAGTCTGTAGAAACTATATTATTAAAAAAAAAACATAAAATTAAAAGTGAACAATTTGTTTAAAATTTTTTTTTACTGAAAATTATTTGGTTCATTTAATGTTATTCCATATAGAATATTTTAGTATATATGTAAATAATTGGTACTGTAGAAATTAGTATTTATATTATTAATGTATTACATTTGTCCGCACACAATTCACCAATAAAAAAATTGCAGATTTTTCTTAATTATACGCAGAAAATGAAACAATAATTTTGTAGGCAAATGACAACACAATTTTTTTAAAATTTATTACCTTTTTGTCCTTTTTTTTTCTCGATTTTCCTTATTTGCAATGTATCGTATATATAAATAAAATGGTACTTTGTTTCCATATACCTACGTTAGGTATATGCATATGAAATGTCGCCTGAACAAAGCATTTGAATAACAAAATGAATGAATTTATCAGACAAAGTATATTGACCATCATTGTGCTGTCAAAATAATGAATTCCGCGTGTCGATAGAAATCTTAGTGTTTTGGTTTTTAAGGCCATTACTTTATCGATTTGAAGAAATTGAAATTGTATGTGAAGGGAAAGTTTGCGTTTGCTGCATTCATTGCAATAAGTGATATAAAACATTTTCAAAGTTGTACTATCATGTGTCGAAATTACTGATGATTTTCATCATCATATTGGAAGACAAGAAGATTGTGAGACGACCGGTTTTGATAAGGAAAAGGTTGTAATTTACCGGAAGTCTTGTCCCGGATGACTTTCAAATAGATGACGGGAATGTTGTTTAAAATTTTTTTTACTGAATTTTAATAACAAAATCGACTTTTCATATCCATATCCACCTATTATACCATATATATTCATATAAATTATTGTGAAGAACAAAAAGAAGAAAGTCATCTAGACAGAATTGTCATTTATCACTTTCTGAAAATACGAACTATACACATTTTTTTTTTGTTTCTCTCTTAAGTTATGTTATTTTATTTTATAAATTATGGTATTCTTTTGTATGACACTTTTTTTTTTTTTATTTTTACAAAATAAAATAAGTTAATTTTAAAGTTAACTAAAAATGTATACGAAAAGGTATATCTTATATTATAACAGTTTTATAAAGAAATATATGTCTAAACATTTTTGTGTGTTGTGTGTGTTGGTTGGTATTACTATATATTATATTGTGTATATATATTGTATATAGTGTTTACAAGAAAACATTTAGAAAAAGGTGAAGATGAATGATAAAAACAAGAAAAAGGAATTTCAAATATTTTACAAGAAAATAATTATTTTTTAATGTTGCCTCATATACGCGCAAATAACAAAAAAAAATGAGTGTTTTCAACAATTTATTTGATGTCATTAGTTTCCATTGTTCTTTTGCCTATATATATATATATAAATATATATACAGATACAGGATATAGGTACATCTACTACATACACGCATATAAATGTATTACAGTTTTTCATTTTAAATAAATATATCTAATTTATTATAAAGTTTTAAATGGCCTTTATTCTTCTACCGCATGCATGTATAAATTTAATCAGGTTTTTTTTTTGTGAAATACTATAAATATATACGATATGAAATTTGTAAGGTGTATCGTCAAACATCAACAGTAGCTTAAGCGATTCGTTTTAATTAGTAATTTTCAGATCAATTAGTGAATCTTTATATATACTTCTATTGCGGAGTAATTTACCAACTTAACTGTTATGCATATTTGGTAGATGTCAACATAACTGAATGATAATAAGCATTTACCTACAAATATTCATCTATATCTATGAAATTTAATATAATATATTTTAATTTACATACACGGTGAACTTATAACCTTTAAATTTCCCTATTTTTTTCGATACTATGTATTCTACCATATGGAAAAAAGCAATGCCGTGAAAAGTGTGAGTCATCCAAATTATATTATAATTAGTATATGTAAACTGAAATGTGTTAATGGATTATATGATATACGTTTTCCTTGAAATAATATAAATAGACTTAATTATTGATAAAATATAACCTAAATAATAATATATTGTAGAATTTGTATATATAATTTTGATTATAAATCAGCATAAAATAAATCATATTTTTACATTTTTATTATCTGTATGAGCATCCGAAAAAAGAAAATTATATTATAAATTATAATATAGTTATTTCGTATATATGTCCTTATATATTTATGTAATGAATATATCTCTATATATATATATATAATAACAATTACCATAAGAAGATTGAAGTGATAAATATTATAACATAAATTGTTTATGATTACACACACATAATATATATATACAACAAAAATTATTCTATATAAATTCATAAACTTATTACAAATATAAATTAAAAGATATAAAATACTTATGTATTATAACTAACTCATTTACATAATTAACATGTTCGTTTATATATTTATACGGAATATATACGGAGGAATATGTGTTATATACCGGAAGAAAGATTAATGAGTTAATTTTGAATTAACTATATGAAAGAAAAGTTTTTATTAGATTTTGTGTTGTTAATCAACATAAAAAATAAACTTGTGTGCGTATATTACTTATTATATTTATACAAAATGATATTTATGGTATTATCGCTGGAAAATAATTTTATTTGTACACACTACGCGTATACTAAATAGTATACGCATGTTTTCATTGTGAAAATCTATACATATCCGTATCGTACACAAAATATTTCCCATTTAAATATTGTTATAACAATAGAAAAAAAATAGAAAAAAGGTTGTCAACAAATTTCTATATTATAATAAATATTATTTATTCGTTTAAAAGCTCTTTAAATGGATATTATTATAAAGGGATTTCATTTTCTATATGGTTGGTATATTTATATGCGGAGCATAAATTTCATCTAAATTGAAATAATGGGGGAAAATGTGTACGCGAAAAAGTATTTGAGAATGTTCTACTACTAAATAATTTGTATTTTAGTATAATATTTATTTATTAAATATATAAATATTACGCATATATTATGTTATTAGTGGTATATATGCGCCTCTATATATGAACCAACATATATACATATGTCATTTTGGAATAATATCATCAACATGGGATATTAACAAATTGCTTCCTATCACAAAATGCTACAGGTTATTATTATTATTTTTTTTTATCATTAATGTACACCAATTCGCAATATGCAAACGGAATTTTATACGTGTATAATTAAATAACGTGACCAATCATTTATTCGAAAAAAAAAATTTAATCCACATATATAATAATAATAATAATAATAATATACTCCAATTTTTAGTAATATATTTTGTTTCTTATAATATTTTTTTTAATACTCCTCCTAATCACATTTTTTTCTTATTTGATTTAATCCATAAAAAAAACTTCATTTTCAATAAGGTCACGTACACACATACACTTGACTTATTTCATGTTGTGTGATCTATTCAACAAAAACAAGCTTATATATCATTTTATTTTATATGCATATAGAGGAAAGATTGAAAATTTTCGGAAAAAATATATATATATTTAAAATTATTACTAATTGAATGCCCGCCGAAAATTTAATGTTATTGCATACAAATGTTATAACATTTTATGATAATTTCTATATAGCTGCTCCTGTGATGTATCTATCGGTATATAAAAATGTCTTTTAGTACACAAAAAATTGTGTGTTAAATAAACATCCACTTTAACTATAGATCTGCGTATATCATATAATTTTCTTGTTTTTCTACAAAAATTAAAGATTAAATCTTAATTTTTACATTTTCTTATAAATTTTGGTCTCACCCACTCGTATATTTATATAGAAAATTGCACAAATATTTTTAGTATATCATTGCTATTATGTATAAAGAATATATATATAGCTTTTTAAATTTGTTTGATAAAAATGATGGAGATTAAATGATTGTTGTTGTATAAAGTTTATAATAATATGTATGAGCATATAAAAAAATATGGTATGCTATTACATAAAAATATTTCGTTCACATACACAATAAATTTTAAAAAATATATAAATATATGGATGGGCATTGGAAGATGGATGATTCGTGACTTAAAAATTTTTGCAATAATAAACAAAATACTATATAAGTTTCAAAAAATAAAAACATACATCTAAACATTTATACAACCTTTTTTCATTATAAAATTTATGCAATAATTTTTTATAAGGTTTTTATTAAATCTATTAAATATTAAGATAAGTTTTCTAAACGCCGCCCGGTATAATTTAATACAAATATATACTTATTCTATGTATCCAATTCAGTTTTATTTGATTTCTTCGTTTTTTTTCTATAAAATATATATAAATTTTAGCTTATATACATAAAATTTAAAATCTTTTACAAAATGTTATTATATTCGACGAGTTTTGTATAATAATAAAATGAAGAAAGTTTACCTGTAATAACAGGTAACTACGTAACATACGTTTTTTTTTTTTTTGGTTTTTTAATCAAAGTTATTTTAATAAATAATTTTATTTTTGAATATTTTGCAGTAGTTTTAATATAGAAAAATATGTGAATAATAAAAATAAAACTCATTTGAAAATGTAGATAGTTTTCGTACAGTGAAAAGTATTATTGTACGGTTTTAATATATGTATGAAATTATCACCATTATTGGTATAGTAATATTTTGTATTTATGTACACTGTGCAAAGTTCTTTCATCATTTTAAAATAAATAAAAAGATAATATACCCAATGTCAAATTAATATTTATATGTGATTCTCCATAATTTATTAATATATTGTTATATTTATAATTTAATTAAAATGTTATATTTTTTTCTTTTCAGATATGTTTTTTTTTATAAGTTTGACTTATATTCATACATACTGTCATTAACAGGTTAGCGAAAATTATTTCAATTATTTTTATATAATATTTTATAAAATTACAAAATTTACAAAATTAATAATTCACACAAAATATATAATTGTTATACCACCGTTTCAAAATTGAAGCGCACTATAAAAACAAAAAAAAAAAGCCCAATTGAAAACCATTAAATTCTAAATCATTATTTTTCTAAAACCAAATATTTTTATTTTCTCATAATATTTATGGGATTAAAAATAAAAATAGAGAATTCAAAATTATTATTTGATTAGATTTTATTGATTTATGTTAGCAGTATAAGTACATCCATTTTGAGATTAATTATAAAATGTATGACCAGATCGTATGCAACTCTTCAGCTTTTTTTCGGCAAAACAAATTATTTTACCATATTATCGATCTTCAAATATAGTTTTTATCTTTAAAAACGGCGTCCAAGAGTCGTGCAACACCGAGAGGATTGATAAAAGAAATTCTGTTCAGCATGACAATATAAAAAAAAAAAACAACTAAACTTAAAGTTTCACGAGATGCAATAAGATTACATGATTATTTAATTATTACATCAAAAAAAAATGTTACTTATTAAAAGTTATAATTTGATTGAAAAAATTATAGAAATTTTATAAAAATAACGATTTTAAAGTTATAGAAGACGGTCGAACGAAAGCATAAATTAAATGAGGATCACCATGGTAAAATGTATGTTTGACGAAGGCAAGTTAAAGAGTTTGCATGTTATTGTGATGAACCAACATTTGCATGGCAGGCAATATGAACGTAAAAATGTACCTACAACTAATGCAAAATAACGTCGGTATATAGATGACAGGCACATAATTTAGTATAATTCCATCTTCCAACAAGATGCGTATCCATTCATATGTACAGCAACAATAGTTAAAAAAATATATAAACTATATTAATTTGGAGGTGTTAACACATTTACATTGCCGATTTGTTGTGAATCGAAATTTTGCGAAACGACTTGAAAATCCGCATATAGCTTTAACAAAAAAAATCATAAACATCCTGCTGATTCAAAGTACTGTTGGGATTTAGTGGAAAGTATGACACGCAAATTTAGTATAATATTGGGCACAAAATCTTGTGATACATTGGACATTAATTTCAAAATGAATATATTTTTGATGTACATATGAATCAATAAGATGCAATCAAATAATTTTTTTGTTTTTTACACATTAATAGATTATTAAATCTAAATAAAATTATTAAAAATTTCTATTTTGTTATTTTTTTATCACATAAATATTATGTGACAATAAAATATGTGTTGGTGGTGGTGTTGGATATATAATTTTGCGGTACTCGTATATATTTTATACGGTATTATTTTTATTGATTTAAGACAATTTTCCAAAAAAATTTATATACTTTCTAAGTATCTATGCGATTAGATTGTTTCTTTGTTTCTACCCATATCCATACAAATACAATATATATATATTATTTATTTATATTCAAATATAAAATTGTTTCATTTTAAGATATAATATAGTTTGTTTTTTTTTTTATGGTTTTAGTGAAAAAAGAAAACCTTTAGTAAAAAAAAAAAATAAAAAGTATACTTTTGAGAAAATATACATAAAAAAAAACATCAAATTCATTGCGTTCTTTATTCATATTATAAATTATATAGAATTTATTTATTTATACAATACAAATATATGTGTAATACAAATAAAATGAAAAAAAAAAAACGATGTATTTATGGGATGGAAAAAAAAGCGACTTATTTTCTTTAACCGTCATCCGTTTTATTGTCACCTTTCTGTGACCTACAACATGGTTTTTTTATTTTCATAATGCATAATCATCACTGGTGCCACAACACCACCGCACACACCATACCATTGTGTTTTATTATATATATATACTTTGTGTACACATATACAATTTGTTTGTAATCCATAAATGTTATAAATAATTTATATCAATGACATTACAGTTTATTGATCAATTTTATTTACCTTATAATAATATTACATATATTATGTTTTTATGTATATAATATATGTTTTGTATTATATGTAATACAACAAAAAAGAAACTCAATATCTATATATTAATATAATTATTATTATTTTTTTTTTAATGAACATTTTTTATTGTCCATACATATTCATGTATTATTTATAATACTGATTTATATTGTACACCACATATAGATTATGTATGGTTTGAGAAGGAAAAATGACAAACATGAATTTGAGTGTGGTGTGGAAATTTTATACCCATATACACACACACATACAGTACATGTGTGTATATGCGGAAAAGCGGTATTCTTCTTTGCTATGTACCCTAATATAAAAATGTATAATAAAAGAAAAATCAATATTTGGCATGATTTTGCTTTTCAATTTAAATAAAATAGATAAAATTCGTTTTTCATTTTATATGTGATTCTATATATATATATACGATAATATGAAAATGAATGTAATGAATTAAATTGTAAAAAACAATTAAACATTAAAAATCAACGTATTTATATAAAATTGATTAAACCAATACACAAACTTACCATTTTTTTATAAAAAAATTTTCTTTTCAATTAACTTTTAATTAAACATTTATTTACTTTATTTTTTATATAGTCTATATAAATTATATAACTTTTACTACGTGTATATATTTAACAGAATATAAATAAATATATATATATAAAATAATTGTAATCAATTTACAAACAATTTAAAAACTAATTGTAATAATAACAATATAATATGATAATATTTATGATGTTATATACAATATATAATATATATAATAGACTACTATCACTGTTTAATCAACTATTTATCCTAAATTATCATCAAATACCATAACATTGTAGACAGTTAAATAATGTTCTCTCATAAAATTTTACCATACATAGAATTATACCCAAATTTTATTATGCATCAACATCAATTTAACAACGAAAGGTAATAAAACCAATCTATATAGGTATAGGTATATGTGTATATATATATATAAAAAAAAGTTTCTATGTTCCTATATATATATAAATATGTTATATACTTGTTTGTTTAAATATATAAGTGTTATATACATATAGATTATATATTGATGGTTTTAACATATACGAATTCCATATATATATATATATATATTATATGTAAGAAATAAAGGATATATATCACACGTTTTCGGTTGTTTTTTTTTTTATTTTACCACACACATACACACATTCACACAACCATACACACACAAAACCACTACAGGGTGTTGAATATATATATATAAAAACTTTTCTTAATCATATACTAAATACATTTTTAATATATCAATAATTATTAATAATAATAATAATAATAATATGCACTAAATAAATAAATAAGAAACATTTACAGAGAAAAAAACGTCACTTTAAAACATTATTCGAAAAAAAAAACGATTTTCACAATTATAAATTTTTCACAAAAAAAAAAACCAACAAATTAATTAAATAAATAATAAAATTAGAAAGAAAATCCAAAAATATATTAACACACAATTTAAGAAAATTTTATATATTTGTATAATATGAGAATTTATTTATTTATTTATTTATTTATTTATTTATTTATTTTTCTTTTTTTTTCATTACGTAACAACAATGTATGTTTTTCTTTTACAAAGGCTGACGACTTTTTAAAATTTAATTCACTTGTTTAGGGTAGCTCCACCCGCGGCCGAACCAAAAACACAAACGAGATGGATATCATATTTTTTTGTTTTCCTCTTCTTATATGGAAAAATACCTTTTATAAATATTTTATATTGAGAGAAGTAATGAAAAAAAAAAAAAAAGCTAGTATGGGAATGAATGTGTGTAGGAAAATTGTGAAAATTTATGTGTGTGTATGTGTTGTACAGTGAGTGTGTACGTGAAAGAAAAGGATATTTTATATGCGCATATAAAATATGATAAAATGAAATGATTATATGTATTAATTTAAATGAATTTTCCAATATATAATGTTTATATAAATAAACAATATATACAAGAGAGTTGGTTATTTTATATGTGTTAGAGTATATTTATACCAAGGGTGGCGAACAAAAATTCTTAATACATCTTATCTCTATAGATACTATTTAATATTATAATAACATAAATTGTTAAATACTTTTTTATATATTACATGCCGTTTTTTGTTACGTGTACGAGTATATAATATTTTTTAGGTGTATATTTACACCGGTATTAAAATATACCATATATATATATATATATATATATACACATGTTTTGTTAACCCATTGAAGTCTTATTAATATATATATATATATAGAAAATTTATCGTTTGAATTGTTGTTGCTAAATTACTAATTGCTAAATACTTACTATCATAAACAATAAATAAATTTATTGGCAAAATAATTGTTTTGTTCTTAGAAAATGAGAAACTAAATATACTTAAAAATAATTGAATAATAAACTGACATCAAAATCGTTAAACTGACTGTAATGAATATTCGGTATAGAGTAGAGGCCATAGGCTACACTTGAAGTACAACGACTTTCATTCTCAATGAGTCACCATATGATAGAAAAATAATAGCAAACCGATTGGTCAATTGATTTTTCACATTTTCTAATCATCTGGAGACTAAAAAATACAACAATAATTTAACAATTTAATTGATTGTGATGATTTCCAACGAAACATAAGATGAAACATATACTTATTATTTTGTAATTTAAATATTTTCATTTTATCAAAGATCAAAGAAGCTTTATGTCTTATATATTTCCTATATTTTTTTGGGACCATTGTTATTCATATTTCGTTAACTTATATAATAATAAATAGTGTACGCATACATGAAAATATTATATGTATATTAAAATTTATTAAATGTTTCACGAAAATTTAATTAAACTACAATATTTTATGATCAGTTACATATACTTGAACAATATAAATGTATATAAAATAAATAAAATTTTACAATTGATTGAATACGTGTGAGTGTAGTGGATGGCATAAAATATTTGACTATTCAGCATCTGTATATTTTACTCTATATATATTGTATATATATTTATAAACGTACATATATCCTATTTACAATTTTTAGTTTATCTTTTGTTTGTTCATGACATGTAACATATTGAAGGTTAAATCTTTTTATATACACAATGTAACACATATACTCGCGTAGTTGTTGTACCATATACATAATATAAATAGCAACCATATGTTACTATTTTTAACAAAGAATATATAATATATTCGTCGGTCGTATATACCACCGTGGTGGTATCTTACAACATATTTATTATAGTTATATAATTTTTTTAAACAAATATACTTCCACTACTATATGTATATGTAATGCATTTTAAAAAGGATAATATATATTTTATATAAAAAAATATATCATGTGTCAATCTGGTATAGATTAGTTTTGTTCTACACTCTACACATATATACATATATAAAATATATAATATGCAATCGCCGCCGTATAGATCTAATGAAATATATGTATATAGATTTTCGTATTTTATAGTATTGTGTTAAAATTTCAATTAAATATTTTTATTATGGCCAGTGCCAATAACATATATATATATATATATATGCGGCATTCAAATACTAATGTAAACATGGAGCTTTTTTTTTATACTTAATTTTATCAGAGAAATTGTATATATACTTTTTCTACAATTTTTATAACTTTTATATATTTGAATGAGATGTATAAGTGTTGTGTATAGCCTTTATTATTGTTATTATATGTATTAATAATATATTGTGTATATATATAGAGCAACAATATTGTATTTACATTTAATTTGAAACAATACAAATTTAATGTGTTTAATCAAAATGCGGAAAACAAAAGTGAAGTATTTTTTTAATATAAATAAAACATTATTTTATATTTATATGAGAATTTTCAAAAGTTAATTATTTCAATTAATATTAATGATTTTATATTAAGATTTTAAATTCAATTATTTTATTTGTTCTCGTATATTTATATACATTTATTTCTATATATGGGTTACTCTAACTCTAACTCACTATATATATATATATATCCTGATTTCAATATGTTAGGTAATGGTAATGGGTTTAATAATATAATCTGTTGAATATAAATATATACAGACACATTTTTATATATAGAAAAAACCATAAAAGCTATATTAAAATAATATCACTATAAACACTTAATTTATTACCGCATTTACAATAATAATATAATTACCTACTTAAAATTCTAATAATGTTATGTTTTTATGTATACGTGTCAGTGTGTAAATACGGCTTTTATATACAATATATATATATATATAGACTTAGTATGTGTATACTTATAAAAGCTATAAAATAAAAACAAAACAAAAAATTAAAACATTCCAAAAGGAAATTGAGTCAATACTAAAATACAATTATTTTTCATTATACTCTTGATACCTTTTCCCGTTTATTTTTCCCTTTTTTTCCCTATCATTTAATATACCATATATACCATATAGTTAATAACAATAAATATTTATACATATCTTATTTATCTATATATATATATATATCTTTAGATATCAATACGACATGTGTATAATATGCAGAAAATAGTACAAAATCATGTATGATGTACGTACATATGTGTACTTTCAAGAACTTTTCATACATTATATATGGAAAATCTATATAAAACCACAATAACATAATAATAAACAAATATATATACCTTAGTATTGTTATTATTATTATATTATTATTATTATTATTATTATTATTATTATTGAATTCATATTTCTCTATATAGTACACATAAATTTCAACATAACACAACAAAACCAAAAAAATAACATCCGAACACATGTATAAATTCTCTTTCAAATTATTCTTTACTTCAGTATATTTTCCGATGTGAATACTAAACTTTTCGGAAGAAGAAGTCAAAAGAAATACACATCTATATATATATATATTGAAATTTTCCAATAAAATCTCTTGTATTATGATGTGCATCGAAAAAAAAAATAAAGCATACAAAATATATATACTGTACCGTACACGAGTAATAGGCCAACAAAAACTTTATAATAGAAATATTCGGAAATATTCACATTATATTATTCATCCGCCACCAATGTTTTACACCAATACAATAGGGCGGTGCTAACATATTGATTCACACTTGTTCGTGACATCACTGTTCAAGTATAGTGCCACCGCACAAGAATACAAAATACCTATTTCTTTATAAATTCATATATGTGAAACACATTCGCATTACTCATCTCTATAGGTACACTTATATTAAATCGCATTTATTAGATGCACAAAAATATATATATATATATACATTTTTTCGCTTATATTAAAATACACTTTGACCATATATTTTGTAGACACAAGTAAGGTGTAAGGTGAATTTCTTTTTATGCATATATATAAATAAACAAATAATATATGAACATATGTGTGTGTGTGAGAGAAAATTTTCCATGAAAATTTAAAGAAAAAAGAAAAGAAAATACAACAACAACAACAAAAAGATTCGACGCAAAAAAAAAATCGTATGCATATTGAAAAGCACAAAATTGAAATTTCGCAATTAGTTAAGACATACGTTATTATTTTTTTTATTATTTTATTTCACAAATTGCGTTTTATATATTTTGCATGCCAAAATATACAATGTTATAATTGTGTATGTATTTTATATAATATATATATATATATGTATAGAAAAAGAAATAGAATAAATACAACACTTGCCGGTTTATTAACTTATATATGTATATAAGCAAAAATTACAAATTGGCCGTGGTGTACAGGCGACGAGAACGCAAAACATACATATATGAAAACATAATAAGTTTTTTTTAAGCAATTTACTTTGTCTGCCCAATATGTATTTTAATATAATAAACTCTCTACCATGTTTCGAAAAAATGTTGAACACATATAATACAATAGATACATACATTATTACATATATAAATTAGTTCCATAACAGCAGCGGCGGCGGCGGCGTCTCTTGAAAAGTGTGGTCGATATCACACATATATATATATATAACACGCTGATTAGATATATTCATATAAAATAACTTATATGTTTCATAGTAAATAATTTAATCTGCAAGTTTACATCAAACACATTTATTGTGATTTTGCAAAAATACTTATATCAGTAAACACTCTATATAAAAATATGTAAACGCAGTAATAACTCTATTCTAATTTTCCATAAATTCATGTTTTATATTTTATCACAATATTCACTGAATTGTTTAATTCCAACAATAATAAGTGAATCATCGCATATATATATCAATAAAACAGATCTCAACATCTCATATATACATTTCTGTTGCACCATTTACCATTTAATATAAGTTTTACAAGACCTCAGACTTTATATTATGTAACGATATCTGCATTATATATATATACACCATATAACAACAATACCACATTTGATTGTTTATGGAATGAAAATATCGGATATCTTTGAAAATATAATGTTTAATCTACTACTCAAAGATTAACAATATCTGCGCACATATACCATTATGTGGGCTAATCACTCATATAAAAATAATGCAGAATTATGTAAACATCTATGTTTCGGTAATTGCAGACCAATTGGTGAATTATTATACACTCCAGAGTAATTTATCAACTTGAGTGTAATGAATAGTTTGGAAATTCTATAAGCTTGGATTGACACATATTGAAATTGAATATTTGAAAGCTTTCATTATAATCTAAAATATAAACACAAATTAAATTCACATACATTTGCGACCTATAGTATAATTTATGCTACATTCAAAATCTGAATAGTTTTGTAAACAATGCAAATCATCAACACATCGCATCACCATCAGCAGCAGTTCAACAACAATTCGCCATAACTAGTCTTTGCAAATATCGAAAATTATTTGTTTCCTTAATGCCATATTATTTTTATATTAATTGATAATGAATTTTTTGGCTTTTGTATAAGTTTTTATATATTGCCTAGTATAAAAAATTAATTAATTAATTAATAATCCATCTGCATTTATATAGAGAAGTAAAAACACAATATAAATCAAAAACTGTCCGAAATTAATTGTGTGATAATATAATTTATCATAAAAATTACACTATATGGGTCGATGACCTCGGGATCCTTTGTTATATATAAAAAACGGTTTGCAAAAAATTTATTTAATCGATGTCCATATAAAATTATATATATATATATTTTGCGAATAATACGACGATATATATAATATACAAATATGTATAAAAACGTAAATGACATTGTTAATATTTGAGTCCTTTGTTGTTTTTCCATTTTTTTTCGGTTTTCCAAATAATGTAGGCAAGGCACATCGGTGTTATATGCAAAATCAAGTTATTATATTTTATTATTATAATAATGTTATTTGAATGATTATAATAAATAAAATAATACATATTATGATCTTGCGTATATAACGCACGTCTATTAAATAAATGTAATTCTCTGTCATAATCATAAAATATGCAAATTTTATTATAATGCGTTTGTTCTGAGAACTGAAAGTAAAAGTTATTATTTATTTTTTTTTTTTTATATTTTTTATACAATTTATTCTTTTGAATTTATGAATACGTAAATTTTTTTTAATAAAAAATGTATTTCTATATAGTTTATTTTTTAAGATAATAACATAATTAGGAAAGAAATTGAAGAAATACAAATTCTGAATATATCATTATATTAATTATGAATACATTTTATGTCAATTGCTTAAACTATAATAAATATATGTCGACGTCATTTCCATTTATATTATTATATTATAATTAATCGAATCGAATATAGAAAAAAATTATTATAAAAATATAAAATCAATAATAATATATATTATTTAAATTTTGGATTTTTTTGAAAATGTCAACGTTCATATATTTTTATAATTACACGTTTTTTACACACTATCTAATATCTAATATCGATTTTAAATATGGATATAGAATAAAAATTAATTTAATATTTATATATACAATGGAATTTGTTGATTAATTATAATATATATAATATTTCTTTATAGTCTACCTCTCCTATGCTATATTGCCGAAAAAATAATAATTATTTTAATAGACCAACAAATTCTCGTGAAATTTTATATGAAACTTTAAAAAATCACTATAGCTATTAAAAAACTTAAACTTATGTGTGAGTGGTTTCAGCGTTTCCAAAATGGTAAATTGCGCGTTTGCATGTCAAAAACGAATTGAAATATTGTCGGTTAACTTTATATTCGTGCGATTGTTGAAACTGTATAATGTGAATTGATAAAAGAATGTGTAAGGAGTTATAAATGCCAAAGGCGGCATTGGTGGCTAAAATTCGGACTGTTCGATTGTGAAGAAAAAGTGGGGTACGCATCATGAAGTAGCATATAGCTGAAGATTGCCAGTACTGTTTTGAACAATGGAAAATTCGCACGGATCATTGTAGCGATATAATAGAGTACAGGTGTTTAAGTGGAGAATAATTAAATATAGAATTAATTTAATTCAACGAAACTATATAACTTTTTTTTCTCTTACACTATTGAGCCTATACAATATTTTTAAATGATAATATATTAAATTTCACTATAAAATTTAAAACAATAATTATGTAAATCCGTCTGATAACATATTGTATATTATTTAGGTATGTATAGAATTACTTACTATTTATTTATTTATTTTTAAATACAATATAAGAAGCATAATTATTTTATTATATTTGGTACGGTTCCATACAAATGCTATAAATACAAGTTATACGCATATACACATTATTAATGGTAATTTATTGTAATATATATGTGATGACAATATCTAATATCAACAATATCTAATAGCAAAAAAAAGAAAAACAGGGAATATTAAAAAACTAATATAACAATAATATAACTTCTGTCTAATAGATACCACAAAATGTTCTCATATATATATATAAGTGAACAAAATAGAAAACTTTTAAGTGTTAAAACTAAGTTCTCCTATTGTATTTTTTTTTTCACATAACCAATCCATATATAAATTTATATAGTTTTCATTTTAATATTGTTTGGTAGCGGAGTGTGGGTGTTTAGGAAAAATAAAAATATATATATATATATTATGAAATATGTTTTTTTAACGAACGGAATGGGAAACAATTTTATTAAATATAACATATTATTGATTTTATATTTATTATTTTCATGTTAAATATATTTTATTGTTTCTTATTATATTATTTTTTTTATCTATTATATTCTAACATACAATATATAGTTAAATATATGTATTCCATAAAACAGAAAATTATTATTTTTTCATATACTAAATTTATTGTCGATTTTTGTTTCGGAAGTATACTATTAACTTACATACGTCATATAAAATAAAAAAAAATAAATATTATTTCTTTTACCATTACCTTTTGTTATATTATATACATTGTGTGTAAATATTTTATGTATTTACCTTATGTGTACAATGTGTATGTATATAAAACTGTTAAAAATTTATTATAAAGTATATAAGCATAATGTTATGCACGGTATATATTATAAGTATATAAACTACACTAAATCAAATGTTTATGTAAATATATAAAATATGTACCAGCGACAGGTACACCATGGGTTGATTGATAAGTCAATGAAAAATTTTGTATAGTTATATACTCATAAATAACAAAAACAATTGTTTTAAATCACCACCTATGTCAATTAGTACAACGCATAACCATTTATAAAGTACAAATTGAATTGGGTTTTTTTTGATTTCACAATTTGTTAATATATTTTAATAGACAAAAGTGCAGAGATTACAACCACAAGAATAGGAAAAATACACGATACAATTTTTAGAAGATCGAAGATATGAAATTGTAATTCAATTCATACACTTTTATATACATATACTCATGTACCGTTTTTAAATTAGGTTTCCATCAAAATTGACACAATTTCATGTGTTTATTATATATTATACAATAGAAATACTGACATTTATTCCCTTCTGACAATTTTTCTGTTTATAAATAATAATGTGAAAAAAAAATCATCTATTGCTATTTATAGTATAATAAAAATATTACTCTATACAATTTTTATATATTTTAAATAGCAATATTATATCAAATAAACACTTTGCGTAATGTGTGTAAAATTAATTTTTAATGAAAATTCACTTTGATGTGACACCGATTATTTTAAAACTCATTTTTCAAATTACAATTTTATAGTTACACACACACACACACACACACATATTTGTATGAAACAGTAAAGTTAAAAATAATATTGATTATAAATGCTGACGCAAATAGTATATAGCTTTTATATAAATTAAATTTCTAACTTTTTCATTCGTAATTAATTTTTGTATTATATAGAGTCAATATATATAATACCCCACTGGATAAAAAAAAAGGTAGATTATTAAAATGTTTTTCCTTTTCTATAATGTTTTTCTTTTTACTTTATTGAGTGTTATTGAAAATAAAAACTTTAATGTTATAAATAAATTTAGAAAAGATTTTCTTAATTGGGTGTTTTTTCTATCATATATAATATTTAGAATTATGGCAAAACATTATAAAAAGGTTCAATCGCATACACTAAATTATTCATAACTTATTACAAATAAAAAATTATAATTTATTATCTTTGATCTTATATTCATTTTTTTTTTTTAATATTTAATTAACATTTAAAGAAAAACATTATTTTTCTAATCGCCCTGTATAACAACAAATCATGGAATCCTTCAAATACGCACACACACACACGTTTGCACAACCCGCACACGCACTCGTAGTTCCACACTAAATTGAAAAGCACAGAAATATATAGTATTCGTATGTAATTATATATATATATATATATGGGTATAAACAATACACGCATCTATACAAAATTTGAAAATTGAATTTCATCAACTGAGGAGGAAATTTAATACAAAAGTATAAAGTAAACGTAAAATAGATGTCTTGTTTTTTTTGTTGTTAACACATCCTTATAAATAAATAAAATAATTGAATAAAAAAGATAAAGGAGAATTGTCTTTGGGGGTTCATATGAAAGAACCAAAAATTTTCTTCGTCTTCGCCACATACGAGATACGAAGATAACGCAAAAATACCTATATGTTTATATAACGTAAATATCGGTATATATATATATATATATATATATATATAAGAAAGTTACAATCAACAGAGATTCTGTATCTATTTATTTTCGGTATATTAAATAACACCAACATGTTTTAAATACATATATTTTGTAAAAATGTTATGTAATAAATCTACACACACTACACACGTTCAAAATAAAGTAATGAAAAATATATTTCTGTTTGTGTTTTATACCAATAAAAATAATGTCGTGCCAATAAATTATATAGTGATTTTCATAATATTTTTTGACACAAGAAGATAACAATTTGACACACCAATACCTGACTATGAATGCCTTTTTTTTTTTTTAAATATATTTATGGTACTCTGTAAATTTTAAAAATAATATTTTTAATTGAAAGAATTAACATTAATAATATTTGTACTATTATATTATAATAAATGTTTCCTTACTATAATATAGTACATAATGTAAGCCAAAAGCAGTAAGCACACGTTCGTTCACTGTATTATTTATAATACAATATATATTATCTATATTTTGGTTTTTATATATAAATTATATATATAATATTATATTCGTTTCCTATTACGACAGAGTGGATAGCAAGTGATATTTATATAGTATATTTTATGTTATATCATAAATGTATATATATATTTATAAACATATGTATATTACTAACAAAAATTTAAGTTTATATATACTAAAACAAGTAATATAAGTATTGTATATAGGTAAAAACCTTAACTATACAATATATTATTATATACAGATATTGCTTTTGAATTAACCTTTATAAAACCTTTGGGACATGTAAAGGATATCTACATTTTATTTATTTATTTTTATATAATATAACATATATATATATATATAAACCGCTGTCTAATATATCCGGTCCATATATACAAACTCATCTGTATATCGTATATATAGATATGTATATGGTGAGATACGGTAACTGTAAGGTATAATAATATAATATAACTTATAATAATATATTTTTATAAAGAAAATAAATTAATTTTTATAAAACATTGAATTTTTTTTTATCATATTATCAAAATTAATACTATGCATTATTGTTGATTTAACTGCGTATTGTTATTGTTACATTATATACATGACATTTTCAAACATACAAAAAAATGCAAGTTAACCGATATAAGAAATTCGAATGGATTGTGTTATACCATGTATAGAACCTAAACTAATATTTAACATTCTTTGTCATTTGTATGCACTTAATTTTCTTCAATACTGTTTTTTTACGCAATAAATATTAAACAAAAAAGCTAGTAAATGAAAACAATACATTATTTATTGAATATTATATGTAATTGGCATGTGTGTACTCCAAATTTGTATATACCAATGTGTTTCGATATACGCATAATAAAAACTGAGTACGAAGTGTACGTTCGTACACATGACACATTAAGGTATTAGATGATATATATAACAAGTATATAAAATAAAATTCATCCTATTCTCTACAGGTGAATGCCAATAATGAAAACGTGTAATGATTTTAGTTTACTATATATATAATATTGAATAATAAAAATATTGACTATAACAAATTATGACATTTATAGAAGAAATTCTTGAGAGAGAAGAGGAGCGGTCGGTGGTATTCCCCATTCATCATCATCAAACCATAAATTTATTTATAAAATGTTTAACCATAAAATCAATCATCAACGATTTTTAAAGATAATTCTAATGCGATGGAATACGCGTATTTATTTTTTGTATCTATATATACCATATCATATATTTTACTGTTTATATAATTTCTTCTCATTTTTAATATGGCGGCATAGTTGAGATTTTAAAAATGCAAATTTAATTTAATTTATTCGTATTAATTAAATAAACTGATATAATATTCATAGTCTACATATTCATCCTAATTAATAAAAATTTAATATATCATATATAATAACATATTATTTTTGAATATTATATATTGTTATGTCATTTATTTATATTTGCATTTCAGTCAGTAGTGGCGAAGCGTATAAGAAATTAGATTTAGATAACAATTTCACGTACTTCATATTTCTTCTTATGCTACACCGCAAGTCATGTCAGTCAGTACATTAAAGTTTTGAATTTACTTTGTAACAAAATGTATACGATAATTTAACAAATTGGTTTAAACAATTATCGAAAGATATTTACATGTTTTTCCATTAAGGTATGTGTAAAATTTAGTGTGTACATAGTGTGATGCCAACATCCAAATTCCTTTTTTTTTTTTTATAATGTATATAATCTGATGTCATCCTGTGGCCATTAAATTAAATATATAATACATTTTTCACGCTTCACCAATTTTATTTATTTGCATTTGTATTGCAGTTGAATTGTATGCGGTGAAAGTATTGTATGATGTCTGCGATATGAAAATCAATTTGAAAAAAAAAAATGGAAACATTTATAGATTATTTAATTTATTTATTTAATATTCATCGGAATTATCACATTTTAAAAAAAAAATCGGATTTGCAATGAGTCAGTCTATTTAAATGTATTATAACATTAGCTCATCAGAAATAAAATGTGTTTAATTTTAAATATTTATTATAGTGATGTGTGAGAATATACATCAATAATATTGTCCCATAAATGCATATCTAATCATTATGTGTGTGTGTAATTATAACATATTGCATGTGTAACATGTACGTTCCACATATATATTCAATACATCCGCCGTATTAGCAAAACTACTGATTTCATGTATAATTTTATTATTTTCATTGTTGATCCAATAATTTTAAATTTAAAATATTCTACGATATTATTCGATATTGAACGTAAATTGTCAATACACAATGTGTGTGTGTGTGTGGTGGTTATAATAAGGGTGTACGGTTTACAACATTCATACGAATATTTCTATATTTAAATATACAATTCTTTTAAATTTTATTAAATAATTTATAAAGCTGAAATTTTATAGTTCAATTTTTTTATCTGTAATTTTTTGTATATTTTAGAGTAACTTAAAATTAAAAAAATTCTACACAAACCCATATTTTATTGCAACATCAATAAATATATATATATATTTTAGCAATAGTATTTTAAATAAACATTCGCACACCTTTCATATTTAATATTTTTATTATTTGCGGTAAACTATAATTTAGGAATCTAATTTATATAATTAATATAATTTTATTTCAATATTTCGGCTATAAAATATAATATATAATTTTATATGTAGTAAATTTTTAAAAGACAATGGCACAAATCACAAATTCAAAATCTAAATAATTTTATCATACATATTAAACTTATAATATAATTTTAATTTAACTTAATTCGCATCAATATTATTATTTGATTTTATAATTAATATCCAATTTATTTATGTATAAAAGTTGTTATATATTTTAAATCAAATATTTCAATAATTTTGAAATTTAATCTAAATATCCGTTTTGGAATAACTTTTTAATTTCTACTATAATCTCTCTTCCCAGCTTTAATAATGCCATATATTTATATAGGTGTATGTGTGTGTATATAGGAAATCGAAGGAAATTGAAAAATTTTCATACATTCAACGGTTATTAATGTGCGAGAAAATGAAAAGATATATATTGTACTATATATTATTAGTTTTATAGCTAATACATTATTGTAAGAGGTATATTGTGAAAAATTATATACGTAGAATACGTTTAAAATTCAAAATAATTTTTTAGGTGTATCGTAGATTTTCTGTTGTGGTTTCCTCGACGGTAAAATTTACATCATCATTATAATTATTGCATAAAAAAATTAAATTATATATTATCTGTTATATATTTGTTAAAACAAATGCATGCAATTTATTTAATTGATTTAATAATTAATTAATTGTATATATAATAATTCTAAAAATTATTAACAATAACTCGATAATCATCGACGATAACATAACAAATTTTTATTTAATTAATTAAAATGCTAATCAAAAAAATTATATGTTTTATTATATTATACAATATATACTTATACCATATATATATATGAGATCACGCTTATATAAGCTCTTGTTATTGGATTTTAATGTTATTATATTAAATAGCCTTGTGTGTTAGTGTTTTAACTTATTTTCTATACGATAATTATATATGTTTTAATATGGCAAGATTGTTTCATAACATTGATTTTTTTTTCTTATTTATATTACTTATTATTTCTTAATATTTATATATTTTCTCACATTTATAAAAACAAGAAAAAAGCGATAGCAAGTGTGCCAAGGGAATTTTACGAATTACGAATACAATACAATTAAATTACTTATAGTTTACCGAACGTATATATTTATAGATATCGCCTGATATGCGAAAATATGCCTGATTGTTGGAAAATCCAACGGTCATATTCTTAAATTTGAATTTGTTCTTTTTTCTTGGAATTTTCTCAAATGAAATTAATCTTAATCTGTTTTATTCAAATGTTTCATAAAATACTGATATAATAAAATTAAAACTTTTTCTATTATTTAATAAATAATTACAATAAATAAATAAATATATATTTATGGTACATCAACAACAAAAAAATATAGTTAATTCCTAATAATTTCCATCATTTTCACCGACTTCTCCGGCCATGCGATGGTAAAGAAAATACTCCATCTATATAAAATGATTTATCTTTTAAAGCCATATATAATCCTCAAATACCGAAATGGCGAGACTGTTTGTTTTTAAATTTTCTATTTAATACGAATGTATCCGTAAGTCTTTCTAAACAAATAGTATGATGTTGGTTGTGAAGGTCATCTGAACATAAATTATTTTTTTGTCATTAATTTTTGATGCATAATTATACAATTTGTTGACAAAATAAATCGCATGTAGTAATTGATTCCTCTGGTTTTGCAACTTAATAATGTATAATGGTTACACCACCACCACTCACTCAACAAAACTTTATTATCTTTTAAAATTGGTTTTTAATTTTTATCAACATATGGACCCATGTATTATTATAAGGAATTCATTTTTCAGCGTATACATAATAATTATGACTAAAAACGAATCCCGTCCATTATCTTATCGGTGATCAGTGCGATAAACACCATTACGCATATACGTTTCCGTTTTAGATTATATAGTTAAAAGCATTCCATACCCAATGTTCTGGTCTTTTAACTATTCCCATTGCGGCCAGGTGTTGACAAAAACAGTTTATTTAAAACTGTTGTAATATCTCGAACGTCCATTTCTGGATTTTGTTCAACACTGTTTTTTAATCGTTCGGTAAGTCTCAACCGTTTTTGGGTCGCGGTTTTGTATTTAAAGATCATTTCGGCCGCTCTAAATTTTAGCAAACCATATTATATATGTAATCACCGAATACCGAATATATATTTGTATTTTCACTGACCGACCTGTCTCACTAGATCCTAAATAATAAACTCATATCTATAAACAGTAATTTTAATGCAACTCTGGAAACCATATTTGTTTACGCCTGCAATCGAAAAGAAAAAGAACAAAAAACCAATTACAAATTTGCATATATAGAAAGATATTGAAGTTATTGAAGAGTATTATATTATTGTATATATATATATATATCATTAACACTATATATATTGAAAACTTAAACGGCTATATAAATACGAACATATTTGATATGAAACAATCTAATAATAATTTTAATCGCCCTATGCACGATCAATTCAAATTTTAAGAGAATAAGACTGGAATTTTAATCATATATAACCAAAGAGTTATTCCACAAGGCCTACACTGATGCTTATATTGTATATATATATATATAAATATAGTATATATAATTACTCTTACTAAAGATAAGAACTTCCACCCCCATATAATTGTCCAGTGTCTCATTTATTTGGGTATTATTTTTTGTTTGTCCATAATTACTATATAATTGCTATATTTGATATTCCGTCTTGCATTTAAAGTTAATGCATAACAATATCAGAACTTTTTGTTACAGAATACATAATTTAAGTAATATGTCTAAATCTAAATACGCATAAACAGTAATTTGTTATTAAAATTGTTATTGTTAAATTATTTAAGTAAAATTTATTGAAACATTTTTTCTATTATTATTATAAATTTTATTCGAAAAAAATGGTTTTAGTTTTTAAAATAAGTTTTTTTATTTGGTTAATTTATAAATTTATTTCTTATATATTCTTACATGGGCTTTAATATAATATTCTATCTTTTAAATACAATATATGGTATATTATATACACTTCATCTATCCAAAGATATCAAAGACATATATTATAAAGACTAATATACTTTCAGAAATTAATTCAAAATTCTCATATATAGATTTTGTGTATAAATATTTTTTATAGAGAACATGTGCTTTTTTTAAAATTGTTTAAATCATATACATAATATTTTAAAATGTAAAAGCTTCCGCACAGCTTCTGTGAACTGTGAGTCTATTTATATGATGATAAATTTTAAATGATATTTTTTAATTTAGGAAAAAAATACATGTCGACAGATAGGTAATTAAATGAAAGAATAAAATTCTTAATTAATCAAATTACGTTATATTTTAAAATAAATTAATTTAAATTATATTTTTATTTATATGCTTCACTTTTGTTCACTTCAGTGTATTAATGTTTTGTTTCCCCATATAGTTAGTGTAACACCAGATACAAAATCTTGTATAGAGGCAAATTAAAAGATCGAATTTTTAGTAATGTATAAGTTGACTTTATAGAATTCATCATATTGTATAGAATATGAGAATACAGTCGAGTTGATTAGATTCTTTTAATATACACCCTGTATAAAACAATAAACTAATGTACAATTAATTATAAATATCTTATATTATTTATTATAATAATATATTTGATTGATATTGAAATATTATTATTATAGTGAATAAGATATTGTACGATAAGTTACATTTATATTTCTAATACACACATCATAACCTTTGCTTGGATTTTCAAATATGTGTGTATGAATTAATAATAAATATTGGGGGCGTTTTCTGCATATGTATTCATTCACTAAAACAGTTTTTCTGTTTTCTATAATTTATTTTGTTCAAACGATAAATAATAAATATGATAATAATATTAAATATTACATATAACATTTATGTTTTGCATTTGAGAAAGTGGAAAGATCGTAAAATATATCTATTAAAATATAATTCAGCAATTAGATTTATACATTTAAAATTACAGAATTATAAATAGACGCAGTCAGTCAGCCAGCCAGCCATATTTGTATTATTGATTTTTTCATATCAACTTAAATAATAAATGTTATCATTTATTATAATATGGACAAAAAGTATAACTAAATTATTATTGAATTTAAATGATTAATTATATAACTTTATATATATATATATAGTGGTAATGCTTAAATATATAGTATATGAAGGTAATTTATTCTTAAAATATCTATTTAATTCATTTTTTTCTTATTTATATCTTGTAGTGCATACATTTTATTATTATTATTCATACAATTCTAAAGTATGTATACCATCCACAAAAAAAAAACATACAGAACATATAATATTTTTTTAAAGTGATGGTATACTCTGTTTTGTGTGTTAATGAACATATGAACACAATGTAATCAATTAAAAAAAAAACTAAATAATTTAGTAATATAGTTTTGTTATTATTTTTTACACATACCTTTTTCGGATGGTTTTATTTGTGTTGTAAAAAAAACTTCCTCTGAATTAATAGTATATATTTTACACTTAATTCAATTTATATGAATAATTTAAATTATTTATTAACTTTTTTTCTATTTTAATTAATAATAAAAATAAATATTTGAAGAAATAAAATCAATTTTTGTAAGGATGTCAAAATTTTCCTCGATATAGTCGTCGATCTTTGTCTATACAATATATTTTGCGTGTGATGTGTTGCTGTTGCTGTTGTTTGTTTCGGGTTTTTTTTTTTTTTTTTTCGATATATAATAAAATGTAAGTCATAGAACTAAAAATAAATATGTGGATTATAAAATTCTATGTAAATGCTAAAATAATCGAAACAAAATTTTCGCTGAATTCTATGTGCCGTGGCGGCGCATAATCTTTAAATAAAATTGAATACGATTTTTTTTTTTTACTATTTTATATTTTTATATATTTATAATTTTGTATAATTATCACAATTTATAATAATCACACAGCACAGCAAAATATATAGAAAATAAATAAATTAAATAAATTATAGTATAGATATAAACTGAAAATAACTTATCTTTGAAAATATATAAGCTATTCAGAGATTAACAATTTCTTCATACATAACCATTACATGGAGGATTCATTAACTAATTTACCATCTAATTGGCTACAATTTTACATAAAGAAAAACCCAACGGGTGCCGCTACCTTAACAACACAATACGTGGTTGTGTCAAAGAAAGCCGGGAATTCATGGAAATCTCTTAATTTTTTTTTTTTCAGAAAAAAATTCACTTGGTGTACCATATCTTCGCGGAGGAGAATACTTAAGCATTTTATAACATAATTCTATCAATATTTTTGCAGCAACATTTTGATGAAATGTCTAAACGCGATGGTACCACGCATTTTACTAATTATGATATTATATATTTATATGCAAAGATTCACGTTCACTACACTTGAATCATTAATAATTTCACATTATAATATTATCTAAATTATCTATTATTATCTAAATTATTATCTATAATCAAATTTATTAGTTTTAGTATGTTAACTTAACCGCAAATGTAAAAAATTCATTGAACATTCATACTAAAAATTAATTACAATACGGTATAGAGAAAATGCGAAATGTGAATTGTTGCACCATATATTAACTCGATTTTGGTACCATATACTAAATTTGAATTAAATCTATGGACCAACGTGATGGTGTATAAATTTACGTGTAACATATATTTTGTATATCTATTTTTTGTTAAGAACAAATAAATTGGTTCTATTGTTGTATAATTGTCGCCGTTGCACTTAACTCTTTTGGTATATACCTTTCATCTTTCGAAAACCAAGAATTTTTTCTTATATACATAAAAATACACATATGATATATACATTTATTTGTGATTGTTGAAAAACCCACATCTTTTTGGTTGACTAGACAAAAATCTTTACCATAGAACAATCAAAAAATGTATAATATATGTATAATTATGCATTGACTCATATAATATATGTATTATGTATTAGTTAGTCTATCTTCTATATACAATATATAATATAATAAGATAAGATGCTTAAAATTAAAACATTCAGACGGAAATTAGTTTAGCCGAGATATACAGCAAAAACTTGTTTATTATTGCGTATATATATAAAATTATGATGTGTAAGTTAAAGTGAAATGGAAAAAAATAATATTTATTTGCATTCAGTGACGATGCATAAAAAAAAAATAAAAAAATAATGTCAATAGTTAATTTTGTTAATTATATATTAGCTTAAATTAATTAATAATCATTGTCGATTATAAAAATAATCAAAAGAAATTTAACACAATATAAATATATAATATTCTTAGAAACTATCATAAATTTAGGGCAGATTTTCATTTAGCCACATATAATTCAATAATTATATTTCTCAAAGCATTCGATGTGTGGTGGTGTACACGTTTCGTTTTGTATTTCTACTATAAATTTGCTAATAAAATGCATTAAAATATGACCTTTGACATTTTGTTATATAAAATGAAATTAAATAATATTTTTTTTTTTATTTGTAAAAATTAAATAACAAAAACATGTTATTTTTTTATTATTATAATTTAATTATAAATTATATTATATTGAGTATTTTTACTACTCGACACATATATACTTCTACTTATTTATTTACACATATAAGATATAATAATATGAAAAATGTATTTTGTAAATTAACCCATTTCCCAACCGCGTTTCTATTCTATTTGCCGACGGATTTTGTGTTATTTTCATAAAATCATTTAAATCAGATGGCCTGCAATTATCCGCTTTTAAATATAACTAATATTTTTGGTGTAAAAAATCGTTGAATTGAATGTTAAAATATATATTATATTTCGGTCCCTAAACGAATTTATAGTAGAATATAAAAAACTACTCACTTTGTTGAATATATAGCAAAAATGAACACATTTATCTTGATATAAAAATATAGATTTATTTCCGAAAAACAATTATCAATTGTTTTCATTATCATTATTTCATTTTTCTGTTTAGAAATTCGGAAAATTTGTGAAAACGTTTTAAATTCTCAAATAGTGTTTTTCCTGCGGTGTTAAGCTATGACTATATATTGTATTTAACATATAGCCAATGCCAAACAAATTGAAAGTTTATACTGGTCGAATTTTCGAATGCTGCCAGTGGAAAATAGGTTAAATAGATACTGTAATATATTAGCTGATATACAAATACGAATTTATGAAATACAAAATTATTTTATATATTTGGTTTTCAATCAAAAAATCACATGTAATTTTTTAACATGAAATTTTATTTGTGAATATTATGCATTTTTTTTTTCTTATTTTGTGAATTGAAAGTATATTCTTTGGCCAAGGTTATCCATCCATCACATCAAAACTATATATAATTATAAAATAGTGGTTAATTGGATAATAATATTTTAACTTCTTATCTGTCTATATATATGATGATGTTCTTTTTTTTTATTTTTAATATTTAAATATAAAGGTCACATCAACAACCGTCGCACATTATTTGTTGTTCGTATATAAAATACCATCAATACATCATTAAATTGACTATATATAAATGGCATGTATATATATATAACTAATCAACATTTTTAGGAAGCAACGTACAATATATTAATTGTATTTTAACTTAAGGTATATAGCAATGCAACATTATATAAAATATATATAATAAATATATATATAAATAAATAACAAAAAATTAAAATGTTAATATATTTATGATTATTTTGGACAGATAGATAATTAACAAAAGTTTAGATATGTATGTCATTAACAATTTAATTTGATTAATTATATATATTTATATATATATAAAATTTTATTACTATATAAAATTGCAAATATTTAACTTGTTTTCGCATTTAACTAACCCATACATATATGCGCAATAGAACAATATATTTTGAAAATGTCATTGCAAAATAATTTTTGCATATGAAGAAAAATAGAAAATAAATCATGCAATAATAATAAAATAATAATCAATGATAATTTTGCATAAAATTTATTTGATACACTATCATTCTATGTACATTATTTTGTAAAAATCATTTATTAATTAACACTTTTACTCTCAATGTATAATGTTTAAAATTTTAAAAGATTGTATTCCACAAAAATAACTATAAACTCATTTAATACGAAATTATCGACAACAATTTTTGAATGAGTTATACAATTCTTATACAGATTCTTACTGCGTTCGCTCATCTACATCAATATTGTTTATTTCATTTTCCTGGTTTGATTGTTGTTTATCACGTAATTGTTGACGCCTTGAATTGAATACTTTTTATCATCATATAACATATTTAAGGTACACTATGATATAAATATCTCTATGAACAGAAATTATAATACCATAAAATAAAATCTCTTCGTGCCGTGGTTTACCTTCGGATGGATCATAAATGCATCATACTATTATCGTGTATACAAGTTTATATTCTGAGATTATATAATTTTTATGTTTTTTACGTTATCGAATTTAATGCTGCCATGAATATTCAAATTTTTTAATATTATTGAATTTCTTTTTTTTTTTATAACATAGACAAAAGATTATATCAATTTTATATTTACATAAAAAATCTAAACTTGATTATTATAAAATTTACATAATTTTAGTAATTAATATTAAAACAAAATTCTTTTTGCAAATTTATTTTCTATAACATTTGATTTGGTTTGGTTTTTTTTTTTTTTTTTAAATATTTTTATAAAATATAAAAGGATGTTAGAACTTTAATATTAATTTAGTGTATATTTGTATATTTTGATCAATAGTTTAGAAATAAAATAAAAATAAAAAATAAAATAATAAAAAATAATTCGGAAATTAATAATTTAAAATGAAAATTCAATTTTTGGTAAGTGGTTAATATTAGTTATAATTAATTATTAATCAAATACAAAATCAATAATAAAAATAAACAAATATATATTAATTTAATATAATAATTTATAGATATTTACAATAATTTTAAGTACAATATGTGCAGCTGCACCACCACAAAATTTACGTGATCGTGATGCAACAGCATCGATTTTACGTTCAACATCACATATTGATGTAACCGATGGTTCATATCGGTATGCATTTGAAACCGATAATGGTATATCTGTAGAAGAATCGGGTGTGGGTGGTAAAAGTGCACAAGGATCAGCACAATGGACAGCACCAGATGGTACACCAGTTGAATTTACATATGTTGCTGATGAAAATGGTTACCGTGCGCAAGGACCATTTATACCAGCAACGCCACCTCATGTAATTCGTTTACTTGAATATTTACGTGAAAATCCGTCACGCGAAGAACCAATTTATTCACGACGAAACCGGCCACTGTTGAAACCAATTCAATTAAATGAAGATCATCAAAAATTGTACCAACATTGATACTTATATAATTTCACTTATATATGAAATATAGATAGCATTTTTAAGTTCAAATTATTTATTTATTTTATACACAAATATATATATATTGTATATGCGTGTACTGTATGTAATTATAATAATTGGAGTTAATGTGTTCATAACATATTTTAGTTTTATTTTGAAATTTTCGTTTAACTAATATATAATTTATTTATAATTTATAAATAATAAATTTTTAATTCAATAAAGTTTTATTTTTTAATTTTTCATTTATACCATAAACTATTAGATTTTAATTTTTTTTTTTTTACGGTAAAATGCTATTAGTTTATGCATATGAAGCTCAAATTCTTTAATGCATGCGGTTTGCATTCACCGTCTATTTCGTTTTGTAGTTCTGCAAATAATAATATTGTATTATAAAAAATACAATAAATATTAAAAAAATTAATCAATAAAATGTATTTTAGCGCTATTTTAAGATATATTTTTTGTTATTCTATTATTAATTGTATATAGTTATTAATTATGTTATAGATGTTGAACCATGAATTCCCTTAAAATTCTATTAAATCAAATTTATTTAACTTAAAATAACAATTATATAGTTCAAACACCCAACGAATATATACATAATCGATCATTTTAGGGAATTTCCGTTCGATCATCTTCATTATCTATTATTTTTTCAGGCAATACAAGTATCAAAATGAATGTAAAACTCATTTAGTAAATGGTGCTGGCCAAATCCACGAGTTATCTAATAGTAATAATGAATATATGTACATAGAATATATGATAAAGTTTTCAAATAGCTAAAGTTAAATATAAAAATTTAATTAATTATAATATATTATAACGTGAGCTGTATTCAATTATATCGATACATTTTTTTAAGGCAAATGCAAAGCAAGTGTAGACACAAAATTAAAAAGAGTTATATAAGTTCATGCTTTATTATAAATAATATATTAGTAATAATAATACACAAATTTATTACTTATAAATAATTTTTGTTTTCATATAATTTTATGCATAAATAAATAACAAATTTGCATCAAAATATGTAAATTTTATCCATATTAAAAATAAGAAATAAATGTGTGCTAAAATAAATTTCGTTCAAGGCCAATATTATTCCATAAAAATATTTTTTTGTAATTCTATGATGATCACTTTTATTTTTAAAATCTATAATTATTTTATAAAAATATATTGTATTTTTTTTTTTTTTTTTACACAAACAAACACATACGCACACTATTAGCAAACAACAAAAAATTACAATAAAATAAAATAAATTAAAAAATACTAAATTTAATAAAATTTAATTTTCATAAATATGCAAAAATAAAAAATAAACTGGATTTTATATATCACAATGGACTGATTGATAAATCAATGGAAAATATAATATAAAAATATGTGACGTCGTGTAACATACAAATACAAAAAAAAAAAACCATATTATACTCTTATATTTTTTGAAACCACTAAAAATTGTGGCATTATGGAAAAATGTTGAACCGGCGTAATATAAATTTATTACTATTTTTATTGTTGGAATAATTTAGATTGGTCCAGATAAATTTGTGTATCTACTCGTAACCACGCTGATGAAGCATTATTATATCTATCACCAGACATCTATAAATACTTTTCCTCCCGTTGTGATAAACGTAATACATATAATAAATAGATGCATCGAATAGAAATAAAACCTTTATCAAAGATAATATTAACATATACGCACCGCAGTCCAGTTATTAACACAATCCATTACAATGCAATTAGGATATGAAATACTTTCTAATGAAATGATTGATTGCTATATATATTTATTGGGATAGACGAATAAAATAATTTCTTGATATTTCATTTTTCACTGACTTATCAAACAGACCGCTACCTATATATATATGTACATTTTGAATATTTTATAATTTAATAAAAATTAACTTCATTTAATTTTAGATACCGAAAGATAACAATATATAAAAGATAAATGGTTTTTATTATATACTCACTATAAATAAATATTCAAAAAAACTAAGTCAACGTTCGATGCTAAAAAAAATAAAAATCGAGGTATTATTAGGCAAACCATTACATTATTGTAAATTTTGTACATTAATTTGAAATAGATAAGAAATAGGTAATGTTGTATCTCATTTTATTGTATTATTTAATGCGAAGCTTGTCCTAAAATCATGGCCCATTTGTATAATTGGAAACTCATATTGGTAACAAGGGTATACTAAATAATATACATGCATTCTACGTTATTATCTATACTTTCTCTTTCCAATCGGTTCAAAGTTATAAAAATAAATAATTAATTGTGTAGTTTTTTTTTTTTGTTAAATTGTACAAATCACATTTATTCATCGCGATTATAATATATGAATTTGTTTTAAAAACCTGATTATTTAAATTTAAATAATTTATTCAAAAATTTATCCATCCTATATTTAAAATTTATGTATTTACAAAAAGAAAATATATGATTAAAAATTAACAGAAAAAAAAAAAAAAAATAAAAATAAAATTATTGATCGAATTCATCGAAAAAATACTTTGTATATTATTGTGAAGACGTAATTGTTGTTGTTTAAATGTAATTTTCGTAATATTATTAGTTTTTACAATAATTTTAATAAGAGGAGAGGTGATGAATGATCATGATCTCGCATAATAAATGAAATGGTTGCATTTGAAAAAATTTTTGCTATATAAGATTACCAACTAATCATTATTGATTCAGTATAGATTTGATTGTTACAGTCATAGACACACAAAAACATACGAGAAAAAAAATGAAATATTTGGTGAGTGCGGATAACAATATTCAATTTAAATATTTTTATGTGTATAATTTTATAGTGCAAAAATTCATTGTGGTTATATTAAAATTATAATTTTTAATTTAATATTATATAGTGCTGAAAAAATATTTAAAATTATACATACATAAAAGTGTTCCACAATTATAAATTAATTTATATTTTAGAAATGTTTAAATATAAAATATGTAATCGGTATATATTTATTTATTATACACGCAGATTATCTGTTTAGTAGCTATTGCAGCCGTTGCAGCTGATAGTAGTGATTTTGCTGCAACCGGTAATGTTCGATCAGATGTCAGTCCCGATGGATCATATTCATATGGATACGATACAAGTAATGGAATAGCCGCTGAAGAATCAGGTGTTGGTGGTGTAAATGCACAAGGACAAGCAAAATGGACTGCACCAGATGGTACACCCGTACAATTTTCATATGTAGCCGATGAAAATGGTTATCGTGCTGAAGGACCATTTGTACCACAAGTTCCCGATTATGTTGTACGATTAGTTGAATATCTTAGAACCCATCCACCAAAAGATGAATTAGCATATAAAAATTGAAAAGGATAATACCAGCAATAATATGATATACACGGAATATCTAGTCTAGTTGATTATTAATAAATAAATAATGAATTATTTAAAGAAATTCGTTTTGTTTTTCCATTTTAATTCGTTTAACACTCAACAAATTAAATTTCTAAAAATTTATAATTCTACTTTGACGACGACTACTCCAACGTGTTATCTGGGAGTGATTGCTAAGATGAGAATATGAGTATTATGATTATATAATCTTAAGTTGTCTATATTTATGTATATAATAATATGTAGGATAAAATATTATCAATAAAAACACAAACTTTTTTTATTTGAACTATGTGGGAACGATACATACAGGCGTACCATTCATAGTATAAATAAAAGTAAACAACCTTAATTGATGTAGATAAACAAATTGTCGTAGCCTATTTGAAAATAGTAGTATAAAAGCTTAAACCGAGAACAAAAAATTTATCTTGGTGGAAGCTGTGTTTATCTATTACATTTTTCATTGTTGATTATTACGCCAAAAGTGTACACGAGAGAGTGTATATAGTGTCTATGACTTTATTTCCGGAATTTTGTCTTATAGTGTTTATACTGAATATAACAACTGATGTCTGAAACTCAAATCGAATGAAATTTAGTCTATGCAATATTATAAAACAGCTAAAGTTAATAATTATCCATGTCTTTTGGCATACACACTGCCTGCCAAATTTAGTATTGTCGTATGTATAATAATTTCCCTTTAACAAAAATGTAGATAAAACTGTAATTGGAATATTAATTTTGTATATAGGCATTTGTATCGATATATTCTTCGAAGTATATAATTTCACATAAAAAGTGCATTTTTTTTTTTCAAATATAATCAAGCGGAATATTAGTTTCTAATTATAATTTATTAAAAAATACAAAAAGGCGTTTTTTTTTTAATTAAAGTACACCATTGATGATAATAGTAGAAAAGATTATCAATTAAAATTTGTTATATGCATGCATATAGTAACAATGTCCACTACTATGAAAAAAATGGTTTGGAGACTCTGTAATTACTTCTTATGACTCACTAATTGGAAGAACGAATATAGCACACAGCTATTATAGCCTAACACAGAGCCACTTATTAAAAAAATTCATACATGTAACCGAATTTCTATAATGTATCCCAGAAAATCATTTACGTATATTATTACACGCATATTGTATATTCGTATACACACACATAAAAACTTCATAAAAAAATCAAAGAGTTTATATGTCCACAAAAACTGCGATTTTGTTTGTACTAAATTTGAATGGTGTGGTTTAAAAATATAAATATCTAATTTAACAGCGATAACCAATTCAGCACTCATAAACATTATAGCATAGAATTAAAAAAAAAAAAAAATAATGATGAACTTTAGAATATATTGCTATTTTTAGAAAAGTTGTTAACCTTCTTTTTATAACTAATTCTGTATTTTAGTTTATAACGTTATGAATATATATAAGATGACTCGTAAATTATCTAAGATGCACATGGTAAACGATTTTATTTCGAAAATATACCATATTTATATGAATATGTATATATAAGTCCTTTTAAGGGACAACGCATTAATCGTATAGCGTTTGTATAATTTATGTATTAATTTAGTGATTATGATTTTGAATTAAATATATAATAATAAGAATTTTCAATACTTGCAAGACTCTACTTTAATTTGTGAATAAACACCAGAAAACTTAATATTATTAAAAATTTCACAACATATGCTGTTAAAAAAAAACTCATTTCTAACATCATTTCGTATGACATAATAAATAATTAAATTAAATTAATTAATAAGTCAATTTAGTATCTATTCCTTCAGGTAAAACAATTTATAAATACAAATTATTCTAATTATTATATAGAATAAAAATGTAATATATTTTAGATAATTAATAATTCAAAGTTATTGCAAATTAATTTTTAATCTTATTATTTCTATACAGAGCTTTTTAAATATATAATATTAAATATACAAGTTATTTAAATCCATAAATTATCCATGTCTGGATCTATCATCACGTTTTTGTCTACGATAAGTTTGTTCATCTTTTGGTGCATGAGTTCTAAGATAGTCAACTAATCGTACAACATAATCGGGAACTTGTGGAATAAATGGTCCTTCAGCACGATAACCATTTTCATCGGCTACATATGAAAATTCAATTGGTGTACCATCTGGTGCCGACCATTTTGCTGCACCTTGTGCACTTACACCACCAACACCTGATTCTTGTGCAGAAATTCCATTACTTGTGTCATATGAATATGAATATGATCCATCGGGACTTACATCTGATCGAACATTTCCAGTTGCTTGAAAATCGATTTCTGCAGCTGTAACAGCTACAATTATTGCCGCCAAACAGATAATCTGTTTAATTTTTAAATGATTTATTAATTATTTTTCCATTTATAATTTTTTAGATTTTATTTTATTCTCCCTACATTTTCACCATATATAATATTCAAAATTAAACACACAAACCCATATTTTTAATAATAAAAATTTAATTTACTCACCAAAGTGTTCATTGTATTAATTAAATTATTTATTAGTTTCACAATAAAAGAACAAAATCAAAGTGATTATAAGTTTAGAATTGTATTGATCTTTTATAGGAATTTTTCTAACTTAGAGAATTGTGCTGAAAATGAAAGTTATTCAATTTTATTCTTAAAATTAAATAAACCACATTGCATTTTTTTTTTCTTGTTTAATCCTTTTTGCAGAAATCAAGTTTTTCGAAAAATACACAGATAACATTTATTTATTGTATAACATAATAAACTAATTATATGACCTTTTCGTATCTTAACTATTATTATCAAATTTATTTATATATTTATTGCACAAATATAAAATTTAATATAAAATATATTATTATCTCTGACATATAAGTTGAAAACAAAATAATACAACAATTACAACAAATTGAATAAAGTTTTCATACGTAAAAAATAATCTATTTTTTATTAAAACAGTTAAAGAATATATCTGCGAAATAATCTAAAAATATTTCCAACATGAATTATTATGTTTAAGTGCTACCATACAGATTAAAAACAACTGCCTTAAAAGAATCTTTTTTGTTCGATGACCAATAATTAGGATCTTCGGTAGATTACGACAACTGTAAACACAAATTGAAAATCGGATATAGTGAGAGAAAATTGTAATGATATTTTATTGTTAGATATTGCATATAATACTATAACAATATTACGTAACGACAACTATAACGTCAGGATATGCAAATTGATTAGTTACAATATTTCTATTATATAGAATTTATTATAATCAACGTATTTGCATATTAAATAATTAATTTTTGTATTTTGTATTATTCATGAATTTAGTTAATTTATATAGTAAATTTAACTGGTTATTAATAATTTCTGTTATTTACGATTAGTTAAGCTGAACTCGGTTGGATTTTTAATATACACAAAAAAAAATATCGATTTTAAATTAAATATAATTTTATATTTTAACTTATATCAATGTGTTTGTAAATTATGTAATCGGTATGGCAACAGTATTAACTTCTTGTTATCAAATTCATTGATAAGATTCTTATATTTAAAATTATTTCCGCGAATCTTAAATTTAATTTTGTTGAATATAATTATTATATTTAATTTAAAATCTTCATCATTAAATTATATTAATGCTGTCAAAGCATTAATTTTATTGTTATATAAAAACAGAAAAGTCAAACTATGTTATATGTGAGACTATATAGATAAGTTGTTTACCTTGTAGATAACATGTTATCTTTTCATATATAATATATATTGTATAGTATATATACAAATATATGCGTTATCTATAATTATAAAGCGCATGTTGTTCAATCCAAAGGATGCGTGTCCGGTTTTAACTTGAGAATTTTTTTTTCTTTCAAATTATGTGTTGTTTTACTAACTGAACACAATTGTATAATTTATATCAATTCTTGTCCATCTGACACACGCATAATAAAACCTATACAAAATTGGTTTTTATATCTTAAATGTTAAATGATAATGTGATGATGTCCCATTTAATTTTAAACTATAAAAATTATAGTAATGCAACCGCTTGGAATTGAAAGAAAATGGTGAAACTTTATTTAGAATATTTTAATATTTTTAGAAAAGTTGTTATCCTTCTATCAGATGTATTCTTAAACTTTTATATAAAAAAAGCAATTAATACAATTGTTGGTGTATTTTATGTTCGACTTATATAATCGTCTCCGTGGCATACATCTTTAAGTATACGTGTGGAGCGCTTTGCACAAATAGTATATCATAAAATGTTGTATTTGTGCAATAAATACGGACAAAATTGATAGATGTGTGATAATAATAAATATATACAAAAAGGTCATAGTTAGTTTATTATGTTACAATGTATTTCTCGAAAAACTTGATTTCTGCAAAAAGGATTAAACAAGAAAAAAAAGGTTTATTTAATGTTAAGAATAAAATTGAATAACTTTTATTTTCAACAAAATTCTCTGTAGGAAAAATTCCTATAAAAGATCAATACAATTCTAAACTTATAATCACTTTGATTTTGTTCGTTTGTTGTGATACCAAAATTACTTAACAATTTAAAATATACAATGAATACTTTGGTGAGTAAACTAAATTGTTATTATTAAAAATATGGGTTTGTGTTTAATTTTGAATATTATATAGTGAAAGTGTGAAGAATAAAATAAAATCTAAAAAATTATAAATGGAAAAATAATTAATAAATCATTTTAAAATTAAACAGATTATCTGTTTGGCGGCAGTAATTGTAGCTGTTACAGCTACAGAAATCGATTTTCAAGCAACTGGAAATGTTCGATCAGATGTAAGTCCCGATGGATCATATTCATATTCATATGACACAAGTAATGGAATTTCTGCACAAGAATCAGGTGTTGGTGGTGTAAGTGCACAAGGTGCAGCAAAATGGTCGGCACCAGATGGTACACCAATTGAATTTTCATATGTAGCCGATGAAAATGGTTATCGTGCTGAAGGACCATTTATTCCACAAGTTCCCGATTATGTTGTACGATTAGTTGACTATCTTAGAACTCATGCACCAAAAGATGAACAAACTTATCGTAGACAAAAACGTGATGATAGATCCAGACATGGATAATTTATGGATTTAAATAACTTGTATATTTAATATTATATATTTAAAAAGCTCTGTATAGAAATAATAAGATTAAAAATTAATTTGCAATAACTTTGAATTATTAATTATCTAAAATATATTACATTTTTATTCTATATAATAATTAGAATAATTTGTATTTATAAATTGTTTTACCTGAAGGAATAGATACTAAATTGACTTATTAATTAATTTAATTTAATTATTTATTATGTCATACGAAATGATGTTAGAAATGAGTTTTTTTTTAACAGCATATGTTGTGAAATTTTTAATAATATTAAGTTTTCTGAATAAGTAAGTAAGAAGTCATTTCTTTAGCTTTGGAAACAAGAAGAAGTCACTAGGAACTAAATCTTGACTGTATGGCGGATGTGATGCAATTTTGTAGCGTATATACATTCGATTTTAAATTTAATATCATATTTTTAATATTATATTAATGTTTGTAAGTCAATTCAGTTGTATATGACAACATCATAACCATTTTGTTCTCAAATTCAATAATCTATGTAAAATTCATATCACTCTTTTTATAGTAAAAATTATTTCCGAGAATCTAATTTAATTTTGTTGAAAATAATTATGTATATTTAAATCAAAATCATCATCATTAAATTAATAATATACAACCGCTGTCAAAAGCATTAGTTTTATATTTTTATATCAAAATCAAACTATTATTCTGAAACGGAATAAGTTGTTTACCTTGTGTTTTTATATATAAAATATATTATCATATGTAGCGTTGTGTAAATATGTATAAATAGAATGTTCCACTCGAAAGCATGAATAATTTCACTAACTATAAGTAATCATGCAAGGAATTTATATTCTATAAATAGATTTTACAGCACTTTTCCATTACTCTTTGACGACATTACAATTACTTATTGTTAGAACTACTGAAGGAAATTTCTAAGATAATGTTTGCTAATTGAAAACCTCTTTCATTATGAACCTTACCGATGATAATTTATTTAATACACTCTGTATACCTATAGTTATAAATATGATAATTATAATAATAAAAAACTGGAAATAATCGTAAACATATCACCAAAAAAACACACGAAATTATGAAGAAAAAAAACATTTTGTGTTATATGAGACAATAAAGAAAAAATATCAACTTATTCTAAAATATAAATATCAACAAAAACTTGATTTCTAAAACAAGTAACATTAAATTTAAATTTATACGCGCTGATAATTAAATTCAAAGAATTTTATTGTGGAGTACTTTAATTTCCTACATAATTTTGAATAAGAAAAATTCCTATAAAAGATCAGTATATTTTTAAACTAATCACTTTGATTTTGTCCTTTGTTGTGAAACTAATTAATAATTTAATTAATACAATGAAGACTTTGGTGAGTGAATTAAATTTTTATTATTATATAAATATGAATTTGTGTGTAATTTTGAATATCATACAGTGAAAGTGTTATATTAATAAAATAAAATTACAAAATTCAAGAACAATTAGTAAATCATTTAAAAATAATAAAATTTACAGATAATCTGTTTGACAGTAATTGCAGCAGTTGCTGCTAATGAATATGATTTTCAAGCAACCGCAAATGTTCGATCCGATGTCAGACCCGATGGATCATATGAATATGCATATGATACAAGTAATGGAATTTCTGCACAAGAATCAGGTGTTGGTGGTGTAAGTGCACAAGGTGCAGCAAAATGGTCGGCACCAGATGGTACACCAATTGAATTTTCCTATGTAGCCGATGAAAATGGTTATCGTGCTGAAGGACCATTTGTACCACAAGTTCCAGACTATGTTGTACGATTAGTTGAATATCTTAGAACTCATGCACCAAAAGACGATCAACTACAAATTCATCGTAGACAAAAACGTAGTTTCAAAACTATGCGACCAAAAACTTTGGTGGACGAACAAATTAATAATAGACAAAAACGTAATATAGAAAAAATAATAATTTCCCTTTAACAAAAATGTAGATAAAACTGTAATTGGAATAATAATTTTGTATATGCATTTGTATCGATATATTCTTCGAAGTATATGATTTCACATAAAAAGTGCATTTTTTTTTTTCAAATATAATCAAGCGGAATATTAGTTTCTAATTATATTTTTATTAAAAAATACAAAAAGGCGTTTTTTTTTTTAATTAAAGTACACCATTGATGATAATAGCAGAAAAGCTTATCAATTAAAGTTTGTTATATGCATGCGTATAGTAACAATGTCCACTACTATGAAAAAAATGGTTTGGAGTCTCTGTAATTATCTACTTTATATGACTCACTAATTGGAAGAACGAATATAGAACACCTATTATAGCCTAACACAGAGCCACTTATTAAAAAAATTCATACATGTAACCGAATTTCTATAATGTATCCCAGAAAATCATTTACGTATATTATTACACGCATATTGTATATTCGTATACACACACATAAAAACTTCATAAAAAAATCAAAGAGTTTATATGTCCACAAAAACTGCGATTTTGTTTGTACTAAATTTGAATGGTGTGGTTTAAAACTATAAATATTTAATTTAACAGTGATAACCAATTCAGCACTCATAAACATTATAGCATAGAATTCAAAAAAAAAAAAAATAATGATGAAACTTTAGAATATATTGCTATTTTTAGAAAAGTTGTTAACCTTCTTTTTATAACTAATTCTGTATTTTAGTTTATAACATTACGATTATATACAAGATGACTCGTAAATTATCTATGATGCAACATGGTAAACGATTTTATTTCGAAAATATACCATATTTATATGAATATGTACATATAAGCCCATTAAGGGACAACGCATTAATCGTATAGCGTTTGTATAATTTATTTATTAATTTAGTGATTATGATTTTGTATTAAATATATAATAATAAGAATTTTCAATACTTGCAAGACTCATTTATTTAATAAATGACTATGCATAGATACTTTAATTTGTGAATAAACACCAGAAAACTTAATATTATTAAAAATTTCACAACATATGCTGTTAAAAAAAACTCATTTCTAACATCATTTCGTATGACATAATAAATAATTAAATTAAATTAATTAATAAGTCAATTTAGTATCTATTCCTTCAGGTAAAACAATTTATAAATACAAATTATTCTAATTATTATATAGAATAAAAATGTAATATATTTTAGTTAATTAATAATTCAAAGTTATTGCAAATTAATTTTTAATCTTTTATTATTTCTATACAGAGCTTTTTAAATATATAATATTAAATATACAAGTTATTTAAATCCATAAATTATCCACGTCTGGGTTTAAAAATATCCTCAATACCACGTTATTGTCTACGATAAGTTTGTTCGTCTTTTGGTGCATGAGTTCTGAGATAGTCAACTAATCGTACAACATAATCGGGAACTTGTGGAATAACTGGTCCTTCAGCACGATAACCATTTTCATCGGCTACATATGAAAATTCAATTGGTGTACCATCGGTGCCGACCATTTTGCTGCACCTTGTGCACTTACACCACCAACACCTGATTCTTGTGCAGAAATTCCATTACTTGTGTCATATGAATATGAATATGATCCATCGGGACTTACATCTGATCGAACATTTCCAGTTGCTTGAAAATCGATTTCTGTAGCTGTAACAGCTACAATTATTGCCGCCAAACAGATAATCTGTTTAATTTTTAAATGATTTATTAATTATTTTTCCATTTATAATTTTTTAGATTTTATTTTATTCTCCATACATTTTCACCATATATAATATTCAAAATTAAACACACAAACTCATATTTTAAATAATAACAATTTAATTTACTCACCAAAGTGTTCATTGTATTAATTAAATTATTTATTAGTTTCACAATAAAAGAACAAAATCAAAGTGATTATAAGTTTAGAATTGTATTGATCTTTTATAGGAATTTTTCTAACTTAGAGAATTGTGCTGAAAATGAAAGTTATTCAATTTTATTCTTAAAATTAAATAAACCGCATTGCATTTTTTTTTTCTTGTTTAATCCTTTTTGCAGAAATCAAGTTTTTCGAAAAATACACAGATTTATAATTATGTATAACATAATAAACTAACTATATGACCTTTTCGTATCTTAACTATTATTATCAAATTTATTTATATATTTATTGCACAAATATCAAATTTAATATAACATATATTATTATCTCTGACCTATAAGTTGAAAACAAAATAAAACAACAATTACAACAAATTGAATAAAATTTTCATACGTAAAAAATAATCTATTTTTTATTAAAACAGTTATAGAATATATCTGCGAAATAATCTAAAAATATTTCCAACATGAATTATTATGTTTAAGTGCTACCATACAGATTAAAAACAACTGCCTTAAAAGAATCTTTTTTGTTCGATGACCAATAATTAGGATCTTCGGTAGATTACGACAACTGTAAACACAAATTGAAAATCGGATATAGTGAGAGAAAATTGTAATGATATTTTATTGTTAGATATTGCATATAATACTATAACAATATTACGTAACGACAACTATAACGTCAGGATATGCAAATTGATTAGTTACAATATTTCTATTATATAGAATTTATTATAATCAACGTATTTGCATATTAAATAATTAATTTTTGTATTTTGTATTATTCATGAATTTAGTTAATTTATATAGTAAATTTAACTGGTTATTAATAATTTCTGTTATTTACGATTAGTTAAGCTGAACTCGGTTGGATTTTTAATATACACAAAAAAAAATATCGATTTTAAATTAAATATAATTTTATATTTTAACTTATATCAATGTGTTTGTAAATTATGTAATCGGTATGGCAACAGTATTAACTTCTTGTTATCAAATTCATTGATAAGATTCTTATATTTAAAATTATTTCCGCGAATCTTAAATTTAATTTTGTTGAATATAATTATTATATTTAATTTACAATCTTCATCATTAAATTATATTAATGCTGTCAAAGCATTAATTTTATTGTTATATAAAAACAGAAAAGTCAAACTATGTTATATGTGAGACTATATAGATAAGTTGTTTACCTTGTAGATAACATGTTATCTTTTCATATATAATATATATTGTATAGTATATATACAAATATATGCGTTATCTATAATTATAAAGCGCATGTTGTTCAATTCAAAGGATGCGTGTCCGGTTTTAACTTGAGAATTTTTTTTTCTTTCAAATTATGTGTTGTTTTACTAACTGAACACAATTGTATAATTTATATCAATTCTTGTCCATCTGACACACGCATAATAAAACCTATACAAAATTGGTTTTTATATCTTAAATGTTAAATGATAATGTGATGATGTCCCATTTAATTTTAAACTATAAATAATATAGTAATGCAACCGCTTGGAATTGAAAGAAAATGGTGAAACATTATTTTGAATATTTTAATATTTTTAGAAAAGTTGTTATCCTTCTATCAGATGTATTCTTAAACTTTTATATAAAAAAAGCAATTAATACAATTGTTGGTGTATTTTATGTTCGACTTATATAATCGTCTCCGTGGCATACATCTTTAAGTATACGTGTGGAGCGCTTTGCACAAATAGTATATCATAAAATGTTGTATTTGTGCAATAAATACGGACAAAATTGATAGATGTGTGATAATAATAAATATATACAAAAAGGTCATAGTTAGTTTATTATGTTACAATGTATTTCTCGAAAAACTTGATTTCTGCAAAAAGGATTAAACAAGAAAAAAAAGGTTTATTTAATGTTAAGAATAAAATTGAATAACTTTTATTTTCAACAAAATTCTCTGTAGGAAAAATTCCTATAAAAGATCAATACAATTCTAAACTTATAATCACTTTGATTTTGTTCGTTTGTTGTGATACCAAAATTACTTAACAATTTAAAATATACAATGAATACTTTGGTGAGTAAACTAAATTGTTATTATTAAAAATATGGGTTTGTGTTTAATTTTGAATATTATATAGTGAAAGTGTGAAGAATAAAATAAAATCTAAAAAATTATAAATGGAAAAATAATTAATAAATCATTTAAAAATTAAACAGATTATCTGTTTGGCGGCAATAATTGTAGCTGTTACAGCTACAGAAATCGATTTTCAAGCAACTGGAAATGTTCGATCAGATGTAAGTCCCGATGGATCATATTCATATTCATATGACACAAGTAATGGAATTTCTGCACAAGAATCAGGTGTTGGTGGTGTAAGTGCACAAGGTGCAGCAAAATGGTCGGCACCAGATGGTACACCAATTGAATTTTCATATGTAGCCGATGAAAATGGTTATCGTGCTGAAGGACCATTTATTCCACAAGTTCCCGATTATGTTGTACGATTAGTTGACTATCTTAGAACTCATGCACCAAAAGATGAACAAACTTATCGTAGACAAAAACGTGGTGGTCATAGACCCAGACAATGATAATTTATGGATTTAAATAACTTGTATATTTAATATTATATATTTAAAAAGCTCTGTATAGAAATAATAAAAGATTAAAAATTAATTTGCAATAACTTTGAATTATTAATTAACTAAAATATATTACATTTTTATTCTATATAATAATTAGAATAATTCGTATTTATAAATTGTCTTACCTGAAGGAATAGATACTAAATTGACTTATTAATTAATTTAATTTAATTAATTATTATGTCATACGAAATGATGTCAGAAATGAGTTTTTTTAAACTGCATGTATTGCTTATTTTTAATAATATTAAGTTTTCTGAATAAGTAAGTAAGAAGTCATTTCTTTAGCTTTGGAAACAAGAAGAAGTCACTAGGAACTAAATCTTGACTGTATGGCGGATGTGATGCAATTTTGTAGCGTATATACATTCGATTTTAAATTTAATATCATATTTTTAATATTATATTAATGTTTGTAAGTCAATTCAGTTGTATATGACAACATCATAATCATTTTGTTCTCAAATTCAATAATCTATGTAAAATTCATATCACTCTTTTTATAGTAAAAATTATTTCCGAGAATCTAATTTAATTTTGTTGAAAATAATTATGTATATTTAAATCAAAATCATCATCATTAAATTAATAATATACAACCGCTGTCAAAAGCATTAGTTTTATATTTTTATATCAAAATCAAACTATTATTCTGAAACGGAATAAGTTGTTTACCTTGTGTTTTTATATATAAAATATATTATCATATGTAGCGTTGTGTAAATATGTATAAATAGAATGTTCCACTCGAAAGCATGAATAATTTCACTAACTATAAGTAATCATGCAAGGAATTTATATTCTATAAATAGATTTTACAGCACTTTTCCATTACTCTTTGACGACATTACAATTACTTATTGTTAGAACTACTGAAGGAAATTTCTAAGATAATGTTTGCTAATTGAAAACCTCTTTCATTATGAACCTTACCGATGATAATTTATTTAATACACTCTGTATACCTATAGTTATAAATATGATAATTATAATAATAAAAAACTGGAAATAATCGTAAACATATCACCAAAAAAACACACGAAATTATGAAGAAAAAAAACATTTTGTGTTATATGAGACAATAAAGAAAAAATATCAACTTATTCTAAAATATAAATATCAACAAAAACTTGATTTCTAAAACAAGTAACATTAAATTTAAATTTATACGCGCTGATAATTAAATTCAAAGAATTTTATTGGAATACTTTAATTTCCTACATAATTTTGAATAAGAAAAATTCCTATAAAAGATCAGTATATTTTTAAACTAATCACTTTGATTTTGTCCTTTGTTGTGAAACTAATTAATAATTTAATTAATACAATGAAGACTTTGGTGAGTGAATTAAATTTTTATTATTATATAGATATGAATTTGTGTGTAATTTTGAATATCATATAGTGAAAGTGTTATATTAATAAAATAAAATTACAAAATTCAAGAACAATTAGTAAATGTTTTAAAAATAATAAAATTTACAGATAATTTGTTTGGCAGTAATTGCAGCAGTTGCTGCTAATGAATATGATTTTCAAGCAACCGGAAATGTTCGATCCGATGTCAGACCCGATGGATCATATGAATATGCATATGATACAAGTAATGGAATTTCTGCACAAGAATCAGGTGTTGGTGGTGTAAGTGCACAAGGTGCAGCAAAATGGTCGGCACCAGATGGTACACCAATTGAATTTTCCTATGTAGCTGATGAAAATGGTTATCGTGCTGAAGGACCATTTGTACCACAAGTTCCAGACTATGTTGTACGATTAGTTGAATATCTTAGAACTCATGCACCAAAAGACGATCAACTACAAATTCATCGTAGACAAAAACGTAATTTAAAAAAGAGGCCAACATAGATTAAATTTGATTACAAATTGTACCAGCAAATAATTAATTAATTGTTCTATGAGAAAATAAGTTTATTTTTAAAAGTTATTTTCAATATAATTGATTACGTAATTGTGTATTAATTTTATCTAGTAATTCACAAAAATAATTGTGATTTAAAAAATATGTATAAATAAAAATTATATTCCATTTAAATTGAAGTTTTATTAATCCAAATTGAAATTATACATTGAATTATCTGTTTGTGTTAAGATTATAACTTATTTCTTTTCGGAAAATTATTAATAGAAATAATTATATTTTATATAGAAAAAAAAAATCAATTTTGTTAAATTCAATTTATCAATTCAGTATCGTTTATAATTTTAATTGATAAGATCATTTTTATTTAACTACAAATTAACTATATATTAATGAATTAATTTTTTCCAATGAGTGTTTAATTTATTCATTTTATTATATCACTTAAAAATTTTATTGTTATAGTTTACTAAAATACTTTTTAAATTTTGAGATGTTGGCAAAAGGTTAAATTTGCTAAATTGTTAAATTTTTGATCGAAGATTAATTTAAAAATTTATTTAAATATCTATCATTGAAAATTTGACGTATTTTTTATATGCAGCACGATCTCCTACATTCCTTCTTACATAAAAATTAATTTGTTTCCCTACATATTACCATTGATCTTATAGATAACTATATATATATATACAATATATATACTTTATTACGTGGAAATCCGTCACGAAATCCGTTAACTGATTTAAAGAATAATCGAAAATATTTAGTTGTCTTTACTCTCTTTATACAGACACATTATTACACTTTAAGATAATATAATAATTGCTGTATAAATTTACATATTTGGAATACTGGTATTTTTTAAGTTTAAGTTTTGCGTATTTATAATTGTAATTTAACTTGATTTTTAAAAGACTACTAAATAGACACTAAACAATAAACAGATTCGTTATTTTTAATGCATAATGATACCTTAATGATGGTCTCTATGCCGCAGTTGTAGCACCTGACAATTAATTTAACAATTTATAATGCCGCGGAAATTTATGAAATAGAAATATTTAATAACATGTGTTCTGTTCAGTGTTCTTGGAAAGCATTTTTCATATTTAAAGTGATTTGTGTTTTTAAATTTTCACGTTATATATTTCTTCTGAAATATAATGTCATATTCAATACTTATAGTAAAAAAAAATTATTGCATTACAATTGAACTCGGTTTAACTATGAAATTACAAATACAATGTGTGAGTGTGTGCCGACAAAAATTAATTTTTATAAAATTTAAATAATAAATTTTGAAATATATTTTAAAATATCAATGAATTATATTGAAAAATAAATGCAAGTATAAAAAAAAACACACTGGTGTCAAAATATATAAATGTTATCGCGTTGTGATAAAATAATGTTGTTGCATCAAAGTGAATTGACTATAAAAAGCTGATGCATTTATAAAATAATCATCAGTTTAAATTTGATTATCAACTATTGAAGTGGTAAATTTAATTCAGAAGCAAATATGAAATTTTTAGTAAGTATTTTATTTATAAATAAAATTCATTTCCATTTCCAATTTGAAAAATATTAATACATTTTTTTTTTATTTCAGGTAATTTGTTTTGTAGCCATAGCAACTGTTTCAGCTATTGAAAGTGATTATAAAGCAACTGGAAATGTTCGATCAGATGTCAGACCAGACGGATCCTATGAATATGCATATGATACAAGTAATGGTATTGCCGGACAAGAATCAGGTGTTGGCGGTGAAAAAGCACAAGGTGCAGCAAAATGGACAGCACCAGATGGTACACAAATATCATTTTCATATGTAGCCGATGAAAATGGTTATCGTGCTGAAGGACCATTTGTACCACAAGTACCTGCTCATGTTTTACGATTACTAGAATATATTAAAACTCATCCAGATGAGGATACAGAATATGTCAGAAATGTTCAACCAAAAATTCCTGTACGACCATTCAAAGGTTTCCAAGGAGGAAAATAAATTTTTAAATAACATATTTTTAACACATTTGTATTATCATTTAATTAATTAAGAATAATAAATAGCTCATAATTAGATAAATAAAATATATCTTGTTTTAATACTGGTATTCTATATAATATTGGTGGTAAAGTACGCGGAATTATGTGCCTATGTATAGTTTTGAATGGTATCCGATTATATAAGTTTTAAATTCTATTTTAATTAACTATATCATGAAGCATGCACAACTATGCATCATGTTAATCAATCGCATTGCGATAGAAAATGAAAAATAATTTGGATAGACATACAGTAAATTTTCAGGAAAATCGCATTTTATAAACTATCATCTTTTTTTTTATAAATTCAGGTCATCGTATTGACAGTTTTCCATTTATATTTACAGAACTTAAAATATAATCAATTGAAAAGATTTCATAGAATAAATTTTTTTAAATTATTTCATGTTTTGGAAATATATTACCGAATATCCATTTGATGTTATTGAAATTGTGTGTATTAAATTATGCAGGATATCATTCAATATTAGTGATTTGTATATAGGTTTTTTTTTCCATAAATCTCATAAACTATTAATTGTTATAATAGAATATTCCAATGAATTAATATTCTTATTTGTTTTTCTTTTGGTTTTTTTTTTAGTTAAATATTAATTCTATTAAATGATATTATTTATAATTGGTTATGAAAATATGTACATTTTATCTATTATTTAATATATCACACCGCTGTTTAAGCAATTTTCTCATTATTCCAATGTTATCACAAGGGGAAACTATATAGTTTTTTTTTTTTAAAGAATATTACATATTAAAAATATGGGACACAATTTATTAATATAAAATATGCATTCACATAATTAATTAAACCGAATTAAATTAAATATGAATTAATTAATAAATGTATATTGTTTTACAATCTAATTTAAAATATCTTTAACTGTTTATATGATAATGATGAAAATTTTAAAAACTCATCAACATTGTCATGTCATATATCTGTGACATATTTATAAGAATCACTATTATATTCATTTATTTTATTTAGCTAAAGCTTAAAAGCATATGTGTTGATGTAAGTTCCAATTTTCATATTATTAAACGTGAAACCAAATGAAGAAATATTATCATAAAAATATTTTACATCCAATCTGCAGAATAAAAAATAAATAAATGAACGATCATTTTTATTATACGTAACATAAATCGTAATAAATCTGGAGTGCGTTAAGTTTTTAACCTTTATTCGATTCTGTTGTTTTATGTTATGTTAATTATTGTGACGTCACAAAATGAAATATGTTACACGATGTAACAATAACATTCGAAACGATTGAATGTGTAATTGTCAAATTTAAAGAAAATTTCAAGTTTCCGAAAAGCAGCAATTCATATGTGTAAAGTGAAAGATAAGAAAATATATGAAAATTCAATTATTGCAACATAAAATTATGTATTTGTTTATGTTAAATATAGTGTTAAGTATCTTTCAACAATAACAATCAACAGGTAATCAATTCAAATAATACATATATTTTATTATATTCTAAAAAGATGCATTTTCGTTATATGATGTTGGGTATGTGTATAAATAAAACAAGATAGTGTTATAATTTTTTTTTCATTATAATAATATATTTAACAAACCTTGAATAAAAACTATTAATATTCGCACGTTTTGTTTATGATGCAAAAGAAAAAAAAAAAAGAAAGAAAGTAAATCATTAATATAAAATAAAAATACTAATAACTTAAAATCACAAATTTACAAATATATTATCAATATTCAGTTGCATTTATTTTTATTATTAATTTGACATTATTATAGCTATCAATTTTCATATTCACTTTCATCCAAAATTTGGTAGTTTGCAGTTCGTACACTTCGCTCTTATCATTTACCAATTGTTTCATTACGTCGATCATGAGCGGTTCTTCGAAGACACTTGTTTACAAAATTTTTTAGACAAAACGAGATGAAATCACGGACGTGACTATCTCTTAGTTTCACATGCGTATACAATAAAACGCGTCAGAATAACAAATTCGTAATTTTATTTAAAATAGTTGCTTTGGACGTGCCCTCAAATGTTATTGAACATATTAAATTCACCGCATGGGGATTTGAATATTCTATTATTTCGTATATCCACTATCGATTTAGTATATGCAATTCCATTCATTAATTCATAAATAAAAATAGTGATCAATGTTCTTTTGCTATATTTTCTTTTTCTAAAACCAACACAATACATTATTTTTGTATATGACATTTTGATAAATTGACATATAAGTAATGCAGACCAGAAAATTCATTTCAAATTTCTAAATGTTAGCTATTTCAAAATATTATAAAAATATTTCCTTGATGATATTATAAATTTTTTGATTTATATATTATATTATTAATCAGTGTATAATTTACTATAAAAGACAAAGGCAAAGATGAAATTATCATCAGTTTGAATTTGATTATCATCAATAAATAACAAATCAATTTAATAAATTAAAAATATGAAATTTTTAGTAAGTATTTGATACTGATAAAATACATTTTATTATTATTAAATTTTTAATTTTTTTTTATATTATTACAATCTTCTACTATTAGGTAATTTGTTTCGTAGCTTTCGCAGCTGTATCAGCAAATGAAAATGATTATCGAGCAACTGGAAATGTTCGTTCAGATGTCAATCCCGATGGATCATATTCATATGCATACGATACAAGTAATGGTATATCCGCACAAGAATCAGGTGTTGGTGGTGTTAATGCACAAGGTGCAGCAAAGTGGACCGCACCCGATAATACACCAGTTGAATTTTCATATGTAGCCGATGAAAATGGTTACCGTGCTGAAGGAACATTTGTTCCCAGAGTTCCTGATTATGTTGTACGATTAGTTGAATATCTTAGAACTCATGCACCAAAAGATGAATCACAGTATGGTCAATATCAACAAAATCAACAACCTCAACAACTTAGAAGTTTACTCGGATAGACATATTTTTAAAGAATAAAATAAAATATTTTTTAAGCGTTTAGCCAAATTATTATTTTACATAGATTCGACTTAATAAAATATAGATTATTAGGAAAATAAAGAAAAATTGTGTGTATTATTTTTTTTGGTGTTTCACAAATATTCTGTGCTAATTTCTATGACAACATAATATGAAATACACTTTTAGCGATCATTATATTTTTTCAACCTTGAAAAAAATGGGCTACCTTAAAAATACATAACTTTTTTTTTTTTATCAAACAACAATAGATCTGAACTTGAATGACTGCTATAAATTTTAATACACCCTGTACTCTATAGATATAACTTAATAAAAAAAAAAAATAGTCAGTTGAACTTTGCTTTTCATTTATGTTTATAAAATATTACATAATAATTTTAATTGACTTAAGGGCCAATACTTAAGGTCACACTGGTGCATAGAAATAAAAATTACATTTGAATAACTAAATTAAATAAATAATGAAATGCGACTATCTATTAATTTATAATTTATTATAAAACATATATTGTAAACAACAACTTTTGTGATTTTCTGAAATTTCACGATTTTTAACCTTTTAAAATTATTATTGATATTTTGTGATTATAACGTAAGATTATATAATTAAGCACGTGATTTATGTGATAATATATAGCAACATATTTATGTATATTGTTATATTATTATTAAAATGTTATAGATAAGTTATATACTTTTTGGTCATCACGATCCGCATTTATTGTCCACTCACACAGACAAATTTATTAAACAATATTAATTTCATTAAATAAAATTTATGATGACTAGTTTTGTTTTGTTTAATCATAGATAAATCTACACCATAATTTATTATTTGTATGTTTAATGCGTTAACATTTATTTACTCAAATTATTAACAATATTGTATTTATGTGTTATTTGAAAATGATTTAAATATATGTAAATTTCTTTAATCCACTCAAAGATCGTTTAAAAATTGCACTATAACACCTTATAAAGTCATTCGACAATTCCATCGACGATTGAAAATACATGAAATTGCTCATAGGCATCTTAAATAAAAAACTAGTTTCTATCTATAAGCATAAGCTTTAGCATGAACAATCTGTTTCCAAACCTGAAAAATACATGGCTGGAAGGGATTTTGCATTAAATGAGTAAGCTGTATATGTATAGCGTACGAGTACGTATGATCATATTATGTTAAAATTGTCGGAAAAAAAACTAAAAACAATTGTAGTTCGAATAAAGAAGTAATTTGATAAAATTTATTGATAGAAATAAGTGTAATTATTATAATTATAAAAAAAAATTAAAGCAAATGCTTATAAATTAATAAATTTTATATGACTTAAATTTAGATATACCATAGATTGGGATACATGAAAAAGATGTACATACAAAAACACATAGAATTTAAATTATTTTAATAACGTATGCTTCCTCTGGAATTTCCTTGTAATCCTTGGTAGCCTGAAAACGTTTGTTTCGCTTGATTTGCTTGAAATTGAGATTGGTTATCAGTTTCAATTTGAGATTGAATGTCTTCTGGTTGCAATTGTGATGGTGTTTTTTGGTTAAAAAATTTTCGATTTTGTTGCTGTTGCTGTTGTTGTGATGGAAATTGTTGTTGGAATTGTGTTCGTTCAGTATATTGTCCTTGTTGTTGTTTAGATTTTGATTGATATTCTGGTTGGGCGTCTGCTTGATATTGTGTTTCAATTTGTGAATTTAAATGTTGTTGAGATTGTGGTTGAAATTGTGATTTAAATTGATGAGTTTGTTGTTTAGTTTGTGAGTCTATTTGTTTATTATATTGTTCTTGTTGTTGCTGTTTAGTTAGTGATGTCCGCGTTTCTACTTGATATTGTGATTCAGTTTGTGGCTTTAAATGTTGCTGAGATTGTGATTGAAATTGAGACTCTTCAAATTGCTGAGTTTGCTGTTTAGTTTGTGAGTCTATTTGTTTATTATATTGTTCTGGTTGTTGCTCATCTTCTTTTGGTGCATGGGTTTTAAGATATTCAAGTAAACGGATAACATAATCAGGAACTTTTGGAATAAATGGTCCTTCAGCACGATAACCATTTTCATCGGCCACATATGTAAATTCAATTGGTGTACCATCGGGTGCTGTCCATTTTGCTTGTCCTTGTGCACTTACACCACCAACACCTGATTCTTGTGCAGCTATTCCATTACTAGTTTCATATTGATATTCATATGAACCATCTTCTCGGACATCTGATCGCACAATGCCAGTTGCTTCATAGTCACTTTGATCACCTGAAGCACTTACTGTCACTGTTACCAATACAAAAATTATCTATATAAAATAAATTAAGTATATAATTACTACTGTGTAAATGTTCAGTTTATAAAAATTAAACGTAATCTTACCAAAAATTTCATTTTATTTTATTTAATTATTATTATTATTTACTTGATTATATAAATCAACTAAATGGAACTAATGATTTGTTCAAAATGTTATTTGTTTATATACTAAAATAAAACATTACAAGGATTTGATGTAATTTTAAAATTATATTCTTATGTGTTTCCTCACCAAATTCTAAATAATTTTCCATTCAAAACAATTAACTATTAATAATTTTCTTGTTAAATAAAATTTATTATTATTAATTGTGTCTGCTTTTTTTTCTTAGATTTAACTTTATGTTTTATTATAAAATTATTAATGTATTACATTCTGTGATAATAAGAAAGAAGCCTTGTGAAACTTAAATAATTAATAAATCATAAATTTTAATAACAATAAAATTATAATATTATCTTTTGTTTAAAATAAGTATATGTATTAAAAAAACATTTGTCGAAGAAAATACAATATTTAATATTTAAATTTTTACTATACGATTAAGTGTAATCGGACATTTAATAATTTTTGAAACTATACTTTTTTGGTGAACGTTTTAGTGGTTGATTTGAAATATATTGTTTTGGCTTTTATCTATAGATTTTTTAAACCATCGTTTTATAAACGAATAAAAATTGTTACAATAGCTGGTGCGAGTTCTGTTTATCATTTCATATATATATTCAAAGAATTGAAATAAATGAGTTTATATATGAAATAAGCTTGGAAAATCTCTGTTCATGTGTTCCCAATTCATTGGCCAGATACTGTTATATAATTTTTGCAAAAAAAACTTAAAAAATAAGACATCTGCTTATGTCATTCATTAATTTCATTATAAAGTTAGATATAAAAATATATTATATATTATAATAATAAAATTTATCGATTAGCATTGAATCATTAAATTTATATTTATTGGTGGTATACAATAAAGTTCATTAATCTTATAGGTAAATTTATTTCTATATTTTTGATTTGGGTGTACAAATATGATTTGGTGGTTTTATTTTTATTTTAAAAATAATATAAAGCCCCGTAACCACCGTATATAAATTTTTTCTATGGCACAAAACTTGAAAACATAATTATGTGCGTTGAGAGTTATATCTTCGATAGTTGATCCGAAAATTCCTATTTGTACACCTATATATTAATATACATTTGTATATGCACGGTTTTAATCATAATTTTAAAAAACGTCTTTTGGAATATTATTATAATTATCTATCTATATATATGACATTAGTTAATTAATTCATAATATAATAAATTTAATTGTATTAGTCTATCAAATTTTTCTAAATCAATATTTAATATTTTTTGTTGTCATTTTTGATTACTACAAAATATTTTATAATAATCAAGTAACAATTTTGTATGTTTTTAATAAATATGGATGATACTACATCATATGAGATGAGCAATATACTATTTTTTATGAAAATTTAGAAATCATATATTTCTTTGTTGGTGGACGAGATGTCTTTTTGTGTGTCGTGTCTTTTTGTAGCATAATTTATAATTTTAGAAAATTAATTATATTATTTCTTTTAAATCACAAGGTAACTTCAGAATTATTATTAATATTACAAGAGATAATGTATTATGAGTCGTATGATTATGGATAGAAAGACAATATGATTATATAAATTAATTATTCATACTTATACAGCTATTAATTATATTTATGTAACCAACAAAACAATTAATTTAAAATGATAATAATAGTTTTATCTTGTCATATGCGAACACATATATATATATGTAATTGTAATCCTTGGATAATCCTTGTAATTTATGTATATTTTTTAAATACATAATTTTGATAAGAATTTTAGTATATAAACTTTGGTTTTTTGTTGTTTACAACTCATTATATGTTGAATTTTATGAGGTGCGTTTTTCTCGTTTTATTCAATAAATAAAATTAAATTTATATTTCGATTAATTGAAATTTTTATTGAGTGTTTGCTTAATTATTTTAAATACAATTTTAAGAAAAATCATAATTGTAACTTATTAATCTATACGTAAGTCCATTATGTTAGACATAAAGTTTATCGGTTTCAGTTGATCAAAGTGATTTTAAAGTAACGGGCATTGTACGGGAAGAAACGGTTCATTTGAATATCAATGTAAAACTGTAGTAATGGGTTAGCTGAACAAAAATCAGATGATATTGGTGCAATTGTATAAGGTGCGAACACTCCATGCGATTTCTTACTCATATAGAAATTCTTTGTAAAAACTTATACGTTTTATCATCCTCATCATCATCATCATCATCGTAATTGAATTTCTTACCATTCAATTGGAAACTTTAAAATAAATGCGTAATCTAATAGCACAAGGTCGGTGGTATATTTGCTGAATGTGTCATCATATCATTGTCACATTCACATCGAGCTTCTTTATGCAAAACTCATATGTTGTCTGCTGTATATAACAATCCACAGCTATTATTATTACTGAAGCTGAATGGTGCTCATCTTTGAGTGAAAAATTTAGCATTTTTCTACTGACGCTATATACACAAAAAATACACAACCGAACTACAGATATAATTGTTTTTACTTATGAATGACATTAATTGGTTTCGATTTTAATTTATTTAGGTATATTATGTATATATATGATATATATTCCACACGCCATTGTCCTAAAACAATATGACACAGCCTCCCCATGCATATATATTAAATGTTATATTTATATATTTATCAGAATATTAGATTAATTAAAATTATTGTGTAAATTCTTTGTTGCCTATAAAAATATAATAAAATGATCTATGTGATATTTAAATTAAAAATTGAAATATTTTATATATATATATATATACCTACCTACCTTATTTACCACATACCGCATCTTTATATATTTTAAAATTATTTATTATACTATTAATACATTATGGATCATTCCACTCTATGTATACATAAAGTAAAACAACTTTTATAACTATTAAAAAAAAAAAATAAGACATTATATATTTTCTGTCAATTCCGCCGGTCAATTCATCGTATATAGGGGAATTTCTAAACAGAGTAATTTGTCGTACTGTGGCCGACGATGACTTGACAATCTGTCTATGAAATCAATTCGAATAGCATCTCGATATATAGCTATAGATTTTAATTAAAATACGACTGATTTGTTTAGAGAATTCTAAATGATTGATTAATTAGCAAGTATATAGGTTTTGGTGGTGGTAAAGTGAATTCATATATTTACACACACACACACCTCATTTATCAATATGTAGATCATGATTTATAATATTATGGTTGAATTGGTCTACGATGAATTGCCTACGAGGTAAATTTGGTTCGCAATAAAAATTGATTGATATATGAATTGGCCGGGTTGTATTTTCTTCTATTGATTAGCATATTATTTTTTCAAATGACAAATATATAGTTACTATAAAAATAAAATATATATAATATTATTATGAATTTACAAATTTAAATTTACTTATTTATAAATAATATGCGTATATGTGTATTGTATGGTATATAAATATATATTTATAGGTATACTCTCAAAAAGGTGGAAATGATTTCAACAATCTTCATTAGAAAATAATGGTTATTTTATTTTTATTGAAAAGGTCAATGAAAAACGCTAAAATTATAATAAATTTTACATCATCTCATTCCGTATATATATAATATATGTACTTTTTTTTTTTGTTTCTATAAAACTAATTCATAAAATGTATAAATTATACATATATAATTATAATAATATCGCCTTAGGTTAAACTATTCAATAATAATATAATATATGTTTTGATATTTACTTATATCAATTTTGTATATATATATATGAAAAATATATATATGAAAAAAAAACCAATATAACTTATTAAGTTATCGTTTTTAAATGTCTCTTTATTTTATGTTTTTGTGTGTGTCACATAGAGGGTGTTTCAGATGGAAATATATTTTTATACAACTAATATGACATTTTATTTATAAATAGGTGCGGACTACTAACACTTTCTTCATTATACGCATATGCTAATAGAATATGCAATTCCTTTGCAGCTTAACAGCCATATTTGAAGACAAGAATTTGTCTTATACAATACAATCGTTTTCTTGTTGGACAGAAAAAAATATGATTTTATCAATTCATTCATTCAAAAACATATTCGACATCTAACAATAACTAAACTTATACCAGAACGTAACACCCTATTATATATATATATATAATTTAATTTACGTTCATATATAAACGTTCACATATTGTTTGTAAATCCGATACCCACACTTATGATTGATTTTAAATTGATTAAAAACCATCATTTAGATATAATTACTATAGATATATAGTGGTTTCAAAATTAATTAATTAAAAACTTCATCTTAAAATTATGATTAATTTGCAAACAAAACATATGTTAAAATTAAAATTATCTGTATTAGTTTATAGCTGATGAAAATGAAAATGATTGTAATATAATTAATATTATATTATAACATATATACTGTGCGATTAAATACATATTAAATTATAACAATATTATTATGAAAAGAAAATGATTGTCGCTATATATATATTAAAAATTAATTCTATAGTCTATAAATTAAAATATAATTTAAACAATTCTAATATGAAATTTATAAAATTTGTTTATTATTATGTGTCATATAATTTATTTATTTAAATTTTATTGAATATTAATATATCCTCCAACTCCAACAGCATTATTATTATTGTCAATTAAAATTATATGAATATAATTTATTGCAATTCTTCAAATACATATAATGAAGGAAATATTAACATTATTATTCAAAATAAAATTTATAATATGTATTAATGCCATCAACAGTTGCAGTGTAGTTTTTTTTTTTTTTTTTTTTGAATATATAAATATATTTGGTATAAAATTGTTTAATACATGGCGATCCAATTATATAGCGGTGTTAAATTACTTTATTTCTATAATAAAAGAAAAAAAAACTCATAATATTAACAATTTCATTTTAAAAATACCATAGAAACTTGACCATTTTATTTACAACAATATATTTGCCCATTAGATTGTCTGCAAAAATTTAAAAATAACTATATAAAGAAAGAAAATTGTTAAGTATACTCTGGGATAGTGATATAGGCACAACAATATATAGAATCGCTTGGGAGTTATAAAAAAATTAAAAGTTTAGCTATATTTAGTGTTGGCCATATATTTACACAAGTGTTATTGAAAATTGTCAGAAAAATTCTTGAGTTAAGATACCTATAACAACTTTCGCACCACGCATCCGTTCCGAAAGAATAAATTTGCAGAGTGTTACCCACATCTACACAGTCAACCAAAAAAAAAAATGGCACACATCAAACAGTAACCTTTTGCAGAATTGCATTTACTGTTCCAAATCTATAATCTATCTTTAAAATACGCACAACAGTATTGTTACATCGTTTTTTAAATGCTGTCATTTATATAGCACAAAAATTCAGCCACCAATTGGCCGATATAGTTCAATATTAATATCAATCTGTATCAGCATATATATATATGTATGCTGTAAGTGTTGTATATAACCTTGAAAGCATTTAAAATGATACAAGATTCATATTAATTATATATACACATCTAAAATTGAATCAACATTTATTAATGGTTATGGGTGTGTTTGGTATAATAAATTGTTTTTAAAACATTTTTTGGCAATAAATTTCCATTTTTTTTTTTTTTTTTGATTTTTCAAATATCATTATAAATATTATAATTATATGTAAAACAAATGACAAATTTAACAGGAACGTTTTTATTCTTTAAGGAAACAATTCAATGCCACAAAAGACTATATATGACAAAAAATAAAGTTATACATATAAATATTATTTATAATTTATTGTATTTTGTCACATTAAAAAATAAACATTTTAAAACATATTCTGTGATCTTTCTATATTTTATATATTGATGTATTGTAATATGGTAAAAAAACCTTTGAAATCTATATATAAAAAAAGTAATTTCTAAAATATATTAATATTATTATTATTATATATAGAAGATTATTCTATATGTAAATTATTTTATATAACCGATTAATAAATGATCGACTTTCTTATATGAAGATCGTCGTATATAAATTTACATTGAGGTATATGTATGTTGAATATAGTTATATATATATATATATATGATACATTTTCGTATATACTCGTATATGTATAAAGATAAATTTGTTATATGAAATGGTTAATTTTCTTATATATATTATATTAATATTAATATTAATATAAATATAAATATATATATATATTATAACTGCGAAAGAACTGACCAAACATTTTACTATAAAAGATTGATGAATGTCTTACAAGAAATCAGTTCTAATTTGTTTGTTGAACACCACAAAACGGTAAAAATAACTAAAAATGAAATTCTTGGTAAGTTTATACAATAAATAAAAATTTGTTAACATAAAGTGATCAGTGAATTTTTAAATATTAATAAATTGAATATTAAAATTAAGTGAATGGAGGAAAATTACTTCGCATATGGGTGCATATACATATATAACAATAACCATATCAAAATGGTCGACAATTATCATAAGTTATAAATTTATTATTAATGGCATATTATTTTACATGCGAGTGATTAGCCCATAATTGTGTATGCAAACATTGTTCATCGTTGAGTGTAATGTCCATAATATAACTTCAATTTTTTTATGTTCCATAAACGAACAAATAGTAATCCAGCTGGAAAAATTTCAATATTAAAATAAAAATATTGCAGATATAAATTTTGTCAATTGATTCGACCGATCGCGATCAATTATTAGCAAGAACTGCGTCGCTATGTGTTAGTAAATCAATATTTACGGTACACGCACCTATTAAATTTCCAGTCTTGTCAATACTAAATATATATGAAATTGAATTTGCTATTTATTTGACAAGTCCTATTGTATACACTAAACCTAAAACAAGAAATAATTTGAACTATTGTATTTCTTAAACCAGAAAAATTGGTGTGATACTTGGTACCGGTTGGCCGGTTAAGCTGTTTAATATTAATTAAAATTTTCTTTATATAATTTTTATTAAATTCAAAACATTGAAGTTATATATATAATTCACATATTATTCTATAATATATTTAAGAGTATAAGATTTGTAATTATGTAATAAAAATGGACCAAAAAAATTTACACATATCCGGCTATTATTAATTTAATTCAAAAAATTCTCGAAATTCTCACAAAACGATATTTAATGAAAAAGTTGACGAAAATAATAACAAGTTCTTATTTTATTTAATAATTGGTTTTTGGACAATTACATCGGAAGGTATAAAATTTACCAGACTGTTTAAATAAAATATTCAGTCAATGTAATCTCAATATGTCATATACAATATAAATTTTATGCTTCCGATTTATTCTTCATTGATTTGATAAATTCTTAAATATATATCTTGAATAGAGATAATAAGTTTCTATATAATGTCTATAAGATTCGGAAAATAGTCGTAACTGACTTCATTTGCACCCATTTGTAATATTGTTTTATATATGTACATTCTTAAATTGTTTTAAATAAATTACTATATGTTAAAATAGTAAGTCTTTCAATAATTTTTAATAGCTTTTTCTTTGTCAATTAAAATACATGTATAATTAACATTAATTTATTTTTAAATCTATACCAGATCAGTATCCTATATTACCAGATGCATTAAAACTCTCTTTATGAAAATAATAATAGAATCCTATTATATATTTATATATTAATTTAAATATACATATATAAATTACAGATTATCTGTTTAGTTGCAATTGCATCGGTTGCCGCTGATAATAATGATTATTATGCAACAGCAAATGTTAGATCAGATATTCGAGAAGATGGTGCATATTCATATGCATATGATACAAGTAATGGTATATCCGCACAAGAATCAGGTGTCGGTGGTGTAAATGCACAAGGTTCAGCAAAATGGACAGCACCCGATGGTACACCAGTTGAATTTACATATGTCGCCGATGAAAATGGTTACCGTGCCGAAGGACCATTTGTACCCGCAACACCACCACATGTTTTGCGATTAATTGAATATCTTAGAACTCATGCACCACATGAAGATACACAATATTATCGTCAAGCACCACAACAACCATCTGTTGTAAGATCACAAATACAACCGGTAAGACCGGTAAGACCAGCAGTACAACCAGCAGCACCATTTAAACCATTTGTTCCATTTCAACAGAAAAAACAATTTCAAGGATTTCAAGGATTCCAAGGAGGCAATAGACGTTTTTAATTAAATTAAATTATATTCCAAATAATAATATATGTATTAATAATTATTTTATTATTTTTTTTTTTTTTTTCCGAAATAAAATTGATTGATATTGTGGAACTGTAAATATAATTGGTTTTTTTTCGTAATTAATTTGACATTTTCTATAAATGCGATAGAAAATTAATTATTTGTTTGTTGTTAGTACATATACAAAATATGGTCTGATATAAAATGATCAAATGTTATTAATCAACACTATTGACTATAAACATATATAGATCTTTAACATAAAAATTTTGCTTTTTTTTTATAGATGATGTAATTAATAGATTTAAATTTTAAATTTATTGTTTTGTGATTTTGTTAGTTGCAACAGTTTTGTAGTGAGTTTAGCCTTCACCTTTTCCATTTTATATACTATTTTAATTTTTTATATACTCTTTATTAATACAACTATCGGTGAACTATAACTAGTAACACACAAAGAATTTATTTATATTGATCAAACATTTTTTTATTTTATTTATCCGAAGCATAATTACATACATAAATTGAAACTATTAAATAAACAATATGTATTGGATCTCTGATTTTGTATTTAATATTATAATATTATTAAATTACATTTCATATATATTGAAACAATATTTTTAATTTATTATTATTATTACATGTAATTAAATTATTATATTCATATATCGCATAAATATATTTATTGTTCATGAAAGCTACGAATTTATTTCTACTATAAATCAGAATTTTTGAGCCATGATTTAACGTGTGACGATCGCGAATGAACTGAAATTATACAATATATACATATAAAAACTAATGCATATCGTTTATTAACATTAATTGAGTCAGATGGTTACATGTGAATTATAATTTATTGTGGAGGTATCGTTATATATTATATATATAATTACAAGCAATGCGAGTTAAATCCAATCAATATTGAATGTTTATGCTGATTTAGTTAATTAACTTAATTATCATATAAGAATTACATAGCATCTCAAACAATCGATTAAATAATTGAATATTGAAAACAATGAATTTATGATGAAAGAAACGCCTGATTTAACGCCAATCTATTTATATTTATTTCAAATTAATAAAGCCGCAGTTAACAATATTCTTTGTCATATGTGTGAAAGACAGATACTTCTTACTCTTTGATATCGAAACTTTTTTATATATATAGATTTTAGCTGACTTAAATTATTTTCTGTTCCTTAAATTTCATATTTGCAATGTATACATTTTAATTCAACTCATTCAGTCACCACTCGCGACGACTTTCATTTTATTTTCAGTAGAAAAGAAAAATATCAGAATGTAGATTATAAATGTTTTTCTTGTTGCATATTCTTTAGTTATGAAATGAATAAGAAAACAATTTTAATTTAGATTTTTATATACTTTTTTAATTTCATAAAGTTGTTAGATATTTATACAATGAAAGCACACAGTTATTCTGTTGGTTGCGAGTATATAACAAAATACAAATTATTAATTATGAAATATATGAAACATATCATCACTCTAATTTTTCACATTTTTAGCCATAATTGAAACTTCATTATTTGATGTTGAATTTTGATGTTGCTGCTACCATTGTTGTATTATTGTTGGCATTATATATCTTAGGCAGTCTATTGTGCGGAATAATGTGGTCGTAGATTAGGTATTGGTGGAATTAATATTTTGGAATGTTCAGCAAGTAAATCTTGGAGAGATACTAAATTTATAAATATAAATATAATTAAAATCATACATATTTTTTGGGTAATAAATTAAATAAACCAAAATTAATAATATTTACATTCATATCTTTGTGTGTTATTGGTATGTTTCAATAGATTGCCAAACATTTATTAATGATACATTTATTTCGCCCTGCGAATTATTTCGTTGTGCATGTGAACTATTTAAAAATAAATATATAAAATAATCAAAAAATTAAAATTAGCAATTAATAAATAGATTGTACAGAATTAATGTTAAAAATGATTTTAAATTACAATTATACCTAGCTCCATTATTAGATAAAAAAAAAAGTAAAAATAGAATCAATTTTAGACATAATATGGGATAATCGTGAAATATTATACGTTCTCGTTCATATTAAAGTCTCAAAAACCATGCAACCTACATCTATATATAGATCTTTTTAATTTGATTAATTAATTAATTAATTTACCAAGTAGCTAATCCTTGTTTTAGATTAAATAATAAATTTGAAAAATAAATACATAAATATAATTTAACCATTTTTACCTATCAATAATATATGATGACAATCAGATGATGATTTTAAAATGTTAAAAATTTATTGTTTTTCGACTTTTTCCTTTTTAATTTTTTTGCGTTTTCTAGCTCTGTTAGATCGTTGTTTCAATCTTAAAAAGTTTTTATATCTATTTCTTCTTAAATTTCTTTGTTGACGACGAAAGCGTACGACTCCAATACCGTAAAATAGTTCCCCTTCATTTGCTTCAATAAAATCGAGAGATTCTTTATTAATCCCTAATACGAATAAATTTCCGGTCAATTTCGGTATTTTTTTAATAAACTTCCATAAATCGGTTTCGATACCTGGATTTTGAACTTTTATGAGATCAACTAAATTATAATATGTATCGTCAAAATTAGGTAAGAGTACGCGTACTGTACAGCATTGGTTTACCATAACTCTTAATTTTGAACCAATCCATACTTCTCCCATACACCGTACAGTCTGTATCAACCAATTCTTCGAATCACTATTTGCACATGTTATTCTATATCTCCCATTTAAAAGTTCTTTATCATGAAATGCTAACTGAAATGTCAGTTTTTTTTTTAATGAACGGCTTATCGCTTCTGTTAAACGACGTTCAATGATATTAACTTGTGAATTAGTTAAATTAGTAATTGGATCACCGTTTACTATTAACGCTATGTGATCATCTTTCCTAACATTACCTGTTTCATCATTTTTTTCACTTTTTGTTATTGAATCTTTACTTTGGCTAGCAGCAGTGGAAACTGCGTTAGTATTACTACGGTCTTCCAGTTTTACTTTTTTTTGTTGTGGTTCTGCTAATAAAGAATTGTTATCTGCATGATTTCGTTTAGGTATTGTTGATGGCACTATTCTTTCTGGTGAATTGTTGCTCGTTACAGTTGTTTCTGTACAATCGGATTGAAAATTTGGAAGTTCAGATTTCTCAATTTGTGTAACATTATTGATAGTATCCAATTCATATTTTTCATTTTCCGATGTTTCCGACTTTGTTGTTAATAACACAATTTTTTCTGTAATATTGTTGCTCGTTACAGTTGTTTCTGTACAATCGGATTGGAAATTTTTAAGTTCAGTTTCCTCAATTTGTGTAACATTATTGATAGTGCCTAATTCAAAATTTTCAGTTGCCGATGTTTCCGGCTTTGTTGTGAATTTAGTTTCGATAGAATCACTATTCTTTATATTTGTTGATGGCACTATATCTTCCGTTGAATTGTTGCTCGTTGCAGTTGTTTCTATACAATCGGATTGAAAGTTTTGAAGTTCGTTTTCCTGAATTGGTGTAGCATTATTAATAGTATCTAATTCAAATTTTTCAGTTTCGAATGCTGTCAGCTTTGTTGTGGATTCAGTTTCGATAGAATTACTATTCTTTATATTTGTTTCTGTACAATCGGATTGCATTTTTTCAACTTCAGTTGGTGTAACAGTGCTGATAGTATGTAATTCAGATATTTCTGATTCTGATAGCATTTCTGTTTCAGTTGAATTACTGTTCTTTACAATTCTTTCTGGACATTCGATTTGAACATTTTCAAGTACAGTTTCTTGATTTAGTGGAACAGTATTATTACTGCTTTCTAATTGTGTGTTTTCACTTTCTATTTCGGAAGAATTATTGATTCCTTCCAAGGTTGTTTTATCCTCATCACAATAATTTCCATTATCTGATGATGTATTAATATTTATTTTTGTTTTTTTATTTTGAGTATTCATTTTTGTTCCCACGAGTATGGCGGGATATATTTGGTCGAGATCAGCAGAGCCCCCTATACCAATCCAAGGCTAATTACAATCAAAGGTCGCCCGGTATCTGATTGGCTCCGTTCGCGATACTGTATTTAAAGCACCAGTACCATTCAGCCCTTGGCACGGGTCGCATTACACCGTGGCTTAATGCTCGAGTTGAACTTAGTTTCTTCTTCAATGTAAACCTTTCATAGCATAATAAGGATTTACCTTACCGTTGCTGCAATAGATCTACAAATCCGAATACTTAGCCCCCACACCACGACAAGGTGTCAACTCATGAGGGGGAACCCTTACCATCATTTAATTTAATTTAATTTCTTGATTCAGTGTAGGTAATATATCTTAACAAAACAACATACTTTGAACTGTTTAATAAGATTAACAAAGTTCATATATAATCTATTATTACGCATAATAACAGGATATCAAAGGGGTAAAGAAAACTATAACAAAAAATCAAAGCGATATATTATTAATAATTAATCAATTGTATGTTGTTAAATATGTCTAAATCTGTGTAACTGGTAATTTATTTACTGCAATTTCTGTCAAGAACAAAATGTTCAGCGACATTGAAAAATGGGATGAATATCGATTTCTCGTGAGAATTGAAGATGGTGGAAAATAACATAAATTTGTGTCTATAGCTCAATATTTTAATTATATTCAAAATAAAAAATAATTCTTCAATCAGTAATTTGAATGCAAATGTTGATGAAAAACACATGCAGATAAACCTTACTGCTATGTTTTTTATATTTAAATTGTTTCTTTACATAAAAAAAATCGTTTTTGTTCATTTATATAATTGTCTTCAATACATAAAATTTCAACATGTCAATCTCGATAGTTTTCAATTGAATTTTAAATTGAATTATATATTTCCTAAAAGTATCGCCTTCACAATACGGAAACGAAATATCACTATGAATTCATTTCAATATATTAATTTTTAACTCTTTTTCCTCTGTACAGAATTAATTTTAATTTATTATTTTATTTTGTCGTTGTTACAATTTGTATACGTTTATTATTTGTTTCATATATGTTATAAACTTACACTTCTATTGAGATAGTAACATACAATTAATTATGAATTGAATAGTGAAGAAAATAGATACGATAATACAATTATTTTCATAATGCTACTCTTATATCTATTTCAATATTAACTGGACAAAATTTGTTGCATCATCATATCGTCTATTAAATTTTCTTTTGGAAATACAGATACTAAACGTTGCGTAAATGAATCTGTTATACCCTGTCAAATACAATAAAATACATGCGTTGATAAAATTTCGACTAATTATGTATTTAATATTTTACCTTTTTTCATCATATTTAAAACATCAATATTTAATATTGAATTTCTTTGTTATTGGTGCCGTAGTTGTTGATGTTGTCGATTTATTATAATTCCGTTTTGTTGGATTTGTAAATCTTCGACAGTCTATTGTTTAGAATAATGCGATCCTAGATCAGGTATTGGTGGAATTAATACTTTAGAATGTCCAGCATGTAAACCTTGGCGATACTAAATTTATAAATTAATTATAATTAATAAAATCATACATATTTTTTTGTAATAAATTTAACCAAAATTAATAATATTTACATTCATATCTTTGTGTGTTATTGGTATGTTTCAATAGATTGCCAAACATTTATTTCGCCCTGCGAATTATTTCGTTGTGCATGTGAACTATATAAAAATAAATGTATAAAATAATCAAAAAATTAAAATTAGCAACTAATAATTCTACCTACAATAAACAAATTGTACAGAATTAATGTTAAAAATGATTTTAAATTACAATTATACCTAGCTCCGTTATTAGATAAAAAAAAAAGTAAAAATAGAATCAATTTTAGACATAATATGGGATAATCGTGAAATATTATACGTTCTCGTTCATATTAAAGTCTCAAAAACCATGCAACCTACATCTATATATAGATCTTTTTAATTTGATTAATTAATTAATTAATTTACCAAGTAGCTAATCCTTGTTTTAGATTAAATAATAAATTTGAAAAATAAATAAATAAATATAATTTAACCAATTTTACCTATCAATAATATATTATGACGATCTGATGATGATTTTGAAAAAGCTTTATATTTTATTAAATTTTACGATTCCGATTGTTAAAACTTTATTGTTTTATTTATTTATTTCTTTTTTGATTGAGTTTATGCTTTATTACTGATTGTTGTATTATGGATGAATAAGATATTGTTGACAGTTGCGGCGAAGATGGTGCTTTTCCATATAAATTATATTTTTTATCAAATTTTGAATAAATTTTGTATATCAACGAAAATTACTAAGTCGATATAGGTGTTTTGTTACTATCATTTATAATTTTCTGCTTTACTTCGTATTCATCATTGACTTTTTTGCGGGCTTCTTCGTACGACAATCCCATTATCATTAATCTTTTGACGCATTTTCTTGCTATCCTATTTTGTCTTTTTATTCTTACAATTTCAGCTTCATCATTTATTCCATTTATTAATGCACGACGAAATTGTACTACTCCAATACCGTAAAATAGTTCTCCTTCATTTGCTTCAATAAAATCGAGAGAATCTTTATTAATCCCTAATACGAATAAGTTTCCGCTCGTTTTTGGTATTATTTCAAATAATTTCCATAAATCGGTTTCGATACCTGGATTTTGAACTCTTATAAGATCAACTAAATCGTAATATGTATCGTAAAAATTAGGTAAGAGTACATTTACTCTATAGCATTCATTTATCAAAACTCTCAAGTTGGCACCACGCCATAATACTCTCTTACTCCTACCCTTCATAATATTCACCAACCAATCCATTGTATCAATATTTGCACATGTTATTCTATACCTTCCATTTGAAAGTGCTTTATTATGAAATGCTAACTGAAATGACAGTCGCTTTTTTAATGAACGTTTTAATTCGTCTGTTAAACAACGTTCAATGAGGCTAGCTTGTGAATCAGTTAAATTAATAATTGGGTCACCGTTTACTATTAACACTATCTGCTCATCTTCACTAACATTACTCGTTTCATCACTTTTTACACTTTTACTTATAGAGTCTTTACTTTGACCAGCAACAATGGAAACTCCCTTAGTACTACTACTGTCTTCCAATTTTTGTTTTTTTCGTTGTGGTTCTGCTAATAACGAATTGTTATCTGCATGATTTCGTTTAGGTATTGTTGATGTCTCTATTTTTTCTGTTGAATTGTTGCTCGTTGCAGTTGTTTCTGTACAATCGGATTGTATTTTTTCAGCTTCAGTTGGTGGAACATTGTTGATAGTATGCAATTCAGATTTTTCTGATTCTGATAGCATTTCTGTTTCAGTTGAATTACTGTTCTTTACAATTCTTTCTGGACATTCGATTTGAACATTTTCAAGTTCAGTTTCTTGATTTAGTGGAACAGTATTATTACTGCTTTCTAATTGTGTGTTTTCACTTTCTATTTCGGAAGAATTATTGATTCCTTCCAAGGTTGTTTTATCCACATCACAATAATTTCCATTATCTGATGATGTATTAATATTTATTTTTGTTTTTTTATTTTGAGTATTCATTTTTGTTCCCACGAGTATGGCGGGATATATTCGGTCGAGATCAGCAGAGCCCCCTATACCGATCCAAGGCTAAATACAATCAAAGGTCGCCCGGTATCTGATTGGCTCCGTTCGCGATACTGTATTTAAAGCATCAGTATCATTCAGCCTTTGGCACGGGTCGCATTACACCGTGGCTTAATGCTCGAGTTGAACTTAGTTTCTTCTTCAATGTAAACCTTTCATAGCATAATAAGGATTTACCTTACCGTTGCTGCAATAGATCTACAAATCCGAATACTCAGCCCCCACACCACGACAAGGTGCCAACTCATGAGGGGGAACCCTAATCATTATTTAATTTAATTTTAATTTTTGATTTAGTGTTAGGAATATTTAAACAACACACTTTGAAATGCCAAATTCATATATAATCCATTATTACACATAATAACCACATAAATAGTATTTATTGATATATAATTGATTATGTATATATATTTAAGAGAATATTAATAATTAAATAACATTTTCAAATTGAAGTGTTGCAAACATATTTGTAAGAGGATATAATAAATAACATTAATTTATCATTTTTAATTTGTTTTATTTCTAGGTTATTTACATTTTTTGTATTTTCAAATCGAAACTTATACAAACAATACAAAATATTCATGTAATTCTGTAAGATGAATATATTGTAATAACTAAAATGTGCAAATAAATTGAATGATTCAAAATATAAAGTTTAAATGAACTCCTACTAAAACAATAAAGGGCTACACTATACTTCTTCAGATTCTATTAATATATTTTCAAACATTTCTTTCTCATTCCTTCCTATTGTGTTGAGTTTTAAATTAATATTAATTAATTAAAATATTTTAAATAATAAACTCATTTATAAAATGTAATAGTTCTTTTAGACAAATAATTCAAATACATAATTATTTTCTTGTATTTTCGCAAAAAAAATGTATTTAAAAATAAATTAAAATAAATGGATTATTATTTATTTTTTATATATATTATTATTGTATAGATATTTTCGTTATACAAAATAATAATTAACGGGGAAGAGAATAAATTGCCCAACTTTTACATATAGATATTTTTCATAGTTCGGTTAAAATTATTTGAATGAACTTATGTAATAGTTTATCAAAATGAAATCATTCGTATCTTTAACAAAATATCAAATTTCAAAAACTATGTAAATTTATTATTATTAATTAATTGTATTTTGTGAAACATGCCTAAAACTGTATAACTGTTAACAAAATATTGTAATTATCGAAATTGAAAAATTAAATTAATACACATTTCTCGTGAGAATTGAAGGTGGTGGCAAATAAGAAAAAAAATTTACGTTGCTATTGATAAAGTATATGTTACAACTTTATTTTAATATATATATATAAAAAAAAATACTTAATATTATACAGGACCTGTTGCATGAGGTCCTAATTCTGGTATTTGATCTAACTGATCAGAAAGTAATTTTTGTTTTCCAGTTAATCGTAAAATTGCATCACAATCTGCAGACGTTAACGGCTGTTGTTTACGTTTTGCTGTCGCTACTTTATCTTGCATTGCAATAATCTTAATAGAAAAAAAAAATGAAAACAATAAAATAAAACATAGTTAATTTTTTTTTTAGATAATTAATTTTTCGGTTGGGTATAGCATATTTGCAAGGCAAGTTACAACCGAACGCGTCCTCAGATTGCGTATAATGGAATGACCTGTTATGGGTTAGCTACGAATAATAAATAAGTGGCCGCGGACAATCTGGCAAATGTGTAGGAGAATTACTAAGGTGTACTGTGTGAAACCAATATCCACTTAAACTTACTTAATGATTCAATGATTACACAGTCATGGCGATTCAGATTTTTTTTCATTTAAAATTTCATATAATTTTGCTTCAGCAATGATTTATATTCGATACAACATTTACGATGTGAATTAAAATCACTTTGTGTTTATTTATATTTTAAAAATAAATTACCTGTTGATCAACAGCATCTAATTGACGTTTTATATCTAAACGCTTCATTTCTTCCATAGCTAATTCATTTAAATCTTTTAACTGATTATGATTATGATTAGTAAGATTTTCTAATTCTTTTCGTACACTAATAATTTCTGCTAATATTTCATCATCATCCTATAATTAATTGTATTTATTTTTTTAATTAATACATAAAGTAAAACAAGTAAATTAAATAATATATTAAAATATGAGTTTATAGATACAATAAAATTTCAACATATCAATCTCGATCGTTGCCGAAGAATTTGTGTACATATTCCTGATCACATATAAGTCCCTAAAATTAATTACTTTATTTTTAAAGACTTTTTAAAACATCTAAATTATAAGAAACTGAATTTATATTCACATTTTACAATAATAAATTAAATTAGTTGGTTCCGCGTACGACACTTAAATTTTAAATAAAACCCTTTACTTTTATTTACAAAAAACCAAAAAATTTAACTATGGGAATAATCAACAACAATAATCCGAATTTTTGTTTTCCATATCTTAACTCAAGCGCTTAAGAAATTAAGATAAGAACTATTTTAATAATTAAGTTTAATTATATTGGCTGTATATATATGAATTGCTAATTGTTGAAGACGTAACTGAGAACAATGTGAAGTGAAACAAAAGTGGTTATTTAGAATAATATATTTTATATATGTGATTGAACGATTAAGCTAATTTTTTTCGAACCAATATACATCTTTATACTATTTAACAAATCACTATCCTGCCTGTATAGAAAAAAAAACGTTTTTCAGGGGGAACTAGAAATATTGTAACACTATTTACGCATAAAATTACTTCCATTGTTCAAATAATATGTTATCTTAAAATGTTTTACTAAAATTAAATAAATATGTAGTTCTTCATACTCAATGAAATATTTATTAAATGTTTATAATTTGTATAACTAAAGAGTTACTATATTGCCATCATGTGCTCTTGTTATGAATTCGTTTTTTGATTTTATTATAAAGTTTAAAATAAAATATATTAAATAAAACTATTGTACTTACATCTTCATCACTTAAAAAGCCATGTTGAATTAATTCTTGTTTTACCCGTTTCTCTAAAAGAATACCATTTTTAATCATTGATGGTAATTTAAGTGGAGCATTTAGTGTGTTTGCATCAATGTGATCATATTTTTCAACATTTGTAGTATCATCGTCTATTAAATTTTCTTCTAGAAATACAGATACTAAACGTTGTGTAAATGATCCTGTTACACCTTCACCCCTATTAAATAATATTCAAATGCAAAAAAAAAAAAAAAAGAATTGTGTATTGAGTTGAATAAAATTTCGATTATAAATAGCAATTAATAAAGTAAAATTAATACGTACATCAATTTTTCACCTTTTTTCAGCATATCTAAAACTTCATTATTTGATGTTGACTTTGTTGTTATTTCTGGTGTTGTTGTCGTTGTTGCTGTTGTTGTTGTTGTTGTTGTTGGTGTCGTTGTTGTTGTTGTTGAATGCTTTTTTGGTTTGGTAGGATTCGAATTAATTTGTTCTTCACGTAAATCTTCTGCCGCCCATAGGTCAGAATAATGTGGTCCTAGGTCAGGTATTGGCAGTATTGATGATTTTGAATGTTCCACAAGTAAATCTTGCAGATACTAAATGAAATGAAGTTTATAAATAAATTAGAATTAAAATGAGAAAATCTAATATCATAGATATTGTATTTTGTTTACAATAAATTGAATTCAATTTTATAACTTACTTTCATATCCTCGTGTGTTACTGGTATACAATATGGTTCAACAGACTGCCAAAATTTATTTGGTACATCATTATATGGCACATTTACTTCACGCTGGGGATGATTTTGCTGAGCATGTGAACTATTTAAAAATAATCAAAAAATTACAATTATTTATTGTAATTCTTGTATAGAGAATTATGTTGTTTTTAAAAAATATTCTTTTAGATTTAAATTTTCAAATAAAAAAAAGCACATAAGTAAAAGCACTAATCATTTTATCAACCCACAATTTGCAGGATAACCGCAAAATATTACTTGTTCATATTAAAGCTATACAACCTAAATTTATTTGCAAATTGTTTTAATTTAGAATTTATATACGGCAGGGCATATTCGAGTGTGAGTTTATTGAATAAACTTGAACGACAAATATATGTTTACATAAAATGTAAATATTAATTTAACAATTTTTACCTAGCATTAATATGATGGCGTTGATGCGATTTATATTTTGGTGAATTTTTTGATAAATTTGATCCAATTGTTGAAAAATTATTATGTTTAGTTTTTTTCTCATCAGCACGTTTACGCTTTAATGAGGAAGTTGTTGGTTTTAGCGTATACATAAAGGATGGTGAACGTGCTCTTGAACCGCCTGCACTAGCTCCTCCTCCAACGGCAGGTCCAGGTGGATTAGTTTTTTTATCAGATTTTGTATCAAGTGATTTATAAACTGTATTTAACTGACGATATCGTACAGCCACTGATGACAATAATATTTCTAATTCTAATTGCATTGCATCTAAATTTTCAATAGGAAAACCATCATCATGTGGATAACTTAATGCTGTAAACAAAGTGAAATATATTATAATATCATGTTTATATATTAATTCTCAATTTTCTGATACAATTTCATACCTAAATTATATTTTGGTAAAAGTTTTGAATTTTCTGATATTGGAATATATTTAATTATTGACTTTTCTATATTTGCTTTATTCGATTGTGAGCTAGTTGCTCCAGCAGTGCCACCAGATTTTGATCTTGCTGTTACTCTTTTAGACATGATCTATTTTATATTTATTACAAATTAATATTTAATTCTTTATCGTTATACTATTTTGTTTATTTTATAAATATATTTTGTGTTAACTTACACAAGTGTTTTGTTAGTATATTTATAATAGAAACATTTACATATTTTTTGTTTCATTTTACTGCGCCATTGTGTTTTATTTTTTTTTTCGATGAATTTAATTTTTTTTACAATCCTTTTTTATTCTTTTTCTTTTTATTCAACGATATTTATTTATTATTTTTTAATAATTATTAATATTTACTCACTAAATTTGAACACAAAATTTTAATTTAATTGTTTTTATCAAACAATTTATTGAAGAAAAAAAAAACAATAGCGGGATCTTTTATATATATACATCGTATCGTAGCGTGGTCCGGTGGTCGTATATACGTAGTAAAACGACATTTAATTTAACAAATGTCACCTCTTTTTTACCACTTCCAATCAAGTCTTCAGCGCAAAGCTTCATAGCCGATACCGTCCGAATCAAACTCTCTCTGTGGGATTGTCATTATATGAGCGTATTTGTTTATTCCTCTTGTGTTGTCACTATAGGTTAATCGGTCCGTCCGAGTATGCGTCACGTCGAACAAAAACAAAAGCTATCAATAATAAGATAAATAAAAAACAAAAAATAAAAGTAAAGCGATTTTTGTAGTGGAAGAGAAAGTGATGTAAAAAAAATTTACTTTAATTTATCAAAAATAATTATAAAAATCACCATTGCAAATGATGATTATATATTTCTTAATGATTTTGTGGTTTCCAAATGAAAAGGAATTATATCCATCTTAGGATTGTGTTTTTAAAAGATGTCTCATGTAACATAACCTCTAAAAAAAAAAAAAATTAAAACATTTTAAATTAATTAAAAATAAAATTTAATTTATATTTTAGTTAAATAAGGGATACAGCTGCAGCGAATGATTTTTTTTTTTGTTGTGGATTTGGTGTTCGAGGTAAAGAAAATCGAAAATAATATGTGCCTATTAGTACCGTAACCAGTTTCAAAATTTTGATTATGAATGCAATATATTAAATTAGTAACCATCACACAATTCAATATAAGGTAAGCAAAATACTATAATTTAAAAATATAAAAATGTTTCAATTTGAGAATATTTTTCTTTTTGCATTTTCCAACAAAATTTGTTATCATAGGTAAATAGTATCCGATTAATAAGCAATAAAATACATAAATTCCAAGATGCACCCGTTGAACTTATTAAATAGATAATTTGTAGAATGGATGGTAAAAAAAAAATTATTTCAAAAAAGCTATTCATTATGTCAAAATTGTTGAAGTGCTACCTGCTACAATAATAGTGCGTTAGTCATCGTTTAAAATTCTCAAAATAAATTCATAAAGATTCTACACAAGAAATCGTTTTGGGACATTTTCACTTTTTTTTTTCTATTTATCTTTTATTGAATTGATTTTCGTTCATTATGCTAATCTTCATTATGACTATTTAAAGTTGACATTAAAGAATAACGTATAAAACAAATTATATAAATTATAATTAAAATTAAAATTAATTTTAAAAAAATTTTGTCGTAATATTATTTATGACTCATTTATGGGTATTATGTTTAATTGACCTGCCACTTTGTTCTTGAATTTGTATACCATCTATATCGAATAATACATGCAATTACATATTAGACTTTTTTTGTTTTTTTCTTTATTGGCTCGAAATCCAATATTTTCAAAATTATAGGATGCACTTTTACAGTTTTACAACAAATTGGTATCCTTTAATTTGGGAAATTACCAATATCTTTTGAAATAAATATAATATTAAATATATTTTATTTAAATTTCCTTTTTAACTAATATTCCGGCTTTTCTTTCGCTTTTAAACAGATTTAGAAAGATGAAATGTTCTGGAATCTGAACACCAATTATTGAAATTAACGTGTAAAATCAATGGTATATTATGAGGATTTAATGCATCGAATTAGAGGTAATTTATTCTTTATAATAATATGTAGCTTATTAATTAATAATAATAATTTAATTTATAATATTATAGCTGAAGAATATTTATGGTAATGATACTTTAAGCAGAGATCAAAGTTATTAACATAGTCATGATATGGTGTCAATTATTGTCAGGTTAGTGTTGGAACATTAATTAAATTTACATCTATCCGTACCATATTAGAAAACAAAACAAATAGACTGCTTAGACATAACGAAATATGCATTACGCATTTAATATTATGTTAAAATATTTAGTTGCACAATTAATAAAGATGCGCTAGGTATTAATTTTCAAGAAAATTGTTCATTAATAACTGTATAATCCTATTTCGAGAACATTTTTATAGAAAAAGTTTCATCGAAATTGATCAAACAGATACGGATTGCATTACGTATACTCACCCATACATACAATACACACAACTACATAAACAGACCAAAAATAAACATATGCTGCACATATGATGCAATCACATCATTAAAATAAATATAGACGCTCACCAAAATATAAATTGAAATTATTACGTTCGTCATACCATTGATGATAATTATTAAATATACTACAGGACCACAACCAATGGACGCTTATCTATAGTATTCTTTGCAGTTATTTGGGATGGACAACTACAACAAAAATCTATGCCACACGTGGCGATAATACAAAATCAAAAACATATATCATTACAGTGAAATTGATAAATTTGACCTAATGGGAATCTATAACAATTCACGAATTGGTCTTTAATAACTTACCGCAAATTATAAATTATATTTTATTTGAGTGATTGGGCTCGCCCCCATATTTGTTTTGTTTACTGATAATATATTATATATTTTCTATATTTGCAGATGATTTAAAAAAGAATATTGAAACAACACATACTTCAATTATTAAATAGTGGCAAACTTATGTTACTTCTGGCATCAGAGTATTATTAAATGATTTATTAGCACCACAACACCATTCTATAAAATTGATGATATAAAATATGATATTTTAATAAATATATAAATAAAATAAATTTTAGCTTTAAGCATGAATTAAATTTTAAATAAAATTGTATATAACAATCACAATTAAATATTATACTCGTATTAGATATTATATTATACATTAAAAATGAATACGGAATTAGCTAAATTAAAATTTCTACCAAGATTTATAATATGTTAAAAATAGCTTCATTTTATTATAATTGAATTTAATTTCATGATTATAAAGTTTAACAATTACAATTACGTGTAAGACTTAGTATATAATATAAATAACAAACAAACCCTTAAAGTATAAAGTAAACCTTATTAAATTGATTCACAATTTGTATTTTAAACTTTATTATTTAAATAGAACTCTCACGAATTTGTTTTTCTTTTTTTTTTTAAAACAAATCGTTGAGAATGTTTTTTATTGAATTTAAATTAAAATATTAGAATTTGTTCATTTTAAAATATTAAAATAAATTTGTTATAAGAACATATAGGTATTTAAAATTCATTTAAAGTATTGAAATTATTAAGATGTCATCATAAATATTTAGTTAATTCATTTATGTTAACTGAATACATGTTAAACGATTTAAAATTAATAATAGATAATAATAGAAGTAAGATATTTATATAATTATAAGTAAAAATTAATTATTTATGTTTATACTGTTAAGATAATTCGATATTAATTGACTACAATGTTCAGTACAATTAGATAAGACATACAGAAAATTATTACAAGAAATTAAATATCTGTATAATCCTATTTCGAGAGTTTATATACAAAATTTCATCGAAATTGATCAAGAAATGATGCAGATATTTTAACAGCATTACGTGTGCATATACCCACCTATACATACATTACACACAGCTACATAAACAGATCAAAAATGAAAAATAATCAAAATATACTATTTTTTCAGAATAGGCAATCATAACCATATGATAGTGAAAATATTATTTAATTTTTATTTCTTTTTAAATATTTATTGGTAATACAATATAAAGTATTCTATCATTAAAGGCGGAACAAAAAAATATAATAAAAATGATGATATACCGTACGTACCGTACAAACTACAAATAATATGTCTTTATTACCAATATTAAAACACACAAAATATATGATGTGTACAACAACACAAGTCAACTCAATAACAATCCATTGCTATATTATTTTGTATTATTTATATATATATTTATTATATATTACAACTTTGTTATTGTATTATCGCCCGCCGACAATAAATAAAAATTCAACAATATTTTCACTATCATGTGGTTATGATTGCCTAATAACAATTCTAAAAAATCGTATATTTTGGTTATGTTTCGAAATTTTTGGCCTGTTTATGTAGTTGTGTGTTTTATATTTATGGGTCGGTATGCGTATACGTAATGCTATGCATTTCTGTTAAATGAAATATCTGCATAATTTATTGAACAATTTCGATAAAATTTTGTATAAAAAGGTTCTCGAAATAGGATTATACAGGTATTTATCAACAATTTTCTTTAAAATTAATACCTAGGGAATCTTTATTAATTGTACAACTGAATGATCTCTTGGCTAATTTCGTACCAATTTGGTATGTAGATTTGGAATTAGATTATAGACAGCTGTTGACTTATTAACAAGTAACAAGTAAAAATACAAACAACTTACTAATATCAGCAGAAGAAATGTTGCTTTAATAAAAACAAACATCTTCCTTTACAATGGTTTGCAGAAAAATATACATCCGAAAAAACGTTAAACGACCATCAAGTGTTTTGAAGAGCCATTGAAGATTAATATAAAATAATATAAATATATACTAATTATCACTAATTGTGAATCTTTATTTTAATGTATTAATAATTTACATATTTATTAAATGTATTTAATTTAATGTAAAAAAAAAAAAATATTTGTCTAATTATTTTATGACGTTCATCAATAGTTCCCCAACCTTTGACTACCGTCCATTGAAATCTGAAAAGAGAAAAAGAAAAAAAAAAAAAATCTTAAGTACAAAATAAAAATATAAATAAAATAAAATTAATATTTCATATACGAAATTCTACACCTACACAATATAAATGAAGAAAAAAAAAAAAAAATGAGTCTCTAATAAGTGTCCTGTAAATAAAAAAAAATAATAAAAAATTGATCAACTTTAATGTGGTACCCTATTCGAAATAAATATTTTCAAAATTTTTGTACCTTATATATCCCAAACGACATGCTTATTATAATAACAAGTATAGTGTATGCGAGAGAGTTGCTGGTGTGTATAGCAATGTAATCTGAGTGGCGCGGGTTCGATTTCTCGCTGAGACTGAAATATATTTTTCAGAAAAAAAAAAAAAATAATTTTAATTTTCTAGAAATTAAAACGAATTCTTGTTGTTTTTTTTTTTTTTTCCAATTTTCCACATTTTTTGTTTTGCCATTTTGACCGACTTAGAGGCGGAATTTTCGAGTTATCTCAACGGATTCGTGTTCGGACGATGACCCCGCGTCGTTTGAGCCTATTTCCAGCCATATTTTTTTGGACCCCCAAAAGTGTGGGTTATAACCTTATGCCGAAAAAGTTTTTTTGCCCGTAGGACCTTCAGATTTTCAGGGATTGTAGAGCTCGGAAAAAAAACAGGATCTGTCGACCCCTTTGCCGGATTTCCCCCCGGGGGCGGAGCTATGGACCTTCGAAAGTACCAAATGGGTCACTTTTGGACCTCTATAACTCCGGAAATACTCAAGATTTCGGGAGGAGCTTCTCACCAGTGATAGTCCTCCTCAAGGGCTACAAATTATAATATGGGGGTGATTTGCTATCTAGAAGGGTTTTCCAACTAGGGCTGCCCAAAGATTGAAAAAACGTTTGCAGACCAATATTCCGAGTACTGGAAAGTCGGGAAATATTGGACTTTCCAAAAATCTAATGATGCAGAAATGTAAAGGAAAGTCCAAAGTTTATCCTCAGATTTTTTTTGGAATTTTCCAGTGGAAAATGTGGATTTTCCAGGAACATCGAAAAACATCGATTTTTTTATGTTTTCAAATGGGAATTTCCCGGCTTTCCCAATGGAATTTTCCAATGCCCTATTTATTACAGATAGTAGACTATATGCCACGTATTTTAAGCCCCACCACAACTCCTCAAGTCAAATGGTTTTCCCACAGTGGCTGCCCAAAGTTAGGCTTACACTAAAATTTCAAAATTTTAAATCGGTCAAAAGTCGACCAATAAATTTTTCACGAAAAAAGTCCAGAAGCTTTATTGTGCGCTCTAAGATCCTCTACAAGATGGCTGTAACAAAAATTGGCTAACACATAAATTTTTTTCGAAATCATCCAAAACCTGGTTTTCAGAAATTCCGGGAAATTTCTCCAGCCCAAAGTTGATGACTTACACATTTCTTATAGCCATAAATGGATTTAGATGGTAAATGTACTGAGGGAGTGGTACTGAAAATGTTTCCTAACTATTACAGTTTTCCCGTAATTTCCCGATCCAAATTAAAATTTTCCGGATTTTCCCGAAAATTTCCAGATGTCTTGATTAGAATATTAGAAACCATTTTCACCACTAGAGGACCCGAATCTATTTACGCGTTTTCCCGGAATTTTCACATAACGGTTTCATACTCATGGTGAAAAACCCAAGTTTTTTTTTTACAAAAAGATAGGTCCTTCAATTACCTATCATTTAATATGTATCACAACATCCTACCACTTCAAACAGCTGAGCTATGATTTTTCCCGTGTCCCAAATATATAATATTTTTTTACACTAATTTACCTTTAAAATTTTGTTTTCAGTAATTTCGGTTGTCCTTAAATTTCCCAATTTCCATTTTTTTTATATTAATTGTGTATGTGTGTGTTTGTTTTTCTATCTGCAAAAGAAAATTTTTAATGTTACAGTAATATATAATAATAATTTTCATATAACTTGTATCAAAAATAAATTTATATATGAAAACAACAAATACAAGTGATTTCTTTTTATTTATCGATTTCTTTTCCTTTTAAAATAATGTATATAAATAAACACACCATGCATACAGTACACATATAAACATATAGATAAATAAAAGAAACATTACAAATGTAAATATTAAAAAATTATTGTATATAAATGTCATATTAAGTTGTCTTTGTTATATCAAAATTTTTGGTTTTACATAAATTAAAAACAATTGTTTTTAAGCCGAAAAATATGCAATGCAAAATCAAAATGAAATATATTTTTTTTACTTTGAAAATAAATTCCATGTGTTCTATGTTCTGACTTTATCTCGAGAATTCGTTAATACAATTCCATTTTCAATAATACTTAATTGATTTCGTTAGCATAATTATGGACACACTGATTTTAGCTAAAATAAATGATTTCTTTCGGATTGATTTTAAAAAGCGAACATACCCTATATTTTACTTATCAACTTTATCTAGTGATTTAATGGTAGTGGTCAACGTCCATTTCATCAAATCCAGAGGGTGCGAGTTTAACTCGTACTGAAAATTACTCCAGTGAATTACCATTAATTCGTTTATGAAATCAAAAAGCGAATCTTTGAAAATATGGTGTTGAACGCCATTCAGAGATTAACAATATATCCGTATATCGGAGTAATCATGTCAATGGTTACGAATTCTTCTATACGGTCTGCAATACTGATTGAATAAAGAAATTCTGAAAATACCGCTGCCTGCAGATAGGAATTCTTAAAAATGGTTTGAAATACTAATTGCTAAGTTCTTAAATAGAATATGCTCACTTTCAGAGTTTTCTCTATGTTATATTTGAGAACTTGGCAATCAATGTTTCAGACCATGGTCTTTTAAGAATTTGCACCAGAAGAGAATAATCTACATTTAATTTAACTAAAACCTACAACTCATGAAAATTGCAATAAAATATAATTAAATTAGAATGTGAGCGTAATTCAAAATAACAAAGTACGCATGTATTAAGTACAACTACATTTTTATGTTAATATTTATTTATGCATTGATAAATTAATTGCTAAACTAATTAATTGTAAAAATCCTGCACGCATAAGAATTAAAATAAAAAAAAAATCAATTCAGCTGTTGGAATTATTTGCTCCGCAGGTAATTCGAAACCGCTCGAATATCTATTGCTGCCCGGCCTTAATTCAAATGTATATGATAACGGTATCGATAAATTACCATAAACCCAATCCATACTAGAACCAGTTGCTGGATAAATTGCAGCATATGTATTACCAATACTATATCGAGTACCATAACGTTTTGCTAAAGCTTCAATTCCTTTTTTACCAATTGCCAATAAATCATCATGATTTTCTGTATGTACAGCCGTATGTCCATATGGAAATAATAGAATTTGTGAGTATGAGTGAAATGCGAAATATAATTTTAATTGTTTTCTTATTGTTGTTAATTAATGAATATGAATTCATTTCAGGTTCAGAAAATGCTCGTCGACCAGCATATGTTTCAGCATATGGATATTTACTTGAACCAATTTCATTCCAATGAAAATGCCAATTACGATTTGGGTCCACGCCATAACAAATAAAATTTGACGATGGTGTACGTGTTTTACGCCATAATCGATCACGTTGAAATGTATATGCATAACCATCTGGATTTATTATCGGAAAGAAGTACCAATTTATATTTGCCGAATTTGCTCGAAATAACGATGTAATATGATTTTAAGTCGAAGGAGAATTTAATTGTTCGATTAATTCATTTAATAAAAGGGTTACTGTTGCCGGTAATATCCATTCACGCGCATGCATTCCACTTTCAAAAAAAAACGGCTGCATTATCTGGATTATTATTAAATGATAATTTAATACCACGTATTTCTCTACCTTCATATGATTTTCCAGCTATTATTAATTCTAAATTGTTTGGATATTTTTTTACCATTGCATCAATTTTTTCTTGTAAATTTGTATCCAATATTTTATATAAAAAATTATGTATACGTAATATTGTTGTAAATTCAACGAATTTATGTGGTGCAACAATAAGAACAACATCATTTTCAACTTTACCAGAACCAACAATAAACTTATAACTATCACTTGTATTTTCGATTAATTGTAATGTATTAATTTGTTCTTGATTAGTTGGAACTACTTTATACACTTTATAATTATCATATCTTACGGTAATTTCGATATCATCATCGTTTTTATTATTACAGCGAACAACATCGTCGTGGTCGAGAATATTTTCAGTGCCACCCGCACTACTACCAATACCACTGGTAATACTTTCGTCCGCACCAAGGCAATAAAAATCGAAATACAATGTTACAAATATTAATAAATATAAATTAGTGAAAATCATTTTATATAAAAATATAAGATACAATTCAATCGACTTCTACAATTCAACTGATTCAAAAATGTTCTGATTTTTATTTACAATATTTTAACTTTTTATGAATAGTATATGTAAACACTTCTTTTTTATTTGTTCAAAAAATTATAATAAATATATTATAATTAATATAATATACAGAATATAGAGAAATTATTGAAATTTGGTTAGTGTATATTTATATATTTCAATCACATTATTATACAAATGTTATGCCATTGTCTACAATTAGAGTCGGAATTCATTTTTTTTTTATTCACAATGTTCTTTCCCCACTTTACAATGAATTGAGGAATAATGGGGCGATTCGTAATATTAATACTATTTATTATACAATATATATATATGAATATGTATGTAATATTACAATTTCAAACTCTTTTCTTCTATTTATCAGTAAATTACAAGTTAAAAGCGATAACCAGTTATTTGATCATTAAGCATTTTACAATATAAATTACAATAAACATGAATTGAATTTTGACTTAGTTTATAATAGTACTATATAATAATACATATATTTTATTACAGGTATGAATGAATGTATAAAAGATATCACATTATTCGGTCATTGAACACCAATTAATTTTTAAATTCTCCGGGTGAACAATAGACAAAATTTAAAATAATAGTAAATACCTTTTTTAATATGTCGTATTTTGTAACATATTTTGTTAACGTTGATTTGAATATGGTATCTACCAACCATCCCTTATATCATATTGAAGCCAAATGGTGATAATTGATTAACATGGATTACCAAAATCTGAAAATAAAAATGTTTTTACGTTAACAATAGGTGACAATAGTTTTCGTTTTGTTTTTGGTAAATTTATTTATTTTATACTTACAATTTTATACATCAACAAAACCTTCAAATGGAATTGTATTGTTAGTAATTATATACATATAAATTCAATTCCAAACTTGATTGAACTGCAGTCGAATACTTGTGAGGGTGTCTATCATCTTTATTTCTTCCTGCGGTTAAACATATAGAATGTTTTGCAACCGATCTAAACTTACATTTAGTAATTGTTATAATATCACAAAATTTTTTATTTCACTATAATTATATTAAATTCATATAATATTAATATTTTTTATTTATTATATATTTATTTATAATTATATATAAAATAATTAATAAAACAAAAATAGAGTTATGTCAAGCGAGAAACTTCCCAAGCAACCATTTTGAATTTTATTTATACTTTGACATACGTCACGTGACCACATTTTTATGGATGTACTTTAATACCAATAAAGCATTGTGACAGCATTTCCCCTCTTCCCAGATATTATTATGACAGAATGTTATCAATTAAACAATGAGAAATCATATGAATGTTTTTAATCATTAATAATTTTAGTTCCTGCAAAAACCTATTAATTTTTGTAGGGTATAGTTTTTGGTCATGTTAATTCCAGTGGAACTTATAATTGTATCCATTAAACATTCATTACAATCCAGTAGGTAAAATATTCCTCATGCGAGTATATAGTAATTTGATCAAAAGATAGATGCTTTCTTAATTCAATTTCAATTATTTTTTCATGAATGATTGGCTCATATAAAAGAATAATAATAATATGATAGGTATAATAGCCCACAAGGCATTTTTAAATATTGTTAGTCGTAAACATAATTGTATATTTCATGAGTTTGTTATTACCTTATTGGTATCCATCATATTTCAATTTATTAATGATTCAAAAAATTCATATAATTTCTTATTGAAAATATACAAATATTTTCTAGGTATTTAATTGTGTTGAAACACAAAAGGCAGCTGTAAAATAATAGCATCGCCCTAATTTTTGAAATGCTATTATAATAATAACTATTTCATATCACATCAATATTTCTTATTTTAATAATTTAATATTTAATTGACGGTTGAAAAATGAATAATTATTATTTACTATTGAGTAATTTGTACGATAATATTTTTCAATAAATATTAGAAGTACCCTGTACATAATATAATATAATTGTAAAATTAATAAATATTTATATACCCAATTAACGTATTATAATAATTCTGAAATAAATAAGAACTATTTTCAATTGTTAAAATATAAGCATACATAGGTATTGTCACTATATAACTATGAATTCTTGCTATCCACCTGAGTTGGAACCATATATAGTAGTGCTTCTATGATGCATTAACATTTTCGAAAAAAATTTCAGTACCGTGTGACGGGATAGTCGATTAAATTTGATATTGAATAACATACCGTTATACCGTCAATTAAATAAAAACAAAATAATAATAAATAAAATAATTATCTATAATCTATATAATTTAGTATATATAGTAATAGAATATACTTACAATGTAGTTTCAACAATATTCACATTTTGTCGTTTACCAATAACTTCAATAATCCATTTACAACATTCAATAATTTCTGGAATTTGTAATGTTAAATCAACTTTATCTTTTTTCAATTCAGATGGTAAACGTACCAACATTAAATTATCACGTTCATTTGTTATACAAAAATCAATTTTATCTTATGGTAAACGATGTATTTGTTTGAATGTTTTTGCATCGAATAAATACAAGGCGTAATCGCTTAATAGACTGAAACGTTCACGCGGTTTATAACCGCGACGACCAAATTTTATAACTGGTGTTAAATATTTTAATATTTCTTTGTTTAGAAATACGTTCGTCAATAAACCTCGGTTCAATACTATCAGCATAATTTTTCTTTTTACCTTTAAATAAATTTTCTGCCAATACTTTTAATTCAAATTGATGTCGTTTTTCGTGGCTTAAATTACGTTTATATAGGCGAACTAAATGACACCGATATAATTGACATAACAGTAATGATGCTTCAGCACAATGGACCGAAATTAAAATTTTATAAAACGTTTAATAAAAGCACGTATTCGAATGGCAACATCACGACATTGTTCCGCTTTTTTTTATCGTTAAATAAAGTAGTATTTATTTTTGTGCAAATATTGCAGGCAGCACAACGTATTCGCAAATATATTCTACGTTGTTTATGACCTTTCCATGCGGCTTGAATTTTCGATGCTAAATAAGGTTTTTTTATTTGAAATGCATGTTCACTGTCGAACAATGTTTTCGATAAACGTATAAATATTTTTGTTTTAGCCATATGATACTCATCTTTACCATAATTTAATTTGTTTGCTAAAACCTAGAACACCCATAACGAGCTGAACCATTTTTATAATGTGGCAACGTTTCTTTACTTTAACATTTATAACGTTGTAAAAACATTTCATTTGTACGACGATATGCAAAACCAGCACGTCGTACACGTAAATTTTCCAATAAGCCTAAGTATTTAACTTCATATAACATCATTTGGATTTATACAACGTAAATACGATGGTTCTTTACACATTAATGTATCCATTAAATTATTTAATGAATTTTTAAATTGTGTAGCTGGAGTGTGTGGACGTTTTTTATCTAAATACTCTTTGTCTGGAAATCATTTACGTATTCTACTATTTATTGTATTCGACAAACTTCTTTAACATCTCTAAATAGCAAAAATCATTCTGTAAATAAATATCTATTATGTATCCTTAAATTTGCCTTTATAATATTTCGCAACAGTATCTTGAGCTTTACTTAAATTTGTCGTTTTATTTTTGTGTGTGTTTTGTTCTGCATGTGCTCGCATTTCTCTATCATAGTTTTATTTACATTTTTTTATACAATTTGTTTTAACTGTTGTTGTTCAAGAAATTCACTTCTTTTGCTTGAAAAGGTGCATCTTTAATATAATCAAAGAAAAAAAGTTAAAATGATTATAGAATAGCATCACACACAAAAGTACAAAAAATTACTCACTTGAACGATGTGTAAGTGCTTTCGCTTTTGATTTATTTTTATTTTTTATATTTTCTTGCAATTTAGCTTTATTTTTTAATTTTCCTTGTGGCATTTTCTTTTTAGATAATAATTAACAAATAATAATAATAATAATAAATAATAATAATTATACGTACAACACAAACAAAAAAAAATAACTAAACAGAAAACCGAACCAAAATTACACAATCAATATTAAAATAATTAACAAAATCATTTTATTTAATTATATCGAAATACTGTTTATTTAATTAAAATATAAATCTACATATATATTATTAAATCAAATTTATAATTAGAAGAAAAAATAACTTATCATGATCTCTTAATCAAATATTTATTTTATAGTTTGGTTTCAAAAAGTTTTTTTTTTAATGTCAAAGAGATAAAATCAATTCTTAATTTTAAATCCATTATAAAAATTAATTAATTTATACCATTAAATTTATAAATGTTCTAATTTCGATATAAGTAATTATTTGTAATGTTTTCTTAAATATTATAATATATATAATTGAAAGTTAAATTTAAGTTATATTTTTTGGTTTTAGAAAAATAATAATAATAATAATAAAATAAGTTCTATTAAAATTATATTAATAATAAATGAAATGATAATTTTTGAGAAACACTAATCGATCGGTATAACGTAAAAATTATGAATTTATTTTTTATTTTTCTTTCCTAATGTTAATGTATGATGAGATGCAGCAAATTGTGATTTACGACGATTAAATTCAACAAAATCTTCTTCTAATTTTTTACGCGCATCTTCCAATTTACGTTTTTCATCAGCATGATCTCTTTTTAAATTATCAAATTTTGAATGTAACTGTAAAAACAAAAATCAAATATAATGCATGGTTTTTTTCTATTTTAAAGGAAGAAAAAAAGGACAAAATTAAGCTACGTTAATTGTAAACCATGTATGGTAAACCTTACACACATGTATGTTAATATGTGTTGCTATCGGTAAACAAAATAACGATGGTGGGATTAATTTGATTACGATATGGACTGGATAGAAATTGAATTTAACAATTTCAGAATCGGATTTTTGTAATCATTTGTTCAACTTCCCCATTAGTAGAACTTAATTCTCGCCATCGAACTTTCAATTCATATCAGAGCTCGATTATTTTCTTAATCTGAATTTGCATTTAATACTTACATCTTTTTCACTTTCTTTTAATTCAGCTTCTTTTTCTTTGACACGTAACACAAACATTTGACGCATTTCATCTTCTTTACCTTGTAATTCAGCTAAATGATTGGAACGTTTAGCTTCAAATGTTTGTTGAAATGATACCTAGGAAAAAAAAAAAGAATATCAGATTAATGAATTTATCTGTTTTTTCTTTTTTTCTTTTATCATATAAATTACCGGTTTATTATCACTATCAACATCTGTAAAACCCATTTGTTCTAATCGTTTTTGTCTATATAATTCATAATGACGTGTGTGAGTTTTTTCACGCATATCTTCCATATTTGTTCGTATTAACATTTCACGTAATTTAACAAAATCACAATGTTGTTCATTTTCAACTATAATAAAAACATAAACAAAAAAAAGGATAATTGAGATGTTTTAATTAAAAAAAAAAAAACATAAATTTTTTTTTATAAAATTAATTCTCAAACCTTGTACGGTTCCCCACGGATACTGACGTGCACGCACCAATTTACTACCAATACGTATAAATTCGGTACTACCAACAACAGCAAATGGTACATGATTATTCATTGTTGAATTAACTTCAGATACAGATTCATCATCAGTTGGGAATTGATAAATTTGTACACCATTTGCTGCAAGTTCTTGATTAATTTTGGTTTTAAATCTTTGTAATTCTGTTTTTGATATTGTATCAGCTTTTGCAATTATTGGTATTATATTCACTTTTGTATCCAATTTTTTCATACATACTAAATCAAGTGATTTTAAACCATGTCCAGTTGGACATATAAAATATAAACAAATGTGTATACGACTGTCGTGACACGTTGACAATGCACGTTTAATTTTTAATTCTTCTTGTAAATATGCTTCAAATTGTGAATCAATATAATCGACTACAGCTTTAAATGAATCATCTTTATTTATTTGATCACCATAACCAACGGTATCGCAAATTGTTAATTTCAAACGTACACTACTCTCATGTAATTCATATGTATGTGATTTTAATTTAACATTTGGTAACGTGTGTGGACTTGGATTTGATTCAAAGCTTGTATTAAATAATGTATCCATTAATGTTGATTTTCCCAAACCAGTTTCACCTGTAAAAAAAAAAAAAAACAAACAATTATATTTCAAACTTAGATTTTTCAGATGCAATTTTTAATTGTGATCAACAATAACTTACCAATGCACATTATATTAAATACAAACCCATTTTGAACACTTTTATTAACCAATTGATCTGGAAGACTATCAAATCCAACATGACCTGATAGTTTCATTGAACGAGCATCCATCTGAAAATTAATAAACATATTAAATGAAATAGTTAACACTCGCAGCGCAGTAAATACATTTTTTTTTTCATTAAATAATAAGGTATATAAAATAAATATTATTTTGGTATTTCCAAAAAGTTTACTATTAAAAATACGTAACAATATACTAGTATTTTTCTTTTACATATATATAATATAAACTATACAGTATTAATTTGATAAATACCATTATAGATATATCACATAAGATTAAAGATACGTCGAAGTCAAATTACTATTTACTTTTTACAATTATATTTAATTGTTATTTTGTTTTTTAAATTACATTGATATTTCAAAGAAATTGAAAGAATTTAATGGTATTTAATTTATATTTTTCTTAAATTCAATAAATCGTAAATAAACTGTTTATTGAAAATTTTCTGATAAAATAAAAAATATAAATAGTTTTGTGTAACATTTTAATTTATGTCAATTGTTCGTTTTATATAATTTATATATAAATATATGGAAAAAACATATAAACATAATTATATGTGCAATTAAATACAGAGAAAAAAAAAATGAAAAATATGTATGTCATCATTAATATGCAAAACGTAACACATAAAATGAATTAAATAATTTGTGTGAATGAATAATTATTAAATAAATCTTTTTTTAACAATTCAATAATTACCGGAAATTAATCTTGTAACCTAAATATTTTAGTTATTTATTTATTTATTTTATGTTAAATGTTTTGTTTATTTTGTAATATGCTCTGCATAAACAGACAGAGAGCCATTTAAAAATTCCAATAAAAAAAAAACAGCAATGCAAGAGAAACAGAAATATATATATATTACAATTTTGGATATTGGTTTATTTATTTTATAACTTTTGATTATTCTTTTATTTTATTTAATTATTTACTTATGGCATAAGGTTTTAAAACTTTTAGTTTTCGTTTAAAAATTTTAAGTTTTCTTTGTTGTATTTTCTTCTATCCAATTTTTTGTTTCTATTATTATAGTATTTAAATAAACATAAACGTATAAACAAAGATAAAACCTGAAAATGAATCACGATAGAAGTTGATAAGAATACATTAGAAAGCTAATTTAATATTTCATTTAAAATAAATTATACACAAAATACTATTTAAATTTTAATTACTAAATATTATATATTAAATATTTTTCCAATTAATTTCTAATAATATTCAATTGGAAAACAGTAGATTATTTATATTACCTTGGGCGTTTCTACTTCTGCAGCCGCCATTCCGAACAAAACAATTTATTATAAAATAAAAAAAATTTAAATAGAAAACTCACGAAACACCACTGAAACGCAACGAATTATTACTAAACTAAAATTATGATGAATTGAATCAAAAGAATGAACTTTACTGAAAAAAAAATACATTTACATTTTTTTTGTTCGAAGAATTTGACAAACGATTTCTATTTCAATTTGTGATTGTGAATTGTATTGGAATTCGGGTAACTTTTTTTTTTCGTACGTTGTGTGGAGTAGTAGATGCGTGGGTTTGTGGGTGAACGTCGTTTGCACGATGTTGGTGCTGATTTCTGTACTGTTCTGTCAAAAAAAAAATCAATAGGCATTAATAATCAATGTTGTAGATAAGAAAAAAAAAAGATATACATTTTTCTTTTATTTCTTTCATTCAAATTGTTTTTTTTATTGTTGGTTAAGTGAATACAATTTCGCTAATTCATTTTTTTTTTCTTTCATTAAAGAAAAATTAAAAACTTATAAACGGTAAGTATATTAATTATATTTTTTTTGTTATATTTTTTTAACCAGTTAACTGTTTCGATCTCTTTGGAAAATGCATATCTAAATTGCGTCTTCCAAATTGTCAATACTTAATTACTCATGGCTGATATACTCGTCATAACACAAAATTTTGCATTTTTTTCATGACAAATATACTCGTCAAAAACAGTTAACTGGTGGTTAAACAATAGTAAAATAATTTTAATAAAATTTAGCGAATCAGAAAAAAATTATCTTCAAAAATCAACAATAATGGACGAGCCACAAAATCAACAAATAATTTTTGGTGGTTGTGAAGGACCAGATGCAATGTATGTAAAACTAAAATCATCCGATCAGCATGAATTTATAGTTAAACGTGAACATGCGCTAACATCTGGTACAATAAAAGCTATGTTATCGGGACCCGGACAATTTGCCGAAAACGAAACCAATGAAGTTAATTTTCGTGAAATCCCGTAAGTTGAAAATGCAAATAAATAGCAAAATAAAATCTTTCGAGAATTTTCCACTTTATATAATATTTTAATTCCTTTTTTTTTTTTTGTAGATCTCATGTTCTACAAAAAGTTTGTATGTATTTTACTTATAAAGTAAGATATACAAATAGTTCAACAGAAATTCCCGAATTTCCAATTGCACCTGAAATTGCATTAGAATTGTTAATGGCAGCAAATTTCTTGGATTGTTAAATTATGTGGATTATTATTTGTCTCTCTAATTAAAATTAATTAAAGAAAATAAATAAAAAAAAAAATTAATTTTTAATCAAAGAGAATTCAATTTAGATATAAATATCAGAATATTGTAAATTTGTTTGGTTTGTGTGAATGGGATTTTTATGCTATCGGTTTTGTTTTTTTTTTTTTTTTGTTCTCGTTGAAATATTGTTCTTTGATTACATTTTTCTTTAATTATGTTATAATTATTTTATTAACATCATGTTAAATCAAATTTCAAAACTAATTGGAACAATCATTATTTTATAACAACCAAATTTCTTTTAAGAAAAATATATAATTTTTTTATTAACACAATTATATAAGAAAAAAAGCATAACATTTTTCCACATTTATTATTTTAGTTTCGTATATTTTCCTCATTATTAATTTTTTTGTATATGGTAAATAAATAAAAAATATTGTATAAGTGAAATTTCTATTATTAATTAAATATCAAATTAAAAAAGAAATTTGTTTTTAATCTTTTTGATTTTTCGTTTTAATAAAACCAAACAAAAAAAAAATTTAATAAATTTTATTTTAAATGAATCCATAAATTGTCATCATTTTTGGGTATAAAGTTCAATTTCATTTTTTTTTTTTTTTAATTTGTATAATAAGATAAGCGTAAACATATAATATCATAAATTATAATTAAATTAAGACATTTATTGATAAAATCTTTTGCAGGATGTTTCTAAAAAATATAGTTTTTTTTACTCTATTACTTGCAATATATTAATAAATTACGTGGTATTGGTCGACAAAATGTTTATCCAAATAAATGCGTTTTATTATAATGATATAGAATTAATCTAATGTATGTTATATTCTTCATAGTTCATTACTCATAATTCAGGCAGATCATATTTATAGTTAAGGAATGTATTTTATTTTAAGTCATGTATTAATGTTTTCTTCTTTTTTTTTATTCCAAAGTTATTTTATGGAAAATTTCCATATTGTTGTGTGTTATAGAAAAAAAATGTCATGTGTAATTTTCTAAGTTTAGTGTTTATTGAAATTAACATTAATAACATCAAATAATTGTCCTATTTCAATATATTTATAATTGATTAAAAGCAAAGCTATTGAACAAACATATACAAGATAGCAAAATACTAATTCAACAATGTCACTTTAACACATTTTCATCAAATTGATTAGTTAACCATAAAGAAATATGAAATGATTTCAAAAGAGTATAAGTAATTTTTAGGCAGTTCAAGGTAAAGGAAATGTTTAATATATGGAATAGTAGACGGACAGATATTCGCAAGTTCATGCTCACGTAATAGTACTGATTATTCTGGGATCTATTGCATTCACGTTGGTAAATTAATTCCCGCATGTGAGTATATATATAATGATTCATTAATTAATACTTCAATAAATGCTTTCGATGTATGTGGGGCGATATTTACTCGGTTTTCAATAGCGTTTAACATAATGTTTTTTATAAGATATTCGATATTTATTAAATTTTCCTTTGTTGTTGTTTATGTTAATATTTAATAACGGAATTAATCTGGCTGCCATTTAATTAATAAGTATAGCAGCTTTTTATAAATGTTGATCTCTTGGATGGTTTGCATCCTACAAGTCATATTAAGGCTAAAAAATATGTTAAAATATCACTGCGAAATACCAGGAACTTTATAATATAATTATAATTTGGTAAATTTTTGGTTGAATCTTTTGTCTCGAAAATATACTTAAATATTTTTAATTATGCACTTTTTTGCCCGCTGCTGTTATTATAATTTCAAATAATAAAAATAAAAATAATTAAAAGTGTATCAGAGTTGTTTATATATATAAATAAAATGATAAGACAATTGATGATAATACAATATTAACAATAACAAGAGAAAAACTGCCGTTTAATGTCGTCTATCAATTTAGTAGTAATTTGTATATGAACAATTAAAAACGCTTAATATATTTTATATTATTTAACATACATACAGTAAAATAGTTTATAATAATTATTAATCAATAATGAGTTTAGTGTGTGTTCGTGATTATGCAGAAAAAGCTAAAGAAATTATATCAAAAAATGCTTTAGATTATTATAGTAGCGGTGCCGGTGATGAATATTCAATGCGATTAAATAATTTAGCATTTCAAAGGTACATCATCAAAAACTTTATGTAATATAATATATTGTTAATTGTTGCATTCTAATTAGATTTTATCTATTTATATAATTCTAATTGCCGCTATAATATTGCCATGCATCGATAAACATTTAAACAAAGACAGATTTTATGTACGACAATTTGCCTGTTATCAATTTATCTTATCATATTATACAATAATCATTGAAACGATCAATACACAAAATTAGTTCTACATAAATAAGTCCTATACTCGTATGCATGTGTGTAGGTATTATGTAATTACTATATTATTATAAAAAAACAGATTATCATTATCACAAATTAAATTTCTTTATTTATATGTAAATATATACGCGTTGTGATAAGATTCCGTTTTGTTGTGATGGTCTATAAACAACCATGCGTATTTGTATAAATAAATAGTATAATTGTTAAATATATAATAATTAATAATTAATTATTGTATTCCATAATTCTTTGGCTTTATGTGAAAGTCTTGTAAATGCCTGGGTAATATTGAGTTGAGTTATAATTATAGATGAGTTACACAAATCATTATTTTAAAAATCCATTCTATTATATATTTACACATATATAACATTTAAAGATATCGAATACGTCCACGTTTTCTACGCGATGTATCTAATCGTTCAACAAAATGTAATATCCTTGGATTTGATATAAATGTACCAATTGGTATATCACCAACAGCAATGCAAAAAATGTCACACCCAGATGGTGAACGTGCATCGGCTAGAGGTAAGTGAAATAAATATAAAAATATTTTCGATTAATTAAATTAATTAAATCAAAATACATATATAATTTTATGAAATAGCTGCTGGTGAACATGGTACAATATTTATATTAAGTACAATTGCAACAAGTTCAATTGAAGAAATAGCTGAAGCCGCACCAACCACAATAAAATGGTTTCAATTATATATTTATAAAGATCGTGAACTAACAAAATCATTAATTAGACGTGCCGAAAAAAACGATTTTAAAGCAATTGTATTAACTGTTGATGCACCATTTTTTGGTTTACGTCGTGCTGATGCAAGAAATAAATTTAAACTTCCACCACATTTAGAGTAATGTCATAATTTTTTTATTTCTATTTAAATTCTAAGTTACACACCATACTAATTAATTAATTCAAATAAGATTGGCAAATTTTACTGGTGGTATGGGTATTGTAAATAGTGAAGGTGGTTCTGGTATTAATGAATATGTTGGTAAACAATTTGATGCATCAATATCATGGAAAGATGTTAATTGGTTAATTAAGTAAATAAGTTTATTATGTGATTGTTTTTTTGTTTCGCAAAAGACTTATTAATGATAGATTTTCGTTTTTTTTTTCTGTATATATAGTTTTACTAAACTTCCGGTTATTTTAAAGGGTATACTAACAAAAGAAGATGCATTATTAGCATTAGATACTGGTTGTAAAGGTATTATTGTATCAAATCATGGTGGACGACAATTAGACACTGTTCCAGCCGGTGTATGTACTTCCATATATATTTGTATATAATTTAAAACTTTTATAATGTTATGAGACATAATTTTTGGCATACGCAAATATGTATGTAGGTGGAAGCACTTCCCGAAATTGTAACAGCTGTTGGTGACAAACTTACTATTATGATGGATGGTGGTATAACAGAAGGTACTGATGTATATAAAGCTATTGCATTGGGTGCTAAAATGGTATTTATTGGCCGACCTACATTATGGGGATTAGCTGTAGACGGACAGCAAGGTGTTTCTGACATATTAAATATATTAAAAACAGAATTGGATGTTGCTATGGCATTGTCAGGCATTTCAAATATATCGACAATTAAAAATGATTGTATTGTTCATGAATCATATTATTATAATTACAGTAAATTGTAATTAAAAATAAAAATGAATGGTCGTCGTGGATTTTGTTAAAATAATAGGGTAATAATATATAAATTAATTTTCCATATGTGTTACGCTAATAATATTAAAATTATGTTTTTATTTAACAATAAAAAAAATGGAAAATATCCAGTTTCGTCCTCTGCAAATGATTTAAAGATGACGAGGCATATATAGATATGACTTTGATAGGTGGCATGCATCACTTATCGATAAAAACATTTCTGAAAGGGTTTAACAATTACTATACTAGATTCATCTTATGTTTCCTGGTTAATTATGGTATTTGTATATCGTCTTAAATTCCGATGAAGAGCAGTCCAATCATTTTCTGAGTAATTTTTAACAGTTTTAATATTTTATGTATTTCTTTAGATTTAATTTTAGAGAACTTTGGAATCGAATGATATACGCAAACATATACAGTTTCGTTAAATGTAAAACTAACATTTTAAGACACAACGTGTATTTGATAAGAAATCAGTAAATTCACGTTTTGTCTCATAAATACAGCATAAAATTTTGAAAATTAAGCTTTTTTTGAAGTGATTTCTATTTCATCGTATGTTAAAAAATTATATCGCAATATTTCCAATTCAATTGAAAACATTTTGTTTACTAACAAAAATTCTCACCAATAACTTTTTCTCTTTGTTTTGTATTGTACATGTTATATTATATTATTTTAGGTTATTTTACTTTTGCACGCATCACATATATATTTATTATTATAATGTAACGCAACGCAACGCAGCGCATTACGTTTACGAGCTAATATAAATGTTCTTCTGTTATATATAAAATTATAAATAAGCGAATACGGCCGTTGTTATTCTCTTTTTTTTTCTTTCTCTTTTTATTCAATTGTGAATTATATCACTGCATATATGTTAAGTGTTGTCTGTTGTCTTCATTCGTACCATTGCATCCTCGTGTTAAGTTCTCTGTTATTTAATATTAAAAATTATAAATTAATCATTGTGTTTTAAATTGTTTATTGGTTAAATAGATTAGAATTTAGATAGTTTTTAATTCACATTTTATTAATCATGTAAAATAGAATATTTTTATTTGTTTTTATAAAACGTATTAAACGAAAAACGTTTCTAATGTGCAACTGTGTAGGCAATAATTGCTATATGACCCTATAATATAGCAACAATACAACAAAAGAATATATGTAAGTGTGGTGTGTTATTAAAAAACTATATATTTTTAAATTATTGATGATGATGATGATGATGATGATGATGATGGTGTTGGTTGAAAATATTTGGTGTTAGTATAGGTGTCTGAGAGATGCGAATGCGAGATGGTTGCAATGCATTAGCATTATGGAATATACAAACAAAACATATACACTCCTACGTAGCAGCGTGCGTACGTATACGTACACTAAAACAAAAGTTATGAAAAATTGGTAAAGAATATTTTAAAGAAGGCAGCAGACACAGACAACAAAAAATAAAAATAGTAGCAATCGAACCGTATAACGATAATAACAGTATTTTAATGTGTGATTTACTTACAAAATACCGCACGAGAAAAAAAAAATCAAATGAACTCTGTTTAATAAATATAAAATACATTATTTAATTAAATAACAGTTTTTGTTTTTGCCCTTTTGTCCTTGGTCGTTTTTGTTTAGTTTTAAATCGTGCATGTGATTTGTTTTTTTTTTAAATAATATAATATTTTCTATAAATTGATTTTAAATTACAAAAAACAAAAAATTATATGTGTAGTGCTCTAATGTGTGTGTTTTTAATTTCATTTTTATATAATTTCATATAAATTTGATATTATTTTGATAATTTGAAAGGTATACGAAAAGAAAAAAGGGATATTTATTAAATTTTCCACAGCAATGTGTTTTGTTTTATATTAGAAAAAAAAAAAAAAAAAAATTAAAAAGAATGGTTTCAATTTTATAATGTGTTAAATAAGGAAAATATTATAAAGAAAACCAAGAATAAGTTTTTTTTTTTTTTTTTTGTTTTCTTTCTTTTTCATAAATTGTGGTGTTCTTGTGTTTGTGTATATTGTGAATAAGATAGTTTCCAAGGTTACATTCCTTTCCATTCTCATCCAATTGCTCACATTTACAAAAACAACGCAGTACAACAAAAATTCGATTATCATCATCATCATCATCATCATCATTATCATTATTATTTTATATATCCAAAAGGTATTTATTTATTATTTTCTTATATCATTTATTTTAATATATATTAAATATTATGTGTTATGCATTTACGTTTTTAATATATAATTATTAATTTAATATAAATATCGTCGTGCCCTGTAAAATATCATAAAATTATACACTCTTGCAATTTAACATAAAAAAAAGAAAAACACCTGTTACACACAGATGCAACGCACCATCATCAAAACAGTGTTTCTTTCTGATTCAGTCTGCATGATGTATTTTATTAAATGTATTGGTTTTTCAAACAAATTATACATTTTAATTGAATACAATAATAAATTAAACAATGTTATCAATGAACAGTTTTAAAAGTAATTAAACTAATAATTGTTGTAATATTATAACATTATTAAAATACGTCGTAGAATTTCTTTATTTATCATTTTACAAAATATGTTGTTATTATTAGTAATAGTAATTTAGAATTTATTAGTTTATAGTATCTCTATATAATATACTTATATGCATATGTGTACATATATTAATGTTAATAATAATAATAATAATTTTAAAAACACTTACACAGTCACATAAAAACGAAATATTTTTATTCTATTTGAACACATAATTGTATCTTTGGATATGTAAATTATATACTTCCATCTATCCATACAGTACTTATAAATTATGTTGTTTTGTCTTTATGCGATCATAATTTTAAGCCAATTGCTTTAAGTTTTCTATGCGGTGTCTCCTGCAGTAAGATGAGTATCTTTGGAATCAGAAAATACATATTTTTTTGACTAAGCAAACTGTAAAGCTTCATTATGTTTTTTTTTGTTGATCGTCCGATATTTACTATATTTAAAAATTGTCTATATCTTACGGAAGTTTTGTGAAATCTTTATCAAAATAAATAGTAAATAAATTCAAATCCTTACTATTTATCAGTATCAGAATAATTTCTAAATTAATATTAATGCAAATTGGAAAAATTATTGAATAACACTTTATAAATAATATAGGTTCTCTAGACAAAACTGATAATTTGGACCATTTGTTATCCAATTCTGATAAAATTTTATACATATATTGTATATATATAATGGAATTTTGTTAACATAATGAACTTACAAATTGTAATACTAAAAGGTGTAAGATTTATATTTTTTGTTAAATAACAAAACAATATAATAATTAAATGTTTGTTATTAACACAATAAATTTAAAGTATATTTATGGATGACCATATTTCTATACAGATTGAAATACACACATGTCCACATAATACAATTATTATCTAACATTCAATTTACTTTTTTACGATACTGTGATATATATGGCAAATAAAATACAATAATTATGAATTTTTAAAATGTGCACTTTGCATTTTATAATAATAATCATTATGTAAATAATAATAATAATAATAATAATAATACTTATAACGTGTATTTGTAATAAATTATTATGTTGTTATAATATTACTCTTCGGAAAAGAAAACGAAATAACAAGTCATATAAAAACAGCACTAATACGAACGAATTTATAGAAAAAAAAAATGTTATTAATACGTTATATTATTATCTAATAATACATTTTCTATATTTAGTTATAAAATGTAATAGAGATATAGTTAGTTAAGTTTTATAATGAAATATTCCATAGGAAAACAAATATCTCTCACTTTAGTCTTACGCTAAATGTATATGTATGCGCGGTCGATCTATTTCTATATATACAATATATATGCAAAAAATATTTGCAATAATATTATATTATTTTAAAATATGTAAATTTATAGCGAAAAAATGAAAAACCAGATAGATTATAAAAATAAAATTATAAAAACGTAAAAAATAAATAATAAAACATACAGTTGCTCAAGTTGAAATTCAAACAGAATATATACTAAATTAATTTGGTAACATTCTGTGGTGTAGTACAGTGGGTAGCGTTCATACTAATCAATTACTATAAATGCTGGGTTATAATTTCAGAAATTTATATGTGAAATTTTTCATTACCTTTAAAAATATGATTATATGATCAAAGATTAAGAATGTCTGGTGTATATATATATAGCAATTACATTTATATATAAAAATAATGGATTTAAGGAAGCATTTACTATTCGATGCTTGCAAACCAATTGGTGAATTGTTATATATTCGCATATTGGAATAATTGACAAACTTGACTGTGTCATAAGGCGACGAGGTTCATTATTAATGTATGATGTCTTGGCGTATGTCTTGAGTAAAATCAATCCATATTAGTCCATGCGGTAGGTAGATGGACGAAAAGGAATTCAAATAGTAGTCTGATTAAATATCTTCGAAATATTCATGGATATAATATATATTATTTCAAAAAGATGATATATGAATATAGTTGTAAGAAAGTAAAATAGAAAATAATATATTCTTGGCAATTTTTTTAATATCTCTTGTTAAACTGATTTGATATACATTTTTTATTTATGATGGCAAATCGGTTTATGTGAAACTATACATTTTTAATTTATATTTAATTGTGTTTTATTGATTTTGTGATATTTATGCTTTTCCCTGTTATTTTCATCGTACCAGCTATTTTTTTTTCCTAATTACTATATAAGATTTAAGAATTTGGTATGAAATGTATAGTATCGATTATTAGGTGTGTTAATTTAATCCATTACTTTTATTTATTTTTTTGTCTTTGCTGTGGCAAAAATTGATTGGTAATTATCTTTTGTCAACTCTTCACTATCTTAATTTCTGCTTGTTCGAAAGATAAAATATTTTACATCTACTTTATAGTAAATAACTTTGCGTTGTCTAAAATAATTATCGTATTTTTTTATTTTTCGAGTGGTCGGCGTCTACATTATTTATGTGTAACTCTTAACATAATAAACATCTTAAGATTTTTCCATACCAAATCTTTAATTTTATAAATGTATTAGTGTGTGAAACAATTTTTTTTAGTGTATATAAATATATATTAATAGATATTTTAATGTATTGTGAAGAGTGAAATATAATTACAAACATATATCATACACCTATTTATTACTTGTTTATAAATATATAATTTTAGAAAATTTCATATTTGGTTGTTGTATACAAAATAGGAACGAAACATGTGTCATATATCATAATAAAATTTAATGGATTAATATTATACCCTATATAAAATATACACTCTCTCATCGTATGTAACTGCTGATGATTATATTATTATTTAAATTTAAGTGTATGCACTTATATAATTTTAGTTTACAATAATAGTACGTACATACATTTTTTTTTTTTTTCAAATTAAATTTTAAATGGTAATGACAATGAAATGAAAATATTTTATCAGAACAATATTATAGAAAACGCAGTTGATTTTTATTAATATGACATTTTCCATTAACAGAACAATAATAACAATAATAATGATAATGAAAATTTATAATGTGGCAAATGAATATGGAATCTGGGGATTTAAATTAAACTATATATATTTATTATTTATAATGGTAATGTCTCTGTCAACTATAATAATAATATATTTGTGTTTGTGTGTGTATTTAAAAGAACAAATAGAGTCTATCTGTAATGTAATGTGTGTGTGGTTAATGTTGAACATTACATGCAAAAATAAATAAATAAATAAATTAAATTGACGTAATGCAATACAATTTTATTTTATATTTCACCATTTAATATTTTGCTTCTTGCTTTTTTTTTTTTTTTTTCTTGTGTTAATTAATTAATTGTTCTTATTTTATATATATATTTTTTTTTTAATAAAATTATAACGCATAAAAAGTTTTATTTATATTTTATTTTATTTTATTTTTTTTTTTTTATTCTTATTTCTTCATTTAATTAGTTCAGCTCTAATTAATATGATTATTGCATAGAAATTATTAAAATATACAATACAAATAATATCATAAAATTATTTATATATAATTAATCGTATATATGTGTAAAAAGTATAATCACATACACATTTGTATCATTTTAATTAAAATATGAACACATCGTGTTTTACTTACTTAAATTTATTGTGTATAGTTGTGTTTTTTATTATAAGTTTCTGTATAGAGACAGAGTTTGGTTTATATTTAAGCTCGTATCTATTAGGAAGCTAAATGTTAATGAATATATTATAATATTTAATATAATAATTAATATAATCACTTACCAATATACTCGATTACTTACATTCGCTTGTCAACCGTATTTTTGATCTTAATGTTTTTTTGCGCAAATTTTTATGAAGAAAGAAATTTTTAAAATCGAAATATTTAGCCGAATTTACTGATATAAGGTTGTCAACTATCTCCCTTCCGCCTTTTTGCTCTTTATTCAATGCTTTATAAAAAGTGTTACAGTAATCGGATTTAGTTCAAATATGCGCCGTTTTGTTCGATAATCTGTTTCCATCTAGACTGCAACTTCATAATACCTCCCTCGTAGAAGCCCCCCTCCTTATTTGCGAAGAACTCGGACAGCCACTTTTCACAAGCCTCTTTTGAGATCAACTTTACACCACCAAGGGCGTTCGCCATGGACAGAAACAGGTGGTAATCACTTGGCGCTATGTCCGGGCTATATGGTGGATGCGATAAAACCGCCCATCCGAGCTCCCGTAGCTTCTGACGAGTCATCAACGAAGTGTGTGGTCTGGCGTTGTCCTGGTGGAACACTACACCCTTCCTTTTGGCCAATTCTGGACGCTTCTGGTCGATCGCCTGCTTCAAGCGGTCCAGTTGTTCGCAGTAGATGGTAGAATTAAGCGTCTGGCCATATGGGAGCAGCTCATAGTGGATGATTCCCTTCCAATCCCACCAAACACACAGCAAAACCTTCCTGGCCGTCAATCCCGGCTTGGCCACTGTTTGGGACGATTCACCGGCCTGCGACCACGACCGTTTTCGCTTGATATTGTCGTATGTGATCCATTTTTCGTCGCCAGTCACCATCCGCTTCAAGAATGGGTCGAGTTCGTTCCGTTTCAGCAGCATTTCGCAAATGGAAATTCGGTCCATTAGATTTTTCACTGTTAATTCATGTGGCACCCAAACATCAAGCTTTTTTTTGTATCCAGCCTTCTGCAGATGGTTTAAAATGGTTTGGTGACTAACTCCCATCTCCTGGGCGATGTCACGAGATGCCACATGCCGGTCTAACTCGATGTATTCCATGATTTGATCGGTATTTGTCGTCACAGGTCTTCCGCCGGCTGGCTTATCCATGGTGTCGTTTTCACCGGCTCTGAATCGTCGAAACCATTCCTCCGCGGTTCGAAGTGATAGAGTACCATCCCCCAAAACACCATTAATCTCACGGAACGTTTCTCTAGCGGATTTGCCTTTAACGAAGGAAAACTTTAAAATAGCGCGAATTTCGGCGTTAGTGAACTCCATGTTTACACGTCTATAACTGTTGAACGCAATATCCAAACTAATCATACATAGCGTCGTTTTGTTTGTTATGTCAAGAGCTTTCAAATTATGTACAGTGTTGCCAGATACGAGCTCTGTAGCGCTTTGTACATAGCCGCGAAATTAAAAAGACAAAAAGGCGGAAGGGAGATATTTGACAACCTAATATTATGAATATAATTTTTTTTAAAACGTAAAATGTGTCTTATCATACACACTTTTTTAAGAATTCTTAACAATTGGTAATGATACCCTGTGGATGAAGTGCGCTACGAATACTAAGAATGCTAAGAATGATGTAGCCGCTGAAGGGTAAAACTGAAGTATAAAGATTTGTTGATTCTCTATATAACGTAACGTTTTACGATTATCTATCTATAATTTTATATACCTTTGTATTATACATATCCATATTATTGTATATTTATTATAATATGTTTAACATGATTTGCTAAGTTTTCGGAATATATATGTAAAAATTAGCAGCAATATAGTTTGGGTCGATTTTCATTGAAGCTTAACAACACTGAATTGCAGATTGTTGTCGCATGATTTTGGCGTATTTACTGATGGACTGATGTTGTTATTACACAGTTCCGTTTTTAATTGATTGTTATAATATATAACCACTTGTAGATAATTTTATCATATGAAAATATTTGTGTACAGATATAAATGCAAACGTTATTTTGTGTTGTCAACAACAATATCAGCAATATTAATTTAATTTCACATTTCACCAGCTTTTTTTATCGTTATCTTCGTTAACTTTAACCTAATCATTATATGTTTTTGTACTTCCACGTTTAAATTTATTATACCAATAGCAAATAGCTGTTTTCCTTAAGGCAGTTTTGTTAAAATCTTCAATGGTATCGATGAAAATAAAAATACCTTTTAAAACTTAAACTATATGAATTTTGTTTTAAAGTTATAATTCACTTAAATGACTGCAGCAGTCGTTTGAAGGATTATATTTCTCAAAAACAAAATATTATTGTATTCATGGGGATAACGCTTCCGGAAACATATCACCCAATCATCCAGTATATAAGCGAATAGTTTTACTATATAAAATATATATGAAAAGCAAATTGTAATAATTTTTAACGCTTTAATAAATATATTAGTATAATTCTTTTTTTTTTACTTTATTATAATATATAGTTAATACAATAAAAAATAATTAAATAAATAAATAAGTAAACAAATAAAAATATTAATATAATAATATTTAATAATAGAAAAAATAAAATTTTATAGTTTTAAAAGAGTACATTTTTATTTTTTTTACACGTTTGTGTTTATACAATTTGTATTTATTTTGTGTACAAATACGTATAATCTTTCTTTTTTTTTTATTATTTCTTCTGTACATAAACAAATTCGGTTTTCTTATTATTTTGCTTTTCATCGCATTTGCCAAGAAAGTGCTCTGTGTCAGGTCAAAGTCAAATGTATATAAAAACAAATAAAAATTGTATATAACAATTTTTCGATAAGAATGACATCATATTATTGTGTTAAACTTTAAAATTTAATTTTTTTAAAACGTGCAATTGTGTACATCTTTAAATATAAAAATATTGAATATACCTATAATTAATTAATATATTTAATATTTTAGTAGCAGCCGATACAGCGCTGTTATTTTAATGAATATATTTTAAAGTGTGAAAAATTTTGAACTTTATATAGGTATTTTAATTGCCATATCTTTAGCGAAATTCTCATGCACTACTGTATTTTATAATAAAACTATATAATCCCAGAATAAATTATATTCAGTTTGTTCAGTTGCAGATCAAAATGTGCGGTTGGTGTCTGCAAATGTTATTTAAAAAAAATTAGTTACACAAAGGGTTAAAAGTATAAATAAAAATTTTATTTTGTTTAATATGAATGCATTTATTTATTTTTTTTTATAATATTTTTTAATGTGTCACATAAGAGAAAAAATATAATTTATTTATACAGGTTAATGTTAAGCACACATATAATATAGTGGCGATTTTATTGAATACATGTTATCATAATATCATCAATTATTTTAAGTGGAGCATATTATTGCATCTATATAAGAAATAGTATATAGAAGTTATGGCATTACAATAATTCGCAATATGGGAGTATCTCAAAAAAATTTCCTCTTTAATTAATTGGGCACTAATATAGTTTGGATTGTGAACGATAAGAATTTCATTTTTTCATTGTATGACCAAATAAAATCATAACCATTTTAGAAATATTTATATATATATTTTGTGTTTAATTTTAAAATCGAATAATTTTTTTAAACGATTCAAACATGGGTTAATATTAAATAAATTATATATGTATGATAAACGATGGCATTACTATAAAAACCTTAGTCACCTTAATTCCACGCATATTATTTCCGAGAAAAATATATTTAAATTTTACAATTGAAAATATATTTTTTAAAACAAGAAGTAATTATTTGCCGTTGTCGTTTATCCATATACAAATTTTATAAATAACAAAAAATATTAAATGTTATATTTAATTATATTGTTAAAAATTGTATATATTAAATAAAAAATGTATATAATCCTCATCTTTATGTAGAAGAAATCCACTAAATAAATTTAATTTAATTTTTATATTTCGAGCTCTAATTATTTCAAACAAATGCAATAAAAAAAAATTATAACAATGTGTTTTAAATTTATATTTTTAATCATTTCTTTATATTACTTGCTACTATATGATTTACTATATGTTAATAATAATAAAAATAATAATAATATCACATTATTATACACATATTTTTATTTTATTGTATTTAATATTTATAGAAATAATTTTTGTTAATTATTTTTTTTTTGAATTATTTATTTATTATGTATAGAAAATTAATATGTTTTATTATATTTTTATGTGACAATAAATAATAATAATAATAATAATAATAATAATAATAATAGTAATAAGTTACTATTATTTATTTCTATTTACTGACTTTCCAAAAATTATAAATAATATTTAATTTTGTTAAATATTAAATTTGATTTTATGATTTTTTTATTTTTTAAATTTCACTTAAAATTTATTCTATATATATATATGGCATTACAATAAATGAGAGGAAAAGTACTCTTGCCTGCAATAATAATGTATATTGTATAATTGTATTGTATATATTAATCATACTTACTTACCGACTCCATGGCGTTATAACCCAGGTGCGGTTTTACCATTACAATTTGTCTAATTCAAAATTGTATCTTCGCCTCCAACCATTCTGTTCTTTGACGGCGGACCAAATATGCTACGGAGTACCTTTCATTCAAAAATCCGAAGTAATTGTTCCTGGTGGTTCTGTGTCATGCACCAAGCCTCCGATCCATACGTTAATAAATGGACGTATTAATGTTTTATATAGCTTGCACTTAAGATCTCGTTGTAATGTTTTCGATCGGAATTGTTTTTTTTTAATCCGTAATAACATCTTTTTCCAGTTGCTACCCTGCGGCGAATTTCCACTTTAATATCAATTTCTACATTTATCAACGATCTTAAGTATACAAAACTATTGACTATTTCACAATTGTGTTGTCCAATATTAACAGTTTGATCTCGAATTCGTGATGTATTCGTTGTCACCAAATATTTTGTTTTTTCTGCATTCACTAATAATCATATTGTAATAATAATAATAATAATAATAATACTAATAATAATTAATAGATTAGATATAACAATAATAAATTATATATTCGTCGTCGTATTATAAATAATCATAAAATATCACATGCACGTACACGTGTTACAAAAATTTATTTCTATAATGTATGTTTAAAAATTTTATATATTTATGAAATTTATTAGTGCCATATTAAAAGTTTATAATTATTGATTTTATTGATTATTATTTATTTGTAAAATATATTTTTATATTACTATAAAAATCGTATATATATAATTTATTTTTCTCATGAATTTAATTTCTTTATAAAACTTTATTCATTTATAAAATTAATTTATTTCTTCATATAATATGATTTTGTCAAATTCTGATAATTATTTAAAATCCAAAATGTTATGAATGGAATACAAAGGACGGAAATTAATTGAAATCACAAGTATATATTATACCTTTGACCATCTTAAGTGTACATTATCACAAATTTAATATTTCAATTATTTTACTTTATTTTGTATTATAAATTTCAATATTAAAATGTACTGCCCCACTAAGTGTAAGCCTAAGTATAATACAATATATAATGATAAAAATCACAAATATAATTAAATATATATAGATAGTGACTACAAATTTTATAATTTAAATACATTTCATCACAATATTATTATACGAATATTATTTTTTTAATTTATTATATTATAATTATTATTATTTGATATACGATTGAATTTCTGTATGAATTAATATTTGTAAATTTATGAACCAAAACCAAAATTGAAAATATTGATAAAATTTAATATATAATAAATATTTTAATCTAACAATTAAATTATCTATCTTTACAGATTATTTATACATTTATATACACATTATCCAGTTTTTTGTGTGTGTGTATAATATAATTATGGAATAGAAATACTTCCATAACAGTATACGTATAATATAATGTGGATATAACATTACAGCATCGCAAAAAAAAAGGATTAATATACACAACATACATCATATATTATCTCTTATGATATGAGCATTGCGGTGAGTTAATTTATATATATATTTACCAAATTTACGTTTTATTTTAATTATTATAAAATTAATAGAATTTATTTAATTTATATATGTTTTTTTTTATATATGCGTTATGCATAATTAATTAGAGAAATATTATTATTATTAATCTATTATTAATAGAACTTTACAATTTATTAAAATAACGATAACGATTTGAATGCGTCGTGTGTGTGTGTAGTATTGTAGCATTATTGTATTAATAAAATATTTATTAGTACGATTGTTATAAAGAATTGTGGATGAATTGAAATTTATTTTAATAACTATAATGAATGAACTTTTTGAAATTTTTAATATTTATTGGACACTAAATACTATTCTATCACTATAATATCAATCTTAAATTTTGAACTGAATCACCCTTTTTATATATTTTATTTTATAATGTATTCATACGATACATATTCATATCTACTCATTTATTTGTATTCAATTTTTTGATGTAAATATCCTTAAATATATGATTTTGTATTTAAATATAAATATGATAATGGAAATGATATTTTAGAAAATAAATATAAAATGTCATAATAATTTATTTATTATTTTTAATATAAGGGTACAAAAGTCAGATATACAATATATATGAAGTACTAACTAATAGATAAATTAAAATAAAATGTTATCTGTCTGAACGTCAAATGAACGACATTTGGATGGTTTTTTATCCTTTTTATATTTTGTTATATTACAATAATTTATATGAAATTATGAAGAAAAACAATCAAAAATATTAATCAAATTATTGAATAAAGTTTATTGTTTTATAATTTATGTTAAATTATTAATTAATTAAAAATGGTGAACAAAAACAGTATTTATAATTATTTTGAATTAACCTTGAAATTAATGCGGTATTTATATAGACATTTTATATAGAAGAATTAAAAAAAGCTCTTACCATTTAATTACACATATACATTTATAAATACACCATTTATGGGTACACATAATAATATAATTTTTCAAAGAAATCTTATCTTTTTTGTATTATTGTAATTATAATCGCACATATATAGTTAGTCTCCGATTTATACATATATAGTATTTATGATATACACACTATCGGTTGGAAAAATAATTGAATTGTAACAGTTTATTTTACATTAATTGATTGATAAGAAAAATAATGGAATTGATGATAATTTATTAAAATCTGATGATAAAATACGATGTTTTTTAACACGAACCGGAAACTAATTGGCATAGTGTTGAATTGCGACTACCGCATAGATTAAGGAAATCCAAAAAATATCGTTTGATGAAAACAAAATTCAAAACAATACTAATTTTTTTACTTTGCTTCAACATTCATCTTATATTGTATATTCACGTTATTTATAACTAAGCTTTGTTGATGAAAGGAAACATAAATTGAATATACACGCAAACAGTTAATAACACTCCAATCACATTATATAAGCAAAAAAAACATCATTTGATGCACTTGTTGAACGTATACAAAAAACGATGTATTTCACTGGCGATGCAGCATTTCGAATAAATACAAAATTATTTTTCTATTAATAATAAATTAATTGTTTGCTATTCACCGCATATTTTTCGGACAGATGGTGTTTATAGGCTATATAAAAAGCAATAACATTATAATACAAATATATAGATACATACACGGAAATAATATCATTTCAATCAATCTTATATAATTTATATATAGTGTTTAAATACTATAAAATATAAATGTATATAATCTTATTTTTATATAAGATTGAGTATATCATTAATTTTTTTTTATTTAATACATCATAAATTAATCTGAGTAATGGCCGGTAATGTAGGTTAATATTATTATTATTAAACTTGAAATTGAACATATTTTATTTTTATTTTCAAATGGTGTATACACAAATGAGTTAAAGTTAACAACACTTTTAACTAAAACAAAAATTATTTCTTTATATTGGATTAACGAGATTTGTCTGATTTAATTTTTCTTAAGTTTAGCTTAAAAAAATACCGCAGGATTTTATTCAAAATTAAATAATTATAATCTTGTTTAATTGGCACCACGTTTTTATATATATATACGAGTATTTTTGATGACATTTTTACATGTTGTTACTGATAAAATTACACTTAATTGCTCGATAAGAGATAAGGGTATTTTTTTTATATATATCAATAAAAATAAAGATCAAAAATGATTGTATCGATTTTATTTAGTTCAACGTTACATTATCGAATTGACGAATCCTTGACGTCTTTCATAATTGAATGGGGTATTTTATTTTAAAGATTTTGTGTGTGAAAAGCTCCGTCTGCGTATAAAACTTGTATAAATTTAAAATTTTCTTTTTTCCCATATAATCTTTCTATATTAATAATTTCAATATAAGAGAGTTGATTATGTTTTGTAATTATTGTATTGTATTTATATTTTTTGTAAATGTATATATAAAAACGTAAACAAAAATTATAATTAAACAAAAATATATAATACAAAATATTTTAATTATATATATTTTTCTGTGTGTGTTATTACACACAATATAAAATATTCATAATATTATAATAATATTTTAAAAAATTTAATTTATATTTTAATTAATTATGAATCTTGTTGACCTTTACATAAAATAAATTATAGTATATATAAATAGTAGTATGTATATATTAACTTACTGTAGAGTAGAACTATATGAGGTAATACTTGCACCGCGGGCACAGGTGATTCATATATAATTTGAGGTAAATATAAACGCGGCGTAGTGAACAAAATAAAAAAAAAACCTGTAAAATATACAATTTTTTTTTTCTAAACAATGAAAATAAAAGATGTATTATATAAAAAAAAGATTTTATAAGAAAAATTTTAATTTAACATATTTTCTATACCCAAAATTTTAAATGACAAAAGAAAATATACATACAAATTGTGTATAATTTGTGTGTATTATCATTTGCGTGTCGTATTATTTAAATTTGATATCTCACCGTTGTATTTATATCCATATACACACACATTTAGTGACATATTTCAATTAAAAAAAAATACAATAATCGGAGTTTTCTTTATCTATTTAGGATTTCAATTTCTTGTATAAGCTGTGTGGTTTCCTGTTGTGTTAATAGTAATTATGGGCAAAACTTAATGTTTCTCTTTTCTGTCATTTAACAAATATTTATATTTAAAAATCTTATACACACAATAAATATTCAATCTTTATTGGTAAAAGCCAGAATTTCCCTATATATGATTGTATACGTTGTTTTGTTTTAATTGTAATTATTTGCGTTCTGGTCATTAACCTGAATTTATGCGTATAGCTATAAAACTAAATTTTATATATCGCAAAAAAATTTAATATATAATAATTGAAAAGTAAATAAAATATATATTATAATTAAATAAAAATTATATAGTATGGCAAAAATTCATTTGCACTAAAAAAACTTTCATTTAAATAAATTAATTTACTTCCACCACGATGAAGATGGCACAATAATAATTATAAAATTTTAATTCTTTTTTTTGTATATGTAACAAACGTATACAGTGACGCACAAAAAATATAATATAATAATTTATAAAATTATAAAAATACAATACATACAGCTGTCTGAGTTTGTCAGACAAATAAATAGCTTTATAGAAACTGTGAAACCATAATTTTATTAGGCAAAATAAAATGGATTTCATAAATGTTGATGAAATTTGTTTTCCACCTACCAGAAGGGGAAGAATAGTCAATCGGGTTTTGTGATTACAATAATGTTTTTTATTGTTGATCTCGATTATCTGTTGCGTAACTTTTTCTATCAATGGTTTTTTCATCAATTATGACAAACGTTTTGCAGCTATATGTATACAAATATATATTCTGACGATACACTGTATATGGCTATAATCTTCTTTCGTTATAATTAAATTTATAGCACACTGTTTATATATAGCAAAATATATTAAGAATATAAATATATTTTAGTTCAAATTGTATATTTAATTATTTCTTAAAACAGACACGCCTGAAAAAACTTCATCATATATAATACCTCATATGAAAGTATACGACCTTTAACAGCATAACTATATATTTTATAAACATAATATACATATTTTATGTAATTATTAAGTATTAATAAATTTATAATAAAGGCTATATCGACCAAATGGTTCGATGGTCGTATAATTAATTTTATTATATAATTTATGATCGTTAACGTTTTTTTTTTTAATAAATATTTATGTGTATATTAATAAATTTTATGTGCATGTAAATGTATTCAATACTTACACTTATATGTGTACTCGTGTACAATAAATGCAATCTCAGATTTAATTCATCTCATTTGTTTATTTTATATATATATTTGCAACACCATATTATTATTAATAAAAATATAAATATTTTATAAAAAATCAATTTTATTTCTATATATATTGTATAGTATTTTTTCCGATCAACTATTCCACACATTTTTATTTAGACCCGCAAATATATATTAAATAAATATTGTATTTAAGATATACAATATATTTGTGCTCTTAAAAATGTATTACTGCCTGTATATTCAAAATATAAAACCATATGTATGAAATTTTTATTGATTTCTTAGCATTGACCATGACAAAAGATTATAAATATTATATATTTAAAATTTTGTGTATAGTTTTATGTATGGACGCGTATGTACTTTAACGTTATAACATTAAATTGTAAAAATATATACACATTTTTTGTATTTCTATAAAGATTTTAACATCTTTATTGAATTTTATTTTTTTTTATTGTTCCTAAATCATAAATTGAATAGATAGATGTTGATTTTTGTTGTATATACTAACACCTCTATCCATCTATATATGCGTGATTATCATATATTTTGTTTCACAGCCTTTCATTTTTATTTGCGTATATACTTAAATATACCTATTTGTTAATTTTACTATTTACGTGTAATTTTTACCAATATATATTGATACCTATTGAAATGAAATTATTTTTATGATGAAAGTCATTTGAAGAAAAATATTTAATATTTTACGTTGCGAAAATTTTTCACATTAATTTCAATATATATATACCGCAAAAAAATCTCTAACCTGAAGAATTTCGTGCGTAATTAGATCGCTCTATGTAAAAAGAATTATAAGATTATGGAAAAATAAATTCACGATCAAAAGCAAGTTTTTATGAACCGTTGTGCAGTTTTCTAATAAATGTACCAAGAGTTTTATTCCATATTACTGCGGTTTTTTTTTATTGTATCTGTTTCACAAACCATCAAATATCAAACACAAAGTATAGTCAACATTTTTCATTGTATATGACATTAAATATGAAATTTATGTTAAGAGCTGAAAGGTCATACAGTTGTTATATGGTGGATAATATGGCACACATATTTTTATTGTGGTCGTGAATCTATTACATAGTGGCCCGTCCATTAACGCATCGAAAACCGTTAAAATTGTTGTAAAAATCATATCAATAGTGTTACAATATTGTCGATTAACAATAACAGCGGAGGTTTATGATAACGTTGAAATATTATTTGGAACAATATCAAAAATTTTAAATGGTTTCTAAACTTTTGGCAACAAAATAGATTCCGTAATTATTCAATAGCAAAAAAATTAACAAATACCATTCAATTCATTTGTCACCAAATCTTGCACCAAACTTATTCAATCGACCGAAAATATCATACTTTTTAATGGAAACATTTTGATATGAAATTAAATTAATTGCGGAAAATTCGAATAAGCTGTTGATGTCAATAGAATACAAAAAAAAAAAAAAACGATTTTGTAAAGTGCTCTTTAACCATTAATCGGCGATGGCAGATTGTTCATATCAAATACTTGTTCAATCGACCGAAAATATACTTTTTAATGGGAACATTTTGATATGACATTAAATTGATTGCGGAAAATTCGAATAAGCAGTTGATGTCAATAGAATACAAAACCAAAACGGTTTTGTTAATTGCTCTTTAACCATTAATCGGCGGTGGCAAATTGTTCATATCATATATGGAGATTATTTTAAAAGGCGATAAAATAAATACAGAAAAATAACATGAACAATTGTACTTTGTCTTTTATTTCCCTATAGTTTGAATTTTATTTTTTATCTAATCTCTTATTTAATTGTATTTAAATATTATAATACTTCTTTCTATCGTAAATGAAACATTCATTCCGTGGTGTGGTATGTTATTTAATCTTTTTTTTCCATTCAACTATATTTTAAATTGAATTAAAAAGATGTACATATTTTTTGGGTTAGTTTTAGAAAAAAAAAAAATAAAAAAATAAATAAATATATTTAATTAAAAAATTAATTGAAAATCAGTTGGAGGTATATTTATCAAATAAATCAATTATAATTGTATTTTATTGTACGAGTATATTATGGTATATTACAACTTTCCCTATACAAATATATCCATACATATTATACATATTAAACAAAAAATGAATGAGAAAAGAACAATATGTCAAATCATGGCCTTTTATAGATAAAATATATAGACAGACATATGCAATTAGTTAGCAAATATTTATATGGAATTTTTTCTCTTACAAATTAATATCAACCAATTAGATTAAATGCTATGGCAAAAAAAAAAAACAACTACACTAATTAGAGATTTTTTAAATAAATACAATAATAAAATAAAACAATTTATTATATCTCTAATTGTTTTATATATAACATTTTAATTTTTAATAATTGTTAATTATGTTACATATATATCAGATGCATAAAATATATAAATATAATCATACCTATTTACCATACATTTTACATACAATTAAAATAAATGAAATGCATATGGGGTGAATGAAAATATAAGGGTTTGTTGTATATATGGAACACATTTATATGTACAGAATATATACCTATATTATTAACTTTTATTCATCCATCTGTTATAAAATGTAAGAGGCGCAACTTATTTCTATGTGAATAAATATAATTATTCTTATATTCTTAACATAAAATATACTACGAGTATATGTATGTGAAATATGAAATTTCAATTATGCTTGAAAAGAAAAAGATTTCTATATTGTATATAGTACATGTGTTATTATTTTATAATATATGTAAATAAATTTATATCTGTTGCCAGTATCACAACAATTTATATACAATATATTTACAATTTAATTTTAAAGTTTAACTGTTGAAACATTTTCTATTCTATATGGTACAAATATGTATAATAACATATATTGTTTAGGGGTGTTTGTATTTTGAATGAATGAATGAATGAATGAATAAATAAATGAGTGGATGAATGTGTCTCTATATATATATATATGGTATAGTATATGATATTATATTCCAAGTTTCATTATAAATGCTAAATTATATTTTATATAAATAAATGTTTATTATCGTAACTTGCAGTTTGTTATAAATTCTATTTTAGAATAAACAAAATTTTATTATCTTCTAATAAATATATCAAAATAATATATTATTTGTTAAGATAAATTAAATGGATTTATATTTGAAAGCAAACATACAATTCACAATATCAATGAAATTTGTAAAGTAAATTATACCATTATATAATTATTCGTTTGTATATAAAATATAAATATAAAAATCAAGTTGTATAACAATTATCAATTATATATTATTATATGAAATATATAGAGCAAAATTTGTAAAAATTAAAAAATCATTGAAAAATTATCTGTATATGAAGGCTAATTTTAATATTATCTTATTTTTAAAGAATATGGAAGTTTTTTTTTGGTTTTTCTTTGACTTATCATAAAAAGTTTAAAATACGGACTATTGTTGCAGAGCATATTGTTGTTATTCTATATATAGAAAATTTCTTATATATTTTAATCATTAAACTCATAGATGCGCGATAATATTTAGAATACGAGAAACTTTAATGAAATTTCTCTATATATATATATATATATAACAATGCTTTTATGTTCCTGTAAGATTATAATTTTATATATTTTTATTTAACTAATAACTTTTTCAATGAATAATATAACAAGTATTAAAAAAAATCTTATAAAATAGTATAATGCTATGATGTTTATCTTATGAATTGGTATAAAATGGAACTGTATATAAATAATATTATATAAATATATATATATGTGTTTTATTATTCATTCACTTCGCGCAAATTAAATTTTTAAAAGTTCAAACTCAAAGTATATTACATAATAAAATCAAAGTTTATAATATTTATACACAATATATATATTGTACATACAATATTATATGTTGACCTATAATTTTTATAATATATCATATATAGCCTGTCTGAAAAGTAATTGGGAAATGACTTTCTATAATATATGTATATAAATATGTATCTGGTAATGCCATATATCATATATATAGATATATTGGCTGCTGATCAGGATAAACGATCGAACATCAACAACTATTATCGAAGAAAACATTTGAAAAGTGTGTGAAAATTTCGTGGAAATTAGCAAGAAAGCTTCAGTGAGATTCATCGAAATGAAGGTTTGTGTATCAGAAACAACATTTCATGAGAGTTTAACGAAAAAAAATTGGTCTACGAAATGTTCTACGCAAAATTGCACCAAATTGATCATCTCTAAAAAATGCTGGCAGTGATGTTAATTTTTTAAAAACTATTGTAACTGTAGGCGATGTGAAACATGATGTTTTTTTCCATACATATACTAGAAATTAAGCGTTAAAGTACAGAATGCAATTTCTCGTTGTACGTCAATTATCACTGATTTTTTTTATTAGATCCGACTAATTTACGGACTGCTGGTATATATACATTTTTTCAAAATAAAAGGTAACAAACAACCACGCACATATAATTTTTATTTATTATTTTTTTTTTTCTCACTTATTAAATTATATAATCATTGTATTTTTTTTTAAAGTATCTATTGCATATATACCATACATAGGGTGTGTCATTTGGATATTACTGTAGATAGTTATAATCGTGATTGTTGCATGCCTTTATATATATTGTATATATGATGTTTAAAAACATTAGACAAATTAGACGGTTAAAACGTAGAAGTAATGACAATGGAAAACAAATGTATTTTCCGGTCCAGCTTTGATATATAATAATTATTTTAGTTGAAGTGAAAATTAAAATCATTTCTCACCACAATTTTAACAACACAATCAAAATGGTATATAAATATATAGTTTTAACTTAAAAATAAAACAATTTGAATCATTGCAAACTCTTGAAGATTAAATGTATATAAATATTCACTATACAGAAAAATCATAATGTCATTGATCCGTGTAAGTGTTTCATATTGTTGTTAATTCTTTCTATAAAATAAAAATCAATATGGCGATAACGCAAAAGTGTTAAAACAACTCAATTTTCAATTTTCAATGATATGCATATCAATAAATATATTTAGTAAAATGTTTATAGGTGGCGATGTTGATAAACTACATTAGTATATTGCTGTAACTGAATTTTTTTTAAAATAGTTTAAGGTAAATTTTCGAACAAACCTCTAGTTTTGTGTCTATATTTATAGATTAATTTTATGTTGAAAAATTATTATAAAATAATACATTCCTCACAATATTGTCCATATATACGTATGTATATCTGTGACGGGGATCACGCTGTTCATACATAAACCTTAAGATTTACTTTATTTTATTATTATACTCAATATTTATGTATTTAAATTTTGAAAAAAAAAAAAAAATAAAGAAAACTAATATTTTCCTGAATATTTATTTTGTCTGTTTATTATTTGTATCTTATATGATGCTGTGTCAGTACATGTACGTGTAAATAATAAAATTATCCATTTATGTGTTATATGAAAATTTTATTCTATACAGAATATTTGACAATATTTTACCTTTAAGATGGAAAATGAATGAATAATTTAATAATTATATTCACATTTTAAAAATATGGCATGTACACAGCACATTGTTTATATTGTGGATATGGTAAAGTTTTAAGTTCTTCTGAATTTATTTAGATTCATAATTTATTTATATTATGATTGGATGTGGGGAGGGTGAAGCAACCTCAATTTTTTCATCAAATTTTTCAGCATTTCCTATCGATTATATAATCCATTGTATAATAAAAAAAAAAAAAAACTTCTGTACTACTTATTTTGGAGTATACATTTTTGAATAAAAATCTATACATTTTCAATATATAATTCAATTTATAAATTTTATTAAGAATTTTAATTAATTTTTATTTGTATTATCATTAAATTTCAGCTTCGATAACATTTTATTATGTACATACAATTTTGTCATCAAAAATAAAATAACATTCATTATTCCAAAAACATTTACGAATTCTATTGTTATTGAATTTAATTTGATAGTTTTTTTTGTTGTTTTTTTTTTTTAATGTTACCAAATTACGGATTAAAGATGACAAATTAGTGATGCGTGTATTGACAATTTAATTAAAGGCAAATCAATAATAATAATAATAATAATAATTTACACATATTAAAAAAAAACACTTTATAGGTGGTGAGGTGATACACTTTTTGTTCAAAAATTAAATTAAATTTTTTATGTGTAGGTAGTTGCTTTTTTTTTGTGGTTATATATATTTAATAAATTTTTTTTGACCGATGAATCATATTTCTTTTTTCTTTATATTATTTACTCATTTGTATTAATTACTCATAAGTTTGTTATTAGTTTTTTGATAATATTTATTCATAACATATCTATATTCATACCATAAATATAAAAATTATTATTTTAGTACTTTCATACGAACTACTGAAATATAAAATATACTTAATCTATATATACCATAATATGTAATGTAATAGATTATTAATTGTGATAAGAATTACATTGTAATATTGTTTGTCACAACAAAAGTATATATTAGTGAAATTCACAAATACAATTTTTGAAAGAAAGAGTTTTTATACGTATACTTGTCTGAATTATAGGTCCTGGAACTATGTTTTCGATATACATAAATTTTATTTTCTTTATTAAATTATTATTGAACATTTTAATGCTAATGTCACAGATGACTCAATACAGTTAAATACAAATAAGTGAATACAAAATTCAGACCACATATAAGCCAATTATTAAATTCATGCTATTATAACATATAATATATATTACTATTATAATCCAAGCGAAATAATTTCAGGAAATTATATGTTTCCGGCATATTGATAATCAATAATTATTATCAAAAAAAAAATAGCTCTTTTGTTATTACAAAATACAATGAATGTCTTTTTATTTAATATTATGTTAACATTTTTAAATATGTAACAACAGAATATTCTAACATAAATATTATTTTTGGTGTATCCACTGGCTGTATTAATATATACTTTAATGTGGGAATATATTCTGATAAATGTAAATGTATACTTACGCGTATACTTCGAATTTCATAATCTGCACGGATGATATAATTACCATTAATAGAATTAATGTATTGTTTTCGTTATATTATTAAAATTCATATATATAAATTTATTTACTCTTGTTTATATAAATTATTGTTTGCTATTTATGTTATTATTGACATATAGAATGTATGTAAACAATGAATACATATAATGAATAAATGAATAAATAAATAATAAATAACATTAAAAAAGCATAACTTTTTTAAAAAAAAAAAATAAAAATATTATTATCATTGATTTTTATTTTCATTTTTTTCTTTATTTACCTATATTACATTATTTATATATCATTATGTATCATTATATCATTATATGTATATAGATTTTGTTGATATTGATAAAGTTATTACCATATATATATGTACACACACATAAATGCATACATTATTACATTATTCCATACATAAATATTAAAAAAAAATAATAAAATTTCCTTGGAAAGAAATTATTTAATATTGTTATAATACAAAAATATAAGAATTATTATAAAAACATACAAATATATTATAAAATATTTATATAATAATAAAATAGTCAATCTTATATTTTTTCCTTTCAAATCATTATAAATTCTCTTATTATTTAATAATACATATTTTTTATTATACCCATTTATATACATAAATATAATGCTACAATATAATATTATAATATATACGCGATCATATATTCATAAAAAATGTAAATTATGTTTATAAAATTTATAAAATTTAATGCATGAATAATAATAATAATATATGTTATTATCTATCAATTGGAAAAATTCTTAATATTCTTCTTCTTATATATTGGGTCTATAACTAACTTTTGGGGATATTTTTATTTGCCATGTGAAGCTACAACTTTTGACTATCTTTGTGGCAAATTATGGATACCCTCATAGAAGAACTTTTTAGGTTTTGAAGCAATCCATGAATCTAGCCATTTTTTCATACCTTCGTATGAAATGAACCGTTGTGCAGAAAGAGCTGACTGCATCGACCAGAACAAATGGTAGTTTGATGGAGCAATGTTTGGTGAATATGGCGGGAGGGGTAGGACTTCCCAAACAAGTGCTTCTAACGTTTCTTTGACCGGTCTTGCAACGTGTGGTGGTCTAGCATTATCATGCTGCAGAATCACACGATCTTGTCTGTTGGCATATTCTGGTCGTTTTTAATGTAATGCTCGGCTCAATTGAATTAATTGCCTTCGGTAACGTTCAGCAGTGATGGTTTGTCCCGATTTAAGCGGCTCATAGTACACTACACCAAGCTGGTTCCATCAGATACACAGCATAACCTTAGAACCATGAATATTGCGTTTTGGTGTCGATAGATCTGGTTCACCTGTCCTTCACCCATGCTTTCAGACGTTTTGGATTATCGTAATGGATCCACTTTTCATCACCACTCACAATTCGATGCAAAATTGAATGTCTTTGAAACAAAATTTCACACACATTGTTTTTCGATTTTCTTGTTGTCTTTCCGTCAATTCATGTGGTACCCAATACGATAGCTTTTAGACCATTCTCATTTTCTTTAAACGTTTGCTAAACACTTGATTGGGTAACATCTAATGCCAATGCTAATTCTTTTTACGTTTCACATGAATCTTCACTAAGTAAAGCTTCCAATTCTTTGTCTTCAAATTTTTTGGCACTCCCACGTGTTCTTTATTACTAAAATCAAAATCATTATTTTTAAACCGTCTAAATAAATACAATTGTTTTGTGATGGGAAATGTTCACTATAAATTTGTAACAAAATGCGATAAGTTCCTGTTGTTGTTTTCTTCTGAATAAAATTACTTAACATATCTGCCCGCAAATGCTGTTTTGTTGACACAAAATTTTCCATTTTTAATCAACTGAAAAAAAAATTTGTTTACACTTCAACTGAATGTCATATAGTGAATATGAAAGGTGGATTCAACTACTACAATAACGAAGTATTGCCACTTCACATTCACACTTCACGTACAAGCAATACTACTTACGGCACCTATCAGATTATCCACAGGACTTAGTTATAGACCCATATATATATAATGCCTTTATTATTGGTCTATTTCTGAAATGCATATATATCTTTACTCATATGTTTACGAATATTATTACGTAATAATAAATATCAATATCACAAAAGACTATATAAATACAAAAATTTTTAAATATAAATTATTATTTATTATTATTTGAAATGATCTCATCGATTATTTTAACAATTATCCTCCAAAATGATATCAATATAATTATCATATATACATATTTAGTGGTAACCGTCATGTCAGACATTTATAACCATTTTTTCTGTAACCGCAGTCATTTGACTATATTATTATGTTTTTAGTTAATTGATTGGTTGGATTGGTGAACAACATAATAATCAACGCATTGATGAATTTTACGTAACTTAATTAAATGAACAAATAAAAACTAACAAACGAGAATGATCAATTTTAAATCGAAATTTTTGTATCGGTCATTTAAATTGCGTCTACCGCGGGGCTACGGTTAGTGTTAAAATATATACATTGAATTTTCTCTTTAGTTTAAAATTTATTGATTTTTCTTTCATTTTTTTTTTTTTGCAGTATTTTTATATATAGAAAATGATTTTTTTTTCAAAACATTATAATAATTTCATATTAAATTTAATTAAATTTTATCAAAAAGAACTCAATTAACTAAAAACATAATATTATATATATTTATAAAAAAAAACCTTGTAATATTGTTTTACGTTTATCTTTATAAGGTTTCTTTTTCATATTTTTTGTATTTATGTACAATATTAAATTATATATATAAAATATAATATTATAATAATATGAATGTCTAAATCTATGTATAATGTACAATATTCATATATATATATATATATATATACCTTTCTATGTTACTATATATATATATCAATATTATAATAAATTAATAACTCCATTCACAATCACTTCAATCAGTTTGTATGCACAGTGTCGTATAAATATTCTAACGTTGGGGGACCATAACAAATTGTTAACTATATGGGGCCTATTTTCATATATACTGCAATTTCAATTTATTTATAATTGTCAAAACGATTTATTTATTTAGAAGATCATTGTCGCAAAGCTGTAGCCATATAGTTTTAATATTGAAACAATATGTGTTTAGCAATCAAAAAAACCATTGTAATATTTGCACCAAATACTATAAGCATCAAGATTATTATTATTAAAGAATATTATTTAACCGTATGTTGGAGTATATATAGATTTTCTTATAATCTATAAAAACCATTAAATGCCATATTTGTTGATTACTGTAGACTCCAACATCAACACAAAATATAAATTATTTGCAGAATGTTAATTAATTTCTTCAATCTATATATGAAAGATACCTTTACAGAAACATATAGTTGTGTGCATTTGAAAGTATTGTATAAGTTAGAAACAATTTTATAAACATTAAAAATCATACGAGATTGTGTTTTTAATTGGGGAAAAAAGAAATAATAATAACATTCAAAATGTTATTATAGATTTTATAATTTTCAATTTAATAAATTTATATCATATCATATCAGTGACACTATGTGTGTATTTATTATATATTATCTGATAGTATATATACAATAAACATATAATTTTATGATAAGTTGTGAATAACATATTTTATTACATAACGCATTTACATAAATTAATATGTAATATAATGTTGAGAGATATGTTTTAATTATAGAAACACATAAATAAATAAATACATATATATGGATGGTGTTAATAACATATTAATTAATATTACATTTAAATTAATTTATGTACATTTTTAAACTGATATACCTAAATAACTATAAACGCTAATGTATATATATATATATATATATATATATATAGATAAATTAATGTTATCCGCCTACTCTTATGTGTGCCAATTAGCACCATAATTACCACCACCAAATTTGTTAAAGTTTTAAACACATATATAAGACATACGCGTAAATCTACTCGCTCTTATATACCATAATAATTGTATGTAGTATGACCTATTTATAAAGTCTAGGACTAACAATTAAAAACTAAACATATTTAAGCTTTTAATTTGTATACATTTGAGATAAATATTTATCATGCAATACAAATAATTTTAAATATATGATTTTGATATAGCTCTTTAAACAATTTCTCCTATCATTTTTGTCTGTATAATCACTCTTACAAAAATAATCGTATTAAGACTTTCCATATTTAAACAGAAATTTATAAATTTTTATGCTATATGTTATATATATTTGATACCACCCGCATGCAGAGTAAATTATTTTCCATTTATTCTGCTACAAATAACAAAGTGTGCGCACCGATAATGGATGATACTTTGACAAATTATATTATTGCAGCAATTATAGTCTCCATGGATATGAAAATAAATTGGGAACGCACACTACTCAATAACATATTTTTTTCATCACATATTTTATCAATGACCCAAAAACAATGAATTTCTTTCTGGTACAGATAACTAATATTCATAATTTAGCTGTCACACACAATTTATCCTTATAATAAAATTATTAATTTTACACAAATTTGATCTTATACAATTTAAACAAATATATCTGAATTTAATACATTCATACTCATAAGATATATTTATTTTATTTTAAAGACTTTGGTGGTGCGGTTGTGCGGCTTATAAATGGGAAAATGTTATTATTTTTTATTTGTTTTTATTTTAATTTTTTATTTTATAAAATGCTTCATCTTTAATAATATATATACTTTAACTAAAATATTTGTATAAATACGGAATCTTTATTTATTAATGTATAATCTAAATAAACAATAAATGACTAATTTTTCTGTTTTTTTTTTATATACAATATGTGTGTGTGTGTGTGTGTGTATATAATAAATCATAGATGTAATAAAAACAGGAAATTTAATAATAATTAATTAAAACAGAAAATTCTGTATTAAATTTTTATCTTTATTTTTAATTTTACAAGAATTGTATATACGAAGGTATGGATCTATATTGAAGATAAAACAAAGAATTAATTTTTGAAATAAAAATCTATATAATTTTCAACATATAACCTGACGCGACAAATAATTTCGACTTGGTGATAACAGCACCTTAGATTTTTAACTTCAAATAAGATCCGCCTACGTATATTTAACTATAAAACTTTATCAATTTATGAATTCTAAAAAAAAAAAAACAATTTAATTGTGTGTTGGTTAAAAAAACAGTCAGTCTGTAAAATTGCATTAAAAAAATTAATTGGTATATAAATAATTTTAAAACAACAAAATAATATGGTCCATAAATAATTCTATATTGATAAAAATCCAATCAAATAAATTAAAACAATTGTATTATTTTTTTTCTTTGATAAAAATATAATCAACTAGTTCACATTTGGGACACTTTATTTTATCTATTATATAATTTATTCGTTAATAAATTATTGTGTATCAAATTCGTTCGTTCATATTAATATAATATTTTCGATAAACTACTTTTATTAAGTAGCGAGCGCATATATAATTTGTGTACAGTAAAATAAAATAATATGTTGTGGGTATAAATAGGGCATAAATAGCGCACAATTTTTGTTTTTATTTTTTAAAGTAAATTTACATAAATTAAAATTTTATAAATAACATTGTTTTGTAAATTTAATGATAACTTGAAAAAATAAATACCTTTTGTATTATAATTTTATATATTTTTAATTTAATTTATAATTCATTATTATTGTTCTACGATATTTAGTTTAGAGAAAAATATACACGATATAATACATTATTTTTGTATAGATACAGAAATAATAGTAAATAAAATATTTTGCTAGACATAGCCTGGCGAAGAATTTTTTTTTATCAAATAAAATGATTGGGTGTCAATCGCAAAAGAAATTTATCAAATTAGGACATTTCCTAAACGCATACACCCGGTCGGTAAATGCGATTGTTTAATATATTGGCAGTAGCTTTTATGCTATATTTTTCTTTCAAATTGTAATACTCATACTTATACCATTTGTGGGTTGAATGAAATTATTGTTATTTAAAATCATATGTTATTTTAACATATACACATTATAATTAAATATAATTCTATTTTCTGATTACATGATATTAAAAATTCATGTTTTTAATATTATGAAAACGCATCGAATCTTTTTAAAAAGCAAAATTAAAGCATCGCAAAATTTAAATCAATGAAAAACAATTATTTTTTCAACAACTTTAAAAATATTGTGCGTTTTATACTTTTATTATAATTTGATGTTTTTATATATTTTGATAAACATAAAACCAATTACATTTTATTTTATTTTTTTCTGTTAACTACTGGTTCGTTCTTGCCTTATGTACAATTTTCGATTTATTAAGGGTTATATGGTTCATTAATTTTTTAGAATGTTATTAACATTATTTTTGTTTTCGTTATAAAAATCATTGAACATTTATTATTTAAAATATAATATTTTTCTATGTTTACCTTTTTTTTTTTTATGAAAGAAGTTTAATTTTCGTTTACCAAATAAAAATACTTTGAACATATTTATGGGTGTTCTTTACGTATCTATAAGTTATATAAATATAATAATTGTCCGCATATATATGAAAAATATTTCATTTAATTATACATAATTAAATTAAGAAACAGATAAAAATATCTATATAATTGTTATAAATAAAATCTTAAATTAAAATTTGTTATATTTGTTTTTTAAAAATATAATTTAAATGGAATTTTAGCCGAAATTTATAAAAATTTTCAATATACAAATTTTTATATTGATAATATTAAACAATTGGTAATTTAAAAATTGTGTATTTGTGTGTGGGTAGCGATTACACTGCAAAAGTTAAAAAATATAAATTATAGAAAATTTGTGAAACCATCAATAACACAAAAAAAAAAAGAAGCGAATTCAAACAATAATCTCAACACTGACCCAAATGCATTGACCATTAAGTTTATTTCCTGTGCGCTTTTATTATAACATAACAACCGCGCTCATATTATATATATTTTAATTTTTTGGAATTTTTAACTATATTAGGATAAAATTATATTTATTTTTTTTTTTTTTAACCTTCGTTATAATATTATTTATTATATATTAAATGAAATTTAATGTTTAGACATTATAGAAAAAATAAAAAAATAAAATTATAATAATAAAATACATCGATGTGTTTTTATTATACTTTTTTATTATTTTGCTCTTATATATGTATATGTTAAAAAACAAAGGCTTTTTTTTGCGATGGCATCATTTCCTCTAATTAAATTCTTAAAGCTCATGAAATAAATGTATACATAAATAAATACATGTTGATTTTATAGTATAACAAAAAACAGATGATTAGCGGAGGGGGGGGTGGTGTTGTTTTAATATATGCCAACGTAATGATTTTTTATTTTTTTTTTATTAATATTTAATTTAACATATAATAAAATGCTTTTTTAATGTACATTTATGGTCTGAAAATTATTTAAATAAATTTCATTTTCACTTATTCTATTGAAAATTATATGAATATTGTAACTTTCAATTTTACATAATTAATTGTATAATAAAATTATAGGAAAAAAATAGAACGCATGTATATACCCGAAATTATAATCTATAGATTTATATTGTATAGATAGAATTTAACATTTAAATAATATGTACTGTATAAAATATTTCCAATTTAGGACTTAAAATTACTTATATATTTATTATGTTTTTTGTAATTACATGATTCAGTCAGCATGTAAAAAAAAATATCCAGTGAATTTTTCCGAATGAAATGAGTAGAATTTCTTACATAACTATTTAACCGAATATGAAAATTAGCAATAAATACAAATTTGTCTATATATAAAAAAATGGATTGCGATCCGTTTTATTAGAACTAATCGTGGTGGACATAAGTGTATTAATGACACTGCAATTATCTAGTAAATACAAGAAAGTTTAACTTCAAATTTTTATTTACTTAACTTATTTAATATTTCAAACAGAAAATATATATATATACACATAGGTGCGTGTGTTATAGCTGGGTAACAGATATAGTTAACAATTCCAAAATAAAAATATTGTTGTAATGATCTTCTCCTGTTGTTGTGCTCATAGAATATAATTTTTTTAATTTCACCTGTTTCATATCAGTGAGGATAAAAATTATCCTATATTTATATTGTCGACCTGTGAATACATGTATTACTAAATTTGCCCTTGATTAATTACAACACATATTAGTTTAATGAATTATTTTAACTATACGTATACAAATAATAATCATATTATGGATTTCGAAATTAATATTTGTATTTTGGATGTATTAATTTATGGAAAAAAAAATAACTATATAATAATTATATATATGAGAAAAAAAAATTATATATTTATAGATTAATTTCTTATTGTTAGTGAATCTTCTTCTATGCATACAATATTATACAAACATATTATGAAATTTATTATTAGTTTAATAAATCATAATGTTTTTACCTGCGTATATATATATTTATGTTTGTATTTTAGTTAGACGATATAATTATTATATAAGGTGTGGTTATAGTTTGTGCTCACCAATATTAAGGCGATGATAATATTAATTTATTATATTATATTATTATATGCGGAAATTATATTGAGGTAATATTTTTCGCATATATGCAAAATTAATTTTTGTGTTTTTTTTTTTGTGAAAAGAAATATGAAAGAAATAAATGAGATCAAATTTTTTGATCTGAAATATATAATAATAATAATACAATAATTAATATGTAATAATACAATAATATAACTTCCCTGATGTTTTGTATATATTATGTTGTTGTGGCGGAGTTGGAGGTGCGATATAATGAATAAGAATTTTATTTAAAATGATCACAATAACAATATACTGAACGATTACATTTAATTTTAAAATAAATCCTTATAATACCGCATACACAAACCATGAAAAATAAAAATACTAATACAAATAAATTTTAACTTATATTTTTAAAACACAAAATAACGAATCACTATTTTATTCATGCTGATGTATCTATATATGGAAACTACTAAATACTATACACAATTTTAGTTTAAAAATCAAATCACAGTATTAAATAAATAATCTATAAAAAATGTATTGATTTATAATAGCACACATAAAAAGTAAAATAGAAATCGTATAAATATTTTCAAGATAACAAATTATACACAATCAAAAATGCATAATAAAAATGAAACAATTAATTTTTATCTGTTCTCTCACAATCAATGAAAAACAGTTTAAATAAATATTATTGAAAACAATTCTTAAACACCAAATGTATAATAGATTTTTATAACAATTGGGTAGTTTGATGGTTTAAAAACAGTAATGTTTTCCCCATTGAACCATCCACCCCGGACATGGACAACCGTTCTGCGCACACATTTCTATATATAAAAAAATATTCCAGGGTATTTTTTATTTATCTTATTATTCCGTAATAATAAGTTGTATCATTTATAACTATAATTTTAATGAATATTTGGTACCTCCTCTCTATCGACAATATTTATATATATATTATTAACTTGAAACGAAATAAAAATTCCTGTGTATACGATAAAAAAACCATATGTTTATTTATTTTTTTTTTTCTAACATACTAAATTTTCAATATTAAAATAAACAAATAAAATTTGTTGTAAAAACATTATTTTGTATATTATATCACATATGAATAAAACAACACATAACTTTCTTATATAATGGAATAGTGCATTATATACGAATTGATAATACATTTACATATATTTGAAAAATCATAAAATAAATAATGTATTATTTAACCGCGAGAGCACCATAAAAAAAAAAACTTCAACTTTATTCATAATATATTTACATTTTTAAGTATATATAAAATACTTTGTAAATAATGTAAATATTATGATTTGGGGAAATTAACTCATTGGATAATGGATACGTATCCATCCAAGTATATATATATATACGACAAGTATTTCATAAAAATGTAAATATTATATATATATTGATAAAAATCCGCTTAAAGGTAGCAGCTGAATAGAGAAAGACACCAGCACCGCTGGCTCTGCACTCCGTTGCATAATATAAATAATTTAAAATTTAAATATTCATTTTTATTATTTTAATTTCCATATATTGCTTTTACGTATATATATATACGTTATGTATTTTGTATCTGCGTGTACCGTGTGAATAGGTAAACAATTTATTTCTTATATATGTACTTAATTTCTATATAATATACTAAGAAAAAAAATCAATAGTGCAATGAATTTAAAAAATTAGAAACGAGGCGGAATGCAATTTGATGTTTAAATATAGAAAAAAAAAAAAAAATAATATCATAATAATAATATTAAATTTATAAATGTCAATCGTTATCATCTATGCGCTTCGTCATCCACCACTTTATTTTTCAATAAAAATAAATCACCTGCTGTATGACCAATACATTTTTTGTTTTTATTCAAAACAATCATATATAAATATATATAATTATATGTGCGTGAAGTATAATTCAATTATATTCATATTAAAAACATTAAAATTTTGACACACATTTGACACATACCACTTAAATAAAAAAAAACATTAACAATATATATAATAATGGATTGTATACCGCAGTGTATATCCATATTTACATTGAATCATCATTGTGTAAATCTTTTCATTTATTATAATTTTATTTTTATTTTTTTGGTCGCATGCACAGAGACAGTCGGTGAATTGTGAATCAAGGGTAATATTTGTTTATATATTGTAAGTAAAAAATCATTATTGCCTTCATATTTTACTTACTTACTCCATTGGCATTAAAACTCAGGTACGGTTTTAGCCTTCTCCAACACGCTTCTCCAGCCTAACACCCATCCGCAGTCATAATGTCTTTCAATCTCTCATTTTAAGGTTCTTCGAATCACAGTTTACTACATCTATCCGGCTCTCCTTCTACCTTCTGGATTATCATTCAACAATTTTTTTTTTTGCATACGTATCTCCTCCATGGGTATTTATTGATTTTGATTGTTTTGACAATATTTGGTGGACCGTACAACTTGTTTAATTCAAAATTGTATCTTCCAACATCAATGTTCTTTGACGGGACCAATTGTGTCACGGAGTATTTTTCGTAATTTTATTTATAACATTTATAAGAGCATAAGAGTTAAAATAAAAATAACTTGTTTAAATCTTATTTTACGATTCATCATCATGTTTTGTTTTTTTTATAACATATGTTTAGGAAAAATTTCCATCATGATGATTCTCTTATCTCCTATAATTGTTTTCTTTTTCCATATTTAGTAAACACGAAAATTATATATGTAAAAAAAACATAGATATTAAACGGAACACGTCATATTACATATTGCGTCTAGTATTATTTTATTTATAAATTGTTATAAATGACTTGAAACAAAAACCATATCATGTTGTCCATACCTTTATATATGACGACACACATAATATATAGTATAATTTAAGTGTGTGTGTGTGTAATAAATTAAGGTATATTTCACTTTGGATATAGATAAATGCGTGTACATGTAAATATATATACGTAGAAAATAAAAAAAAACCAAAAAACACGCGAAAAAATTAAATAAAAACACGCAACATCTCTTAGCGCACATGTTTTTTCTTTTTAAACGAGTATATTTTGCAATTATATTGTAATATACATAAATATAACACTTTTTGAAAGAAATATACAAATTCTATATATAAATTGTTATAGACATTTCCTTTAAATAAAAATTGGTAATGCGTTCTATATAATTGTTATATTTAGGTACAAATTTAAATTAATTCTATATAAAGGTATCATTCGTTTAATTATTTCACACACACCATCTGCATATTAATTTAAAATTTATTTATGTATTAATGAAATTAAACAAATAAGATTTTATTTAAATAGCTGTATATATAAGAAGCTTGGATATATTGTAATTTGTGTCTATATGTCATATAATAATTATACAATTCAACGTGCCCACCATATATAAGTTAACAAATTATATATACACATATATGAAATGGATGTTTGTGAAGTTAAAATTATATTGATTTTAGATTTATTTACTGTATTTTATATATATTTAAAAATTATATCCTCATGTCTATATCAATGTACTTGTGTAAATGTAGAATCAGTTGCGCGTCAGTATATATATATATATTCTATTATAACATGTAATGTATGGAATTGTAGGATGAAAAGCATATAAAAATATGTTACATATCCATATATATTTTCTATATACATAAATAGAATGACCTAATTTTATAAATTGTTGCTGGACCATATAATAAATGAATAAATAAATAAATAAATATATAGTGCTTTGGTTTTTTTTTTCGAATTTTTATATAATTTTTCGAGATTCCAAAAATTCTCATATATATTTAAAATGAGTTAAAAAATTAACTTTTTTATCTTAAAGCGATCACGGTACGAAAAGTCTAACTATATATTTTATAAATCTGATTAAAATATGAATATCTTATCTTTCGACTATATTTATTCAAATAAAACTTAATCTTAAAAGACTGCTGCACAAAGTCTACATTACTGAGTTAGATATTCTTCTTTATTATATTTTATTTATTTTAAAAATGAAGCATAAATTTACTAGAGAAATTAATATCTTAAGAACTTTGTCATTTATTTTGTAATTTATATTTTTTCTATTATATACCCACTTAAATATGTTTTTCGTATGATAACCAAATGTGCGGGGGTTAAATTGTGTTTATTTATAGTTGTTGGAACACTCTGTACATGTACAAATACCTGACCTGCAATATACAGATAAAGATAAATACTATGACTATACGGAAATTTGACACCGACATTTTCGAAAATTCTTCACATTTGTATTTATATACAAATATTGATAAAATGCATATAACAAATACGATATGTATACGAGTAGTCCAAAAATTTATTTAAAAATAATCAAACTATATAATATATATTGTAGAAATAAATAAATATAGGTTTATAGGTCTAAATTCATTCATTAGCATATTTTTAATATACATTTAATATTATTAAATCAGAAAAAAAAATTATATGTTACGTTACGCGAATAAAATCTTAAACTTTACTAAAAAAACATAATATATTTGTCTAAATTTTGATATATTCTTAAATATCGATTTGTTGAAAATAGTATAAAGTATATTTTCCGTATATTTGATTAAATGCCATTATGCAAACGTGATATATTTAATACGTATAAAAGTTTATTTATCGATTTTTTTCATTTTGTAAAATGCTATTTGATGATGCATTTCAATTTTAAAACTCAAACGTAGACTATAAATTATATGTATATGTTTTGTTGGAAATGTGAAATGGCAAAGGATTTAAATTCAATATTTACACACACACACCAACATATACACCAGAGAGAAAGAACGGAATGCTATTTAAATTTGTAAATTTTAAACTTTGCTATATTTACTGTGAAATTAAATAATATGGTAATTAAGATGATTTAATTTTATTTTAATATTATATATGTTGTCATAGAATTCATAAAAATTTATATATTCGAAAATTCTCGTTTTGTGTGTACAAAAGGAACGATATACCAATACTTTTTTTTTCAAATATACGTCATTTAGTTGATTGGTTTTACTTTTAAATTATCCGCACCAATAAATTAATTGACTGCACTCTTTATATATATTAATTTATTCATAGATAGTGTTTTGTTCACTTCATGGTGAAGCCATTTCTCTAACTTTTTTGACACTTCAATTGTTCTGTTTGTTCATGAAGGAATATATATTATTTTTTTTTTTTTTGTATGTTAATGTTGCTATTTAATACTCCACAGTAGTTTCGGTTCATTTCCTCACAATCCTTTCATTATTTATATAATGATATAATAACTTTGAATTGATACATGTAAATTTAGCTGCAATGGAAATTTGTATTTAAAAATTAATTGAATAATATTATTTTTCATATTATAGCATTTTTTGTTTTAAACCTCCTATAACTATTATATATAGTATTAGTATTAGAATTAGAGACTAACACCAAACGATTCTATGTGCACGCTGGCAAAACTACATTTATATTAAATGACAAAAAATATATACAATAACATAAAAATTTATAGTAACAAAAATTTTATAAGTACTGTGTGGTCTAATCAAACAAATGAAATTTTTTTTGTATAAAAATGAATTAAATTTATGGTATAATAGAGTAATATTATTAATATAAAATAATTTATACAGAAAAATTTGTTGATTGTTGCAAAAAAATATAGTCGTAAAAATTGAAGATTTTTCTCAAATGTTATATTATACAATATATAGGAAAAGTAATTTATACTAAATAAAAACAAATCAATAAAAATTATCATGCTATGGGAATATAAGTGGATTGATAAAACCATTTCAACTTATTTAGTAAATTGTTTTTTTTTCTTTCCTGTTCAAAGTATAAAATACAGATGTGTGTTATGGGTTTGTTTTTATTGTTTAGAACTATCGGAATATTTTGTATTATTAAAAAAGAATAAAAAGAGCATTGCACAAGCTTTTAATAATTTGTTGAATGAATTAAAACCCGATTCGCTATGTCACAAACAATTTTTATATACGATTTTCATATAGGAGCATATATATGAAACGAATTTGATCAAAAACAATCAACAGCAACATCTGAAGGAGAAGTGATATGGTTATATATCATGAGCATTTTCTATATAAAAACTTATTGAACCCATCTTCATTTGTCTCCAATTTTCTATTCTTATAAATATATAGAAAGATTACATAGATTTCTATCAACTATTAACTTTTATTTTTCCTATAATAACACAGTCAAATACAATAAAATTGATTGTCAAATTTATATTTATTTAAATAAATTGAACTATACGGAAATATAAATATGTTAAGAATTGTGTTATATAATATCATAAATCGGTGTTTAATCACTATATATATATGATTCCACTTAATACAAAATATATTATATATAGATAGAATTGTTTTGTGTCATTCCACCAAATTAGGATCAATAAATATAAATTTACATATTAAACTCTTACAGCCATTGGCATATACAGTTTTATATTTATATGCAAATAACAATTGAATAATTATTAGTTATAATTGCATATGTAATATATAAAATAGTATAAATGAATATCAGATAATTAATAATAATAATTACGAATGTTTTCATTTTTGATATTGCAATTATATTTGAAAATTTATAATAACATTAAATTAATTAATTCCATTTACATACGTAATTTGATAAATTATAAAAAAATCTATATAGGAAATATATGACATTCAACATCGTATCTTTCATGTAAATGTCAACTAAATTATTGACGTTACAGTATCTATTTGTATAGATAATATATAGTTAATACTTTTATTATTCCATCATTCATATACTGTATGCGTATTGTTTTATATTGTATATTATAGATTTCAGTTTTTACATAAACTAAAATGTGTTTTATTTATTAATGTTATGACGACGTTTTGTCTTATTTAATTTTCCTTGTTCATGTTTAATAATATGAAAAAAAAGAAGTAAATAACTGAAATATTGTCAAACTTTGTTATCATAAATATTTATATAACATAAATTCTATCAAATAATTATATAATGTACAATAAAATGATGATGTTATACATCATCGCAGATTCTTCGTCGTCGTTCAACGTCAGACAATTTATAATTTGAATAGATAATTTTATTTTACCTATTTGGTTTTAATTTTTATATAAAAAATTTGCAAAAAAAAATTACATTTTTAACATGACCTAAATTACATTTTTTTTTTTTTTTTACAATAAATCGTAAAAATGATATATTGATAAAGGGTGCGACGGTATTTCAGGTGGTTATAATAGAAATTGATTATTATTGTTATTTTAAATTTTACCATTGTTATTCTCTGCAAAATGACGTAGTTCTACACACCATATTTTTAACGATAATGGTTTTTTTTTTTAAGTATAAAATAACTGACACTAACAATTATATACTCGATTATTTTTTAAAACAGAATTAGTCTATTTAAATTGTATATATATCTTTAAGCTTATTTTCTTTTAAAGTGTTGCCTTCATTATTGGTTTGAAAAGATATGCACCACATATAGAATCGATATTATTGTGTAAAAATTTAAATCCTACACTACATTTCCGTACATTAAATTACCTAATCAGTGGATTCTATTAATTATATATTTATCAAATTTCACAAATATAGAGTACATTTATATATAATATAAATTCACAATGTGTTTATATTGTTATATGTATCGATGTATCTATAAAAAAAAAATATTGGATATAGAAAATATATATAAAAATGTTTATGAGGAAACGAAATTTAATCAATTTATAAAATAAGAATGATAAAAAAAATAAACATAATATATTTGATGATAATAATTTTCCTGCGAGCTTTTCCTATATTTATAAGTCTCTTTTATTATTATACATCCCTTGCTTACACAACAATAATATATATATATATATATATGTACAATACAAATAAACTAAATCCATATAAATACAAAATGTAATAATTGAAGAGTAAAAATATAGTTTGACTATGCAATCATATATACTAATATAATATTATATACTATCCTAATACATAATATACAATATAGTTAGTATATAATATACGGAAAAACGTATGCACATTTTCAATTTTTCTTTCGCATAAATAAAATATATATATATTATATAGCCACACTACATTCCTTTTTAATATGATATTATGGTGTGTCGTCTCATCTCTTTCACATACCATAAATTTTATATATCCTGCCTGATGTACACATAGAGTCAAGGTCAGAATTTCTCTGGGTATATTTATATAAGTAACACAACGTATTTTATATACCATATTATAAATATATGGTATAAAGTATATGAAAAATATATGTGTGTGTGTTTGTGTGTGTATATAATTTGGTACATGGTCGGATGAAGATCAATATTTATTATGGTTATATATTTATATAAAGGAGAATGGGTGATGATGAGGAGTGCGTTATTTTTATAACCCCCAGATATGTATATACAATATGGATGGATAATATGGATGGATAATGTATATTGTGTTTTGTTTCATGTTTCTCTATTTAATTTTATTACGGTAAATGAGAGTATATATGTGTGTGTCTGTGTGTGTGTATAAATTTGTATAATTTTCACATTGGAAAATTGTAACGTAATGTTCTATGATTAAATTTTGTGTATAAGGAAAATTTGTATTTATATTTTGTGTGTGTGTGTGTACTATAATATACAATATTTATTTGTTTGTGTACATATAAACATAGAAACAAAATGTTGAATCATTATGGGTATTTCCCAGCAGGCATAATAATTTTGTCTGTTTTAATCTTTTAATAGCATATAATGATTATAAAATGATATGGAATATTTTGTTAAAATGTAATTTTTATCTCTTTTTATCAACAAAATTATACTACAACATTTTTATTTATATCTTATTATGATCTAATATTTCCATCAACAAATATATGTTATTTAAAAACCCATAGAAGAATTCTACGCAGCCGTTGTATCTATTGTGCTTAAGATGTTACCGTATATGTATATAACATATTGGCATTTGTATATTCTTCCGCACTAAGAAATCCTTCTCTCAGAAACATTAACCACAAATTAAGTCAAAATATCCATCGTTGGTATAGATGTATCAAATCTATATAGGTCATATTTTATATATATAAAGTATTAAAAAATGTTCCTTATATTAGTTAAAATAAAATCATATGTTTATATTTATTTATGGTAAAAAGAAATTGAATGACTATGAATATTGAGACACATGTACCAATTTTCATCCTTATAAACACATGTAATTTTTATAATTGACTAATTTTTTTAACAATATACATAACTCCACCAAGTGCAGAAAACAGAATATAACCAAATATGTATTATATAGAAAGTTTCATTTATTATTTTTTTACACATGCTATACAGTTTTCAACATAGACATTATTTTTATGCAAAAATTTTTATAAAATTGTTGAACATTTTATTTCTTTTGTTTACATTATATAATAAATGTGTTATATTATATTATATTATATTATATTATATTATATTTAAGTGAAACACCCACATGATATATTGTAGTAGAGTGTATATTTTACATCATTATTCTGAACAGCATAAAAAGAAAAAAATAAAATTATATGTCAAGAACGTTTTTTGAATTTTAAAAGTATAGACTTTTTTTCTATTCATTTTTATATATTTAGAATAAAAATACTAGTACATTTATATACGTGAAATATTACATTTTACTTTGTTTTGGTTTATTATTACATATATATTTGGGGTAACGTACGGATAAAATTTAATGATATCTTTCTTAAACTTTCATAAATCATATATGATATGTGCATTTTATATTGTTAAGAATTATATGACGAAAATTAATTTTTTCCTCCGCAGTATTCATTACGAAGCTTTTGCAAAAGCTCACTTTAAATTTATCCTCATCTAATATTTCGTCATATAGACGAACTGACCAACTATTTTCCACATTTAATTAATTAAAAATCTAAATCTATATATAATCTTTGATACACATGGTATATGAATTAATTATATAATTTAAGAGCTCTCCTAATCAATTATTATATATTATATTTTCTATCTTATATAATATTTACTTAAAAAAATCAAATTATTAAATAAATAGTCAATCTTTATAAATAAAAATTTTATTATTTAAATTTAAATGTATATCTTTCAAAAATCATTAAATTGAAAATTTCAATAAATATATATTTTAAATAAATTCAAAGAAAAATGATGTTTAAACTGCGATACGACGTTGTATATTCAAAATAAATATATAATTTACTTTACATAATAAACATATACATGAATGTTATAGATAACGAAAAAAGAATCAATCAATTTAATGAAAAATTTCTTATCATATTAGTATAAAGTATTCATCTACCCACATTTAAAAACATCATATATACAGACAGCACAGCATCCAAAGATTTTTTAGTTGATTTTAATGTTTCCCTCACATATGCTTTATATATATATATAGTCGACAGCATACATATTGATCTTGTCAATTTTAATAATCTATATGTGTATCTCGTATATTAAATTATAATAAATATACCATTATATTGTAATATTATAGTAATTCTGCGTAGGATTTAACTATATATATATATATATATATATAAATAGCATTACATTATAAGTATACATATTTAATTTAATTTAACAATTATTATTATAACTCAGTTTATCTTGGAATATAACCTTTTACTTTCATAAATATTGGTTTGTATTTAATAAAAAAATATAATTGTAATATAAACAATATAAAAAACGGACGGTCATAGATAATATAGTAGATCGCAAACAAAATGTATAATTGTATAAAAATATTTGCAATGGATGGCTATACTTAGAATAGGTAGTTATATGTATATATATATATGTAATATCATATTATACATCACCCTTACACAGCAGAACCTCTGTTGATATACGTCCAATATAACATTCGACCTTATGTTATTTAGCCGATCTTTGTTATACGATTTTATAGCAGCATCGGAAAAGTTATACTGAAACACAGACATGTGTTTGTAATATATATATTTGAGAGTATTTAATTTCTTATTATGCGCAATGAAATTTTTCTAATCCTTTGCCTAGCAATATATTGCTTAAAGATACATCGGAAATTATTGTGAAAAGACATCTCTATACTCGTCTGCTAATTTAGTTCTGCCAAATTATTGCACATATTATCGTTTTGATTTTCATAACATTTTAGATTTTATTTCAATATATATATAATTATTTTTAATGTATCTTTTAAACTTAAAGTATATATTTACTAATTGAAAATACCAAATTATATTTTATGGTGCGGTGAAAAAGTGAAATGATCATCATCTCAAATTTATTGACATTAACATTTGTTGAAATTTATGTCTGATAAATGGTATCAATTTATGCGTTCGATATTTGTATTCATAATCTATAGTCTTAGCAGTTAAATCTATATATCCATATATAATCGTAGCTCTATATGTAAATATTCGAAATTGTGTTATATATTTCATTATATTCACGCACATAATTTTAAACAGAAAGCTGTTTTTGTTTATTTTAATATTTTTTTATACACTCTATAAATTTCATTCAATAAATTTAATACAAAAAAAAAAATAAAAAAAATTAAAACATTATTTATTGCATTACTTAAGTGATGAAAAATTATATATTAAATATTTATATTTTATTGCCTATACAGATATATTAGATTTAATTTAAGTATATATAGAAGAGGTACACACACTTCTTCTACAATAATAATTTTATGTGTTTATAAAATAATAATATATATATTGTATTGTAATATATTCAAAGAGATTGTTGAGAATTTTCTAATTTTAATATAAACACATATTGAGTTAATAAAAAACACTTTTATGTGTTTATATTTTATTTATAATAATAATAATAATAATATTATAAAATAGACTAAAAATAAATGTATGAATAAAGTCAAAAAATGTATTTATGTGTGTGGCACATATGGATTTTTAACCAAGACGACACATCATTTATAAAATGATTAATATATGAATTTTAAATAAATTTATGTGACAAACGTGAATGAGAACATTAGACAATTTTTTTTTATGGATAAAATATTACATTACAGGGTGTGGAATATTATTTAAATAATAATGTGTTTAAATTAATTTAAATTCTCATATACAATTAATAAGATTTCATTATATCTATAGTTAAAAAATTATGCCATTCCGCGGTACAGAACAATGATTGTAATTAGTTTAGGTGCGTGTATAATGGAATAATGAAATTAAGGAAACATTTATATTTTTAGATAATTACAACACTTGACATATTCTAGGATGACTTAATCGCATCGTTACCAATATATATTACCATATAATTGTTAGAAAAATTGTTTTAAAATTGTTATATTAAAATCGACTATGTATATAACTGCGTTAGCCGTGCTGCACATTCACTTTTAATGAAATGAGCACAACATCGATACTTTTTTTTTCTGTTTTAATGACTATATATTATATTATATAAATATAATAATATCGCATAATATATAATATTATTTTGTGCAAGATATAATGTAATGACTAATAAATTTATATTATTTATGTATTTTTATATTCTGCACAAAAAAACAGAAGCAGCAGGTGTGAAAAATATACATTTTCTATACAATATATATAAATATAAATATATGTTATGGATGGTTATATAAATATATAATATTTGCATAATATAAGTATTTTTGTTTAAAAATGCAATACCTTGTACACATCAAAATTATATACAATATATATGTTATGTATGTAATATTTTTAATTGGGTTATCTGGTGTATAAATTATATAGAAAATATCAACCTAAAGTTATATGATCTCGCATAAATAAATCTACGTGTATTCTTCTTATTTTTGCATACTTTGTAAACTTTTACTATAAAATAACTTTTTTTTTCGCATTCATAAAAATATTAGAAAAACTATATAATATTTTTATATGCACGAGGTATATATAACAATGAAAGTGATTATATAACATTTTAACATTGTATATATAATGTTTTAAAAAAACAAGTTCTTTAATTATTTCACTTTTCGTATATTACTAACTCATATTAAAATTATATGATCATCATTGCCAGTAGAATAACTGACAAAAATACAATTATTTGTGTTTTTTTCCTATATACTTTATATAAATTGTCATTAACGTCCGACCACCACTACACCACCATCACCATCATATCATCATCAACCATTGTCTTCATTGTTAAATAATTAAAAAAAAAATAAATAAAATTGTTGATTGTATTACCGACGACGACCCACATCACAGTCCAGGTTTTTTTTCTTTTTAACAATTATTAGGTTAACCCCGTAAGTCTTTGCACACATATTTTTATGTATGACTTGTTTGCATCTGAACACACACAGAAAAGAATGTTTTTTTTTTTTGAAAATAATTAAATATTTTTTTGTATAAACTTTTAGAATAATTTTTGAATTGAAAGAATTGTTGTGTTAAATGTATCGATAAAACGACAAATCTATCTTCGGCATTTTTTCTGTTAAATTACGCATGGACTTATAGATCGTTCCTAATATATATACACGAGTATACATACAATATTATTTGAAAAAATAATTTATTTTATTTTATTGTATTATTGTAGTTGTACATTTACAATATTTACATCTTTTATTGTTATTCAGTGCACATCGTTTTATTTTTATTTTTTATATAATTACATATAAGTTTATTAAATACAATATTATTATAATAATAATAATTATGAATGATAATATAATAATAATAATAATAATAATAATAATAATATTATTCAACCACACACACACACACACATCATCATCATCATACGCGTCGTCTTATACAAAATAATTAAAAATATAAAATTGTAATATATTAGTAATACATATATTATAATAATATACACTACACATTCACTAAACACGACACAAGTAATTATAATGGTATAATAATAACAAAAGCTCTGTTTCAAATAATATTAACGGTATTAGTTAATGTGTTAATTTGTATGCTTTTTTAATACATTCCATTTATTTATTAAATTAAAGAAAATTATAAATGGTTTAAGATTATTATTAATTATTATTTATTATTATTATTATTTGTTATTATTTGTTATTGTTATTATATACACAAAGAAAAACTTATTTTTTTTTCCGAGATAGACAAAAGAAGAAACTCTACGATTTATAATAATTGGTAACTCTATATAACTATAACTATAAAGGAAACAAAAACCATCAATATTTAATGAACTATATATATTGTAGAAATTATAAAGCTTAACGTAATTTTACATATATTTATTATTTTGAAATTACCATCATTTCTCTCGCACATATAAATAAAAGATGTACTTGATGTAATTTTATTTTGTATTACATTACCTATGTGTATTTAATAAATATTTATATACAGATATCCCTTGATGTACATTTATGCGGTACAGGATATTTTATTTGGAAAATTTAAATCCTTAAATATCTAGAACGTTTTGGCAGTCGTACTGAAGTAAAATCACTTTAAAATCACATAGAGGAAATTATGTTAAAATCAATATAGATTTATAATTTCTTTATTTATTTAAGTGTACATTTCAAAATTGCCGGTATATATATATAAACATAAACAATTATAAAGATATATTTATCGCAAATTTATTCGCAAACAGTTAACCAATTTTGATTCAATCTTTATATGTAGATTTATATATTAATTATTATAATATTTTATAAATAGTTTGTACGGAATTTGGAAGAGTTTTTTAGTTCTCTGCGGTTAGTGCTATAAATTCTTCAATTATTTTGTTGAATATTACTATAAGAATTATTCATATAATCCCATGATTATATTAATTTGAATTCTAAATTTGATTAACATTAGATAAAAGTTAGATAAATTCCAAAGTTTTCCATATAATTATTTTAATTCCGTTTATTCAACATATGACCATCATATATATAGGAATTAATATTAAAATCTACATATTTTACATTAGATATATATATAACCAAATGGTTCAAATATATATCCAATCAGATTTTCGTTCCGGTCATGTAACACAATTATATATATACATTTTTTTTGTAATCAATTGATTAATTTCTTATTCTACAATATATATAATTTAAAACACTCGTCTATAAATACCATATATTAATATGTATGTTAATACATACGGTGTCTGTTTCTGCGGCGTGTATAAAGATGTTCAAGGAAAAAAAAGTCTTTATTCTTTCTAAAGAATTGCAAAAACACTTATCAATCACATTTAAAATATAAAAATAAACAAAAATATGTGTTGCAATGCAATAATAATTTTAATATAAATATAATAAAGAATTTATATAGAATTTTTATATATTTTTAATATATGATATGTTTTGTGCACAATAATTTCAAGGTAAATATTTTAAATTAAAACAACTTACTACAAACATATTTTTATTAATTTTTCTGTTTTCTTCTTACCATATATATTTCAAGTATTATTATTATTATTATTATTGTATTTTGTACTGCTTATAAAAACTATACATATAATTTGTAATATGTATAAAGTTGTCGTAATGAATAATTAATGATTTACTCTTGCTTGCGTTTACCGTATAACCGCGTAATTTCTGATATAATATTGTGGTGAATAATATTAACCGAATTACGTGTGTAGGTGGTTTTTTTTTGTTTTTTGCTTCTTATCTAATTTTGATTATATACATTTATTATTATATTATTGGATATAAAGAGAAATAAAAAAAAAATGCTGTATATATATACAATACAATATAAATGCAAAAAATAAAATATGTATAGTCATTATGAAATTAACGCTGTGTTGTCCATACAAATATTATATCTAAATTTTATATTTTCAAATATATGTATAGTATTACTGGAAATCAATAATATAATATAATTTAAATTATATAGATATATTCTTCTGTATATGCCAAAACACACATGTTCTATATTTTTTAACTGGTTTAAATATATTTTATATAATTAAGTATTTGTTTGTAGCACAAAACAGGAAAAAAAACAAAACATAACATATGTTTTAAGTGCTTTATTATATTATAATTCAAATTGTATGATATGTTTTTCTATTTATTATACAGGTAGTTCCAATTTTCGACGGCAATACGAAAACACTAGGTTCTCTGGGTCATTTTGCATCGAAAATATTATATAACATTTTGGCCGATTCGACTTCGATACGAAGTTACACGCGCAAATAACCAAATTTTCAATCAGACCGTTTTTTGCACTCTACTTGGATCAATATCTCAATAACTAATTAATCGATTTTAAATTTTTGATACACTATTAACATTAGCCTACCGAGATCTTTAATTTGACGTTAAGATAAGGCAATTCGGGCATGTGGTTATCGAGATACTTACAGGAATGTTAACAATTTGATGAACGCCATTTTTCTTTTTTAAAGTTTGTTCAAGCATAAGTCAAAAAATCATGATGAAAAATTTTTTTCGTGATAAGTTTAAAAACTTGTCACATTCATAAGCTTTCATTTAAGGTATAACATTACGATAGATCTCAACTGGTTCCAAAGATATTCACAAATAACTACAACGATGTAGGCATAAAATCGATTTTCGCTATGGAAAAATTTCATCTTTTTTTTACTTTTATCCAGAACCAACAATATGGACGTGATAGATAATTGATTCTAAACATTTAAAATCGGTTAATTAGTTATTGAGATATTGATCCGAGTAGAGTACAAAAAACGGTCTGATTGAAAATTTGGTTATTTGCGCGTGTAACTTCGTACCGAAGTCGAATCGGTCAAAATGTTATATAATATTTTCGACGCAAAATGACCCAGAGAACCTAGTGTTTTCGTATTGCCGTCGAAAATTGGGACACCCTGTATATATTGTATATATAAAATACAAAATAATTTATGTTTAAAAAATGTTGTATATAAGACAAAAAGCTCAATGGTCATCAAGTATAAAACAAAACAATATAAATTACATATATTATTTAAATTTTGTCACGCATCGTCTTTTCTTTTGTTATTATTATTATTATAACATATTGTAATGTGTATAACAATATAATAAAATATAAAGATACTATAATATAACTATTCTATAATAGACAACATCATAGAGTATTATAGACAATATATTTGTATATTTAGAATGAAGTGTGTATGGGGAAAATCATATATAGTATTATTTTATTTATTATATGTATATTACATATGCGTGTTATTTTTTTTTTAAAAACTCAGATATGATACGATATGATGTGATGTAAACACTAAATTATTCAAATATCTCATTAAAATTCTTTTAACGTTTTCTATGTTATTCATATGCATTATAAGAATTACAAATTTATAAAGAACAATTAAATTAAATTAATGTAAACATTTCTATTTTATGTATATATATATATATTGAATTGTTTATAGTTATTACAAAAATTAAGTGGTCCTATTATAGTGTTATATGTGTATAGTTAAAAAATCAGGTTATCCATACAGATATTTTTATACATATTTATTTATGTACTTCATCATTATTCCACATACTAAATGTTTTTACCTATATACAAATATAGAACAATATGTTTTTTAAACTTATAAAAATAAAATAATTTGCAAATTTTCTATATATTTATAGAACAAGTGTTGACCACAATTTATTTATTTATATGTATATTAACTTATTTTAAAAATTATTTCAATGCTGTGAGACTGCCAATTATCTTGGATGATCAATTTATAGCAATGGATTCTATTAATTGATAATATAAAAATTTAAATATTGTTATGGTGTGGCGGTGCGGCGATGTTTATATATGATGTTAAAATAATAATAGATAATAAATCAAACAATAATTTTTATAGTTACCGAAATTAATATTAATTACGTACCGTATATAAATAGTTAATGTATATATGGGGTACATTATTAATGATGGCTTTAATTAAATTATTAATTGTGGAAATTAATTTCCATAATATTTTCTTGAAAATTAATTGTTTATTTTGAAGAAATTGGTAAAAAATATAATTATGCAAAGTATTTGACCGTCTTTTTCTGAATAATTTTCGCTCATCGATTCTTTGCAATTGATTGATGTCGTCAATAAAAAATAAAAACTGTGTTTTGATACGATATGATTACAGTACAATTGGTAAATTGTTATATACAATACTTCGATGCGGACAATTTTTTGATATATTACTATTGAAATATTATTAATAAATTTATAATATTAAAATGTTATATTGTGTGGAGGTATTGTTATACAATTCATTTTACTCCAAGATGGAACTTATATGATATCTACCACAACATACTACTCTGCATCAAAGTATATAACAATTTACCAATTGTACTGTAATCATTATTTAACAATTCATATTACTCCAAGGTGGAGCTTATATGATATCTACCACAACATACTACTCTGCATCAAAGTATATAAAAATTTACCAATTGTACTGTAATCATTATTTAATGCATTCACCAAAAATCGTTAAACTACTGTCCCGACATTTAATGGTTTTGTCATTTTTTGTTGTATTTTATTTTGTTCTTCATCCATCAGAGCCGTCAATGTTTTCCATTGTTTATCATCAAATTCGTAAGTTCGTTCTTTATATATGTATCATTAGTATATATATAGTCAGACTTACCGGTATAATTTGCGTCACGATCGACATTCATTAGTTCGCAATCACCTTGTCGCTACCGGTAAAATTCAAAATTTTAAAAAATTTCGTCATTATTAACTGATTATGTGAATTGTTTATTTTCAAATTTACACATATTAAATGCTATTCTTATAATAATATATATGACTAAAATGGAACCTTGGAAAATAATACTATGTAAAAGATATTTATTTGTGATTCATTAATTTTATTTTTTTTTTGCAAATTTCTCAGTCTGCAAAAATCATCTGTTTTTTGTTATTCATTTTAATAAAAAAAAAATCTAAACAAAAATGATGTAATAATAAAAAGTTGAGTCTTGTTTTTTTTTCTTTCTAAAATTACAAAATTCTTTCGAAACATGAAACCTTTTTCGTTTTTTTTTTTTCTAATTTATACAACATTGAATCATGTTGAAAAAGAAAAAGAAATATATTAGAAAATAACATAATATTGTTTTCCTGCATTTATACAATAATTTATTATTATTATTGTAACATTATTATTATTATTAAGTGCTATACAAAACCTAAGAAATGTTATCAATTAAACTAAAAATTTAATTATGTAATTATTAAACAAAACAAAAAAATAATAAATAAATACATAATTTTCAATAAAAATTCACGCAGTAATATTCAATGTAAATTTAAATATCTTATTAATAATTTAAAATAGCTATAATTATTTATTATTTTATATTATTATTGTATTGATTTGTATACATAATTTAATTAAATCAACATATACTAACACTATTATATAAAAACTATTTTGTTATATAAAAATTAACTTTACAAAGGTATTTTTATTTTTTTTTTGTATATATGATTTTATAATAGTTATTTATTATAGTCTCTACATATTCTCGATTGTCCAATCAGTATATTTATTCATTTCAACAGGCAGTTATTATGGGTATAGGAAATATTATATTATTATATGTTCTCTAATAAATATAAAAACGATGAAGTTCTATATATATATTCATCTCTATATATAAGGTGACATGAAAAGTTTATAGCTATATCTATATATTATATTGTATTCATGAAAGTATAATTGATTGATGTAAAAATTTGGTATAAAGATTTAAACGTGGCAATGACAATATTATAAATATCACATTTTTTATGTTCTTTAACATATTTGCATTGTGCGTATGTGTGTGGTGCGTTAAATTCAATCGTATATATAATTGTTGATTTATTATTGTAAATATATTATACCACACCTGTTGCAATGAATTTTTTTTTAGTATGACACAAAACGGAGAAGGATTCTTGTTCTCATATCATATCATCGATATTTTTCTTTAAATTTTAATTTTAATGATATCACATCTTTGCTTTAATTGTGTACATTATACATAATGGGTTATTTGTGTTTGTTTCCAAACGGTTCTATAATTTTATCCAATTGTTTTTTACTTCTTTGGAGGGAATCATCTTGCTAAATGACAATACCACAATATATTTGAATATAAAATTACGACATCCATCTATGCGTTTATAAACATTTTGTACAATTTGTCTTAGTTTCATATATATATATATATCTCTTTTAAATTCATTCAATTTTAAATTGATTGCGGGTATATGGTAATAAATAATAATAACAATAAAACTAAAAAAAACTTTTAGCCGATCCTATCGAAGCACGTAATTTATAATAAAAAAAATAAATACAGAAAAGATTATGTATGTAGGTATATCAAAAATTATATGGTATATATATATAGAGAAACGGAAGGTGTGCCTATTATAATGTATAGTATTGGTGGTGCGGTGACTTTTGTTATATAAAACTCGGATATACCACTATTTGAATAACACACAAATAATATTGAAGTTTTTTTTTTAAATCTATTTGCTATTTTTCTATTTATTATTTTGAATAATAATTCTATATATATCTACAGCGTTGTTCGATTCCATGGATACACTAAATAGACGATGAACGCGCGTTATCACAATATTTCCCTACATTTTTTTTTATTATAATAACGTTGATATAAAAACTCATTATTACAAATATAAATGTATTCGTTGTTTGTCTAGCAAAACATTCAAACGTGTTACTACACATTTATAAACATTCTTTTGAAATGCTAATTTGATTAAGTTTTTCTATGATTTTTTGAATAAAACTGAATTTATAATATCGTTTAATTAGCCACGCGACCAATTGAATTTTTGTAATTATAGAATTTCAATATGACAGACAAGTTTTTTTAGCATCAGGTTCATCATTTGTTTATATACAATACATAAAAATACCTAAAAAACATTATAATATTCATAATTTAACAAGATTATTATTTAAAAATAATTAAAATACTTAACAACAATTTAAGAAAGAAATATATTTTGACATGTTCTTTCTTTATTATTATTACTGCTAAGAAAAAATAAAATCTACAAATAAATCATAGAAATATAATAAAAATCAAGATAATTAAATTTTAGCGTTAATAAAAAATATAAATGTTTAGTTCTGTTTCGATTGAATTATATTCTTCAGGGACTAAGAAACACAATGGTTTAGGATTCGATCATAATCTTCAATGAAAAATTTTATTTTTTTACAAATAAAACCATTACAAGTTTACAAATTAAAATAATTTGTAAACAATTTAAAATATTTAAATTGAATTTTCGGTTGTGAATGTAGCAAATATTATATCATTATTTTTCTTTTAACATAACTATAGAATATATCTATTGGTTATTGCCTTAAGAAGCAAGTAGCACACCGATTCACAACAAATAAACAATGAAAGAATTTCTTTTTTCCCATATAAATATAAACTTATACACAAAACGACAACAAAAAAGCTATCACCTGAAAATCGTCACTTTTTGGTGATAGTCATCGGTGATATCGCCATAGCCGATGCAACATTTATAAAAGGTGACAGTGACTGTCACTTATCACCTTACATGATTTCACCTCTGAATTTTCATTGTTTCATTTTTAACGCATATATTATAAATAAGAATCGGCCAATGTAATTTTTATATCCAAATTTAATTAATTCAACGATATTAACATTTATTATTATACAGTCAATAGTCTATATGACATAATTGTATACATTTTAAAACCCGATGCTAAATATCAGTTACAATTTATTTTGGATTAAATTAAATTATCGAAAAATGTTTTCCGTCATAATATAATACATATATTTGTAATTAAATTAAAACATTATATATATATGAATTGACCATCACTTTATGCTATGAAACTTTGGAACTCAATGGAAGGAAATAACAATAGAAACCATTTCTTTTATTTTCGTCTATAAACAGATTTCATTCCACTCTGGCAAAAACCTTATTAATATTATTCTAATATTTTTGGATTTCTGTTTAAATTATTAACAATTAACAATTTTATGAAAAAATCGCATGATCTGGAATTATATATACATTATCGTTTCCTCCTCATTGAAACCTGTTGGTTGTCTATATATATATATATATAGATTTGTGATATAACAAATACAATATTTTCTCTGACTACTCGATTCAGTTTCTTGTCATCCATAAGGATGAAAATTAGTCATATTTATGGGAATTAATCGAACAAATTAAGTTGTGCGTGTCACTTTATAAAATTTACCCTTTATACATTTTATTCTATTATATAACCTTATGCTTATAGTATATTTTATAAAATCGTAAATCGATATGTCTATATGTATTTGAATATATATAACCATAGACCAGATATACTATTTCTTTATATATATTCATACTTGTGTGAATATATTATAATATGATTTATATATTTATATATTGATATATACTATATCGTTTATACCTCTATTATATATAGTTATGTAAATTGTATTGTGTTATATCATCATAGTTATTTGATTTTTTGACCTTTGAAGAAAACAAATTTTATTTTTTTTTATTGATATATATTTATTTATATATTGAAAAAGATATGCATGAATGATTTTTGAAAAAAAAAAAAAAACAATAGGTTATTGTAACAATACTCTATATATATACGTACAATAATATAAATATAACATACAAATTTTCATATATATACAATGTATAATACAATGTATTTATACATACATAATTTTAATCATCTAATTAAATTGTGTTTCCTAAATTATAGGTTGCATTTATTATTATGAAACAATGAAACTTGCGATAAAAAAAAATAATTAAAAAATGTCATTTGTATAATCCATTCCATTTAAATGTATAATATTTTGTATTGTTAATTCATCTAAAATATATATATATAATTTAATCTATAAAATTATATATTACAAATTATACCCATATACTATAATAATATCTACTATACCTATACAATTAAAATGTAGGTCAAACGTCAAATTAAATTGAATAGAAAATTAAAATATATTTAAGAAAATCCTTGACTGATTTATATATATACATTTTTTTTTGTATATGCCAACAATGAATCGTTTTTGAATATAAAAAAAAATAATTATAATTAGTTTTTGTATTTTAAGTATAGTTATCGCACACACATATTTATATATAACGCATTTTTCTACACGCAGATAATTGCATTAATTTATGTATATATATTTTGTATGTCATATAATTATTAACTCAATCATTCCGTCGTTCACAATTACATGTAAAACACGTGCATAAAATAATAAAATAATACATATGTACGCAAGTTCCACCACTGTTGATGTTATAATTTTATGTAAATTTAAAACAACCTTATCATTTTCATTTAATTGTATATATTAAAAATAGCAAAACAGTGTGTGTTAAGAAACTTTGACTTTGGGTGTGATTATATATATATATATCGGTTTGTCAATTTAATGAGAAAATCTCTTTATATATTATATTTTAATTACTGCAACCAAATTTGTAACCATTAAAAGTTTTGTATTACCTTGTATATAATATAATAATTATTTCATTATTATTAATATATATACTATTCTTTATATCTTATATATATATATATATATATATACGAATACGATTAAAAAAAAGTACCACCGTCGCGTCTACGGGGTACAAACAAATATATTATCTACTTAAGTATTCTTTACATGAAAACTTTTACAAATATGAATGTTATAAAGGATATTTTGTAGACTTATGTAGACTAAACATCAAAAGTTAAAATCACTTTTAAAGTTACAATTTGTATGTGTGTGTGTGTATGTGTGTGTGTAATGTGCATTAATATGATAATCAAAATACATATCTGTAAAAGTAGATTTAGGTATAGGCATATATATATATAGGATGTTTACGATATATATATATATTTCAATATATATTACTTATTTTAAAAACTAATGAAAATAACATTGTTTTTTTATGATGTGCATGGATTACGCGAATTTATATAGAGAATGTAAAATTTTACCACATACTACTCGTATTAAATTATATTGTAATATATATTTTTTTAAAAGTACCTATATATTGTATATATAAAAGTTTATAATTTAAAAGTTCTATGTAAACACGTATTTCTTTTTAATGTCAATTTTGAAAAAAAAAGTTTATTAACCTTTTTGGTTGTTGTTGTTGTTTATTTTTTTTTATGTACTATTATTTAAGTATTGTGTCTATATATAGTTTTATTTCGATATATCATATCATTTCTTCAAAATTTGGAACTAATTTTTTCTATTTCATTGTATATATTTATAGCCTGGCCGGTGGCACCACCACAATATGCAGCATCGTGAAGAAATATTAACATAACGTGATAATAATTTGTGACGCATATGCATACAAAGGTGCGTTCACAACTATTCTATATATATATATTGTTGGAAATTTGTGATGAAATTTCAGGTATGTTTTTAAAAATAAAAAACTCTATTAAAACAATTCTATAATAATTTTTTAATTATATTCACTGTTTTCTTCTAATTCTAAATAAAATCTATATTTTGACATACCATATTAATCCATGTATTACAATTTTTAAATAATTTTTATATTAATTATGGGACATTGTGCTGTAATTTTTTTTTAGTATTGTGTATGCTTTTATTTTTTGCAATATATATATGAATAAATAATAAATGTAAAATATATAATATTGTGTGCAAGGAGGATAAAAAAGAAAAAGGAAACACATTCCATGTATATTAAAATAAATAAAAGAACGACACCATTAAGTAAAAAAAAAAACAATCCTCTTATATGATTATAAGTAATTTTATACTATATTTATATTATCGTCAAATATAATATACGTTTGTAATACACCTATATAAAGTTTTGTAATAGGATATTTATATATGATATTCATCCTTCTTTATATTCTGTATATTTATATATTATTATAATAATGTTTTTATCCTGCATATATATGTATATGCGCATAGGTATAGAGGTGTACAGTAGGTGGAAGAAACACTACCGTATATTGACAATTATAGTATTAAAATTTTGAAAACCTTGCAAAATATACATTCATATACATATTACTATAGAAATAATATTTGATAAGTTTGATTTTAGTGGAAAATTTTCCCACATCATCATAATCCGATTGCTTTATGCTTAATATAATGATACTAATAATATGAATTTTTGTTAACATCAAATATTAAATAAATCAGCTATACATCAGTTTATAACCGAACGTTTTTCATTAGCTTTCTAAAAATTATATTTATTTTATTTATTGCATCTTTGCAACAAATCCAAAATATATCTAACCATAAAATTTCTAGTTTCGTGCCTGGCTATGGTATATATATTGTACAGATATATGTATGTATGTATGTAGGCATGTCTCTTAAAAATAAACATATTATTAAGGATTATATACATTACCTTTTTATTTTTGTGTTGATTAATATATGCGTTATAATACGTAGAAGGCTTTTTAATACGATATATGTAAATAAATATAATTATTTAGTATTTTCGTCATATTATAATAACAAAATACATTTATTTACATATAAATATTTTATCCATATTTTCTATTTATCTATATATAATATAATGGTTTAATATACGAATATATCAATGTCGATTAAATCCTTTTAAAATAGAATAATAAATTTATAAAATTATATTTTATCTCACTATAACAATAAAACCTTAAATTATATATACCAAATAAAGTATAATTAAATCTTTATTATATTAAAATATAATATTTGACCACTACGCAGTATCTATTTAAATTTTAATGTAACCGATCCTTTACCCACTTAAGCATCTCGAACGAGACCCTCTTGCTCATCAAATGTATTGGAACCAATTCCAAGTACCGAAAAAAAATCGGCTCCAACAAAAAGATGTGCCGTCTGTTGCATTGAACAAAATGAGACGGGGGAAGAAAAGTCGGTATTATTGTCCTGGCTGCAACGTGGCCTATTTCGTTTGACATCTTGTTTTAAGATTAATCACACAAAGTTGAATTTTTAATTTTTTTATAAAATTAACGTTTTTCAATTTTTTATGGGTTCTTAAGTTTATATTGTATATTATGATTTCTACTTTATCAATATTATAAATAAAAACAAAAAAAAAACCTGCTTTTTTTTTACCTTTTTTCAAAGAAAAACCCTCGCATTAAGTGGTTAATTAGTAAATAATTTAATAGCTATCTAATACATATATTTATTTATTGGTTTACAGTCGACACCCGGATGCAACGCGAGGTTTCCGTATTTATTTAATTATTTATTTATAACCATTTCATATATTAGGTTGTCAAATATCTCCCTTCCGCCTTTTTGTCTTTTTAATTTCGCGGCTATGTACAAAGCGCTACAGAGCTCGTATCTGGCAACACTGTACATAATTTGAAAGCTCTTGACATAACAAACAAAACGACGCTATGTATGATTAGTTTGGATATTGCGTTCAACAGTTATAGACGTGTAAACATGGAGTTCACTAACGCCGAAATTCGCGCTATTTTAAAGTTTTCCTTCGTTAAAGGCAAATCCGCTAGAGAAACGTTCCGTGAGATTAATGGTGTTTTGGGGGATGGTACTCTATCACTTCGAACCGCGGAGGAATGGTTTCGACGATTCAGAGCCGGTGAAAACGACACCATGGATAAGCCAGCCGGCGGAAGACCTGTGACGACAAATACCGATCAAATCATGGAATACATCGAGTTAGACCGGCATGTGGCATCTCGTGACATCGCCCAGGAGATGGGAGTTAGTCACCAAACCATTTTAAACCATCTGCAGAAGGCTGGATACAAAAAAAAGCTTGATGTTTGGGTGCCACATGAATTAACAGTGAAAAATCTAATGGACCGAATTTCCATTTGCGAAATGCTGCTGAAACGGAACGAACTCGACCCATTCTTGAAGCGGATGGTGACTGGCGACGAAAAATGGATCACATACGACAATATCAAGCGAAAACGGTCGTGGTCGCAGGCCGGTGAATCGTCCCAAACAGTGGCCAAGTCGGGATTGACGGCCAGGAAGGTTTTGCTGTGTGTTTGGTGGGATTGGAAGGGAATCATCCACTATGAGCTGCTCCCATATGGCCAGACGCTTAATTCTACCATCTACTGCGAACAACTGGACCGCTTGAAGCAGGCGATCGACCAGAAGCGTCCAGAATTGGCCAAAAGGAAGGGTGTAGTGTTCCACCAGGACAACGCCAGACCACACACTTCGTTGATGACTCGTCAGAAGCTACGGGAGCTCGGATGGGAGGTTTTATCGCATCCACCATATAGCCCGGACATAGCGCCAAGTGATTACCACCTGTTCCTGTCCATGGCGAACGCCCTTGGTGGTGTAAAGTTGATCTCAAAAGAGGCTTGTGAAAAGTGGCTGTCCGAGTTCTTCGCAAATAAGGAGGGGGGCTTCTACGAGGGAGGTATTATGAAGTTGCAGTCTAGATGGAAACAGATTATCGAACAAAACGGCGCATATTTGAACTAAATCCGATTACTGTAACACTTTTTATAAAGCATTGAATAAAGAGCAAAAAGGCGGAAGGGAGATAGTTGACAACCTTATATAACTCATATTTTTAGTTAACATAAATTTTAAAATTAAACAAAAAATCTATCAAAATTATTATAGGTGCTCTGGGGTTATATATATGAAATTGATAATAAAAAAGTATTACTACAGTACAGTGAATTTAAGTGTTTTGCATATACTAAGCGGTTCACTCACGTCTACTTCCAAATAGGTATATGTATTATCGGATAATCAACTGTATATATTTATACTTATAAACTATATTATAATATTTCTAATTTATACATTGATAACACATTAATATGGCAACGATATTTTTAAAATTTACTATCTATTACACTCTTAATATTAAATATAATTATTTATGTAAATTAATTGAAATTTTATATTCCCATTAAAATTTAATATTAAATTCTGATTCTTTGATCTTTTTTTTTTCTTAAAATAGAATAAATATTGTTATTATAATTGGCAAATTATATTTCTTAAAAATAATAATATATAATCGCGCATATATGTAATATACCCACTTAAAATACTCCTATATGTACACCACATAGTCTGACCAGACTATTTTCAATTTTACTCTCAATTTTTCTGCCCATTATTTAATTAGGCGCAGCAACTTTATGTTTCATCAATTATATCCAGTACTGTATAATACATATTTCTAAATAAATTCTATAGGGAAAAAAAAAGGTATTGAATTTTATTAAAAGTGATGGATGCAGTATTGTTATGTATATATAATTTTATGTACACCATGGTTCAGCTAGACTAATGAATAAATTTCTTAAGAATGGCTTGATCGATTGTATTTTAGATCAAATTTACCCACCTATGAACCGCATGTCAGTTCAAAAATGAATCTAAATCTTAAATGAAAAGAAGCATTATAATACAAAGAGTTTTTAAGTACTGGATTTAATTATTTACATTCGCGCTTATGTACATTATAGCAAACGATTAAAAAAAAATATGTAATTATGCATTGGTCTGGCTGGACCATGTGGTGGGACCTATAATATTGCAAACGGCTGCTGTGTGTGTACACAGGAGTCTTAAATACTTATATATATTTATATATATTATACCTATAAAGTATATATAAACATTTAAAATATATTTGCATATGGAATTTAAATTACTTAGAAAAATTTATTTATTTTATCAAAAAATTTTGATGATTGTAATAATTAAATATTATTTTTAGACTTCTTAACGCAGCGCGCAACATTAATTATTTTGTATTATATATACAATATATTAAATTAAACTTATACTAACTAAATTTCAAATGAATCTTGAAATGTAAATAATATACAAAAATAATATATTGTATAATAATAATGAAATTATTGATATATATTTAAAAATGAAATACTCGTATTCTAAATTAATTATTTTTAATATATTTATATTATGTGAAATTAATTTTAGGTGAATTTAATTGAGTAATTACATATTAGTATATTTATTTGATGATGTATAGAATTGATAAAAACCCTCTGGTCAACAACCACATTAAAATTATTCTCATCACATATTCTTACAATCTTTGAATACAAATTAATTTCAGCATTTGTGCGTATGATCGTTGATCATTTTACAGTAATTCCATATTTTCATATTGCTGTATGTTATTTTTTGTATAAAATTTGTATGACACTTGTTCAAATTTCAAATTTCGAAGATTTTGAATATTTTATCTAATGTGTGTGTGTGGGTATTATATATGTTTTGGCTATATACAAAGTTCATATAAATATACAAAATAAACTGTTGTGATTGATTTAAAATCAATATTAGGATTTTATAGAGGTCCACACACATTATATCCAGATTCATATGATCAATAATTGATATAAGTTCAACCAAAAATCACATGTAAAGTTTATTTTGGCATAGTTGTGATTTCAATTAATTTTTTATTATATTAAATGGAATTTATTCGAATAATTCTTGTGTCAATTAAACCATTACTTATTATAAGTTTAGTATTTTTTTATTTTTTTTTTTAAATAATCTTATTCATATATATATATTAATTTGTTTTTGTTTACAATCCATTTGTAGGTAATTTTAATTTATGACTATGCAATAAAGATTTTTTCTCTATATATATATATTTATTTGAAAATTTTGTATGAATACAATATCCACACAATTTCATATAACAATAATAATAATAATAATAATAATACTATAAAATCATGGCGCCTACGTTCACTCTATGTACATGTGATTTTCTCATAGCACTTGATGTGAATTGTTTCTTTGAAAAAAAAATAAAAAAATAAAACGAAAACGAAAAAAGCTTTGTTTTTTTATTTTTTATTTTTTTTTTCCACTATATATTATTTCTCAATATACAAAGTGATTATGTATTTAAATTTTACGCGGATGAAGATAAAAAGCATATTAAATACTTACGTTTTGTTTTTGATGATTTTTAAAGCAAAATAAAAACTATTTTCTATATTGCCTATGTAATATATGGTATTTGTATGAGTGTTACAACGAAAAGTTTTAGGAATGATTAATTATTTTTTAAAATTTTATAAGCTTAGTTTTTGCTTAGTTTTATGTGAGAGAATAATTTTTTATTTATTTATTCACATCACCCGTCTTCATGGAAGTTGATGTGCGTTCGAAGCATCCTTTTTGTATATGATTTTAGTTGGAGTTTAATGAGTCGAAGATTTGAAATGGTGTGTGTATGTCTTCGACGTTTGTATTGTTTTTTTTTTGCTATCGAATACATGGAAACAATTGCATTCGGTTAATCTTTGAACCATTTATCAGCAAATTGTGTGAGCATTTATATATTTGCACTGTTTCATCACAGATGTGACATTATTTTGCAAAAAAAAACCATTGAACTGCTATGTTACATTTTTATTATATATGTACAATAGTATTCGATTCGGAAAACTTTCAAAGTAACCTATAGATGTATATAATAATGCATATAACTATTAATTATATATATATTAAAAGATGTTAAATTTCACACTTTTATATTAATTTATATATGGTATATATTCCTTTCCCCATATATGTGTATTCTGTATCATAGTGTATATATACCAATTAGATAGTTTATGTTTTTTTTTTTCTCAAAAGAAGATTAAAGACTATAGGGAATATTTTCTAATGTGTGCAAGATGTTTACATTTACATTTTGTATGAAATAGAAAAAAAAAAAAAACTTTAATTACACCACCATTTTCATTTTATTTTTTTTTTTACTATATTCTAATTGTTTTTGCAAAGTTTATTTATTCTTATAAAAATTCCCATATATTAATGTATATAATGTTCGTTGTATATTCGTATGTACTTTTAAAACATATAAGAAAAATACACATAGAAATTTCTATACATAAATAAATGTATATATAGTTTTAATGAGACTTCTTCATCCCTTATTTGGATGATAATGAATTATTTTTATATATGTGTATACATTGCAACTATTCTATATATTATATATAGAGTTTATGATAAGCATATATGAGTATGTTTTCAAATAACTACTCGCATATATGTATATTATGTTTATTTTATGTATATGCATATTGTTCATATATATATATATATTTTTGTTAAAATATTAAAATATTAAAGTAGACACTTAAAAAAAAATATATATATATATACATTTGTAGTTTTATGTTAAACAAAACAAAAAAAAAATTGTCTATAAGATAAAAGTTGTTGAGTACAACAAAAAAAAAAAATGTTCACATCTTCTTTTCTTCCATAAATTACTTGCATATCCATACATATGTTGATTTTATGATGTTGCATAAAAAAATAATAAATAAAAAACACAAATGTACACACACACACACACACACACACTTTAAAACTAAATATATATGTTTATTTGAATGTGATGTATTATTTATTATACAATAATATACAATGTTTATTTATAATAATTATTGCATAAATATATGGACAGTAAATGTTTCTGTTATTATACTTTAATTAGTCACAAACATCGTCCAGATTGTCACTATATAATTTATTGTCCGTTAATTGTTTTAAAACTTAAGTATATATCGATGTAAACAAATGATAATCACAAGGTACTATGTCTGATGCAAAAGAAGTTTCCATTTCGAGTTGTCACAGTGTGTATCCATGAAAGATCTGGTAACGTGTGGTCGATCATTTGTCATATGCTATATAGAGGATAATTATATAAACTTTTATTACTCGCTATTTACTGATCATTTTTGCAACAATTCTTCGTTCAATTATTGTTGTTCAATTATCGTTTTGGTATAGATGCAGACATTCGGTTTTAGAAATTCGTGGTTTCACTACTATTGCCATTAAATTCACAACTATATTGAATTTTCTAAACCATTTTACCAATAACATTCTTCAAGCAATTGATGAACTTCTGATACAATTTTTTTTAAAATCAAAGTATGGGTATACAAAAGGACAAAAACACTTTTATTTTGTATTACATTTTTCACAGAACCGAAAAAAAAACGGTTGATGTGTTTACACATCTGATAACGTTTGCTAAATATTATTTTGTTTTTGAGTAATGCCAACACTAAAAAAAATAAAATAACATATATAGATGCAATACCAACGACTTCTACAATCTGCCATCTGAAGCACCGTTAAAATCCTAATACTTTTTCTAGTATAACATTGAATTCGTTTGGCAAATATTTATTTTATATTACAAAACATTTTTTTTTGTATTTATTGACCTTAACAACTTGTGGCCATTTGTCATGGATCACGATCACACACACACTCACTCCCTACCGGAAAATAATTGTGAGAAAATCGTTTTAACAATTAATGCGGTTAGATATAGAATTTAAATTATACTAATAATATGTTTGAGCACTGTACCCTACGTCTGTGCATGTGATTATTTTTATGTAAATAAACAATATTTAAATATCATCAGCTATAAAAAAAAAACAAAAAACCCGTGCATAGACTGTAGAATATTATAAAATAATTGTATAGACTGTGAAATATATATTTTATATGAATATAATAATTATAAATGTTTAAAATACTGTATACTGTTGTCTTATTGTTTGTTAAATATAATGATAATAAAATAATATTTATATAGTAATAATTAATTTTATTTATTATATAATTTAGATGTCAGCTGGACTGATGTCATGTGTACGAGAAAATTCACCACCATTAGATATGGACGATATGGGTGCTATATCACTTCCACCGCCAGATACACCAGGTAATTATTTTTGTTCACTTTGTATAAATTAAAATATAATAAATTAATTAATACTCATCGTTGTTGATGTTGTTGTTGTTGCCATCCTCGTATGTATGCAAAATGTTTATTTCATTAGAAATGTAAATGTGTTCAAATATATGTAATGAAATATTTTGTTAATTTATAACAACAAATATGTAAATTTTTATTTTGAAACATTATTTTAACTATACCATATATTTTCCGCATAATTTAAATTCTGATTTCGTCTCTGCCGGTGTTTATTTATTTTTTTTTTTTTTGCACACTGACACATATACATAATTTTTTTTTCCATTTTATAATATTTGCACATATCATGAGAGATTTTCATTCAAAAATAAAATAAAAAAAAATCTATATAATTTCTTTTCATTTCAAATGTATATTATAAAATGTGTAATTGTGTATCATATGTTTTTTTTTTCTTCATAAAATATTTGATTACATGTCATTCGCATATACATGTTTTTTCTTTTAATAATATGAAAATAACTGTGTTCTTTCTCTGTAGGTCTCTCTGTTTATATATGAGATACAATTTTGTTAATGTTAATGTATATATTGTGTATATGGTAATAAAATACCATTATAGACTTTCTTTAAAGTTGAAACATATTATGATTTTCATATAACTTAACTTATACCAATATATGTATATATAAAAGAATCTCGGGTTGATCAAAATGTTTCGGCATAAGATATGGTGATGGTGACATTTTAGATTTAAATTATATATTTAAAAGTGGAAAAAATTAAAAAAATCATTCAACATTGAAAATGGTACTTCTTTTTTAATTGAATACATAGCTAAGTAATTGGCTTATTAAATGCGATTTTTATAGTTATTCACACACATGTAGAAACAATAGATATAAGAGAATTGTTATAGTAAAAAAAAATGGGACAAGAATGGTCGGTTTCTTAGAACTATTTGCAAAAAAAAAAAACAAATAAATCAATTATAATGAAATTATAAGGATTAATTGCGAACTTAAAATATATGCGAAGTGACTTAAAAACTCACATCGAATATTTTTATTTTTTATCTATAAAATAACTTTTTGAACCATTCTCGTATACAAATATATCGTCGAAAATAATATTTAATGTGACGGCGAAAGAAAATCTACTAAATGCACATATATAGTATAAGATAAAGTTATGTTATGAGGTGATATTTTCCTCTTACACTACCGGCAAAAATTATTTCCTTTAGGCGCTTATTTATATAAAAAATTTTCCTTATAACAATTTAATAGATTTTTCTTCTAGTTACGCTATGTTTATGGTTTTTAATTTGATTTTATATAAGTGGTTTTATTTTTTTATATATATATATTGTTTTTTTTACGATTGTTAATGATGATTTTTAAATTATAATCTCAGTTTTTTTTTTATTGTACACAAATATACGAGGGCACTTTTTTTTTTATTATTGAAGGTTAAAATAATACAAAGAAATAGAAAATTAAAATCGAAATAAATAGGATGATAGAAATCAATTTATTTTTCAATATAATCTCATTTTAGCTCGATACACTTTTTTTTAACCAAAGTTTTAATCCCTTCGGAATAAGAGGATTTTTTGAACTGCATATAACAAAAAATGGGTGATTGTGTGTGTTGATTATTTCTTAATTTCTTGCAAATCTGTTTGTTCAACAATATTTACAAATTCTAAAGAATGTCTGACGTGAAAAATAATATCTATTTTGTTGATAAACAACGACAGCTTTTATATTTTTACCATCAATGTAGATCCACCTACTTGTTCATATATGTTAATCTAAATAATTTTTTTAATTGATTTTTTCTATTATTTATTATCAGTATACATTAATATATAGAAAATGTTTGTGGCTATTAACATTGAAAATTATTTTTTACAAATATCGTTGGTGTTTATCAATCAATATAAAAACCATATTCATATAGTCAGGAAAGCTTATGTTTTTTATATGTGGTGTGGAATGAGCAACGAGTGGTGTTCTGTTGAAATCGAACCAAACTATAAATATTTAATTGTGCTGTTACCAACAAATCAGTTCGAAGCAACCGTTGAATGATAAAGTGGTTTTTCAGACCAACAATTCTAGAACACACGTTCCAATAACTACATATATTTAATAAACGTTAGGCAAAGTACTTGATTGGAATGTCTTAACGCACCCGTCATAGAAATTCACTTTATACACCAATCCTATATAGACGTAAAAAAATATATTGTGTAAGCCCGGTGAACCGCATCAACAAACTTCTTTGTTCAAAAAATCCATTTATTGTCCGAAAGATGCTGCACAAATGTTGCGGCAAACAATGGAAATTATGCTTTCATTAAATCCGCCGCAGGTATTGTTTATCTAAAATAAAAATAAGCTAAATGTAAACACCCAATATATAAAAATGAAGGTCATATATAATGTATTTAAATTTTTAAAATATGTTTTATATTTATATTTTATTTATTTATTTCATACATAAATGCATTTGTTAATTCACAAAAAAATGTTGTTATTCGCATCGGTAATGCAGATACATTTCAAGGATATATTATTGTTTATTATAACATGGAATATATGAATTATGAATATAATAAATATACATAAATATTATATGTTTTATATTGACAATTTTTATAGTTGATCTCTAATTCTATGCGATATAAATACGAAAAAAAATTTGGTTTTTTATATTCATCACATTTGAAGAAAATTACATTTTTAAAAAATCTTAAATTTTAAATAACACAATATAAGATATAAATTCATCATCGATTTACTAATTCGCAATCACAAATTGACAATATAATTTTTTTGATAAGTAGTAGTGTCTATATTTATTGTATCTATATGTTATCTATATATACATTTATATATGACAATCTTGAAATTGATAACCACAACACACAATATATTGTGTAGATTTGTGTGGTGATATAAAATTTTAAAAAAATTATGAAATAAGTAATAATTGCGAAAAATAATATAATCCTTTATCTAATCTATATTAATCGTATATTTTATCTGTAGCTCCCATATACACAGTTTTTGTTTTAATTATAATATTCTCTGTATCATCGTGGTATCCTTTTTTTTTATCGCTATCCTATATATATATATATATATAAATGGTATATATGTAGCATAACGATAAAAAAGGACTTGTATCCCTCGGTTGTCAGTATCAAATTCAACAGGTCATTTTGTTTATACATGGTATGTATATAAAATAAATAAAAACGAGAAAAAGACAATTCATTAATTTTATTTACAATCCTGTCATTTATTTTATGGAAACTAAAATACAATATAATTAAATACGTGATAATACCCCATATTTGTATATCTATAATACAATATTATAATATATACGCATAATAAAATTAAATGTATATATTTATTAGTAATCTTTGATGATTAAGTAAATTCACTAATTATAATTGCATTAATAATATTTAACTTTAAATTATTTTTTAATTTATAATTTATATTTTTTATAAATATTATTATATATTGTGTTTTTCTTAACTTTTCAATTTATCAATCTTTTAATATTATATCCTTATCAATTTATCGTTATCTCCGCACACATATATACATTTATATTATATATTCTTATTATGTATATTGGCAAATTATTACATTTATTTAATTTTATTACCAATCTTTCATAATGTTTTTTCACAATATAATTATTATCATTATATTTTATTTGATAATGTCAATTTATTACGTTGCAATTTATTATTACGCTGTGTTTAAATAATAATTTTTATTTATAAATACAATCAATATCAATATATACTAAAATATATTGTATATATACAGAAATACTGAATATTTTAATAATGTAATTATTTGAGATTATAATTGCAAAAGAAGTATGGAGTAGGAAAATGTTTAATAGGTGAGAATCGATTTTTAAAAATATAAGATTATACATTAAATTGTAATTTTTTTCCCAATTATTAATATAATAATTTTATTTGGTTGGTGGTCGCACATTGATACGGAACATATTCGATTTGTTAACTTAAACCGTATATTGGCTATAGATGGATATGTATATGAAACATGATAAAACATTATATTTTACGTCCATCAGCGTGGATATACTAATATTTAATTTTTTATTATTATTATTAATATTATATACCGCCAGCCATTCTCTCCTATTAAATCACATTTCATGTTACTACATACATTATGTAAACATAATTAATAAAAATAACACTTTTATTATACGATGCGTCGTGCCAAATGATTATAATCGTGTATCTGATGTGTATATGACAGGGTGTTTTATTAAGTGTGATAGAACTTTAAGATAAAAAAAAAAAAACAAAATATATTAAATCATAAAATTTTGAATTACCGTCGAATTATCCACAACATATACAGTCAATTTTTGTGGATGTAATGTAGTTTCGTAAATTGTAATAGGATTATATAATCTAATAAAATTCCACAATTTGGAATCGTTTTTGAAATGAATTATTAAAATATTTATGATGATTCTTCAAAGTATACTGATAAAAAAAAAATTATTTAAATATATTAAACATTTTGTATTGAATTTAAATTTTAAACATTCTATATCACGTTTTTAAAAAAACACCTTATTAATTTGATATATATATACGCAATTTCGTTGTTTCTCTAAAATTTAAAGATGTACAAGACAAAAGAATTGATTATCTTTTCTTTTTAAAATCATATAACATAATCTCAATATTTATAATTCGTATTAATATTAATGCATCGTGAGATTTAAATAATTATACTCTTAATTGTATATGTATACATTTCCATTTACAAAAAAGGCACTCACTCATTCATTCGTTTGGCTATTTTATTATTATAAGATACCAACAAAAAAATACACAAAACACTTAATAAATAGCATTATTATGTCAAAATAATAATGTTTTATTATACACCATAGCAGCTGTATATATCTTTATATCTGTCATTCGTCAATTCTATATTATTTCTAGTATATATATTTTGGTTTTATATCTTATCATCTTATTAAAAAAAAAATAAAAATAAATTCAATTACATATTAATTTTATATGTGTCCTATTTAATGGTTATATTAAGACTATAGATATATGTTCGCATGTTATTATTATTATTATTATTATTGTTATTATCAATTATATATACATTTATATATATATTAATTTCCAATATCATATGTAGTCACACAGCAGGGGTGTCAAAGAGGCTTTAATTTAGGAAAATTGTTTCTATTAGAATTAAAAATACGACGTGAAATGTTAAATTTGTATTGTGGTTTAATTCTCTTGTTATATAGGTCTATAACTGAAAATTCGTATATCAGGTGTGCTTTTTATTTAACCAGATTCCATGTTTACAGTGGAAAATACTCGACGTTAATGTTTTTTTTATTTTGATAATATTAACACGTTAATCGCCATGTCAGTCATATGTGTCTGACGCTAAGAAGACCTATATGTCTGACGTACGCGATTTGGTAGAAGGCCACGTCAATCACAGATGCCCGACGCAAACGATACATTTGTATTATGTTTCGAAAGCTGGCCTATCAGGAACAAAACCTGAAAATTTCTTGGTTTACTACGAACAATAAAATGAAATATGGCAAAAAAATTTTTTTCTGTGATACATTAAGTTTCCTTGATACATGTTTAACTAAATTATCTAATAAAGTTATAATGGCCCATGTGAAATTTTTCTGATATTATCGTGGCGATTAACGTGTTATTAATAGTAATATTAATAATAATGAAAATCGAACAAAAACAGCTGGTCAACTAATATCGATGTTGCATCGATTGTAATAAATTATAACCGCATATAAAATGGTAAAATATTTGTATTGTTGGCCAAGTAAAACTTTCCAATGATTTCTGTTTTACTGATATATATATAATTTGTACACGTGTATTAATAACTTAAAACTACATTATTATTTGTATTTAATGTAGATTTATATACTTAGAAATTTCATTTACCCTTCAAAATGCCTCTATATATATATATATGGAGATCAACATTTTCAAAATATGTTCAATGTTTTAGTAGAGGTATTGCTTTTATATTATAACCATACCGCCGCGGTAATATACTATAAAAATCAAAATAATAATAAATAATTCTCTGTTTTATAACTAACAATTATCGTTGTCATTCCTATATTTATAATATATACAGATACGATAAGAAAACAAACCATTAAATTTAATGTTTGATTAAAATATATTATTAATTATCAATATATGCGTTACTTTATTTATTTATTATTTATTTACTTTGTATTTTTTCGTCAATTTATCGTGTTATAATATTAACATTAACAAATATATTCGTAAGTTTTAAATTCACTTAGAAAAAGTACGAAATTGATTTTTGTCATTAGTTAATAATAATATTTGGTGTCGTTAACACCGTGTCATTTGCCAAGTTTTATTATCTTTTCAATTCAATTAAATTGTATTTAACTAATAATTATAAAAAAACTATCTATATATATATTGTTTATTAGTTATGTAAGTTTTTTTTAATGTTAAACTAATCTATTGTTTTAAAAAAAAACAATATATGCGCACATGCAAAAAATATGTGATTATAATTAATTAAATGTTATTTGTTTGACGGACGACGTGCTACATAAATTAATTGCAACTTATAAATTATTCATAAAAATCCGTAATAAATAATAATCTAAAAACATTAATTAATTATACAATTGTTTTTTATGTTTATCGAAAACCACTTCATTCCATAATTATTGTTGTAGTCAGTCGCAGTGATAGATTTACGATTTATTAATTATATAAATAAACCGCATTCAAAATAATAAAAATAAATATATTAATAATAGTTTTATGTATACTTAAACTTAAACATTTTCTATATATATATAACTTTTCAACCAAACAAAGAGTGCATAGAAAAAAAAAAAAATTAAGAAATAAATTTTTAAGTGAAATTTTTTTTGTATATATATAAAATTATACCAACTACACTTTTAATATTAATTGTTAATGTTGTGTTAAATGTGTCTGCATTTTATTTTTTTTTGTTTAGTTATAATAGTATTTGGTAATACACGCATAAATGTATTCATTAAAATTTATAATAGAAAATATAATTACAAACAACAATAAATAAACTATTTATTAATAAAATTATTATTATTAGTCTGTGGTGTAAGTCAAAAAAATTAATTTTATAAATCAATGATGTAATTTTTATATTTGTTCCTCATAAATAAATATGTTATATTTATTTATATTTATAATAATATAATATTGTGTGTATGTGTGTGTGTGTGTGGTGCAATAGATTTTATATATATTTTTTTATATTATGTAAAAATTTAATTTTAATTTTATTTCTATACTTTCATTTGAAAATTGTAACATATATTTGCAATTTGATATATGAATAGCAAAAATATTACTGTGGTATTACAAATGTATAATGATTAAGTTACAAATTTTCTATACATATAATCCGTATATAATTACGACAGTCATATGCCAATAAACTTATTAGGTTATGTGCGAGTGTTTTAATTAACCCGATTTTCAATTAGTTTATCTATTTTGTTGTTGCACATCATATTGCATTTTATCTATTAATAAATAATCAACTATTATTTATATTTTAATTATTTACACAATTTTTAACTTAAACACATTATTCTATATAGAGACGAACACATGATGACATTAAAAAAATACAAATGGTACGGGTGTGTACACATATAAATAACATTTTTCTTCTGGAAAATATGATCAAACATAAGTAAAATGCCAACAACAATTGACAAGACATCTTTAATATATTACATTTAAAAGTTTATTATACATATAAGTGGTACAACTTGTCGGTGTGACTTAAGTGTAACAATAAGGATTTTGTTCATTTTTTTCGATTGCTCGACATTCAAGCAATCTCATATAAATTAATATCTTTATTCTCGAAAATTTTGTAGAGTATTATTTTTGTATGATCACCCTGCAAAATTAAATGATCACGTACCATTTTTTATATAAAATTTAATAATGCTAATGTTATCACGTCGGATATTATATTTTATCATTCAAATTAATTAGTTTTATTTTTTCGAATTGTGATTTTCTTTAAATAATATAATTTATGAGCTTTATATTGTTGAAGATCACTTGATTTAGATTTTAGTTATTGTATATATATATATAATTAAGTTTAAATAATATGATATTGTGCATGCAATAATTTGAAATTGGACTCGTTTATCTTATATGGAAAAATATGACTGACTGAAAAAAAAACGATTAGAAATTATATACTTTTCCTCTGTGCCATACTAAAAATGATATAATAAAACATGTCTTTTATTTAATATCAAATATTCTGTTTTTATAAACTCTCACACAGCTCCACAGCTGATCATTGATTGTTGCAAAATTATTGATTTTTTTTTGATATATAAATTCCATTAAAATATGCACCGCAATTCTTTACATTTTTTAGCCCGTGTTATATGTTTAAAAAAATTAATTAATTATTGTTTCATTTTTTTACTGATTATATATTATCAATCCATCCTGTCTGTATATAAATATATATGTACCGCTTTGTTTTATCTCTTCAAACATATATATATATACAATTAATTAACTTAATTTCATTAAATTATCTTATTTATTTTATCTTTATATACGCTATATTGTGTTCATATATGTGTAATTGAAATAGACATTTTGAAATTGATAATAATAGTATATTTAAAACAACAAAAAAACAAATAATAATTATCTGATCTTATGTAATTCTTTTCTTTTAATGCATCATATGCATTTACGACTCTAATATATTATATCAAAATATTTTCCCCAATTAAACTCATATTATTTATTATACATAGAAATTATTCATAAATTAAATAATTTTAAATAAATAAATCATATCTTTTTAATAAATCTGTATTCTTTTTATGTATTTTATTATAATAATAATATAAATATATGTAATCCGTATAAATATACTTGATTTTTACTTGCGTATATATGGTACAATACTTATTATTATATATGTGAATTTATAACGATGATTAATGCGAGAGAATATATATATATATATACGACAATCTGGTCGAAAAATACCACGATTGATGTAATTCTTTCAGTATAAACAAAAATAAAAATGCATAAATCGTCAATTTGTACGTGTGGTGTTGTTGGTAGACAAATGTGTAAAATATCAACATTTTACATTTGTTTTGAAAATTGTTAAAAAATATTACGGAAAACACTTTGTAATGCTATGTTATTTAAAATGTCGGAGGCGAAGATAATTTCTTAAAGGCTATTGAAACATGTGACAAACAAAAACTATAGTGTTTTCAATAAGAAACAGAAAGTATATGCGTTAAATTACTGTATGTGGTGGCTGTCGCTTATACAAGAGGAAGGAAATTCAAAAACATTTGATAAAGTCAAAAATCAATAATTGAAGACATTGGAATAGTCATGCACTATATTTGATTGCATATACAAATTTGATGCGTATACTTCATGCGAGCTGCTAGAATATTTCGTATAAATAAAATTATTGTAAAACTAAATCAGTTGTTTGTTTTTATCTTAACGAATTTTGCAATTATTTTTCGGACACAAGATTCTCGCTGTGCATAATGCATAATATGTAAAATTTGTTAAACTTAAATAAATGTCAGAATATTATAATACGGCGAGTATTAACTTTCTTTTATTTCATTTTATTTTTATAAACATAAATTTTTATTGTATTTAATTGAAATTATTATTTGTATTATAACATTTATTTTCATTATATATATATACTTATAAGATCTGTTCGTATATAATATAATTATTGTTATATACTCTATGATATATGTACCATGTGTTTATCTATATATCATATAATATATAGCATCTATATATATATAAACTTAAAATACATGAATAATTAAAACTTTGTTATTTCGTTAAATTAAATTTTATTATTTATACAACTCAAATGTATATATAAATTTATATATGGATTTGTATATTTCTTATGGTATAGTAAAGATATAAATATATATATATATTTATATTGGCATTAAAATGAATATTCAGATTTAGATTTATTACTCATTTGAACAAAAATATAACGAAACATTGTAAATAATATTAAATTGTATTATTAAGTAAATGTATGTGGTATCAACGTCAATTTCTTTAAATTAGTAATTCTAACTATATATGGTATATTTGTATACAGCTTATACATATATTGAATCATCTTATCTCATATTATAACATACCCTTTGTTTACCTATTTTCAACTTTAATTTTACTTCAGTCAATTCACATTTCCCTAAAGACCATCAGTTATTTGTATATAAATAGCTTTTTTTATAAGTGTATATAAATAAAAAACATTTTTATTGTAAGTTAACACACAAGTATTTTATTTGTTTTGATTTATGTACGCGAGTATAAACAAACATATTTTATTTAAAAAGGATATAAACTCGAAGAATATATGACTTGTATTATATGCATATAAAATATTGGTAAAAATGATATGGTGCGATATAATAACAAATGGTTTTTTTTTTTTCATCTCTTATTTATTGTTTATAAACATTTTTTCTCATATTTACATTTTCCATACACCGTCAGTGATGCTGCCTTAAGGGGCTTCTTTTTAGTTATACATTTTAAATGAATATGTTTTTTTTTTCTTTTTTTTTAAGTTTTATTTGTCAAACAATCATTTTATTCATATATTCATATATTTATGTTGTCTTATTTCTTTAACCATTTATATATGAATGGACTAAAAAATTTGACATATACATCTTTTTATAAAATTTTTATATTGGTAATCTTATAAATAATATTTATTTTTTTTTCTTCATTTACAGAAACACAAAAACGTCGTCGATTTCATCCATTACGTAATTTACGACGTATATTTCGTAGACGTACTGTTAATCATGGTGATACATCACCAACCCATTCAAATATTGAATCAAATCGACAATCATCAAATGAACATTTTAATATAATAACAAGTAATACATTACCATCGATAAAGGGAAGTACATCGGTGGGTGGTGGTGGTGGTGGTGGTATTGGTTTTAATAGTGATAATAGTTTTAGTAGTGGTGGTGCTGTTGGTGGTATTGGCGGTGGATATTATATTAAAGAAAAACGAGAATATAGTGCTGAAAATATTATTAGAACAAATAATAATAATAATAGGGATCCATCATCATGTGATTTAGATCGTGATAGTATGAATGATTATCAACGATGTTTAAGCGAAGGACGTTTAATAAATAGGTAAGTTATATTTATACTATATATATATACAAATTAGATTATTATTTAGATAGATTTAGTTTTAACGCAATTGAATTTCTAAGATAATATAATAATATGAACCATAATTCAAAATAATTTAATATTTATAAATTTGCATTTTCCGAAAAAATTTAAAAGTTTTACAAAACGAAAGACACTGGTTGGTTAATCTTTTTCAATTTATAAGATGTAAATTTTATAGAAAAATATATGTGTAACTTATTATTTTAAATTGATTGTTGATCACTGCGGTGCGCGCGTGTGTAATGTATAACGACAATTATAATATTAATTTAATTCTTTATATTAAGATTATTTCCTTATATAATTTGTTGTTTATATCTCTTTAATACGTCTGTGTCTTGTATATGCGTGTTATGTACTCGTATTATAGTATATATCACATTGCAATAGATAATTATATATTATTATGAGATAGATAATATAATTTTATTGTATTATTTCGAAACAGAAACAAAACAAATAAATAAAAAACCGATTTTTATTGTATTTTCACTCTATTAAAGTCATAATCTTATCGTGACAAATTCATTTATTCGTATACACATGTATTTCTAACATAATATATATTGTAACATATATAGTAATAATAATATAACCTGTTTATAAAAAACTTGTGTCTTCATTATTTTTCAATCGATTTGAACTTATACGTAAAATTTATCTATAATTACAAATAACTATTTAATATAGTTTTTATTAGACAAATGGTAATCACTAATAAAATTCCTGTTATAAATATAAATAGCTAATTATTGTTATTGCGAATGCATTTTTAATCTAATGCAAATTATATTTCCCAAAATGAACCATTTTCGCGTTGATTGATTGATAGATACATTTATAAATATTTATATAGTAATAATATGAAATGCATTGATATAAAGTCGATTTATTTTTAAACGATTTAATTATTTATAAAATATATTGTAAACGAAAACGAATAGAATTTTATATTTTTTCAATGTTACTCTAGTACATAATATACGTTAACACGATATGTATTATGTTTATAAGGTGCCCAATACCCAACCAACTACATTTTCATTTATATATATTTTTGAATAACTCAACAATTTTAATGTTCACCGTCATCAAAATCATTCCTTTTTTTTCACATTTCAATTCATATAATATCAGCATGTCTTTCGATGACTACTAATCATTTTAATACTTCCTCTTCTATATATCATCACACATCTATTACAACATATTTCTTATCTTATTATATTTATTTCTTTTCCATATATAAATAAAATTTAATAAAATTATTAAAATTAACATTGATGTCAAACAAAAATATTTTCTTTTAAATATATATATATCAAATATATATTCATCATCATAATTATTTTATTTATCTTAATAATTTAATAATAATAATAATATGCTATAGCTGCTATACATACATAATTTTATTTATTTATATGTAAGATTGTGAAATATTAATTAAATTCATTATGTTATAATCATATTTACGTATAATATAAAATAAATTATATATATATAAAATGTATAACAAATAACATACCATCGTTATTTAAATAGATATACAAAAATGTAATTTTGTGAGAAGCCAAAGTTATAGAATTAATTAATACTATAATTTTAACAGATAGCGATGACAGATACTGATGAAGGAAAATTCTTTTTGATTAAAATAAATTTTACCAATTTTACAATACAATACAATACAAATACCTCTTTTTAACCCAATTTACTACAAATCTATAATAGTCTATGGTATTATATTCTGTGTATTTCACTATTTTAATGATAATTTCATAATTTTATAAACAATTATTTGGTATCAACATTATCTTATTTACCATAACATTATATAATTATTTTCAAATTTATATGGTATGCTCTTTGTATATACCTTTGTAATATACCATATTATCCATTACAATAAAAAAAATACATTATAATATATTCAAGATTATATACTAAAGTCGGTATATTACATTATATTTATATATACATCAGGTGGTGCTAAAGTCACTATATATATAAATTTTATATATGATAATTTTTATTTTCCAAAACATAATGTGTAATATTATATAAAAAGTATAGACAATGTTAATTTTCACTTCATTGTAATATAATTTATTTCATATATTTTATATAACAGATATAGAGAGAAAAATATAATGTATAGAATATTTGCAAACAACATTTTTTTTTTTTTGACAAAATGAACATTAAAAATACATTTATTATTAAAATTAAATTTTCTTTTAAACAATTAACCAAAGCGCAATCAATAAATAAATATTTACGACATCTATACCCACTATATTTACTGATTACTCGATCTCTATGTGCTACAATATATATATATCTAACAAATATACTACATACATATTAGCTCTAATTGTCTATATATGGTAGATAGATAGATGTGCTAAAATATAATTAACAGAATTTTGCAATCATGTGTAATAGAATTTTAATTGATAAGAAATTTATACGATACCACCACACATTAACAACTCTATATATAGATAAAAAATAATATTCATATATAAAATTTAATTAATTAAATATTTTAATTAATGATTTATGTATGTTTGTTTGGTTTTTTTTTTTATTTTTGCACTAACATTAATTGAAAATTTTTCACACACTTTTATAAATATGTTTCAATGTGAAATTATAATTATTTTTATATTTACGTTGCGCTCTTATCTTACATATAAAATGTTTATATTGTACATTTAAAATTGACACAATAATTTATCGATACACAATTTTGTATTTATTTTATATTATTATAATATTGAATTTATTATTTAGTATTTATTATTAGTTTAGTGCAATAGAATATCTTTTCATAAATATTTATCAGTCGACAAATTTCATCATACAATATATAAAAATCATTTATGTTTTGTGAAATACGGCACCGTGCACACACATTTATTATTTTATAATATTGAATTTTCTTGGTTTTAATATAAAAATGCTTAGCAAGGTTTTATTAATTTTTTAATTATATGACTAATTAAATAATAATTGCCATACAGAAAATTATTGTGTTGCTATATTATTTATCTTATATTTTCTTGTGTAGACTTTCCTTGTAAATTTGTATATATGTAGATTGTGTGGTGAGATTTTGTCAATTTGTGTATTAAATTATGTGCGTAAATAATAAATAGAAAGAAATAATTCAGAAACGATGGGTCACAATAGATATCAAATATCAATTGTTAAGTTAATAAATTATATACAATATTTACACAATGAATTAGTTTTCCAATTCTATATAAATAGGAATAATTTTTCTATATATATTTTTTTTTATTTGATTCTGTGTAAACATGACCATTGTTAAAACAAGTACAACTTTTTTTCACACACACAATATTAAACAATTATTAAATGTGCGAAATATTTTTTCTATTCTTTTGAATATATTTTTAAGAATATTATATCGAAATAGAGAAGGAGGGAGTCTATGTTTTTAAATTGTAAATTAATAATTGAATAAATATAGTAGTTAAAGCAAAAACAAACATTTTAGGAAATTCATTTTTAAGTATACAATAAATTTTAATGGAAAATTTTACTTTTCTAAAAAAAATTAGTTTTACATATATGAGATTATATTTTTATTCTTACTTATACTTTCAATGTGTAAGTCGAATACTTAATTTAATGTTTTCTTATATACACGCATGCAAAACATTACATGACATATCGGTTTTTTTTTGAGACTTTGTCCTATTTTTCACTTCAAAATTTACTTGTCATCATTTTAACTTATATGCCTTATATCGAATCCTCACCAATCCTTTCTAATTTAAAATAATTCCTATCATCACCATACAGCACTATATATACAGCTAGTTCTACGCATTCGTTTCAGCTTATAATTATTAATCAACAAATTGATATTGATTATGACTTGCGAACCAGAATTAACACTTTTAAATTAAAATCTTATTATTTCAGTATCAATATATATAGCTAAAATATAAAGACAAATTTAATTTTAAGTTGTATGCCATCGTAATATATTTTATTGATATTACTGACCTTATGTATGAACTTTCTGTACAAATTCGTCTAACAACAAATCATTTCTTATTGGATTAGCTTAAGAAAAAATTGAAAATTACTAACAATATATAAGTAATGTAAATTTTTAGTTGTTGTTTTAAAATTAATTTTATTCATAAAAATTATAATATAAAATCAAAATTATACAATAGAAATATATGCTATGATAAAAATGTTAATAAGAAGAATAATTTAAATACTATTGATTGACTGCATAATTTCATGGTCGATTTTCATATAAATGGTATACGTTTCACGTCACAATGTATCTGTTTGATTTTTTTTTTCGGTTTTATATTGTATGCAATGAATATATATTAGTTTAGCATCGAACGTTATTCTATGTTACTATGTGTGTTTCATGGGTGGCATTGCAGTGGAATAATTCATTAAACTGAATAATGATTTTTCAACATGATTATGCAAAATTTTTGTAATTTTGCAGCATCCACAATACTATCATAATCCACGTCCATCTCTGTAGTATAGTTTGAATAGTTTGTAGAAATCAAAAACCACCATACCACACAAATTTATTTAACTCAGAAAAACCGTTGTCATATTCTATCAATTTAAAATCAAAAAATTAGTCAAACTTTGGAGTTACGAATATATGATGTTAATAGAATGGCATGGAGATTATATAATATTGTTTAATAAATTAGTTTTAAATATAACCTATGGATTTTAGTTTTCGGATCGGGCTGGAAGTTTTGCAATCATCCAAATATATATATATATATTCAAAATATGTTATAATATTTATTGTGAAAAAATTTTCCTATATAATATAAATGAAGATGAGATGATATTATGAAAACAAATTCTGTTTTGTTTAAATAACAGTCTTATTTTTTTTTTTTTCATCGCGTCTTATTCTTATTTATTTTTATTTTTTTATAAAAAAATTTATTCAGGTTGTTTCGTGTTTTTTTTTTTTCTTCATATTTCTTGTGTTATTTGTTTTTTTTCTTTTTTTTTAATTTAAATAAATTATGATTAAAATAAATTGTCAAACAATTTGACATTCATTCATATAATAAATATTTAAATGACATTTCTGTATAAATATATACTTTATTATGTACCATATTTAGTAAGTATATAAGAAAAGGCATTCTATATATTACGCGATATTTTCAAAATAATATAGAGATGGATGACAAGGTCATCACCTATTATTAGAAATAAATAATGTTAAATGAATAATAAAGAAGGTAAAAAAAAAATCAAATCAATGAAATATATTTTTTATTTTATTTTTCCAAATCTTCTTTTTTTCAAAACAATTATCAAATACATAATATGAATGTTGTATATATAAAAAAAAAACATATAAATAAATATAATAGAAAGTGATGGTAAAATTTAACCGATTAACCAAGTTAGTTTTATTATTGTTTGTTTTAAATTTTTAAAACAGTCAGTTATAAGTCTTCGTCTTAACTATTAAAAACCGACAAAAAAATAAAAATATAGAAATATAATTTACAATAACGACGCGTACAAATTTTGTTGCTTTTTTTTTATATTCAATATTCAATATATATTAATTGCATTTGATTGTTGATGCGTTCTTTAAGTTATATATACTATAATTAATAAAAAACTTAATAATATTAATAATAATAATATTGATAATTTTTGCGTTGTTAGTAGTTGTGCGTGTTTTTTTCGTCTTATTGTTTTATTATAATAAAATGTTATATTTAAATTGTTTCAGTGATTATAGTCGAGATGCATTATCACAATCACATGACAGTGTATTTTCGGAATCAGCAACTGCAAGTAGTTTATCAATTGTACTAAAGGTGAGTGAATATTATATTATATTTATTTTTTCTATATAACATACACTATAAAAATAATATATTATAAATTTCTTTTGCATTTTATTGAATATTTTCTAAAATACATATAAAAATATTCAATATTTGCGTATAGTTAATCCATATATCGATTTGACTATAATACTTGTCGTTTCGTACATATATATATATATATGTAAACATCTATATAAAAATGTTAATTTCTCTTAATTATATTGTTATTTTTATTTATTTATTAATTTTTTTTTTTATTGAAAAATAGAGAAAATTTTGAAATTTAATTAAATTTCTTCTTCTATTTTGATATATATATATATATTTTGATCAAACAAATGTCTATTTCCTGTCAATTTTGATTTAAAATTTGGTGAAATTAAAAAATTATGTCGTATTATGTTATGAATATAATTGAAATTTGTTATGGAATATCAAAAGTAATAACTATAAAAAGGAAGAAATGTTTTGTTGTACTAAAACACTTTGGTATTATTAAATTTGTGTGTTTAATTTTTTTATTAAAAGTACTATATATCATTTTACTATAGACAATCAATCAGTTATGTTTCCATATTGAAACAAAAATTTTTACAGAATTCTTTACAAATTTTGGTAGATGATTTGCTGATTATTTTTACATATGCGTATAAGTCAAAGTTTTTATTGAAAATAATGCATTTCACTTTTATTCATATATATTTCTTCCAATTCACCTTACACTGAAAATAAATTTGTACATAATTTCAATGAATGGCGTTTATAAGCCAATTTTTCATTGTTTCAATGAATAATTCATTAATATTTTTCATTTTTAAAAATTATCTTAATGTACTTGTTTATTGAATGAATGAATTCGCGATCATTATTTAACTAATGCGCAGAATAATAAGTTATTAAACAGAAGAACACATTGAAAAAATGAATAATATTCATCAAAACAATTATACAATTCTTTAAACCAACGTAGTAGTGAGATTCATTGAAAAACATTCATTTTCGATATTATGTTTTAATGAATTATTCGTTGATTTAATGAATGTTGTGTTCATTTTAACAATGAACCATGTTCCTTAGAGCAAAATTAATTAATATTTTGAATTGTTTTGACGTTATTTTATAATTGGATCCGTGTACATGTTTTTTTTTCACGGTAGAACATATTTGGAAGTTAAATAGAAAATAATGTAATAATTTAACGAAATTACTTAAATTTAATATAAAATAAATTCGGTATAGTTTGTAAATAAAAATTCTTCTGTGTATAAACGTTTGTTTCATAAAGGATTAAAAAATAATTATTATTTTCTCTTTGAATTGTGTGAATCGAAATTCTGCAGATAATTCTATATTTCTAAAATAGAATGGCCAAGAATTTAGTTTATTTATTCTGTATTTTCTTGCGGTAATTTATAATAAGTTGAGTAAATAATTTATTACTTATCTGTTACATTTATAGCAATTAAACAATTTATCAGTCAACAACTTTATTATGAAAAATCATCGAAAAAACTTTTAAAAAAAATATATAATATTTAATATATAAATATCTGCATCAGAACGATTATAATCTCCGGTCGGTCCATGGTTCAAAGATCAATTATGATTTTTTTTTTATTCTTAATTCTTTAAACGAAACAAACATATGAAAACGAATTTTTTGCTACATAGTAATTTATATGTCTTTGGCAGCAAATAGATTTGCGTTCATCGAAAAATTTTTTCCTTCTGTTACCATTTCTGAAAATAAAATTTGTATTTAGTTTTATTTATAATTATTATTATTATTATTATTATTATTATTATTATTATTATTCTTATTTACCACTGATTTGTAAAAATATATACAGAATTACAAATGTGCACAGTATCGAATTCTCAACACCTATTTTAATATTATTATTATTATTATTATTATTATTATTATTATTATTGTAATAATTTTCTATATTAGAAATCTCTTTGCAAATTAATAACTTTACCGCATATATATATAGTAATTAATCTATATATATATATTAAAAATAATTATTATTAAATTTCTGTATTGATATTTGATAATTTGATATTACATTTAATTTTATTTTATATGTGAAAAGAAAATTAACAATTTACATAATAATAATAATAATAATAATATAATATTAATAATAATAAATAAATACATTGACGAGAAAATATATTAATGAGAAGAAACAGTAAAAGATTTATTATAAATAAAATATATGGTCGCTTTTGTGGTATAATCGAAAAATAATATGTTTATACTATTATTTATTATTATTTTTTTTTTCGATTATTATATTAATAGAGTATTTATAATTAAATATATATTCATATATAAAAAAAAAAAACAAATAATTATGTATTGATTTAATTTAATTATTTCCATCATTGATTTATATTTTATTGAAAAATAAAACTTTCGATTTTTCTTATATTGTTGTTATTTATTTATTTTTTTTTTTCTATTAATAAATAATAATAATAATAATAATAATAATAATAATAGCAATAATAATAGCAATAATAACATAATACATAATACTTAATAATAATAATTTACATATACTTATATTTTCTTCATTATTTTGTAATTATTTATTTATAATCCGATACTTCCCACATTTTCTTCTTATTTAATATTACTTATTTATTTATGTATTTTTGGTTTTATTATTTTATTTTTTTTTCATAAGCGGCGGCTCTATATTTTTAATGAATTGTATAAATTTTTGTTTGTTGCATATATATATGCATTTCAAAGCATCTACAACAATTGAAATGTGTTACAATTATTTTTCTCTATAGTTATACCTTATACGCATATAACAATTAATCATATTATAATATATTTTTATATATATATATACACTCTTTTATACAATTATAAAACATTTATTATTATTTTGTTTATACTGTACGTATTATTACCTGTATACTATACTTTCACTTGTTCGCATTCAGTATATTTTTGCAGATATATTATTAGTACAGTTAAAACTTTATACCAAATAAGAGTATTTGAAAATGATGTAGTAATAATAATATTGTTAGTGATGAATTTTATATTTTCCATTGTTATCTATATATATATATATAAATTATATAATAACAATTAATAATTGTTTTTATTTCCTATATATTTACAGTTATATACACAAACACATCCTTTTTATAATTAATTTTGTTATTTGTTTTTATTTATTATTTATAAATTTAGTATATTGTAATAATATTTGTGATAAGAATAAAAGTACAAATTATATATTTACAATCCAAAAAAGTAGATAAATATAAGATTTAATTAGATAAGTATATAAATATAATATAACGTAGTACTTATACAAAATAAATAATAAAAAAAACCTGTGAAAAAGTCTATATTTCTATATGTGCTTTTGATATAGTTACATTTTGTGAGTTGTTTCTATTTCGTTATGTCAATATACTAATAATAATAATAATAATAATACTAATACTAATAATAATAATAAAAATAATAATAATAATAATAATAATAATAATACAAAAGTTTTATATAATTAAATATTTTTATGATACATTTTATATAGTTTTCATGTTTTATTTTTATTATTATTAAATATATATTTATTATTTATTTATTTTATCTCAAAGTTCTAAAATAAAAACAATTATTGGTGTGTGTGTGTGTGTGTGTGTGATTATATAAAAACACCTTAATTTAATGTTTTTAAAATACGTTTTTATGATATTATCATAAGTTAATATTATGATTTATAGGTAAATACGTATATAGAAAAATTATACTTTTTTAATTAAATATCATTTTTTTTTTCTGTTCGGTTTACATAAAATTTATTTTGTTTATTAACTTAAAATATATAAATTAAAAAAATTAATAAAAAATTATTGATGAAAGCAAAAAATCATTAATAGTGTTGTTAGCCTTCTTATTCGGTACAAATTGAATATTCTTCAATGACTTTTTTATATATTCAATATAATTTAATTATAATTTGTTATTCTGGCTACTAAAATATAGGTGTGTGTGTGTGTTTCTAGAACTTCTATAAGTATATATTTGAATTGCACTGCCAATCATTATTTTTATATGTTTAATTTAAATTAATTTTTTGACAAGTTTTTCAATGACTTTTTTTTTTTTCGTATTTTATATACAATATATTAAATGTAAATAATAGATCAATCGTATTTAATATATAATATAATATAAATAAAATATTAAACTATATTTAAAATGAATATGAATGAAATGTTATACATCATTTCACCATAAGTCATATTTAAATAATATACGTATAATTCTACCATATAATGTACATAAATTAATAGTTCTTTTTAATAATTTCTATAATATTATAGCATTAAAATTTAATAATACCGAATATTTTTTATAAAAATGAATGGTTATGTTATTTAAAGAAATTGATAAAATATTATTTTGCAAAGTACCTTATTCATATTTATATTTCACAATTGATTTTTGCGGTTTTCCATCTATTATGTAAAGTACCTTATTCTCATATTTACATTTCACAATTTACTTTTCACTTTTCCATTTGCTTTTCATTCTGTTTATGTAACATACCCATTAATTTTCCATTTAATGATGCCTTGATCTTCAATTTTTCTTTTGGTTTACCATATCATTCACATGAAAATCATCAATTTTTAAGCTTTGAAATCATTTGTAATGTATGTGTGTGATTTTTTATCTTCACACCATATAATAAATGTTTCCACACACAACGCAATCGATATGACTTTTATATATCAGAAAAAGTTTTCTTTGAAAAATATAATCGCCTCCCGACTAAAACTTTCTATATATACGTTGTTGGGATACGAATTAATCCAAATACCTATTAGTACTTTAAATATAATATAATATAGTATATATTGTAATTTTTTTTAATTATATGCACATTTTTTTCATTTATTTTGCTTATTTATTTAATTAACTATTTTTATATTATCTAATATGTATTGTTGCAATTTTGTATTCAATTTAATTTAAATATTATTAATTCATATTATTATAAATATACGAGTGCATACTTACAGATAATATATAATATAAAATAGACAGACGCAGCAGACATTGTTAGACTATAATAAATACACTTATATAATTATATAAATTTTACAAATTAAATTGCAATGCAAGTGTATTTTGTTGTATTATAATATGAAATAAAAATATAAGAATTATGAATCATCGAATGAATAATAAATATATTGTATATGATTTATTTTTATATATGCATTTATGCAATTTTACATTAGTATACTATTAATATATGTAGAAATGTGTTGTAAATGTCAATGACCCAATTTAGGATATGCGACTATCAGATTATTATTATTATTTATGCTATGTATATTTAAATATATAAAACATATGCGATAAACACTGATTTTTATCGGGTGTCTCAATAGGGAACAATCGCGTATTTTAAATTTCAAATTATTGTTCTTGTGCTTCTGCTATATAATTGAGTTGTTATTATGATATTCAATTTTTCAAACAAATTAATCATCAACTTTTGAAATTGAAAATCTATATGCATATGATTTAGTAACAATTACTATTAGTTTTATATTGTTAAACAATGTTTCAAAATTATCCTGAAATATAAGAATTTAAATGGAAATGTTAAAAATATATTCATTAGGTTTCAAATAGTCCTATATACCACCATTAAATTGTGACTGCTTGAATGTTGAAGCCAATGATTCCTGAAGAGAAAAAAATCATAAATTCTAATGAAAATAAAATTTAATTAATGATATTTCACCAATTTTCAAAAGAAATATAGTTTTATTTAGATATTTGCCATTGCGGTACATCCATAACTTACATATATAAATAAATGTTTATTAATTTATTATAATAGTTGAATAAGTTGAATTCAAATCTAAACTATGTTATGTGTTTTGTTTGTTAAATAATTTATTTTATTTAATAATCATTAGATATAAAATATTCGGATTTAATTTTTCCTTATATATGGTACACTATTTGTTTGTATTTGTATTCTTCTAATTGTAAATTTGCAAATAACTATTTTTTTTTCTCTTATACACTAACCTCAATTTTATCTACATTTATTTTTTTTATTTTATTATTACATTTACTGCAACAAATACAAATATTGTGTGTGATCCGGGTTCATCATTTGATACATAGATATAAATAAAATTGTAAATAAATTGAAGAATTACATTTTAAATATTGTATATTATAATATTAGTAGAGTATAAATAAATTAGAATAGTCAAATAGAAAAGATGATGAGGGTCATAAAACTTTAAAAAAAAAATTACATGACATCATAATATATGCAATTTTATTAATTTTTTTTTCTTCTTCTTATTTCTAAATATCTATGGTATTATTAAAGTTTACTTATTTAATTTCTAATATTGATTCTCTGTCACTGCTGGTGTGCGTCGTCTCTTGTCTGTTCTGTTTTTGTGTGTGTATAATTATACGTTTTTTTTTTTTCTTTTCTGTAAAGCTTTTAACTAAATTATTATATTATACGTATATTTTCTCTTTAATTATTTTAAGTAAATTTATTCTTTAAATTAAAAACATAATATATATTTTTTTCGAAATAATTTTACATTTACATATACACAAACGTACGAGCGTACATTGAAACGAAATAACAAAAATAAAATCATAATAATAAACTGGTTTAAAAAAAGAATTATAAAAAGAAGCAAAAAAAAAAATACACACTATTTCATATAGAAATAATAATATTAAATAATACTTTTATTAACATTCATATTATTTATAACCCTCTGTTCGAAAAGTCATGCACATTAAAACATATATAAGAGTTATAAGTCTAGGCAATAGGAAATGTGGTCATGTGGCGAACTAAATTGGATGAATAAGTCGAATATTTAAACAAGTGATAATTGTAATACATTGGCTGACTCTCAATATTCACAACGAATACGATTTATATATAACAAAAACGATTCAAAACACCAAAGTATTAAAAAAGTAACATTAACCGTATGATGATTTGTGTTGTACCACTTGGAACAAATTCTTTGAAAATAATTTTTGGAATCATAAAATTAAATGACCATTGTATTTTGATTTAATCAAACGAAATATTTTATTGGATTTCCTTTATCTGGCAACCGCTATCATATATAGACTTTGACGCTTATTTTTTTGCGATTCGTATATTGAAATATCACCGATTTTTAGGGAAATTATAATTTTTAATAATGTCTGTGAATTGATTAAGTTTGGGTTAACATTTTTACCAATTTTTAAAATAAAATATAATAATTTGTTTAGTATTTTGTTCTTTATATATACATTTTGGGACCAGAGCGATGCACAAAAGCTACGCTTATATACTGAAGAAAATGTCATAAAATTTTGAAAGTTTATTAAGTTCATAATACATAACAATATATACAAACGTAATCTGATCCATTTATGGTATTTTTTATTTTAAGTCATAGATTGCTCCAAGTGAAGTTTTATGTCATCCAATAAACTTTTCTTTACAGCCAAATTGGTAAATTACTCCGCATGCGAGTATATAACAATTTACCAATTGTACTGTAATTAACGAAAAATAGATGTTTTCAAAATACTAATATTATTTTTATATGGTTGATTAAGCCATAGTGATGTGTGTGTGTGTGCAGACATTGTTAATCTTTGAATAGCGTCCAACACCGCATATTTTCAAAAATCTTTTTATTCCCATAAAACGAAAACAAATGTGGTCACCCAGAAGAAAAATTTTTAGTATTAAAATAAATACCGAAAAATTTCCTATGAAAAATAGTGGAATTGAACCCTCTATATTTCATAATTAATAATAGATATTTCGGCACTATACCACTGCTCTACTATTAGTGATTTGGTATACATATATTAAATTGTTATTCCCGGTAAATTTTCGGATATAGGGTGCGTATATATTTAATATACCAAACATTGATGATCATTCTATTTTGTTGATGATGGTCGTGGTAATGGTGCGATGCACATACATACAATAAACATTTATTATAAATTTACCTTTTGTTTTGTTATATACCAATATACATACCGCATTTAAATGTGTATTATTTTGTGAAATAATTTGTAATAAATAGAGAATTTATTTCATTAGAATATGGTTTTTTTTTTTTTTTGATTTTTTTAGTTAATCGAAAGTGTGTATAGTAATTAGTAAATTTTTTTAATTTAATGATTTAATTATGCAGGATATATAATTCTGAGGCTGCAAATCATAATGGTAAATATATTTACTATACATTTTCAGATGTATCTTTGCATCTTTTCAATCATTATTTATATCATATGTTATAAACTTCTCGCTGTTATTGTTCAAACCTTTTGAAATATATATAGTTTTCATCGACATTTATATTTTTAATGTGTCATCAAATAATTGCTCTATTTGCATATCCAAATTATTTTGATATAAATTATAATATATAATTTATATATTTTATAACACACATACACAACAGATAAAGTATATATATTTATAGTATATAGAATACAATACATGAAAGCACACAATATTAAATCTTTTATATAAAAGAACCTGTTCTTGATTTAATTCTTTCTTTTTTTTTTTTTCTTATGTTTTAATATTATTTTAATTTGTTGTTGTATTTTTTTTTATAGTTAATATCTTGTAGTAAAAATATATAGGAAAATTAAAATATATTGTAGTTAGTAAAGTTACATGTATATAGATAGAAAAAAACATAATCAGAGCAACAACAAATCAACAGCTTTGCATTGAAATGAAGCAGCAGTCAGTAATATAATAAATAACAAAATAAACAAAAAAAAAACCTATATTAAATGTATAAAAATAATAAAAAGACCAACTCGTCGATTGTATCGTTTGTTAATCGCTCGGTTATCCATGGCGTTTTTTTTTTATCTCTCTATAAATAATAATAAATATATATATATATTATTATATAAAAGATTACACTTATATCTTTTGAAATTCTATTAGTTTTTTTATTTTTAATATTATTTCATATGCGAAGAGATTTTTTTTTGTCATTACCTTATTTATTTATAAAAATATTTTGTTTTTCATTTATATAGAATTTTTCTTTAAATATATATGTATATCTTCTGATCAATACCGTTAATATTATAGAAAATGTTTTACTTATTACTAGTGGTACTACTATTACAAACACACACACACACACACACAATATATCTTCATTTCTTAAGATCATTTTTAAAACAAAAATTCTATAAATATGTTTTTTTTTTCTACCAAAAATCTTGATAAGTTTTTCGACAAATTGTTTTTGAATTAGTTAAAATTTCATTTACCATTTCTAACATTAAGTGAAATAAATAAGTATTATGTGAAAAATTAATATATATATACTATACTAAATCTATGGGTTCTTTCAACTATACACCGCCGGTATATAAATCTAAAATACATAAATATAATTTATTTTATCTAATTTTATTTACAATTATTATATTATTATTATTATAAGATTTTTTTGCTATAATATATTTTGTTGTTTATAATAATAAATGTTAATATTTATTATTATTATTATTATTATTATCCATCAAGAGGAAAAAAAATTATTAAATTAACTTAATCGTATTATGATACAAAAATTATATATACTGTATTTTTATATATATATATTTTCGTATATACATCCGGAATATATACATGTAATATTAAATATGTATTATATTATAGTAATATAGTTGCGGCCAAAATAATAGCAATAGCTCAGCATTGTCTACTTTTTTTTTTTATTATTGTTTGCATCTAAATTATAGTAGAATATCTTATCGACAAAATTATAAATCAATTTGCAATCTTCTATAGAAGATATTTTGAAAATTGATTCACTCATTCAAATAATTATCCGTTTGAATGGCACATAGTGAAATTTTTTATATACAATATATAATAATCGATACTGATGTATTCCTTTTTTTTTTTTTTGTATACTAATTTGGCGATCACAAATTACTTTAAATTTTCATTGACATTGAATGGAAAATTTGTAAAATATCTTTTGATCGCATTGATTGATTTTTAAAATCTATTCCCCACATATATGAAAGGTTAAACAACCATAGAAAAATTAATATAGTGATGATATTGAAAATTGAATGCTATTGTTTACGCTTCACTGAGAGCGGTGACACTCATATTTTGACATTTTTATATCTCAATTTAATTAAAAGTTATGTGATGCATACAAATATATTCCAATTTATTGATTGTTGACGCCGATGATGAATTTTATAAAAATCGTGTATATAGCAAATACACATTTCAAATTAATTGAAAAAAAAAAAATGCAAATTTCGAAAATATATATATTATTTTAAATTCAAGGATATTGCAAAAATTTCTGATTGCATATATTATATATATATACAAAATATATAATAATAATCTCAATTAAAAATTAATTTATTTTTGCAAAAATTATTAAATTTCTTAATTTGATATTATCCGCAAAAAAAAAATGAAATAAAAAAATAACATCATAATATTTCTTAATTTAAATATAAATTTATATTTATTTATTTATTTAAGTATATATTCCATGTGAGTTTATTTATACGAATTTAAAATTGTATGTTATATGTAATTTAGCAAAAAAAATTTAAAAAAAAACACACACCAAAACACAAAACAAAATTTATAGATTAATAAATATGCAATAATATTTTTAAGATTAAAATTTGGTTTCTGTATTTAATTAATAATATTAAGAAAATGGTATATAACCTGTTTTTGATTTTATACTATATTTAGAATTTGCATAGCCATACAATTTTTCTTATATGTTCTTGCAGGAAAGAGAACTAGTTGTACTACTAGTAGTACACTTATTTACAAAGTAAATAGTACTGGTTCCACACTAAACCTTTTTTACATGTTGCGAACTGTTTCTTTTATCATGGAGATGTTCTACGAAAAGACAATTGTCCTCTTCTGCATTACTTAGCAACTAGTTGCGAAGAACTAGTTAATTTGTAACCAATTGCTGAATTATTTCAAATATATACACTTAAGCACTAGTACTAGTTCTTCTGTAACTAGTTACTGAACTGGTTAATTTTAATTTGAATTAGATTATGTATTCTTTCACCAGTACACTTTACCTAGTTCTTTAAAAAAAAAAGGGGTTGTATTTAATTTAAAAAAAATCGTAGACAATATATTTTAATATAATTTAATAAAATTATTATGTTTTTAATACAAAATAATAATTTACCTCAAAAAATATTATAAATTATTGCAACAAAGTGCTTCATAGTAGTTTATCACCGTTTTCTTAAATTACATCAGCTCCATTTTAATTTTAAACATTTAAGTATTCCTCGCGTAAAATAAAACGCAATTCTTCGAAACATTTACGGAATACTTTATTCCTAATATACCAATCGATTATTTTCTCTTCAAACAGATAATTTTGCTTTGCGATTCGTTTTCCAAAATATCCATTATTGTTGGAACAATCTTTCGTCACAAAGTTCTCGTTAGATACAATCTAGCATATCTTTTACTGCACTAAAATTGTTGGATATTTTGGATGGTAATTTACTTCTTTTTCACTTCACAATCACACAATACTTATTTTTAATACGAAATTCATTACACTATTAAAAAAATAAAATCAAAACAGTGTCTAAAAACAGCACATATATTTCTATAAATTACTATAACAGTTCAAAAACATTTTTGTTTATCTTCATTTCGTCATATTTTTGTATTATTGCGTATTTAAAATGGTTCCTATCTGCATTACTTTCGTAATTGTTCGGTAACTAGTTCTTTTTACACTAGTTGAAGAACTAGTCATCAACATTTACTGCAGGGACATATTATAATTTGATTTTTATATTATATAAAATTGTCACAAAATTCTCCAAAATTATATGTCTATTATATAGATAAATAAGCTTAATAACTGTCTATAAAATCAAAGATCTTGTAAGATATAAGAAATGGTATTCCTACAATAATCTATTATACTATAAACAATTTATGTGAAGAATTAGTTATAATTACTTACATAAATTTTGTAACTTATTGCAATAATTTAAATATCTTCTCTAATATCATATATAAATAATATATATTTCCCATATAAATGAGAACAAAATTTTACTAATGCCTATATACAACATTACATTTAATAAATAATTTTTATGTTATAAATAAAATTGCATCATTTACAAACAATATCATTTTATTGTACGATTATAAATAATAATAATAATAATAATAATAATAATGTTAAAAAAAGATACAGTTTATCGTATATACCTGACTTTATATGAGTTTATTTAAAAGATATATATAAATTATATTCGATATAAAATATACACATTAAATATAGAAAATCAATTAAAAGTTATTAAAATTATATATGTAATTTTTTTTTTTTTTTTTAAAAACTTGAAATAAAACGTACAAGTTCAAACTTCTAGAAATATAGATATTGTGTATTAAAATAAATTGATAGAAGTTTTTATTATACAATATATTGTAATATCGCAATTGAAAACGTGTAAATTTTATATATTGATATATGTATATCAGCATGCGATTAACATCATATGTGTATTTTTGTATTATATGAATTTGATTAATTATAATCTCTATATGTGATCTTCAAATTGATTTTCTCATAACCTTATTTATATGAAGATATAAATGTTTTATTTTGATCGAACATATTTATTGAAAAAAAAATTAAAACTTTTAAGTTTGAAATTATAATCTTATTTTAAAAGAATTATTATTTATTGATATATATTCTCATCCTATGTTATATATAAGTTGCTTAAAATATATGATATGGATTTAATTTTCAACATATATAGAGTATTTTAGATTAATTTATTATTGTTTAAATAAGTAATCACGAAGTAATGATAACTTTATTATATATTTAATAAGATTAATAACTTGTTTGAATTTTACCTCTGATTATTTATATACTCTTATATTATTGGTGCAAAAGTGTTGAAACTTTAAAATTTATTATATCTATACATTTTTAAAGTCATCTGTTCCCATAAAAACACAGTCTGAATACCATATAACATAATCCAAAACAATGCGAATGATGCGAAAGACAATTACCATATATATATTATGTGATCCAATTAATTTGCTTAAAATTTCTTGCATTACAATTGAAAATTTTTTCTACTCGTAATATATATTTTTGTTATGCAAATAAATAAAATTCAATTATTTAATAACTAATATTCGATATTCATAAGAGACACACACAAAATGTAATAATTATAGAAATTCTTTGTATTAATATCCGCAAAATTATTGTTCATTTGTGTGGTGTGTGTATAAAACTGATAACTTGGATTATATGTTTTATATATAAAAACACTGTGTTCATAAATTCTGCAATCTATAGAGCAATAAGTTTCTGTATTATAATATATAAATTCATTGCAAAAATATTTTAATTTATGTCTAGACTAAATAATGCTTATTTATTTATTTATTTATTTATTGATGGATAAATGTATATAAAAGTAAATTAAGAAACAAAAAATTATTGCAATAATTAATAAATGAAAGAAATTACTGCAAATAATCCATATGCTACTCACATATACAATAATTTTATATTACAATAAATTAATTTACATTATATATTATAATTATGTGAATGTTTTCCTATCTCCGCACATATGTTTTACCAGTTTATAAATAATATATTCCTTTGATGATAGTCGGTAGTGTTTTTTAAGAGGCCGGACTTCATAGCACCTCGTAATCCAAATCATTTAATTATTGATATTATTTTGACGCTATTTATATTGAAATTTAATGAAATTTATTTATTTGTTTATTATTATTATTATTAATATTAAATCGAAATCGAGCTTAAGTTCTCAACATTATTTAAAATACATATACCATTGCGTTAGTATAAAAAATATTTTAATGTGCAAATTTTTACGATTAAAATTTTTTATTTTAGAAATATTTTATTCATCGAACAACGCGCAGTTACAAAATGTATTAATGTTATAATGATTGAGAATCTTTAAGCATTATCGTTGGGTGATACCGCCTGAACTACATATATATATATATCACATATACTATATACATTTTATTATATTATATAAATATTATCATTTATTATAAATATAAATAGAATAATAATATTAATATATATAATAAAATTGGGCACATCATCGAAAAGCCTCAATGAATGTTTACCAATGTATAATCTTATTAATTATTTCTTATATATACTTAAACACATATATTACATAAAAAATATATTTATATATATATATCAAATCGAAGAGATTATAAATAAATATAAAATATTTCCAACTACTACTACTACTGCTAATACTATATTATAAAATCTTATATGTCTTTCTATAACATTTAATATATTTAGGTCTTATGCTTATGCGAAAAATTATATATAACAAATCATATTTATCATAATATATAGGATGAGAGAATAAAATATATATATATATATATACATAAAATACATAAAATACATAAGATTTACATATCTATGTATAATCTTAGTTATATAATTATATATGTCGAATCTATATAGACGCACGAAGACACACTGTGTTTATACCATATATATATGCGTACAATAATTAATCGTTGTTATAAGTATAGCGAAAAAAATAAGAAAAATTATTCACGCCAACAGACAAGTTCTATGATGGCGCTCACCTCTCATCATAACGGGTTTTTATTTTATTATTTAAATATACTTGTTTATCTTAGGCACATATATATATATATTTGAAATAGGTTTATAAAACCTGATTGTTATTATTATTATTATTATTATTATTATTATTAATATTATTATTATTATTATTATTAGTATTACGTATATATATATATTATAAAATACAATGAACTATTTATAATTCGATAGCATTTCTAATCGATCGATTTTTTTTTTATTATGTCATATAAAGGAATGTGGATAGGATGCATTTATAGTAGTTGCAATTTCTTTGTGATTTAAAACTAAATAAATTTATAGGTTTATATGTTTATAAAATTGTTGTTAATTCTGTAAAGAAAATGTTCAGTGACTTATTTCATATTATGTATATTTATTTTTACTAGTATATACGCTATGTTTAGCTTTAGGCACTTTGTTCAGAGGTATATATACAAATTTTTGATGTTATTATGTATTTCTTTTACATGTCATATTTTTTAATATTGATATTATAATACATTAAAGGCGGCGGATCTTGATGAAAGTATGTTAGGTAACGCGGCAACCGCCCCGCCTCGTTTTTCGTCCTAGAATTTCAATTTCATCATCGCCGCTAATCGGTAGTGGAAAAACTCGGGTCCTTCTCACAGGTCGTATAGAACTATCACTATCATTATCGTCAATATCACTATTATTATTATCAATATCTAACACTCTTTCATCGCAATCAACGTCAGACAAATCGTCTGCATATATATATGGCTTTATTTTCGCGTGAAATCATATTGAAGGAAATTTATTGTAAGTAGAATTTGAATAACCGAACTGCTTCAAACCACAAAACATACTAAATAAAAATGTAAAGTGGCGCATGGATTGCGCAATTTCGTTTCAAACCGTACTAATACCGACCGCCGTCTTTAAGCTACAGTCGAGATAAAATGGTATTATTACGACTCCCGCCTTTAAGCTACAGTAGATATAAATCGTAATACTACGACTCCTGCCTTTAATGTGTTAATAGCTATATTAAAACACTATTTGTACCATATTGTTTATATAGAGATTACATTCGTTATATGGAATATAGGAGTTCATTGCCTAAAATGCCATTATCAGTCTATCAGACGTGTGCGGTTCCTTCTTGCTATTTATTTTATTTTATTTTTTTTTTTTACAATTGAACTAATTTAAGTACATTTTGTTATTGTATATTATAAAAAATTATTAAAAGTTTCACTGTTTGTTGTTTTATAATATATGTTAAAATGGACTTTGTTTTGGACCTGTTCAAGTATTATATATATTACATTATACCTTTATATATTTTTCATTATTATCTTTTAATTCATAAATATTGTTATAAAATTTATTATTATCATTTTTTTTATTCAATATATTGTCTTTATTATATTGAAATATTGTTCAATTACTTTGCAGAGGCAAACAAAAATAAAATGACAAAATTTGTATAAACTTTAATATTAATATTAAGTAATTAATTAATTAAATAAAATATAACATATACAATTTCTGTTTTAAAACCCATTATAATATAAAAGGCGGTTTTTAAATGATGTTGCATTTTATTTTATAATATTATTATTATTGTTTTAATAAAATTATCATTTAGCCGATTAAAAATTGTTTTGCCATTGTGACAGACAGTTTCATTTTATACGTATTTTTACATTTTCTATTTATAAATATTATATTATTTATATCAAGTGTTACGTGTATACAAATTATATATTTTTGTATTAGTGTTTTGGTACTAATTTAATGTGTAAGACGCTCTTAGTTGACGCAATTATACATTTAGCCTATTTGAGATTGTGTGTTCAGCCAGTCAGATATCGCAATAAATTAACTGAAAATAATACGCAATTTAGATATATCAAGATATGAAAGCTGTCGAATAAATATGTGTATTAATATTTGTGTATTGATTTCAATTTTTTTTTTTTTGGTTTGGTCTGCGTATAGATTGTTGTATTTTCATGCGTATTCTTCCTATATATAGCAGACGAGTATTTTTCAAATAATCTTCCATGATCATTTTGGTTTGTTTGCTATCGCCTAAAAAATTTGTTAATTTAACTGTAATCAAAAAGTATTGAGAATAATTCATTTAAACAAATCACCAAAACATTTTGTTATTTGATATCAAATGCAACGTGTTGCGAGTTCATTATGTTTTTCCGTGGCGTGCTGCAGTGGTTCGATGCTGGCTGAAAATGTATTAAAAATTATATATATATATACAATATTTGAGATCATTTTACTATAAATTTTCTGATGGGCAAAGTATTTATATAAAAATTATTTTATTTATAAACATTATATTTTGTTACATTGAATGTTGTGGTAGATTTCTTAGTATTATGTACATTTAGTTTATTTATTTATATGCTGTAATTAAAATAATGTGGCGGTGTTCATATTAACCCAAATTAAGTATCTATAAATCTGTTGCTTTTATTATTTGTACACGTCTAACATTTTGTAAAGCTTCACTAAAGAAAACATCTATATATTTTATTTACATTGTACTTAACCTCGAAGATATAACAAGCTTGAGTTTTTTTTTGTATCTTCATTCAAATACTTAACCAAATTAATTAATTTTTGCATATTTATATTATAGTTATAAATATAAAAAATATTATTTGCAATGTTTTTTATTATATTGTGCGAAGATTTATGCATATATTAATATTTTTATTAATATACCTTTATATTTATAGAAATTTAAAATTGAAATAGAAAATTTAATTTAAATAAAATAATAACATACAAAAAAAAGCACACAAAAACTTGTTTGTCATTGCGGTTTTTTTTTTTTAAGTTTTTTTGTTTGCTTGTTCAAAACAGTTTTTAAAATTTACAAATTTCAATATAGATGATATAAATTGAACTTATTTAATTCGCTTATATTATACATGTTTCGTATATATTACTATATTTACTTGTCCATAGCCATAAATAACTATATGAAAAACCGAATAATTATTAAATAATAGTATTCGATATTTAAGAATTATATTTCAAACATATACGCTATAGACCATGCCCCTGTAATATAGCGTCACTCGACTGTATATCCATCTAACATTACGGTGTAGCTGGTCAATTACTCCGTGTATGTGAGTAATATACCATATAACAATTAATCTATTTTTCTATATACATATATGTTTTGATTGATGGTATTGCAATTCAATTATTCTTATGGGTGACATTGTTAATCTCTGAATAACATCCTGTACACAATATTTTTGCAAATATATTTACTTTTTGTTTTCATAAACGCACTGTGACGTCAGATACAAATAAATGGTAATTCAATTGACGATGCAATTATTTGGCGGAACTTGCAAAGTTTCAGGTCGTATACATCAACGCAATATAAAAGTTTATATATACTGTTAAAAGGTAAAAGGTTATTTATCATTTTTATTTCAATTATTAATCTAGTTGTGATATAAGAAAACGAAAAATATATAAGTAATTTAAGATTTATCTAAAAATTTATTAACAACTTACATTTATAATTCATATTTATATAATTATTTGTTATAATATTATATGGTAATAACTATTTATATTATATATTCCCGATGGCCTCATTTATAAATGCACTACACACTACACTTCTTTTATATATATACAGTGTACACAATATACGTTCGCAAATGATAAAATGCATATTAATTAATGTTATGGTCATTCAATTGAATTCTGTGTATATATTTTATATTCATTTCCCATTGTATAATTATTTATTTTTCCGCCTCTTTGATTTTTTATCTGTATATATTAATTTATATATACATAACTTTGCGTATATATATATATAAAATGCAAATATATAATATAATAATAAAATATATATAACAATAAAACTTATGTTATATATCGGTTTTTGTTGGACTCACACTCAATACAAAAACTAAAAAATCAACAATCTTAAATATAAATAAATTTTTGATTATTGTGTTTACATTTTTTTTTTTTTTTATTCCATCTATTCGCTTGATATCGCATATAAAAAAATATATTATGGAAACCATGGTATATAATATTGTATATAGCAATATATAAAAATTGTATCGGATGTGTGCATATATATTTACAACAACGTGAAAAATACCAACTTACTTTTGTGTTGTTAACAAAATATATATATATAGATGTGTTATAGACGATATCAGAAAAAAAAAATCATAGCCGGATACAATGTCCGGAAGCATTTCACTGATAAAATTGATGATATTTTTATGTTTTATATATATAAATACATTGGGTGTATTCTAAGGTATCACTCGCACCATATTACTAACGAGTACATGGTCAACCTAATTGAGACGTAATTCAAAAATTGTGTATTTTGATTGCCACTTTATAAATATATGTTTAGACAAATAAATAATTATAAGAAATTATTTTTTTTTTATTTAATTGCATACTATTTTTAGTTGTAATTATATTACATGCAAAATTTGATTTAATACATCCTTTTTCCATTATATATATATAGTAAAGTAAACCCTATCCTAAATGCAATTGTACCGATTTCTCTTATTATTTTATATTTATTTTAAAATTTATTGCATATCGTAACTATTACGTGCGACTCACTTTATATTGTAATTACTTTATTGTATTTAATGATTTTATATAAGGATACAAAAAAAAAAGGAAATATATATTAGCAGAAAAGAATTCTATGGACTGATAAAAATTCAATATCTACTGTGAATGTCTTATCAAGAATATCTCAATGATAACCTACGCTCTTTACGGCCTATCGTTCAGTCATCTCACACCACATGGAAAACATGCCATAAACAAAAATAGAACGTCTTTAATATATCCCTTGCATATATATTTTATTTGTACATTATCGAATTGCAGTCGTGTATAATTTGAAATGGGTTATCGTATGGATATTGTAATATAGCAGACATTAATTGGATTTCTTTGCGATATCCTTAAAGGATATTTTTCAAAAAATATGGTTTGTAATCTACGAAAAAAAATTAGAATATGTAATATGATAATAATTTATGTTATGTATTTAAAAAAAAAAATGTTTTTCTGAGTTAATCCCGATTTTCCAAAGGTCAGAAAATTTTACAAATATTTTTTAATAATATTCACAGCAAATTTTCTAAAAATTTTAAACTTAAATAATATTTTCTGATAGTTTCAATAGAATTTGCGTGATTGTGGCAGAAAATATATTCAACGTTTTGCCATCTAAACATTTTGACAATTAGAATCGGATCAAGTGGTATATAGGAAATAATATATACAGTATTATGAAAAGAATATTTCGCATAAGTCTATATCTGGTGCTTGTTGATATCATTCCCATTTAATTCTTTAACATTTATATATCGTTTCAAAACTTATGTATTATAAAAACAAGAATTTTTCTCCTAGTTTTTACATTCATATCGTGTAGAATTTCTCCTATATAGCTTACCAATACACAATTGAACATATATAAGCAACACAGTGTGTATTTCAAATTTTTTATATTTATATTGTTCAATAGCTCTAATATATACATACAATCATTTCATCCATATATCGAAAATCCAATTATATATAGATAGATGTAAGTAATGTATTAAAAATGTATATAACATACTTTTTATTTTCTTTTTTCTTATAGATAAGGAATAATTTTCTAACATATTGAAATTTTATCTTTACATTCATATAATTATATATGTACTTTTAACTATAGTAAATTAACGACGACGGACATTATTATAAGCATTGAGTTTAAAAACAATAGGATAATAAATATTACAATATGTATGAGACTCTATGAGATATAAACACATATCTATAATATAATATAACATAAAAAATTAATTAATTTGTGAAAGTTTTAATATAATATAATATATAAATTAAAGTATAAAATTTATTGTACAAATGTACATCACTAAACAAGAAAGATAATTTTTGTAATTTTTTTTAACCCTTATCATAATATATTTATAATGTATGACTGACAACTTACGTGTCTTTAAGATTCACATAAATCTATAAATGTAATTTTGTTCAATGCTAATTCGCTGTTTTAAATTCATAATAATAATAATAAATATATATATCGAAATTAATGTATAATTAAAATTTCAATGTGCGCTGGTGTTAGAAGAAATTAAACTTTTAGATATAAGAAATTAATTTATATTTATAAAATTGGTATTTGTGAAGGGTTAACGCAAACGACAGATTTCTTTATCTTTTTTTTTCCTTTGTTTTATTTTCTTGATATTCAATGTTTTATAATTTTCAATGTTTGCTTTTTTTTCATGTACTAAAAAGTTTTTAATATAATATATATCGGATAAAACCACATCCTGTGCATATGTAATATACTTTATCGTATATAGCGACTGATGTACTATAGTATACGTTTATAATACGAATAATAAAATACTATTTACTCAATGCGGATACATCACCAGCATAATTATCTGAAGGAATTGCTATATAAATGTTTAACTATTTTTATAATGTAATTATAAAATGTTTGTTAAACAATAAAGTTTTTAATATTGGTTTTTTTTTTTGCGGACGGGGTGTATATAATTATAACTATGCGATATAATTGAATAGTTTATACTGGCGATTTCATTTATTTACACTCGAAAGTCGATTGTGGTTTTTACCATTGCCATACCGAGTGAATTATATGTGTGTCGTTGATTGTCAATTTAGACACACGTCAAACCACCCACCAAACATTATTTATACTAACTTACTATCTATCTGCAGCTAACGTCTTCCAATCACGAATTTTAAGGATCCTTTTTGATCATCTAGTGTTAGGTCTGCCGTGTCTCCTTCGTCTATCTGGCACACTATTCAACAGTATTTTTTTTACACACGTTCATACTCCATATGTGATACGTGACTAAGCTATTTTTGGAAGAGGTGTATCTTCACCTCCAAACATTACAGTTATATTATTCTGTATGTGAGTATTTACCAAATCATCAATTGCTATGCAATTTTTTTTTTATTATAGATTTACGTAATCTTATTTTGAACTTATATAGTATAAAATGAACTATTTTTAGCTCAAGAAACTGCGTTAACTTACAAATTTCTATATTTTTATATATACATTCATGCAATTATTTACAAATTACATATTCACATTTGACGCTACGCTTTGTTCGATAATCAAAATGAATTATGATTATGAATCTTCGTCGAAATTATATTGTCCATTGGAAATTTGGCAAACCTTTAATGTATATAATTTTAATGCAAAACAGAAAATAATATTGTATTATTATATTATTGTATATATATATAATAAAAAAGACCCTTTAGGCCCTGAATGTCAGTTAGACCATTTTTCTATTATTTCATTACATATTAGTCTGATTGTGTTAATATCCTTCATCAACAAGTTTGGTATTATTTTGTTATTTAATAAGAGTTGCCTGCTATGTATTTTTATTAATTAACTTGTTACATCGTTATATCAAATTGTTGTTTATATATACCATTTCAGTTAATAAGCTAACATTTATTCCTATTTATTAATGTGAATATAAAAAATTTATAGTATTTGAAGTTGGACATTTTTCATGAAAAGGGTAAATTTATAATAATTTTATCTTTACATATGTTGAAAAAATAACATATCCAAAAGAATATATGTTGTCTCGCTTATTTATGTGTTTGTGGAATATTTAAATAAGCTATAGTTTAAATTAACTTATCAATTAATTTTGCATTATTATAATTTATCGAAATGCAAATTAATTTTAATTTAATGTATTTATTTATTTTTTTTTTCAGGCTGAATTAGCTGATGTATTACGAAAACGACGTAATCGACCTAGTAATAATAATATATCCGATGAAGATATACAATTTACAGGAAGTCAATTAAATACACCATTACATAAACAACATAATATAATAAATAATAATCAAAGTGAAGGTTCATCAAGTTTAATAAGTATGACAACTAGTTCCGATATGGATGAAGAATCATCATCAGGAATTGGTGTCGGTGGAGGTATTGGTGGCGGTGGTGGAGGAGGTTGTGGTGGTAGTAGTAGTGGAATTGGTGGTGGAATTAGTACTTTAAATTCAACATTATCATCTAATAATAATAATAATAATAATAATAATAATAATAATAATATTAATAATACTAAATTATTAGAAACTAGTAAAAGTTTTGATGAAATAGATTTAGATTTATCATTTACAACAATTGGTGGTGGTACACAATTAAGTCATTCAGCTGCACGACATAAAATGGCAGTACGACCAAAAAAGAAAGGACCATCAACTAGAGCACGACGTCAAATTGATGTAAGTATATGTTATCTCTATTTTATATAGATTACTATTTATGTATATGAATAGCTGTCATTATTAGTAAATACCTAAATGCGATAAAAACTATCAAAACACTCTCTCTCCTACAATTATCATCATAATTTTGTTCGATTCTTTGAAATTGAAATGAAAGAGTATTGAGAAAGTAGCAAAATCTGGATGTTCCACCCAAGAATACCAAAATAATCAATGTCACAGTATGTCTTGATGAATAATGATTCATCGTTTATCCGCGTGTTTTCTCATGAATTGCGATTTGAATGCAGAAGATAATTGGTTCAATACCACAAAAAAACAACTTAAAACCGAAACTTCCATCCACTACTGTATTTGAAATGATCACGTCAGATTATATTGTATAAATTGAATACGCATTTAAGACTACATACCTACATTTCATTTGTATGATTTTAAATAATGTCCCATATGAATCTTTGAACAACAGCAATATGCTATTCACAGGAGTTTATATTCAGAATATATATTGACACGAAATTTAGATTTGTTTCGAACAAGTTTTTTTTTTATATGTGGACTGTGGGCTATGTATTTATAAAAATCAATAATTATTTTAATATAACTTAAATTCATTAATTTTATTTATTTATATTTTCTTAACAAAATGTTCTTTATTTTTGTAGAGTGTTTTACCATCTTTTCCTGAAGTTAATGAAGATTCAATTCGATTTAATTCAAGTGAAATAACATGTGAGTAAATTGAATTATTATTTTTTTAGGATTCAACGACAAATAGTTAATAATAACACAACTTTTTTTATAAATTTCAGTTTCTTCAGCAAAATTAAAATCTCAATCATTACCGCCTGGTATTAATGCAAAAATATTAGAAAAACATTCCTCTACATCAACTTCATCATCATCATCATCATCATCAACAAAATCATCATCATCAACGACAACAACATCTACAGCAATCACTGCAACAACAAAAACAATATGTTCTACTATGAATACAACAACAATCAAACAATCCACACAAATAATTGAACAATCAATGTCTTCTTCAACAATATCATCATCATCATATGTAAATAAAATTCAACATGAAGCTAATGTTCCGGTTACAACACCAACATCAACATTAGAACGTAAAGATGAAGAAGCTGGTTTCTTTAAACGTTTAATAAATCGTAGTACAAGTAAAAAGAAGAAACTATCAAATGATGTTACAGATACAAATTTCGTAATAAATAATATCTTTAATGATGATGATAAAATTAATAATTACCAACATAAACGAATGGATGCACGTGGTAGTTATGTACAACAAGGACCAATTTTAAGTGATAAACCATCGGTAATAGCTGTGAATAAAACATCATTTATTGCTGATGATAATAAAAAAAGTGATATATCATCATCGTCTGTGGTTGTATCGACTGTTAACACATCACCAGCCAATCCGGCACCATCAACATCATCACCGTTAAAACCATTAATAATGTCACGTAAAGAACCATCTATTATAATTGAAACAAAACCATATGAATCAACCACGCCACCATTAAACACTTATGTATCATTAAATGATACAGAAAAATTAATTAAGTCGATGCCACTAATTGATAAACCGAAATCAGGACCAGCATCAAGACAACGTATATTGCCAAAGGAATTAGCATTATCACCAAAATTAGAGAAAAAAGATATTATTACATCAGATACAATGTCAATAACACCTACACCACCTACAACACCTACAACAAGGACTAATATACCTTCTAGTCAATCGCCTAATACACCAACAACAAAAAATACGATAGATTTTATCACCACCGTCGCCGCCATTTCAACACCAACAATAACAACCATTCATACAAGAAAATCATTTAATAAAAATGATATTAAATTTGGAAATTATTTACCAAAAATTACACCAATATCCACAACCACAACTTCATCAATTGATACTAATAATAATAATAATAATAATAATAATAATAATAATAATAATAATAATAATAATAATAATAATAATAATAATAATAATAATAATAATAAATCACTGACTGCGTTAAATGATGTAGATGATAAATCACAATCATCATTGAACATTAAATCACCAAATGTATGGATTGAAGAACGTAATAACAATATTATTAATAATAATAATAATAACAATAATAATAATAATAATAATAATAAATCTATTAATCCAAAAATATTCGGATTAAGTCCATTTCAACAAAAAATATCAAAACTTGATTTTGACAATGATAATTTAGTTATTGATAAACAACAATTATTGGTATCATCTACAACACCAACACCAACAAAACGTTCAAAACCAGTTGAAAAATCAAAAAGTTTTCGATTTTATTCAGATAATCGTAATAATAATAATAATAATGAAATTGATAATTTCGATAATATTGATAATTTTGATAATACAATAATGTCACCAATAAAAAAACATAATCTTCATGCATCAATAAATTTACCAAGTTTACCAAATTTATCCTATAATGAATTGAAACAATTTGAAACATATAAATGTTTTAATAAATTAAAAACTAATGATAACGATAATAATAATAATAATAATAATAATAATAATAATAATAATAATAATAATAATAATAATAATATTGAAAATTGTAATAATAGTAATTTCAATGATACAAAATTTGAAATAAATGATATGAATTTAATTAAAATGAAAAAAGGAAAATCTGAAAATTTCAAAACTATTATGACAAGATCAATATCACATAATGGTGGTGGTGGTGGTAGTGGTGGTTCTGGTAGCGTTAGTACTTCAAATTCTTCTGTTACAAAAAGCGCTGGAGCTTCATTAGCAACAACACCAACGGGTATTATAACAGGTAATATAATTGTAAATCTTTTATGTAAACAATTCGTGGGTTATCATCGTCCCCATATCGCGTGAACTACACAGATTTGATTACACCTAGTAATCCATATACAATTTACCTCTTGACTGTTTTATAACTTATAGGCATAAGGAATAGTTTGCAGCATTAGTTCTTCTTCGCTTTTCCGTGAAGAGGATTTCCTCTATATTTTTCTATTGTCACGCACTGTGTTAATAACTTTAAAATTAATTTCAAATTTATATATTATCGGCATTTTTATCTAACTAGATTTTGGCATTAATCTCTGTAATCGAGTTATTTAACATTTAAATAACACCTATACTATCCAGTAAAATAAATACTTTTCCTATGGAAAATTTGAATAATTCGTTTCTTCGCTTCTTTTTAAATCTGCAGATGTAGTAGTTGTATGGGTTTCAATTATAAAATATACTTTTATAAATAATTGATCTATTTTTTAGGTACACCATCACCAACAACAACGATTCCGTTAACAACAACAGTACCATTAGCAATTAATCCAAATATTAATGAAATTGAAGATAACATTGATAAAATTATGAAATCATCATATGTTACAGTATTAAAAAAATCAGCAACAATTGAGGGATTTGAATTGAAAACATCAACAATTAATAATAATAATAATAATAATAATAATAATAATAATATTTCAATAACATCTGTCAATAACAATAATTTAAATGAATCGGAAAATATGGAAAATATTTCAACAACAACAACTACAACAACATCAACAAAATCTATACGAAATTCTGATGTATTTACGGAAGATTCTTCTACATCTCCAATTGACAATAGTTTACCATCAGCTGATGGAAAATTGCCCGAATTTTTAAGAGTTCAATTAAATCGAATTGATAGTATTGAGTCTAAACGGCCAAAAAGTCATATTATACTATCGAAAAATGCACCAATAATAGAATCCACAAAAGAATATAAAGAAAGACGTTTCAGCAATGAAAGTGTTGAAATTAATGATAAAAGATCATTATCGCAACAACAAAAGCAGCAACAACAACAAACATTAAAATCTAATGAAAATATTATAACGGACAATAAAAAATCATTAAAAACAAAACAATCAATATCAATGTCTGATATAACCAGTAATACAACAATAAATTCATTAATTACATCTTCAATAATAACTTCAGCAACAACCACAACAACAGCTTCCAACGAACAGCAACGTTTATTTGATAAGCATAAAAATAATATATTTGAAAGACGTAAATCTGTATCTGATGAAAAATTAAAATTTGAAAAAAAAACTATTGATTCGGATAACAGTGTGATATTACGTAAAAAATCAACACCCTCAGCATCACCAACAAATGAAGATAATACTTTGAATAATTTTATAAATGATGATGATTATAATAATAATAATAATAATAGTAATACTAATAATTTTAGTAATGGTGTTGTATTAAGAAAAAAGTCAACACAATCAACAAATAATAAAGATGATCAACCAGAATTAATGAAAGTATTTGCAAGAAGATCACTTAAAATAAAGGATGATGATTTAGATGAACATTTATTAATATCACCGCCGGCAACAACAATCGCCCAAAATATTTTATTGCCCATAACGACAACAACAACAATAACTCCAACACCAATATCACAAAATGATAAAATGATAAAATGTAATAAATTATTAACAGACAGTGATAAGGAAAATCAATCATCTAGTGAAGAAAAATTAGATAAATTACCAAAAATCGAAATTAAAATACAAAATAATAATAATAATAAACAATTAAATAATATTATTAATAATAATATAAATAATAATAATAGTTTACAACAAACTACAAATAAAAATAATAGTCATTTCATAAAAGATGATAAATTGAATTCAATAATTGTTGAATCAGTTATTAATAAAAATAATAAACCAGCAATAATAACAACAACCACAACAACAACGACAATAACAACAACACCCAGTAATTTTGTTACACCAAAACCATACAATGTAACACCAAATCGATTTAGTAATATTTCGCAATCAAATTATCGTAATAACAATAATAATAATAATAATAACATTATTAATAATAATAATAATACTAATATTAATAATACTAATAATAATAATAATAATAATAACATTAATATTAGTAATAATACTAATAATGTTAATAACAATAATAAAGGATCATCAGCATTTTTAGATTTTCGAAAAAATCTATTTGCCAATAGTAATAGTAACAATAGTAGTAATAATGTATCAACCACAACCAGTAGTTCAACAATAACAACATCAACAATAATTAGTGATCAGAATAATAATAATTATATTAATAATGATGATAATAATAATAATATTAATATTCCAAATATACGACACACAATTAGTGGAAATACATTAATAAATGAAAAAAAATCATCTCGCGCCGATAATATAACTCAAGAATTTAAAGGTATTTTACAACGTCGTGCTGAATGGGAAAAACGTGCTAAAGAAGCTTTTAAATAGTTTAATAATTAGTTATAATTTAATCTTATATTTTTATTCTTTTTAGCATATAACCATAACTTATGTATTAATTATTGAATAATACTACATCAGCTACAGCAGGGTACAAGACTCATTGACAGTGTAAAATGTACGCGCGTCAATATAAAGTTTTTATTATTTTGATATTAATTTTTATTTTATCCATTCAACGTTTCTAATTCGACATATTTGAAATTATAAAATTAATACAATTTTTATTATTTTTAATATTTACCTTTTTTTTTGTTGCTCAAGCTTTGAAAGTATTCAATGTTCATTATAAAGTTGACTCTGAAAAAAGAAATAATAATTAAAGTTATTTAATTTTTAAATTATTAATGAAATATCGATCAGTAACTTTTTACTATATTTTGATATAAAAAAATAGCTTATTGTATATGAAAGTCAATGCGACTTAATATCGGCGACAAACAAATTTATAGCATGCGTGACACTTAATCCGAAAATATGTTATTATAGCTCGGACAATTCAACGCCACTGTTGAATTGTTAACATGAGTGTTGTTTTTATACTGAAGATTACTATTTATGAATTCAAAACTAAATAGAAAATAAATATATACGAAAATATACTGTTGAACACTATCACTATCAGAGATGTTAACACTATCTTTATACACACAATTGTATTAATGAAACATATTTATCAAAAGATTATTGTATTATTGTGACCAAAAATTAATTGTTATATACTGTCGTTGTAAGTTGTTTAACAATTTTTACAGTAATATTAATAATAGTGCTTTACACTTAAAGAAAGCATAATGATTTGATGATAACTAATATACTTCGATTTTTCAAAATCTGGTCAACTTTCTATGCCTATATAGATTGTACGCGTTTTGGTGTTACGTACGCTCACCTACCATATCCTGAGCGGTTGGTTGTCTTTGTACTCTTTATGTCACATTAATTATAAGTAAATGGGCTTTAATGTACCCAATAAAACAACACAATCGGCTAGTACTATTTTTTAATTTAATGATTAGCGTTCATGTTAATCGATCGTGACGTACCAGTTACAATTTACATAAATTTACATCTAAAATTTTTCTCTATTTATTTTAGTACTGAAGCTTTTCAGCTGGGTTACCATTTATTCGTTTATATTTAGAATAAAAAAAAAATGGATGTTGTTGAAAGTATGGTGTTGGATGCTGCTCATGGAGTAACAATTTAATTTGTACGAACATTTTTACTAACTATTATAATAAATGTTTGTAAGATTCCATATAAGCTCTACTTGGAGTATCATGACTTGCGGATGACAATCACAAAGATATATAAAGAAGAAAAACGAAAATACACATTGTGGGTATATTGACTATTGACTAAAATCGTTGTATGGTAGAATGCAATATCTAACTTTCGATAATTGCACATCAATTGGTCAATCGTTTGTTTAGTACATGCTATATGATGAATGTTATTTATATGCATTTGATGGGATTCCGATGGAGTGGTTTATTATGAACTGCTGAAATCGACTGGGATTGCTAAAAGTATCACATTACCAACAAAAATTTACTGATTTTAGTGAATATAACACTTGATGAAAATCGACCTCATGTAATGAATAGATAATAATATTATATTGTAAAAAATACATTAACATAACAATATGGTTTTACATATTGCCACATACTCACCAGACATTACTTCCTGCTCCGATTATCTATAGTGTTTTGTTTGAAGAACTTGCAACATTTGAAGAAGTGAAGAAATGAATCTATGAATGGAATCAGCAAAATTGTAATAAACTGTTACTAAAATATCTTAAATGAATGTGTAAAGACTATAATGTCTATGAAATATTCGATCACTGATTGTGTTCACTCAAAATTGATCATTTTTCTTCCGATAACAAAAATGTGGCATTGATTCTCAACAAAAAAAATAGGTATGATTTGATAAGTGAATGGGAATTGCCGACCGATTATGTGAATTGTGAATTTAACGTTATTTATTATATGTATTATATATACAAAATACACACTACGCAAATCACAAACTGATGAATCAGGTTGAATGGAAGAATGGGTCGATGAAAGGATTACTTCAATTGATAAATCGTTCAATTTAACACGATCTCGTCGGCCCGTAAACATGTGAAAAAGTTATAAATTTTACAATGACAATGAAATTAAATTTCGTTTTTAAAAAGAAATTGAGAATTCTAATATTGATGTGTTACCATTTTTAAAAATATAAATTACAAATACAAATTTTAATAATAATAATAATAAAAATATAAAATTAAATAATTATTTTTATAAAAAATAAAACAATTTTTTATAATTACATAATATTTATTTGCAACAAAAGAGAATAAAAAATCGTCGATTTAATTTATTTATTAATTCAAAATTAATATTAAACAAAGATATATAGGAACTATTTTTTTGGCTATAATAAGAATAAAAAAAGAAAAGTGGGAATTGTTAAAAATACGTGTTAATTCTTTAAAATTTTATTTTTTAATTATTTTGTTTTTTGTTTTTTAATAATATTATTGAGAGTATTTCAATGTCATTTGAAATAGTACCTTAAAGAAAATATAAAAAAAGATCCTTAATAAAATATTATAGAATAAATAAATGTATAAAATATATTTCATTAATAGAAATATAAAAATAATTAAATTAAATTAAATTTAAACCGAAAAATGGCGCTGTTTTTTTAAAATCTTTTTAATTGTATTTATTATTAAAATTGTTTTTATATTTGATTTTCTTTTTCTTTTCTTTTTTTTTTTTTTTAAAAGACTGAAGTTAATTTTTTATAATATTAAATACAAATATCGAGTCTGTTTTTTCTTTATTTTATTTTATTTATTTTTTTTTTTTATCAATTAATAGCGCTAACAAAAATATCTTCCATTTAGATTTTCATATGAATTTTTTATTGCTATTCTAAGAATAAATTTTTTGCTGCCTATTAAAGTTTTATACTAATTAATTATTATTGAATTTACTTAAATTTTAAATATAAATTATAAAAAAAACAAATAATAAGGTTCACCTTTTAACTCAAATTATATAATATATTAAATATTAATGTTTTCCTAGCTAATAAATTATTTTTGTTTTTCTTTTTTTTTTTAATTAATAATAAAATTTATATTTTATTGTTACAACCCCGAGAAAGAAATTATAGAGAATAAAAAATAAATATATATATTATAACAATATTTTTCCTACCATATAAAAAAAAGTAAAACCAAAATTAAATGTTTATTATGTAAAAAATAAAATAGAAAAAGATAAAATAACATTATTAAATAAATAAATAATTGTTACAAATAAAAATCATTATTATTTTTTAACTTTATATATAATATATTCTTTATCTATTTAATTAATATATATATATATATATATTAATATATTTCATATTGTGATAATAAAAGAAAAAGTATAAAAAAAGAAAATTAAACAAATTAATATTTCATGTTTTATAAAAAAAAATTAAAATCATTTAATGTACATACATTTAAAATCTGATTTATTATTATTATTATTATTATTATAATTATTATAATTATTATTATTAATATTTAAAAAACAAATTTTATTTTAACATTTTTTATTATATAAAAAAATTAATATTATGTGTTTGTTATAAAAAGAAAAAACACTTTTATAAATTTATGTAAATTTTTAATCCTAAAAATAATACAATTATATATAATTATAATAAGCGTAAATTATTTAATAGAGAACAAAAATTGCAAATATATTTAATAAAAATAAAGTTAAATAATAATATACAATTATATAATTATTGTTACTGTTAGGCTATTGGTTAATGCATGTAATAACTATGTATTTAATAATTATGTGATGTAGATATTCATCGTTATTACAATATAATAATAATAATAATAAATTAATAAATTATTGTTATTATTATTATTATTATTATTATTATTATTATTATTATTATTATTATTATTATTATTATTATTAAATGTTTAGTTATTATAAATAAAATTAAATATTGTATATTAAATGAAAAAATGTTAGGGTTCAGAATGATACCAATTTAAATTTCATAAATTATACCGTTAAATGTGAACCCATTGGATCAACAAAAAATTACCTTTTATGGGTAAAATATAAATTTCCGCAATATAGATAAATTTCAATTTCAATAATTTATAGAAAGAAACATTCAAACTAAATTTAACAGTAGTATTTCAAATAATTGTAGTCTGGGTTCACATTTTGTTGTGGCCATATGGTATATTTGTTGAATTTTAAATTGAAATTTAAAACGAAAATATTTTTGTAGTGTAATGTTATGTTTCGACTAAGTATGACAAGTACATGCATACATACGCGTATTATTAATATAAAATACGTATTTTAGATGAAAATATCTTCCATATACGTATGACCAGTCAACGTCATATGCGTCATACGCTGCGTAGGCACACATATGTTTGATGTTTCTATCTAAAATACATACTTTTAACTAATCATACGCGTATGAATGGCTTTGCCCATACCCAGTAGAAACATAGAACCTTATTATTTGTATGGCAGAATTTATTAACTATCATTCTGAACCCAATTTGGAAAAATGTGAGGCAACCAACATACTTATAGTATATTATATTGAGTAGATAATTTTTGATAACCCTTTGTTATCGTAATCAATCTACCTTATTATACACTTTAGATATGTCATTATCAGAAATTTTAATGCGACACAAACCTCTAATAGATATGACAAAAAATGAATACCATCACGAAATTTCAAGCACCGAATCGCTAATTAATAAAGAATGAATTATAAATTCTATTGATTAATTAGATCACGGTCGAACGATAATTGTATTTTTTACATTTAATATATAATTCAATTTCAATTCAATTCAGACAATTGTACGTGTCAAGCATATGATAGCATATGAAACTCGGTGAGTAGTTTCGTTTTTTTTATTCATTGGATTTTCAAAAGTTAAATTTTACTTTAATTGTATATACCTCACACTTGTTCAGGTTCACATGCAAAGGAATCGGCAGTTTTTGATAAAATTGTGCATAGTAACGAATTTAATGAAAAGATAAATAGAAAAATAGACATTAAGTTAAGTAAATTTTAGCATGAAAAATTTTACGAATCAAAGGGTCCCTTGGAAAACCAGGACCACTCGATTTGTAAGAACATTTCTAGTATCTCTACCGGCTTCAATTGATGGAATTTTAAAGACATTTTTCGTTATATATTTTTGTACCAGAAGTTTATCAGCTGTGTTACAATTTGGAATAAAAATACTAATTAGAGGAACATATATATTGGAAGACCAATTATTGTATGGTAATTAGTGTAAATGTTCAAAGTAAATTAAATAGAAAATACAAAATTGATAAAAAACTATAGTTTAATTATATTGTAGGTTTATGTATAGGATTGGTGGCCATCACATTCACTACGTTTAACATTTACCGATGCTACGGCCATCTATATTTCACTTGTAGGTATTTTGAAAAACAAATTTTTCTCTTTGAAGTATTTCATATAATTTTTGCTCAATGTTGTTTTGTTATATTTGTTAGTTGAGTGTGGTTGAGTGCGGTTGAGTGCGGTTGAGTTGTATGCACTGAAACTGAGATGTGATTGATGGTTGTGCATACACATTTCTGTTCTGTCGCTGTGCGTCAGTGCTTGTTTGATTGTCGAAGAAGGATTTAATGCTGATAAATATGCTGCTCAGTAAGTTTTCACGTTATCATTTGGGATGAAAATAATATTATTTCCAAAAATAACACTCATCAGAGATTTGTGGGTAAATTACTTTCCATTATGCACATTTATTTACAATAAAGAAATACAATAATTTTATTATTATATACAGCATGAACTCGTGGAGATCATCAAATAAAATATTCAAAATGGCGATGATGAAGCTTGTACGTGTATGGTGTATATTGTAATTTGAACATTACTGCTGTGCTGTTTAGTCAAAATCAAAATCACAAATGTTGGATTAAAATGTTTACCAAATTCTTCCATCCACGGCAAATGTTCATGTAAGTTGTTTATTAAATTATTTTACAATAAAAATTTATTTTTTTTTATTGAAATATTAAAAATGTGTGTTTATAAAAATTATGCACCAATACGCAATAAATTATCAGTCCTCGTATTGGAGGTTACGTTTGGTTGAAATAGTAGAAATCAAAGATTAAATTTATTTGTTATTGTTGTTAATAATTTTATAACTTGTAAAACGAAATAATTATAAATATTTCAAAATTATTAAAAATTGAAAACTTAGACACGTGGTTTTGTTGTAATGCCGAATAATTGATATCGGGTACAGAAGAACGACCTTCTGTATGGCTTTTTATTATTTTTTTTTAATTTTAGCCCTTTACGGCAATTATTATTTGTTTGTACGATGGTTGTAAAACGATTTTGTCATACACAATTATAAAATTTGTTAAGATTTTATTTTGGTTTTTTTTTTTTTTATAATTCGATATTTATTTTTATTATTTTAAGTATTTCAGTCTGATTTAATTGTATTCGGACATTATAATAATATAATTTCTATTAATATTATTTGAAAATAGAATTTAAATGAATGGAATATACTTGATCAAATTGGAATGTGAATGTATAAAAAAATTCCCATGTTTATTTAAGATTTTCACATTTTATTGAAAAATTATATTATAATGGTAGGAAAATATAAAAATTTAGCGAAAATTTATAATCAACTTTAAACTGCAACGCAGTTGAAGAAATACGCCTATGCATTTTACTTATTATTTGCACCTAACATCTTTAATTATATCCAGACAGAAGCAAACGACTAACAATTTTTGTCCAATATAATATATTTAGCAACTTTTCAAGTAATTCAAAAATGATCAATTATTTAAAGTTTAAACTATTCAATTTTTGGGATAATGTGATCATCAAAGATCACCACAGATCAACCAGAAAAAATAAGAGTTATAAATAAAATCTACATATTTCTTCCAAATTCAATTTATAAATTTTATTATTTCTGTTCAAATTTTCTTTTAAATTTATCTTATCTTTCTTTAAATCTTAGAATAAAATGTAATCATAAAACGTAATGCTAATACCATATTTCGTTCATATTTTATTTTTCTTTTATTTTTGCCATGTGATTATATTTGCCATTTGTCTGCTGTTTATTATTTCGAAATACCCAGGCCCTTGATAGGTTTTTCTTGTGGGAGAAGAGGATGTATTTTCATTTGTTTATTTATCATAATATTTTTCTTTATTAAATGTTTCTTTATGTTTTAATTTAAGGTATAAAATCAGACTCATTTTTAAATACTGGTTAAACTTTTGGATATTAGTATATGTAAACAAATTTTACAACAATAATTTCAATAATTTTCCAGTGTAAATAATTATAATAAATCAAAGTCACATTACATTATTTTCAAATAAATTATGTAAACATAAAACATTTTCACTGGTTAATATTTGGAAAGTGTAGCTGTTATTATACGTAATGTTGCACACATAACACCATAAATAATTTTAAATGTTACAACAGTCAACAAACAACAAACGTAAAACAACAGAAAAAAGATGTGGTACCGATAAAATCGAAAAGCAATTTATGCAATAATAAGTAAAGATAAACAATTAACAGATCGCTATGAAAGAATTGCTATGCATAAACATCAGAATGTGGGCAGAAGAAAATAATGATGTACCATAATATTCGGCCTTAATGAAAACAAGGTTTGTGTATACTAGATTATTTACAGAATATTGCATGATTATCAAAAGACCAAAGAAAGGTTTTTTTTTTCGATAAAATAATGAAATAAGTTTTAATGAATTTCTAAAAGTTCTTATTTTATTAATTTTTTTCTTTTTCGTTAGATTTTGTTTCCATTATTTATATAAATTAATTTCTAACACCTCAAATATTATTGAAATCTGTAGTTAAAAGTATTTTTACATCATTTACCACCGTTAATTATATTAAATACATTCAATAGTTATAAATATTTGAAGTTATTGAACGAAATTATGAAAATTGGTTTCCGCGAGATGTTAAAATTAAATATTTGAATAAACCACGTCAAATTTCAAATTTCTTCTTCGATAGTCTTCAAATTGTAATATATATATTATAATTTAAATGTTTTTGTTTATACTACGCTTTATGTAAAATTTGCAATTGTTAACCTAATTTTATGAATATAATTATACCTATGTATAATGAAGACGATTTGAATTTTATTCATAATGGTTAGTAGATATTGCGTAAGACTGTTCTTTTTATGTACATAATTCTATTTAAATAGTTCAGTTTACTTTTTATATTGTGTAAACCCTACAAAGATTATTATTTATTTTGTTGATACAATTAATATGGAATAATGGAATATTATGATATGGAAAACATTAACTAATCTACTTAGTGTTTATGTAAAAAAATTAAAGAAAAGTTGGATTTTTCTTGTTATTATATATAACCTAATATCCAATTGACCATTATAATATTATTTAAAATTTCTATCTTAAATTTCATTCCCGTTCGCATTGAATAGACCAATTACATTGATGTGTCGATAATATATAATAATTTTTATTTTATTTTTTTTTAAGGTATTTTATTTTGATGTGTTATAATTTTTTTCAAATTGACCAATTTAAATTAAAGATGAAGAAGGCTGGGAACGAGAGCCGCCAAGATAAAAATAGATTGCAGGTGTACTCCTTCTTTAGCTAATAACGACCATTTACGACAATACGGGAAATCTATAGAAAAGTTTGTCGTTGATCATCTATTAATCCTGGACTATTTAAAACAGGAAAATTAAAAATGCTGCTGCATTTGAAACCAGCAGCTTTAATCAGCTTGTGTAATTAATTGACAACAACTACTATAATTACTGAAGGTAATTATTATTTAAGAGGAATACATTTCAATTTTAACAGACCGATAATTTGCTTTTGTCATTTACACTAACAAATTACTATGACTTTTAAGTCCCCATATCACACTACAAGATGACTTTCATGTTATTATATTTTATATAAACTGTAATATTTAAAAATGTGTTTAATTAATTATATTTATGTGTTTTCGTATAGCAAAGCGGTTAGGAGTTCAGTTGAAAATAACAAAAATTCATCAATATTTGCAGACTCAAACAAAAACAAACAACGAACATATTTGCTGAAAAAAATTATATTTAAAGTGTAATTTAAGATTTTATTTTATAAGTTATATTTAATAAGTTTATGGTTAAGTTATAGTATAAGTTTAAATTAAATTGGATGAATTACACTAATTACAATTAATTTCCATATAATTATTATTTAGTGCAATTCAGTTAATTTAATTAATAAGACACATTTTCAAGTTTAATTACAGATATAGAAATAGATATAATAGATATTCTACATAACGAATGTTGAAAATAGAAATGTGCGGCGGCTACATTATGTAATCACTTTTATTTTTCCATTGATAAAATAGTTTGCTGTGTTGTGGCCGCGTCGTATGTAATATCTCTTTTTATAATTTAATGACTATAATAATCTGAAGTATAATTTCATATATTCCGATCAGAAAAATATAGTTATCAAATCATTAAATTGAGGCAAAGCATGCGATGTTCCCATCATGGGGCCCCCTTGTTCTGGTTGGCTAAAATTGTTGCATCGCTTGGTTGTACGAACCAATGTTTAGATGATATTCATGTTCACAGGTAGGAAAATCTAACTTGACCCACTATAAAAAGGGATGGAACTGCCTGTGTGTGAAGCGGAATTATAAATACTTTTTCTGAAATTTTTTCATTTTTAAAGTTTCCCTGTTTTTCGTCGTGCTCATGATCGTTGTGGGAAAATTTTTTTTGGTTTCAATTACTGTAAAAATGATAGCAGATAAAGATATGTTTTTTTTTTTCTATTTTTTAAATAGTTATTATATTAGAATTAAATATACACAAAACATATAATAAAATTTAAGTTATCATAATTTTTAAAAACAATTGAATTACATATACAAAAGCTTATGTTTGATGATTTAGATTTTATGTGAAAATCATCTCGCAATAGTTTTCGGTTTTATGAACTTATCGGTATAATTATTATTTTTTAAAAGTTATCCTAAAAAAAATTCCATCTCTCAGTTTTTAATTATATCCTGTCATTAAATTAATAATTTACAAATTATTAAAATTATTTATTAAAAAAAAAAAAAAAAAAACAAATAAAAATCAACATTTTCTTTGCACAATGGCATCATTTCATTTATAATTTTTCAGTCATTTAAATATTGGTGCAAACTCTCAGGCATGTCCAATGATTTAGTTACTCACATCCTGCAAATTATTACATGGAAAGTTAACGTAGATATAGCAGAAATTTACCTATTTCATGGTACGGGGTGTTGTGGAGAATATCTATAATCTCTTAAAATTTAGAATTTTTTTTATATTGTGTCTTTTTAAATATAAGTTATAAATATAAGTAATAAAATTATGTAATAAGTAATTAGTAATTAAGAAAAATAACTAATTTAATATGGTATTTAGTGAGTAATTTTATTTCGATCAAACTAATCCAGAAGCTTGTTTTTTTTATTGAAATAATAAGCGTTCTGGATAGTTGAAACAAAATTTACCTATTATTTCCTTAATTTTTTTAATTGGTCTTCGCTCTATGTGTGTAGTCGGACAACCAATAAAAAAATTGAGTTTATAATAGATTCTTGATCACGTATTTACAATTTATTCGTGGATTGAATTCAATTTAGCTTATTATTTTAATTATATATGAGTATTTTTTTAAAATGACATTGTCAAAATGTTATTATTTCTCATATTGTTGAATTTTTAAAATTTTTAAACTGCGGGAATCACTTTGCCATATTATTTTAATAAGTTACAATTATAGTATAAATCTAAGCTTTTCCCTAAAACCGTTCCGAGTTGTGAATGATCCTGAGATTTTATTTTGTTCGATTCAGAAGCCACGGGGCTTTTAATACTATTCAAACACCTTCGCGGAATGTTACAAATAGTCATTTTCAGGCTGAAATTATTGAATTTCAACAGTAGTGTAATCATTGGGAGCTACATTATCTAACTATTTTTTTCCATCGTCAATAGGTTTTCCATGTTATGGCCGGGGTCGTGGCACTTATCAATTAGCGTTAATTGAGGCCTGGCACGCGCACGACCCTTGTTCTGGTTGCGAAACGATTATTCATGTGATTGTAGACATTCATATTCACAGGAAGGCAAATTTGCCCTATGTAAATAGGTAAAAACACAAATTTTAACCTTTGTATTGAATATTGGTCTACTCTCGCATGTGCAGTAATTTTGTACTCATAACCGGCGAATTATATTACATGGATAATTATATGTTACGTTGTAGTCCCATGTGAGGACCATGTCTGATTGAAGTTCGTACGGAATCCCTATTTAAATACATATATATCAGTTCTTTAGGTTCGTTTATACCTTTTAATACCCTTCAAACACATTCGCGGAATGTTACAAATAGTCATTTCCATGCTAAAATTATTGAATTTCAACAGTAGTGTAATCATTGGGAGCTACATTATCTAACTATTTTTTTCCATCGTCAATAGGTTTTCCATGTTATGGCCGGGGTCGTGGCACTTATCAATTAGCGTTAATTGAGGCCTGGCACGCGCACGACCCTTGTTCTGGTTGCGAAACGATTATTCATGTGATTGTAGACATTCATATTCACAGGAAGGCAAATTTGCCCTATGTAAATAGGTAAAAACACAAATTTTAACCTTTGTATTGAATATTGGTCTACTCTCGCATGTGCAGTAATTTTGTACTCATAACCGGCGAATTATATTACATGGATAATTATATGTTACGTTGTAGTCCCATGTGAGGACCATGTCTGATTGAAGTTCGTACGGAATCCCTATTTAAATACATATATATCAGTTCTTTAGGTTCGTTTATACCTTTTAATACCCTTCAAACACATTCGCGGAATGTTACAAATAGTCATTTCCATGCTAAAATTATTGAATTTCAACAGTAGTGTAATCATTGGGAGCTACATTATCTAACTATTTTTTTCCATCGTCAATAGGTTTTCCATGTTATGGCCGGGGTCGTGGCACTTATCAATTAGCGTTAATTGAGGCCTGGCACGCGCACGACCCTTGTTCTGGTTGCGAAACGATTATTCATGTGATTGTAGACATTCATATTCACAGGAAGGCAAATTTGCCCTATGTAAATAGGTAAAAACACAAATTTTAACCTTTGTATTGAATATTGGTCTACTCTCGCATGTGCAGTAATTTTGTACTCATAACCGGCGAATTATATTACATGGATAATTATATGTTACGTTGTAGTCCCATGTGAGAACCACGTCTGAACGAAGTTCGTACGGAATGCCTATTTTAATATATAATATATATATATAGCTGTTTGGTCATCATGACTATGTATTCAGTCGAATCTAATTCTCTACTTTTCTCTATTTAATCTTCATATTGGTCAATTGTGTGAAAATTACAAAAATTAATTACTCTTCAAAAACAGTATAGAAAAATTAAGGAGAGGTAATGGTGAAATTATACGTTATCCCTGAGGTGAGACGTTTTGCTGGAGAAAAATGGTGATGATTTAAAGTACTGCTAGAAGAATAATTTTTGTTATTGACATTTGTAAGGTTTACAAAATAAAAAATATCTAGCTTGTGATTCTACTGTTCTTATACATCTAAAATTAATGATTAAATACATTCATATGGTTTCTCAATTACAAATTGATTATTCCTCTACCGTGTAATAATATCTTGAAAGAGGGAGATACTGTCACAATGTTATTGCTGTTAAATATGTCTAATTCGAGCACGTCACATGTTGAATGTCAAATCTGAAATAAAATTTAAAATGGTTGCTGGTAAAGTTTAACGTTTGATATAACTTTTTAATTATTAATATTTGTTTGGGTTTTTTTTTGGTTGTGCTAATTAAAATTATTGTAAATAATAAATATTAATATTATATTTAATGTAGATAAATAAGAAAATGTGTGATATAATATAAATAGGTTTAGATTGGGTGCAATGGAATCTGTATATATGTTTTAACCGCAGCAAAAAATTATGATAAAAAGCAGCGTGACAGATATTCGTCTATAGCTCATTCATTGCAATGAATTTACAAATTACAAGGATTTAAACACATAAGAAAGACTACAAGCAATAGAATTCCATCTGAAGGTTTTGTTCATGTTTATAAAATTGTAAGTAAACCGTTAATAAATTTACAAAAAACAAAACGTAAACTAAATTGTAAATAAATAATAAATATTAATATTCTATAAAAAGTAGATAAATAAGTAAATGTGTGATATTATACAAATAGGTTTAGATTGGGTGCAATGGAATCTGTATATATGTTTTAACCGCAGCAAAAATTAAAGATAATAGACAGCCTTGCAGATATTCGTCTATACCTCATTCATTGGCATTGAAATTACAAATTACAAAGCCGTAAACACAAAAGACAGACTACAAGCAATAGAATTCCATCTAAAGGTTTTGTTGATGTTTATAAAATTGTAAGTATAACATTAATAAATGTACAAAAAACCAAACGAAAACTATCCTATAGTTTCGTCATCTAATCGTAACGTATTAACATTTTTATTTTCAGCATTTGGTGCCTTCCATATTGTTCAATTATTGGTGTCACCATTTGGCTTCAATATAATATAAGGAATGATTAGTTGATGTCATATTCAAATCAAACCGAGCATAAATATTAAATAATTTGGAAAAATAACCGAAATTAATTAAGAACAAGCAAACAATTAATGTATGTTTACTAAAATAATTTTATTTATTAGAAATATTCTCCCTCAGCTGAAATATGCAACGCGTTTACATGTTAAATTAGTGCATAAAAATACTTTTATTTCGCAATTGATATGCGAACCGGTTTTCTTTTGTTCGTGCAAATAAAGTTTTGGCAATAGAAAATAGTTAAACGGAACTAATACAGTGAATGTTGCAGTTGTACGTGCAAAATAATTGTCAACTGCCTCTGATTCTCATTATTTTTTCAATTTACCAATATATGGTAATATTGGCTTAAGTCGTTTGTTAATTGTATGTATGTTGTTTTTTTAGTGTATAATCATAGTTAAATATTTCAATCGCATCTGTTATTTATGCTGTTTATGGATAATAACTTCATTTCTTTTCGGTAATTAATTTATTTTATGCAGAGAGATATGCAAGTTTATCAACTACTACAAAATTTAAATGATTTAAATTATATTCAATAAGATAAGAAAATTAAATTGCGAATATTTAAGATTATAATGTGTGGTTTAAAATGTACACTATTGTTTTATCAAATACATTTCTTTGCAAACGATTCACACATACCGTAAGCATATTTTAAAAAGACTGGATACGTGAAAAGAATTATACTGCTGAAAAAGAACATATTTTATATTTTATGTTTTCTTATATGATCATTCTACTGACCTGATCCGTTACAGATAAGATAGAAAAGGTGTGATTTTGTTCTCTTTTATTATTAATTTTGCAATATAATTTTAAAAAATTAAATAATATTTTACAATAAACCAAATGAAATAATTGTATGCTTCTATAAAAAAGAACAAAAATGTTTTGCTTACTATTTTGAAAAAAATGAAATAATAAAAGTTTACCTTATGTTTCTAGATAATTAACGAGATTTTAGATTCATAATATAGTTTTAATTATTAATTAAAATAAATTAATAATATAATTGAGAGATATAGAATTATAAAGATTTCGTTTGGTTTTTTTGGAAAAGATATATGGTCATTAAATATCTTATGTTTCTAGATAATCAACTGGGTTTGTTTTTTATAAAATGCGGAAAAATATGGTTACAAAATGGAGCTGGAAACCGGTCCAAATGATCGTGAGATATTGTGCCATGCAGAATCAATAGGAAAATTAAGATAACATTTTTTAATAATAATAAATACATAGATAAAACAAAAATCATCCTTCATTCACAGGTATTTATTTTAATACATTAAAAAAAGTAAACAATATGGATAATTACTATTGCAAATGATTTTATTTTTTATTTATAAATTATATAATGTTTTCAAAAAAAAAGTATGTATCTGAAATAACATAAAAATAAATTGTGTGATTAAATGTACGATGATAATTTAAAGAAAGAAATATATATGCAAAAACCACAAACGAAAAAATATAAACAGAAATAAAATACATAAAATAAATGTATATAAGAAATCATAGTCTCTTTTTATTGTTATCAAAATTTTATCATACACATAAATAGATAACACAAAAATCATAAAACGAAGAAAACAATTATGTTAATTACTAAAGTAATTGAAAAAATGATAATATGCAAAACTAAATATTGAAAAATCACAAACGAAAATGTTAATAAATTTATTTAAAAATTCTAAAAAGTCATTATTATTATCAAAATTTATATATATAGTACAACAAAACAACAACACAACATTCCGTTTCTTTATTATTGTTTACCATTTTGTTGTTGCTTTTTTCCGTCACAAATAGAAAAAAAAACTTTGTTATTGTGATATCTTTCTCCTACAATAAATACATAAAAAAAAAATTCGAAAAAATAATAAATTTAATAATTTCTGCATGACTGGTACAAATCGGAAAAAATATATATATTTTTATTTATTTCTATTTCTCAAAAATTTATTTAATTTTTATATTTACATTGCATATATTTTGGCGTAAAAATAAATATAGGTAACAACAATTTTCATATAGCAAAGACAACAATATAGTATGAAATGGACATTTGTTAGCCTTTGATTTTTAACATTGATATTTGTAATGTTTACAAATGGAAAAAATAAAAATATATTACCACTAGCATATGATTATGATCGCCTATTACTTCATTTCAAAAATCGTATATTTTGTGTATATTTTTTGGAATTTCTTTTGCCTTTTTGTTTATGTGTGTATTGTATGTATGAGTGTCAATATTTGTATATGCATGATTTTAAATGGAAAATAATACAATAAATAAAAAGAAATGACTTGTATTTGTTGTTTTCAAATATAAATTAATTTTTCATATAAGTTATATATAAAATTACAATTACATTATGTTATTATTATTATTATTACTGTTATTATTATTATTATTACTATTATTATTATAAATATATTAAAAAAAAAATGATGGTATATTTTTTAAACGGCAAAAATCCTAACTCAGCTGTTTGAAGTGGTAAGAGGTTGTGATAGGTATCAAATGATAGGTAATTAAATTACCTAACTTTTTGTAAAAAAAAAACATGGATTTATCACCATGCATATGAAACCGTTTTATGAAAATTCTGGGAAAACCCGTAAATAGATTCGGGTCCTCTAGTGGTAAAAAATGTTTCTAATATTCTAATCAAGACATCTGGAAATTTTCGGGGAAATCCGGAAAATTTTAATTTGTATCGGGAAATTCCGGGAAAACTGTAATAGTTAGGAAACATTTTCAGTACCACTCGCTCAGTACATTTACCATCTAAATCCATTTATGGCTATAAGAAATCTGTAAGTCATCAACTTTAGACTGGAGAAAATTTCCGGAAAATCTGAAAACGAACTTTTGGATGGTCACGATTTAAATAAATTAGATAGCCGTTTTTTGTTACGGCCGTTTTATAGAGGATCTTAAGGCGCACAATAAAGCTTCTGGACTTTTTCCGTGTAAAATATATGGGCCGACTTATGACCGATTTAAAATTTGGAAATTTTAGTGTAAGCCTAACTTTGGTCTGTCATTGTAGGAAAACCATTAGACTTAAAAAGTTGTGGTGGGGCTTAAAAGTCGTGTCATATAGCCTACTATCTGCGATAAATAGGGCATTGGAAAATTCGGTTGGAAAAGCCGGAAAATTCCAATTTGAAAACATGCAAAAATCGACGTTTTTCGTTGTTCCTGGAAAATCCGTATTTCCCATTAGAAAATTCCAAAAGAGTTTCAAAAGCTAGATTGAACTTTTCTTTACATTTCTGCATCATTACATTTTGGAAAATCGAGTTTTTGCCAATTCCCCAGGTATCTTAAGATTGGTCTGCAAACGATTTTTCGAACTTTAGGCACCCCTATTTGGAAAACCCTTATAGATAGAAAGTCTCCCCCATAATATAATTTGTAGCCCTTGACGAGGACTATCACTGGTGAGAAGCTCCTCCCGAAATATTGAGTATTTCCGGAGTTATAGGGGTCCAAAAGTGACCCATTTGGTACTTTCGAAGGTCCATAGCTCCGCCCCCGGAGGGAAATCCAGAAAAGGGGTCGACAGATACTGTTTTTTTTCTGAGCTCTACAATCCCTGAAAATCTGAAGGTCCTACGGGCAAAAAAATTTTTTCGGCATGAGGTTATAACCCACACTTTTGCAGGTCAAAAAAGGTAAAAAAAAAATAGGGCTAAAAATAGGCTCAAACGATCGGGGCTGATCGTGCGAACAAGAATCCGTTGAGATTTTTCGAAGATTCCGCCTCTAAGTGGGTCAAAAATGAAAAACAAAAAAAGAAAATTCCGGAAAATTCCGTGAAAATTTATGGCTGGAAATAGGCTCAAACGATCGGGGCTGGTCGTGCGAACAAGAATCCGTTGAGATTTTTCAAAAATTCCGCCTCTAAGTGGGTCAAAAGTGAAAAAGAAAAAAATTTAAAAAAAAATTTGCCTCCTGGTAATTCTGCGCGACTGTTACTTCGTCTTAAAATTGCCTGGTATTTTAGTGGAAATTTTTATGGATTTCTTAAAAACGCTATAACTCAGCCGTTTGAAGTGGTAGGCGGGTGGGATAGGTATCAAACGAAAGGTAATTACATAACCTAACTTTTGGTAACATAAAAACATGAATTTTTTCCAAAAATTTTCCAAAAAAATTTCCAAAAAAGTGGCTTAAAAATGGCTACAAATAGGCTCAATCGATCGGGGCTGATCGTGCGAACAAGAATCCGTTGAAATTTTTCGAAAATTCCGTCTCTAAGTGGGTCAAAAATGAAAAACAAAAAAAAGAAAATTCCTAAAAATTCCTTGGAAAATTATGGCTAAAAATAGGCTCAAACGATCGGGGCTGATCGTGCGAACAAGAATCCTTTGAGATTTTTCGAAAATTCCGCCTCTAAGTGGGTCAAAAATGAAAAACAAAAAAAGAAAATTCCGGAAAATTCCGTGAAAATTTATGGCTGGAAATAGGCTCAAACGATCGGGGCTGGTCGTGCGAACAAGAATCCGTTGAGATTTTTCAAAAATTCCGCCTCTAAGTGGGTCAAAAGTGAAAAAGAAAAAAATTTAAAAAAAAATTTGCCTCCTGGTAATTCTGCGCGACTGTTACTTCGTCTTAAAATTGCCTGGTATTTTAGTGGAAATTTTGATGGATTTCTTAAAAACGCTATAACTCAGCCGTTTGAAGTGGTAGGCGGGTGGGATAGGTATCAAACGAAAGGTAATTACATAACCTAACTTTTGGTAACATAAAAACATGGATTTTTTTTCCAAAAATTTTCCAAAAAAATTTCCAAAAAAGTGGCTTAAAAATGGCTACAAATAGGCTCAATCGATCGGGGCTGATCGTGCGAACAAGAATCCGTTGAAAGTTTTCGAAAATTCCGTCTCTAAGTGGGTTAAAAATGAAAAACAAAAAAAGAAAATTCCTAAAAATTCCTTGGAAAATTATGGCTAAAAATAGGCTCAAACGATCGGGGCTGATCGTGCGAACAAGAATCCGTTGAGATTTTTCGAAAATTCCGCCTCTAAGTGGGTCAAAAATGAAAAACAAAAAAAGAAAATTCCGGAAAATTCCGTGAAAATTTATGGCTGGAAATAGGCTCAAACGATCGGGGCTGGTCGTGCGAACAAGAATCCGTTGAGATTTTTCAAAAATTCCGCCTCTAAGTGGGTCAAAAGTGAAAAAGAAAAAAATTTAAAAAAAAATTTGCCTCCTGGTAATTCTGCGCGACTGTTACTTCGTCTTAAAATTGCCTGGTATTTTAGTGGAAATTTTTATGGATTTCTTAAAAACGCTATAACTCAGCCGTTTGAAGTGGTAGGCGGGTGGGATAGGTATCAAACGAAAGGTAATTACATAACCTAACTTTTGGTAACATAAAAACATGGATTTTTTTCCAAAAATTTTCCAAAAAAATTTCCAAAAAAGTGGCTTAAAAATGGCTGCAAATAGGCTCAATCGATCGGGGCTGATCGTGCGAACAAGAATCCGTTGAAATTTTTCGAAAATTCCGTCTCTAAGTGGGTCAAAAATGAAAAACAAAAAAAGAAAATTCCTAAAAATTCCTTGGAAAATTATGGCTAAAAATAGGCTCAAACGATCGGGGCTGATCGTGCGAACAAGAATCCGTTGAGATTTTTCGAAAATTCCGCCTCTAAGTGGGTCAAAAATGAAAAACAAAAAAAGAAAATTCCGGAAAATTCCGTGAAAAATTATGGCTGGAAATAGGCTCAAACGATCGGGGCTGGTCGTGCGAACAAGAATCCGTTGAGATTTTTCAAAAATTCCGCCTCTAAGTGGGTCAAAAGTGAAAAAGAAAAAAATTTAAAAAAAAATTTGCCTCCTGGTAATTCTGCGCGACTGTTACTTCGTCTTAAAATTGCCTGGTATTTTAGTGGAAATTTTTATGGATTTCTTAAAAACGCTATAACTCAGCCGTTTGAAGTGGTAGGCGGGTGGGATAGGTATCAAACGAAAGGTAATTACATAACCTAACTTTTGGTAACATAAAAACATGGATTTTTTTCCAAAAATTTTCCAAAAAAATTTCCAAAAAAGTGGCTTAAAAATGGCTACAAATAGGCTCAATCGATCGGGGCTGATCGTGCGAACAAGAATCCGTTGAAATTTTTCGAAAATTCCGTCTCTAAGTGGGTCAAAAATGAAAAACAAAAAAAGAAAATTCCTAAAAATTCCTTGGAAAATTATGGCTAAAAATAGGCTCAAACGATCGGGGCTGATCGTGCGAACAAGAATCCGTTGAGATTTTTCGAAAATTCCGCCTCTAAGTGGGTCAAAAATGAAAAACAAAAAAAGAAAATTCCGGAAAATTCCGTGAAAATTTATGGCTGGAAATAGGCTCAAACGATCGGGGCTGGTCGTGCGAACAAGAATCCGTTGAGATTTTTCAAAAATTCCGCCTCTAAGTGGGTCAAAAGTGAAAAAGAAAAAAATTTAAAAAAAAATTTGCCTCCTGGTAATTCTGCGCGACTGTTACTTCGTCTTAAAATTGCCTGGTATTTTAGTGGAAATTTTTATGGATTTCTTAAAAACGCTATAACTCAGCCGTTTGAAGTGGTAGGCGGGTGGGATAGGTATCAAACGAAAGGTAATTACATAACCTAACTTTTGGTAACATAAAAACATGGATTTTTTTCCAAAAATTTTCCAAAAAAATTTCCAAAAAAGTGGCTTAAAAATGGCTACAAATAGGCTCAATCGATCGGGGCTGATCGTGCGAACAAGAATCCGTTGAAATTTTTCGAAAATTCCGTCTCTAAGTGGGTCAAAAATGAAAAACAAAAAAAGAAAATTCCTAAAAATTCCTTGGAAAATTATGGCTAAAAATAGGCTCAAACGATCGGGGCTAATCGTGCGAACAAGAATCCGTTGAGATTTTTCGAAAATTTCGCCTCTAAGTGGGTCAAAAATGAAAAACAAAAAAAGAAAATTCCGGAAAATTCCGTGAAAATTTATGGCTGGAAATAGGCTCAAACGATCGGGGCTGGTCGTGCGAACAAGAATCCGTTGAGATTTTTCGAAAATTCCGCCTCTAAGTGGGTCAAAAGTGAAAAAGAAAAAAATTTAAAAAAAAATTTGCCTCCTGGTAATTCTGCGCGACTGTTACTTCGTCTTAAAATTGCCTGGTATTTTAGTGGAAATTTTTATGGATTTCTTAAAAACGCTATAACTCAGCCGTTTGAAGTGGTAGGCGGGTGGGATAGGTATCAAACGAAAGGTAATTACATAACCTAACTTTTGGTAACATAAAAACATGGATTTTTTTCCAAAAATTTTCCAAAAAAATTTCCAAAAAAGTGGCTTAAAAATGGCTACAAATAGGCTCAATCGATCGGGGCTGATCGTGCGAACAAGAATCCGTTGAAATTTTTCGAAAATTCCGTCTCTAAGTGGGTCAAAAATGAAAAACAAAAAAAGAAAATTCCTAAAAATTCCTTGGAAAATTATGGCTAAAAATAGGCTCAAACGATCGGGGCTGATCGTGCGAACAAGAATCCGTTGAGATTTTTCGAAAATTCCGCCTCTAAGTGGGTCAAAAATGAAAAACAAAAAAAGAAAATTCCGGAAAATTCCGTGAAAATTTATGGCTGGAAATAGGCTCAAACGATCGGGGCTGGTCGTGCGAACAAGAATCCGTTGAGATTTTTCGAAAATTCCGCCTCTAAGTGGGTCAAAAGTGAAAAAGAAAAGAATTTAAAAAAAAATTTGCCTCCTGGTAATTCTGCGCGACTGTTACTTCGTCTTAAAATTGCCTGGTATTTTAGTGGAAATTTTTATGGATTTCTTAAAAACGCTATAACTCAGCCGTTTGAAGTGGTAGGCGGGTGGGGTAGGTATCAAACGAAAGGTAATTACATAACCTAACTTTTGGTTACATTAAATAAACATCATATAATTTTTTTTTATGTTGATTTTATTAATTTTTTTATTTTTATTTTTTATTAATTTTTTTTTTTATAAGTTTTCGTTTTTTTTTTTTTTTTTCATTTTTTATTTATTTTTTATTTTTTTTTCTTTTTTTTTTTTTTTTTTGTTGAAGGAATATATTTTTTTTTTTATTTTTTGGGTACAATATTGTTATATTCTTAACAAATTAACATAAAAATTATTTTTATAATTTCTTTACTATTTTATTTATCCTTTTCACACACACTCCTTCGTTTCTCGGTCATTCTTCACTTTTATATTGATTTTTAATTTTAAATAATTATATTTAATTATTTAATAATCTTTTCAATATATATTAGTTAATAATTACAATAATATAATAATATTATATTAATAATAATACAAATAATAATAATATTAATAAAAATAATAATAAAAATAATAGTAATAAATTTTATTTTTAGCTTTTTAGTTTTAATTTTACATTAACGTATTTTATTGTGTGTGTATTTCGGTATTTAATTGTTTTTGATTTTCCTTGTGAATTATTTATGTAAAATTGTAATTTAATAAATTAATTGGTATGTATTTTGTATGTTTTTTTGTGTGTAATTGTGTTTATGTTTTGTGTAAGTGTATTAATGTTATGTTAATTTTTAGGAGTAATTTATATTAAATAAAAAATTATCTTAAAAAATAATTAAATTTAAGTTAAAATTTTATATGTTTTTGGATTAACAATTAATTATAAATAAAATAATAATAAAAAAGAAAATTGTAATCACAAAATAAAATTAAAAAAAAAAAAAAACAAAAAAAAAAAACAAAAAAATACGAAATGTTCTTTTTTATATAATTAATTTATAATTAATATTTTTATGTGTATAATTTATGTGTTAAAATATCTTTTTCTGTTTATTTATTTTTATAATTTTTTTTTTTCATTTTTGTATAATTTTATTATAAAAAAATTATATATGCAAATATTTGTAATTTATTTATATTTATAATATTATTATATTATTATATATTAGTTTATTTTTTATTTATTATTACTATTAGTAGTGATGAGAAATATATTTATTTTTTTTTTTTTTTTGTTTTTAATTTATTTTATTAAAAAACAAAAAAAAAAAACGAGAGAGAAAACAATTTTTATTAATGCTCTTTAAAAACATTTTATTTAATTTGTTTTCATGATTTAAATTTTATTCTCATCGGTGTGTCGTGACAATTTTATCACCTATATATTATTTAAAAATATAAAATATTTTGTGACATTTTTGTGGAAGGTTTAAATTTTGTATTTTATTTCTATTAAATTTTGATTAATTTTTCTTTTTAAAGTGATTTTTAAAAATTGTATTATATGGTATTCATAATAAAAAAATAAAATAAAAATAAACAATTAAAAACTAATTAGTGTGATGAAAATAAAATAATCTATTTGAACAGCAAAAAAAATAGTTAATTAATATTTTGATTAAAAAGAAATTGTTCATTATTTTTAACTCAATATCAAATATGCACTCAATTCCTTAATGTTTTAATCTATCAATTAAATATTTAATTTATATATATATATATATATATTGTTTATAATTTATTTAAATTAATTTTATTTATATATTTAATTTATATATAAAGTAAATATGTAAATAAATTTGATTTGATTTGTTTGTTTTTTATTTGATAAAAAAAAAAAAACAAAACAAAAAAATTAATAATATGCGAAAATATACAAAAATTGATATGATAAATTTTTAATTTAATCTTAATGAAATGATGTGTAAGTAAAAATTTTGTGAATCATTAAACAAAAACTAAATATTTTATATAAATTTTTTAAATTTTCATCTCATAAATTATTGTATAAAATAAAACTCATACTCAAATCACTTTTTAATAAATTCATCATTTTGTAATTTATATTTTTATTTTTTTTTAATTTTATTAACTCACATAATAATTGTTTTTTTTTTTTTCCAATGGAAAGAAATCATTTTATTGAATGTTTTGGATTATTATGGAAGACTTTTACATTAAAAATTAATTATATATTTCGGAAGCATTCATAGATTTAATTTTCTATTTTATTTTATTTTATTTTTTTTTTTTTTTTGTATGTTAATTTTCAGTCTTTATATTATTTATTGATTTTTATTAAATTAAATTTTAATTTCTAGATTTTTAAGATTTTCAATATAATTCAGTTTTTATGGAACGATGGAAAAGTTAACCGTATCTTATGGTTTTATTTATGTCTTATTTCTATTCGGACATCCAGAAAATTTTTGGAGATAAATAATCGAAATAATGAATTATAGAAAAAAATAAATAAATATTCATTCATTCATAAATATTTTTATAGCACCTGCAAACCGTGCGCACCGGCTATAAAAATTAATCATACTAGAAATCTATAAATACTATACATTAACTGATGTTATACATTGACATGTAATAAGGCAAATATCTTATGTGTTAAATGGCATTATCTTAAAAAGACGGCGGATTACAAAAATTGAGTGAAAATGTAACTTTATTTAATATTTATTAATTGATTAAAAAAATGTGAACTTTTTCAATTAAAAAAATGTAGCCAATGTGTATTAAATTTACGGTTACAGGTTAAAGTTAACCGGAAAAATGATTGAGAACATATATATTTTTTCGTATTTTGATTGATATACGCGATGATACTTTAGCTTGTCCGTCGCTTCCACTAAAGCCCAATTTCGGTTTCGTAAAAAACATAAACCAAAAAAATTAATATAAAATAATAATATTTGAAAATTATGTGAGTATGTAATTTGTTTTTTTTTATTTTTAATTTTACATATTTTTAAATATTTTTAAATATAATTTATATTATTTTTTGCTGTTCAAAGTTGGTTTTTAATGTGTGTGGTGTATGGTGTGTGTGTATGTGTTTGTGTGTGTGTATGTAAAAATTTAACCAATTAAAATGAAATTATTATTAAAAAAAAAAAAAAATAAATAAATAAAAAAACAACAATAAAAAAGTTAAAAAATAAAAAACATTTCGTTAATTTTACCTTTTTATTACTGTGTTTTTTTTTTCTTTTGTAATTATTTTTAATATTTTTTTTTTCTTTTATACTTAATGCTGTTAATTCCTATTTTATTTTTTATTTATAAATAATTATTATTTCAAATGTGTGTGAGTTTGTGTGTTTGTCTGTGTGTATGTGTGTGTGTGTGTGTATGCAAAATATGTAAATCACTTAATAATTAACATCACTTATCGTCTATCATAATTAGGTAGATTCCTTTTGTTTTGTGGGGTTTTTTTTTTTATTTAATTTTAATTTTTAACTAGTTTTTATTTTCTTCTTTTTTTAATAAAGTTAAAGTTTTTTTATTATTTTTCTCTTGATTATCATCTAATTTAAATTATTTTATATTTATTTAGTTTTATATTTTTAATGAATATAATTATATATATTTTGAAGTTAATTAAAAAAAAAAAAAAATTATAATAATTAAACAATACCCGTAAAAAAACGGTATTTATTATATTAATCATATTTTTAATTGTTGGGAGGATGTGTTAGAGAGAAAAGAAAAATTATAAAACAAATACAAAATTATCAATTAAAATTAATAAATTAAAAATATATATTCTATTATTAGTTAATTTTATTAATATATTTTTACTTTTTTTTTTATTTTTTTATGATTTCTTTCCTTTCTTTAGAAAGATAAAATATGTAAATATTATTGTTTTAATAATTTATATATATTAATAATTAGTTATTTTATTTTTATTTAATTATATATCAATCAATTATTTAATTAACTTATATTTATGTATAAAAGAAAAAAAAAAAAAAAAGGAACGAAGAGACAGGACAATATTTTTGTGTATGTGTTTTCTTTTTAAATTGTTTGTTATTTTTTGTTTTTAATAATATATTATTTTTATAGTTTATTATTATTTTTTGTTGTATAGAATTGATGCGCGCCAGCAATGTTCACAACATTTTCTTTTTGGGAGACGTTTGTTTCCCAATTGTAATTTAAATTTTTTTTTTTTTGAAGTTCATTACTATAGCTAAAATGGTTTTATCCGGAAAAAAAAAAACAAGAATTTCTTTGCATGTGTGCCCGAATGTAAACACTTTACAGAGAACAATCCAATAACATATTAAAATAATATGCAGCAAGAATTGATTACCAAAATTTAAATAAAAAAAAAATTGACACTCATAAAATTTATACTAAATTGAATTTAATTCCGGAAAGGACAAAAATTTGTTGTTGTTATTATTCGTTACTACAGCTAGACCAGTTTTATTCGGAAAAACCTCGGATTCCTTTGCATGTGAGCCCGAAAGTAATCACTTGACACCGATACAATCCAATAGCAACCATATTTTTAAAGTAATACGCGAAATTGATTTCTGAAATTTATTAAACATTTTTTAAAAATTGGCATTACAGCCAACTAAATCATCGGCGGGCGGCACACTGTCTGCCCATATATATTGTATATTATATTGCACTATACATGAACTTTTTCGTACAAAATAGAAAACGACGCGGCGACGCTTCTAACATTAACAACACAACACAAAAAAATTAAAAAAAAAGTACCCAACACCAAAAAATTAAGGCATTTCAAATATTAATTATTATTTTCTCAATATTGTCTTATTTTGACGATAACGTGTGTGTGTGTGTGTATGTGTGTTTGGTGCTTTTGTGTTTTTCTATTGTATGTCTGTATATGTGCGTAAATGTATTTGTGTGTGTGTGTGTGTGTGTGTATGATTTTTAAATAATTTTTTATATTTTATATATATAAATATTTTCTTTTTACAATCGAAATAAAATTTTTTATATTTTTAATTAATTAGTATTATTATTATTATTATTATTATTTATTTTTATTTTTTTTTTTTTTTTGTAATTTTAAATCTTATCAATAAATTTTAAATATATAATTTTGTAATTTTGTATGATTATATTAAAAAAAAAAACAAAAACAATAAATGATAATTTAGGATTTCTAAAATAAAAATTTTGAAAAAAAAAAAAAAAAACAATAAAATGTAAAATATGTGACTAGACGATGACACGCGCGCGCATTTTTCTTAATTTTTGTTTGTTTTCATCCTTCATTTAATTTATTATTAAAATTTTTAACAATATTTATAAACAATAAAAATTAAAAACGAGAAAAAAAATACAAAACAAAATAAATTTGGAAAATTTTCTTCTTTTTTTTTTTCTAGACTTTTAAAGTCGTTTAAAAAAGTAAAAAGAGTAAAGAAACATAAAATTAATTAATAAAATTATAACAAAAAATTATTTGGTAGTAGTAGATATTTGTTTTATTATGTTTGTTTTATTAAAAAAAAAAAAAATTAAAAAAATTAAAATTTAATAATCCGAAATATGTTTTTTGGTTGTTTTTCAATTTTCATTTTTAAAATATGTTTAATAAAAAATTTAATTTTAATTTCTACTACCATTTTATATATCACAGTTTGCGCTGTTGTTTTGAAACAAAACAAAGAAAAAAAATTAAATAAATATAAATTAAATATAGAAAAAAAATCTTCTCCATCCATTCACAAACTTTCTGATATAAACCACAAATTTTTATTATTTATATATTAATTTAATTTCATAATTTTTTTTTTTTTCATTTTGTATAACAACCACACACTAAAAAAATTTTTTTAATTTAATTTAAAATATTGATTTATTTGTTTTTGTTTTTTTTTTCTTTTGATTTTTCTAAATATCATCCCCTAACTATATAATTTATTTTTCATTTTATATTTAAATTGTGAAAAAAAAAAAGAAATGTTTTTGTATAATTTTTATCCTATTTAATATTTCTATTATTTCAGAACAAATTGAGGGATAGTTAGCTATTTCTTTTTATGATGGTGGTGTTGTTGTTGTTGTTGTTGTTGTTGGATAATTTTGTGTGAATAAGAAAAATTGTGTTTCTTTTAATTTTGGTTGATATCGTTGGAAAAACGATGATATCACAATAATTATTAACCACCATCCTAACCGCCACCGTCGGCGCACATCTAATTCTGAATGTATTTGAATATTTCGTGTTTGGTTATTTATTCATTGATAAAAAAAATTATTTGCATATAGAAAAATTCATTTGAAATATTTTTTAAATAATAAATATATGCTTAGTGTCCTTCCACCAGAGAAGTGAAAGAAGAGATTCATCATACAAATCAATGAATAAAATCGTATTCTTTATTTATTTATTTACTATTTTCTTTTTTTTTGAATTATAAGTTAGAAAGAAAAATATTTAAATTATATTTTTTTATGTGTGTATGAGTGTTTGTGTGTTTGTGTATTGTATGTATTTATTATGTATGTTATATAGATGTGTTGTGTGTGTGTGTGTGTGTGTTTATTTATTAATTTTTTAAAATAATAAATTTAATTATTATTTTATTATAATATTTTTAATATGATTTTTTACAATATCTTAAAATTTGTTAATTTTAAATTATTATTAGTATTTTTTTATTTTTTTATTTGTGTGATTTTTAATTAATTATTTCTTCTTTTTTAACTTCATGTAATTTTTAATTTATATTATTATTTTTATTTTTTTTCTTTTGTAAACGTATAATACAAAAACCAAAATTATATTTATTAGTATAAAAATACATTATTTTTATATCATTTTTTTTTTTTCTTTTTGTGTGTTTTATATTTAATTTATTTATTTAAATTTATTTTTCTTTTTATTATTATTATTTAATTAATATTTCTGAAATACGCCAGGTAGAATATATTTATATCATAATTATATTTAGAATTTATATCAATAGTTTTTATTTAAATTTTTGTTTTTAATTTTTTGTTTGTTTGTTTTTTTTATATTTTACAATAATAAATATATTATATAAAATTTTGATAATGCTTTCCAAATAAGTGTATTTAATTTTGAAAAGAAATAAAAAAAAAAAAAAAAAAAAAAGAAAAAAAAAAATCACCATTTTTAATGGCCACAAAATATAATATTTTAAAATTAATTTATTAATTTTATATTTTTGTTACTTCTTATTTTTTTTTTTAACAATTTATTGTTCAACACTGAGATTTTTTTTTATTTTTTTTAATTTTTTATGTTAATTTTAATTTTATCAATATAAATATAAATATATTTTTTTTTTTTTTTTAAGAATTGGTGTCGTCCGTTAGTTAATTTCATTTTATAATTTTTAAATATATAATTAATTTATGTGTGAAAATAAGGGAAATAAAAAAAAGAATGATTTTATTATTGTTTTATTTGTTCGATTTTTTTGTTTTAAATTAAATATTAATGGTTTTTTTTTTTTTAATTTATTATTATGTACTAAATATATCGTTGCTAAAATTAGGACGTGTGATGTGTGACAATAATAATAATAATTTAATAATTCAAATTAAAATTGTAAAAAATAAAAATAATTAAAACAAAAAATACATTTATATTTAATTAATTAAATTATTGTGTATAAAGAAAAAAAAAATGTCGATGTATTTATGTTTTCCAATATTAATTTTATTTTATTTTTTAATCTATTAATTATTTTCAATATATAAATATTTTAAATTATATTATTATTATTATTAAAATTTATTTTTTTATATAAATTATTATTATTTAAATAATAAAAAAATAGTTTTCAATTTGTCCATCTTGCAATTTTTGTTTTGTTTACAATTTAATAAATGTTTTGTTTTTTTTTTTATAATAAATTTATTAGAAACGGAAGGAGATTTTTTTTTTTTTTTCTTTTCTTAGAATTAAACTAATTATTGAGATGTTGTTGTAGTTGTTGTTGTTGTTGTTGTGGTAAATTAAATACATTCAGTTGTAAATATATTTTCATTATTTGTCGTAATTATAGCAGACATTAAAGTTGGAGACGATGCCGCTATTATTGATGATGGTGTTGATGACGATGATAATAATAATGATGATGATGCTGCTGCTGCTGTAGATGATGTAGTAGTAGTTGATGTAGTTTTATGAATTGTTGCCATAATATTGGCTGGTGGTAATACAATTGGTATGTGATAGTATTTACATTGTTGTCTGCGACAGGCACCTTTTGCATGATCTCGACAAACAGCTACACGTTGATCAATTAATTCAACTTTATCTCCTGCAAATAAAGTTTTGAAAATATATAAAAAAAAACTGGTAAACAAATTAGTAGTGTTTAATTTATTTATAATAATAAATAGATTTATAATTGAAAGTAAAATAAATGTGCCGGTAGGACACACGCATACACTTCACACACCTTCCATTAGATGAACAAAACGGCAAGTTGGACGATTGCACATGGACCTATTAAAATCTTGGCACACCGGGAGGGTGTCCAGTAACTATATTCAAATAAAAATTAAATAATTATGTTATTAACTTTTATATATTTGTATAATGTATATAAAAAAAAAAAAAAAAATTGTGAAATTTAAAATATTAATTTAAAAAATGATAAAAAAAAAAAAAAAAAAACCATTTAAATAAAAATAAAAACAATTAGGATAGGTAATATTATTAATAAAATTAAAATATTAAAAACAAAAATCTAAAACATGTGGCTATTTTTTGTTTCGTTTTATGCATTTTTTTCTATTAATTTTTATTTGTTTTTTCATTATTTTAAGAGTTTTGAAAAATCCATTTTTTTTAAATAATAAATTTAATAGATTTTTCTTTTCATGAAACATTAGATTATTATATGAAGTGAAGAGACGACACACTGAAGTCTTATTTTTTTTTTTTTTCTGTATTTATTAACAAGCAACGAAATAGCACATAATAATTAGTTAATTAAATCACTTTTAAATTAAAATCGCATTAATGAAATCGTGCAATTTTTTATTTATTAATTGCCATCTTTTTTTTTATATTTGTTCATATTAATTGTGGAATCTTCATATCTCTCTCTCTCTCTCTCTCTCTATGCAATTTTTTGTATTATTATTTTTAATATTTTAAAAATTTATTTATATTTATTTAATATTATTTTTTTTTTTTTTTTTGGTAAAAAGCGATATAAATAAAACACAGCCGTTTTTACATAAACAATTTTCCTTTGTCAAAATATTAATTTTTTTTTTTATATCTTTAAAAATAAAATCGTATTTTAAAATATTCATTTTTGTTTTCAATTATTTATCAACATTTAAATATAATTTTTAGACATTTTCGATGTTTCTCGTTTATTATATAAAATATTCTTTGAATATAATATACGAAAAAAAAAAAAAAAAATTAAATAAAAATAAAAAGCAAATAAAAACGCAATTGTTAAAAGCATTTTAAAAATAAATAATTAAAAAATAAAAAACGAAGCAATTAGTATCCCGCGAACCGGCGACAATTTTTCTTTTTTTTTTTTTTGCATTCAATTTATAAATTATTTTTAATATTTACAGCACAGCGCCACAGCAGGCGCATCAAACGTAAAAAAAAAAATATTTGCAGAAAACATGTTAATTTTTGCAATTTTTCAAAATTAGTATAAGTATTTTTTTACTAAATTTTGATATTATTTAATGTTCTCTAAAAAAAAGTTAGAAACTTAGCATAAAAACTATGATGAATTTAATGTATATCAAGATAATAAAGAGTTGCTAAATATTATCGTTAAATTAAAATGATAATATATATTAAAAAAAAAAAAGAAAAATAATAATAATAATTAAAATAAAAGCGATTATTTAAGTAAACTTTTGGAAAAAACAATATTTTTTCGAAAGTGCGTATTTTAAAGCTCGCAAAAATTACAATTCCGCAACCTTTTTATAAACATGATATTAAATATTATTTATGTTTTATGAACTATTTTAAAAAATAATATATATACGTATTTATTTCTGTATCTATAGAAAAATTTCCAAAAAAAAATAAGAGAATATAATTAATGTTTTATTTATATAAAATTTGTTTAAGATAAAATAATTTTAATTTTTTAATTTTTCACTTAACATGCAAATATTTTAAATTTTTGCGTTTTTACAATAAAATCCAAATAATAAAATTTAATTTTAAATTAAAATTTTTGAATTTAGTATAATGTTTTATTTATATCGCCGCTATATTTATAGAAAAAAAAAGAAAGAAATAAAATTACTGGAGCCCAAAAAACAACAAAATTAAAATTAAATTTGGTGCGCTACAGTTAATTTTATATTCTTTCCGATAAACTAATAATTTAAAAGCAAATTTTTAAAGTTGATTTAATGTTTATTTTTTTAACTATTACATGATCGACGCGATTCACGCCGATAAATTCGTACCACCATTACAACAATTATGATCGGTTTCACATAACCAAATACTAATATAAAATATAATCATTCTTTTAAAAATCGGTTAAATTTATTTTCATTAAATAATAAATACTTTCTATACTATTTTATGTATTTTAAAATAAATTTAATAACTTGTAGAATGATTTTAATTTTAATTATTAATTTCTATATTGAACGAAAAAATGGCAAAAAAAACAATCATTAAATTGTATTTTCTATTTTATTATAGTTTTGCGACAATTCTTTAAAATATTTATAAAAGCACGAATTTTAATAAACTCGCTTTACGCATACGAATGATTTTCTGCAAATATGAAACAACAAATTATTACCAATTTATTACAAACATTATCAACCCTAAAAATTATTAATTATTAAAAAGCAGAGATTCATTATTTTTTCTTATTTTTTTTGTATTCTTTATAAAATAAAAATGCTATTCACAAACTATTAAAAATAAGACTGTTCGCGTGACATATATATATTAAGGTACCATCAAATTATTCGTAATTTTATTTACTCTCTCTGTGTGAATTGAATAAAGCTCATAAAAATTATAGTAAAATTTAATGTTAATAAAATTATAAATCATTTAAAAAAAAAAATAAATAAATAAAAAATAAAATCATAAAATAAAAAACAAACAAAATAAATAAAACAATTATAAACAAAAAGCATTTGTACCTGTCCATTGGCATCAGTGTAGATTACGTAGGGAGCATTAGGGGGCACATTAGATGCTGTATTTTTTTTATTTATTTTTAATTTTAATTATATTTATTTTTTTTTTAAATTATTAATACCATAATATACAAAAAAAAAATAAAAATGAAAAAAGAAATAAATAATGATAATAAAAATAATAAAGAAAAAAAGCACCCCCGGCAGAAACATTTATGCATGCAGTAGTAGTGGTGGTGTTGGTGGTGGTAGTAGTAGTAGTAGTAGTGGCGGTGGTGGTGGTGGTTGTGATGGCAGTAGCGGTGACGGCGACCATGACGACGACGACGACGACGACAACATTAATCAATCATGCAAAAAGTTTTGATTGTCATGATATTAATTTTAAAAAATTGTTTTATATTTTTTCATTAAAGAAAACCAAACAAAAAAAAAAAGTTGCATCGTGTTGAGACATTTGTTTCCGTGAAAGTAAGATTTTGTTTGGAGTAGAAAAATGTTCGTTTTGTATTCCATTTGTTTAGTTTTTATTTATTTTTTTATTATTTGTAAGCATGAAAAATAAAAATAAAAAGAAAAAAAAATATTAAAAAAAAAAAAAAAAAAAAAAAAAAAAATACACATGCTGCTGAAACATAAAAAAAAATATTTTAATAATTTTTATATATAAAAAATAGTTATAAGTTTTTTAAAATTGTTATCAGCAGTTGATTTAATTTTTTTTTTCCTTTTGTTATTTGTGACAGATATCGTATCGTATAATAATTTAATTTAATTAAAAAAAAAATAAAAGATCGACCCCCGTTTTTTTCTTTTTGTTGATTGATTTTTGCTTGTTTGTTTTTTTATTGGCAAAGACGTTCGTTTTTCAATAAAATAAATAAAAGATATTGTATATACTAAAATGCGTGTAATTTTGAAATAACTAAAATTAATTTGGTGGTGTGAGATGTATTATTTTTGTTTGTTTAAACGTTGCTCTACGTAGAAAATTATAAAAATTCAAATAAAATGAGCAGAGAGGAGGCGAGGCGGCGTAGGAGTTTTTTTTTTTTTTTTTTTGTGTTCATTTGATTCGCGGGAAAAATATAAAATAAAAAATTAATTAGTTTAAATTATTAATATGAATGCTTTATTTTTGGCGGCACGCACACACAAATATTTAAAAACATTCAAAACATAATTATCATTTATGAACAACATAATATACATTTACAAAAAAAAAAAGCAGAGGCGGCTATTTTTTTGTTTTTAATTTTTTTTTTTTTTTTTTTTTTTAATTTTATTATTATAATAATAGAAATTATTGTACTTTTTATGTATATATATATATAATATATTTATATTTTTAATAATTTAATAGTAGGTGTAGTAGTGATAGTACATAAACTTACCGCTACAATTTAATAATACAATATTTTGTGGTGAAATAATTTTTATTTTTGGCGAATTCACGATTTTAGATATAATTGTTTGGTGCCTGACAACATGCACAATAACGCATTACTGTGTAATACAAAAGATATGGTATGGCTTGGGGTCGATCTGAAAATACGAAAAAGTTTTGTTTGTTTCATAATTAGATTTTTTTTATTAAATTTAAAAAAAAAAAATGTTTTTTTTTAATGGCTATCTTTTGAGGATTTTTTTTTTTTGATGTGTTTTTTTGTGTGTTGTGGATGTATTTTATTTATTTTTATTTTTATTAATTAAGAAACAAAATAAAAATTTAAAAAAAAAATCAATTAACACACAATAAATACAATTTGGAAATAATAAACGAAAAATTTTATAATATAATAAAAAGCATATAGTTGCAGGTTAACGAAAGCTTTCCGGTATATAAATTGAGAATATTAATTAGAATTATAAATTAAAAAAAAAAAAAAAAAACACATATTTACACCCAAATACGAAAAGAAAAACAAATTAATTATTTAATCAACTGCTGATTTAATTTTTTTTTTTTTTTTTTTTTAATACATGCTCTGAATTAAAATCTTTAAAAAATATAATAAATTAATTATTCAAAATATAATGAATAATTTAAAATAATTGTATATTATTTTTAGGGCTTTTGTTTGGTTGGAAGAAGGAAATAATGAAAAAGCCTATTTAATTTATATTTAATACAGAAAAATGTTAATTATTACTACAAAATATATAATAAAAATATTTATACATACTTAGCTTTTGTGTTATTAATATTCATTATATTCACAATCACCACCAACCCCAACCAACCAACCAACCAACCAACCAACCAACCCACACGCGCATTATAGATTTTTATACAGAAAATAATGTTTCTAAATAATATTTTAATATAAAATTTTATGAAAAATATATACTGTGCGAATAAAATTTAAAAATATCCTTTGAATCGAATTATAATATATTTAATATTAATTGACTTTGAATAATATTACGATAACTAGATAAATATAGGAATATTTTGAAAGTGCGTTTATAATTATATGAATGTGTAAGATAAATTTAATTTATTAATTTAATATTCATTGTGAATTTAAATAACAAATATAAAAATACTCTTGTAAAATAATAAATAAATTTACCATCACAAAAAAAAAAAGAAATTAAACGAAACAAATATAATTAAAAGTCGAGTCTTCTTTAAATAATTTGGATATAAAAAAAAAAAAAAAAAATTATCAACTATTCCAAATATTTTAGTTAAATTTCCATTTGTACAATATATAATATTTAATTGGCTATTAAAATTTAACTATAAACAGAGAGAATGCTGCACAATATATATTTATAATTTTAATTAAAAGTTGTGCGATCAAAAACTATGTTCAATTATTTTTGATTAAAAAATTGTTCTTTTAAATAATGTGTATTCATTTTGTTTGCAAATTCTTGTAAATTTTGTATTCATCATATTGTCAACGACTTGTTTATGTTGATTGTAGTTGCGGTATTTTTGAAACGAATTAATTTCGAAACCGTTCTGAAAGTTTTTTGTACCATTTGTTAATCGGTTGCCGGTCAATGTATACGTTGTACTGGCATGTCTCATCATTTTCGATAATTTTTTTCCAGCTTATATACGACAGTTTACAAATTTATACAAAATATATATATCATATAAGTTAATAATAAGTAAAAATTAAAGTTTTTCAATTTTGGTTTTAGCCGCGCAAACAAATAAATGAATCCGCACAAAATTTTTGATCACACAAAACTTTTGGATGCGCGCGGCGGCGATCGATGCTATAAAATATAGATCATAAAATAAATTCAACATTATAATTATAATATATTTTTACATTTAGACAAAACAAAATAAATGAAAAAGATAACACAAATAATTAATTAATATAAAAAATGTTATCATTTTACGTACAATTTTAGTTACAATCAAAATGAATTTAATGAAATTAATAAGAAAAAATATCAAAAACCACGTATTATATACAGCGCGCCATAATTTTTAATGTTTTTATTTTATGATGCCAGTGATTAATTATTAACACATACGACACACCCAATTATATATATATAAATAGTTAATGATGTTTGCTGGTGGTTGTGGCGGCGGCTGCGGTGGTGGTGATGGTGATGGTGTGGCGGTGATGGTTGTAGCTATCTGTTTAGTGATGATTATTTACGTTTTTTCATAACAAAATTTTACAATAATACTTAATTTTTATATGTTTCTTGTAAATACATAATAATAATAGTTGTTATTACGCATAGTATTATATAGTACTATAGTAGTAGTAGTATAGAAGCAATTTTAGAATTAAGAAACACACAATTTTAACACACACTTTATTTTACTTTTTAATAATAATAATAATTAATATATATATATTTTTTTTAAATACTTATTTTGGAAATTTTTCTACACAGCAGCTACAGCATTTTTTTTTATACAATTTAATATAATATAAAGAAGGTTGTATATATGTAGGTAGTAGTAGCACAGCAGCAGCAAAAAAACAGCAGCATAAAATCAATTATTTTATTTTTTTATCTAATAAATGGTTTTTTCCTTTTGATTTTTACTTGCATTAATTTATAATTAAAAAATTGTTTTGGGTTAATGTAATTGCTTTAAAATTAGTTAAGTTTGTCATATTTAATATATTATTGATGTATATACTTGTTGTTGTACCCTGTGTACTCTGTACATAAATACAAATATTTCTGAATTTTTTTTGTAGTTATGCCATGCGATTATAATTTTGTGATTAATGTGTATAATGTAAAAATGCTATTTTTTTTGTCTGTAAATAGATGTTTGTGGTGGGTGTGTGTGTGTGTGTGTGTGTGTGTGTGTGTGTGTGTGTGTGTGTGTGTGTGTAACAGTGTAAACATGTTGTATAAAAATTAAAAATAAATCAACAAAAATAAAATTGCTAAAAAATAAATCAAAGCTTATTTGAAAATTAAATAAATTAAATAGCTGTTATATAGTCAAATAAAAACAACCGATTTTTAGATAAATAACAATAAAAACAAAAAAAAATAAATAAATAAAAGAAAACATTTACGTTAATTAATTATCAGTTAAAAAAAAATAATTAAATAAATAAAATAATATAAAAGCAAAATAAAATAGATTATTTACGAATGAAGAAATTAATTATATAGTTCATTTTTATTTTTGATTTCGTTATGTGGAAAAATAGCGTGTAAAAAATTAATTGAATTGATTTTGTAAAATGGAAAAAATATAAAAAGAAAAAGCAACCAAAAAAAAAACAGAACAAATAAAAAAAAAAAATTATGTACGCCAAATTTAATAATTTTAAAAGTGTCTAATCTTTATATAATTTTATATATATAAATTTTTTTTTATTTTCCATCAACACAAAGCGGTGCATCAAGTCGTCCAATTTCTGTATATAATTCTTATGGTAATATCTGAAAATACACAAACAAGCTGGGAAAGAATATAGTTAAAAAAAATTATATATAAATGTTAAAAAAAAAAAAAAAAAAAAAAATAATTATTTAATTATTTAATTTAATTTTATTTAAATTCTTTTTTTTTTCTTTATTTTTTATTGACAAAAAAAAAAAAAAAAAAAACAAAATGCAAAATGTTATTTGTTAATGGTAACAATGTGTTGATGTGTCGCATGTTTATATTTATTTAAATTTTTCCTATTTTTAATTTTTTTGGTTTGTTCACAATGTGTTTTTTTGCAAAAATCAACAGAGAGACAACTGAATTTTATTACATTAGGATACAATTAAAACCGCCCTATGAATGAATGTTTGGTAGATGCCAAAAGCTTCGCTTCGATAAACATGACTTGACTTAGTGGTGGTGGTGTGGTGATGATGATGATAATGATAACAACGAACAATTTGAAGAGAAATAAATAATTTTGTGTATTTTTTTAAATTTAAATATTTGCAAAAAAATAAATCAGTAAATCAGTATTCTGATTGATTTTTTTCGTACGTTACTTTATACATTGATATTTAAAAAAAAAAGCATTTTCGTGATAAAACTGAGAATTTTGAGAAAATGAGAAAAAAAAAAATGTATTCACATAGAAACAAGAAATTACCAAAAAAAAAAATATATATATTTTTTTTTAACACATTAAAAACACATTAAATAAAAGTGCAACAAAATACTATATATTATTACAATTGTTTAACTGGAGCAGGAGGAACTGGTCGCTCTAAGAAAATCACAAAAAAAATAATAACCTCTAAACACATTGTAAAACAATTTAAAAAAAAAAATACTAAACAATACGACACACACACAATCATCAAAAATCAAAGACAGGAAAACAAAGGATTAGTTTTTTTTTTTTTTTTTTTTTTTTTTTCATTTTTTACTAAATGGTTAGGCAAAAGGCGGTGCATCTTACCTCCTGAGCGCACATCAGCCGAAGCTTCAATAATATATTATTTTATATATATATATATATGTGTGTGTGTGTGTGTGTGAAAAAAATATATATATAAAATGGCATTAGCTGATAATAATAATAATATAATAAAATATAATAAAATAATATAATTTAGAAAAGTAATAAAATAAATAAATAAACAAACAAGAAAAAAATAAAATAAAAAAAATAAAAAAATAAAAAATAAAAAATAAATAAATAAAAAAAAAAAAAAAAACGCTACATAATTACTAAATAAATGAAAAATAAATTAAATAAAATCAAAAATACGGAAAAAAAAACGAAAAAATATTTAATTAAATATAAAATATAAAAAAAAAAAAAAAAAAAGAAAATCAAACACAACAAAATTCAAATATAAAAATAATAATTTAGATATAACAATAAATAATTAACCCAAAAATTAAAATTAAAATTAATTAAAAAAAAAAAAAAAAAAAATTGTAGTGCTAAGATATTTATTTTTTTTTTTTATCCATTTTTTTTTTCTATTTTTAAATTCCTTCTTTTTTTTTTTTTTTTTTTTTAATTATTTAAATTTATTTGTTTTTATTTTACCACTTGTGAGAGAACGCGTTTTGTTTTTTTTTTTTATTCACACTAAAATATTATCGGCTCAACAAATTTGGCGCTGTTTTTTTTATTTTTTTTTATATTTAAACAATTTTTTTTTTTTTTTATAAACTACACCACTCTTTTTAATTTAATAAATGTTTGGTTTTTTTTTTATTTTTTAAACAAGATTTATCGCACAAAATTTCCGTAGACAACCAATTTATTTTTATAATTCAAACTCATTATTTATGATTTTTCTTTTTTTTTTTTTTTTTTTCCAAGACAAAAAAAAAAGAGACTAAGAGATAGATTAAAAAACAAAGAAAAAAAAAAAAAATAATTACAAATAAAAAACGAACGAGATATTATTTGTTTGTTTCTTCCACCTCAAAAAACAAAAACAATCACAAAAAAAAAGAAAAAAAAAAAATAATAAAAAGAATGTTTTTCTTCAAAACATTTACAATTAAAAATAAAAATAAAAAAAAAAAAATTAATTAATTAATTAATAAAAAAAAAAAAAAAAAAAAAGCTGGTGTTCATCTTTTTTGATTAACTTTTAAAAATAAAATTAATTATATATATTTTGTTTTCTTATTTTTTAAAAAATACAGCTTCATGTTTTCAATTTTGAATATTTTGGCTTCGTATATATATAATAAAAACTATTGGATTGAAATGTATAATATTATTATTAACATAAATTGTATTGTATGTAATCAATCGGCGGCATACACATGTTATTTTCATAAACGTGTGTTCGTTCATCACAATAATTTATTTATTGTAAATAAATTAAGTATATTGTATTAAAAATAAAATAAAATAAATTTAAAATAAATTTAAAATAATAATAATAATAATAATAATTGAAAATTATTAAATATTTAAATGTACCTGGCCCAAAAAGTGGTATAGTATTTTTACGATTTTGTATTATAAATAAGATTGTTGAATTTATTAAATGTGTTCATGTGATTATATTTCACTTTTGAATCATTGTACATGATACTACATACTGTACTCTCAGTGTCGTCTCTTATTAATATTGGACGAAATAGAAAAGTATTCAAATATAACAAAAAATACGTCGTAAATATAAATTTCTTTTTATTTATAAATTAATTTAAAAAAAATATTTAATGTTTGTGTGTTCATCATTGGTTTGACCGGAAAATCTTGTATCTTCTTATATGGTGGTGTGTGGTGCCTCCTACTACTTTTAGTAGTAATTTTTTAACTTTCCATACAGTTTTTCCACTTTTCATAGTGTGGAAAACAAAAAAGGTGAATATACACGATTGAAACTTTATATTTTAATAAATAAATATACAATAAAGAAGATAAACAAAATATGATTAATGAATAATAATATTTAACGTGTGCACCCCGAGTAAAATGCATATGATGATCAAAAACAAGTAATCGATCATTAAATAAATTTACTTTTTTCAACAATAACCGCACTAAATTCAATTGTTATATATATAAAAAATAAAAAATGGACCAAAAACCATAAACAATTTATATCTTCCGCTTTAAATTTATAAATATAGAATATGTTTTTTAAATTTTAAATAATTCCATTAATAATAAAAATTAAAATGTATGTATTTTTGGTTATATTCCATTAATTTTCCTTTCCATTGTGTTATTATAATTTGTATTTATATTATATTTTATAAAAAAAAAAACACACTGAGTTTATATATAAAAATATTATTTGAAAAATTAAATACTTTAATGAATACTTTTTATTTAATATCATTTATATAAATTTTGTATTAACCACAAATACAATTTTTTTTTAAAATTCCAAAATTTATTAAATTATATTTAAGAAAAATATATTCAGCCCTTTTTTTTTGTACATGATTCAATAGGAAATATATGTACACAATTTAAAAATCCATCAACCATCTATTTTCTTTTAACTTTATATTATTATAAAATAGGTAAAAAAAAATTAAAATCAATAAAAATAAAAAATATAAAAAAAAAATTAATTAATTAATTTATCTAAATTAGGTACGAGGAGGAATATGTTTTTTTTTTAAAAGTAATAAAACTAATAAATCATTATATATTATTTATTTTTATATATATATTTATAGCAAGCATATGCGCGCTCTTGGAGTTTCTATATTAATTTTAATTAAACATTTTATAATAATTATATGGTACCATTGAAAATGTAACTAATAATATATATTTTTAATTTTTTTTTTAAAAAGAAAGACATTTTGAAAAATTACTAATTTTAAAATTATTAGCGTTTCTATTAACAAAAAAAAAAAAAAAAAAAAGAAATACACAAAAATGATTTTTGATCTAAAAATGTAAAAAAAAAAAAAAAAAAATAAAAGCACACATTATTTTTTTACCATTTTATGCGAAACGCTTTTTAATTAATTATTTTTCCAAAGAATTTATTTAGCAAGGAATTTTTGTTTTGTTTTTTATTGTCGCATATAAATGGGAAATTAAATTAGGACCTCCTTTGTGATACATATAATATTTGTAAATATTTGCAAAAAGACAATGGATGGATCTGCTGTGTATTGACGATACAATGCGTGAAACGTAAAATTACAAAATTATGTGTATATGGGGACGCGGTCAACAGTATTTTTTCTGTTCATTGAAAATATTACCGAAAATAATTTGGTCAGCAAATCGTACACCCCCCACGGTAAAACTTTATATTTATTATATATATTATTTAAATTTTTGTGGGAAGAATTTTAATTTTATTTGAGTATAGCATTTCTATAAACATTATGATAATTTTCAATGGATAATTTAATTATTAATTGAATAAATTAGCATGTGGTGTGGAAATAATATTTTTTTTAAACATATTGTGTGTTCGATTATTAAATTGATTGACCTTAATTTTTGGCGATAACATTTAAATATATGCGATCATCATCATATTATTATTTTTAATATATTATCAAATTAAAGCAAAAAAAATAAAAAAAATAAATATTTTTAATAAAAAATAAGCATTTTAAATTTTATAAATTAATTAATTTTATCTGTTTTTAATTTTTGAGTGCGAGACACAGAATATTTTTGAAATTACATCATGGCACGACGGCACGCACGGCAGTTTTAAAAGTTAAATAAATAAAATAATAAAAATATATTATATAATTAATATAAAAGGTATAATAAATTAATTACTGATAAAATAAAATAGAATTAATGTAATAAATATGGATTAAATATAATGTTAATTTTAAAGGTGGTTGGTTTATGTATGTTTGTGTGTGTGTGTGTGAGTTTGTGTATTTTCAAATCTTTTTTTTTTTTTTTATCAAATTCATGTGCATCATTTATAATATTTAAAGTAAAAAGATAACAAATTATTTAATAATATATTTAAAGGTATAAATTTATATATATATATAAAAAAAAAGCATATAATTATAATTATACATAAAAATATTAACACACACATATATCTATATTTCAAATAGATTTTTATTAAATATTTTTTAAATTTATAATTTTAATTATGTATATTATTTTTTTAAATTTTTTTTTTGAAGGGGGTGGGTTAACAACACTATACTGCATCAATAAATAAATGTGTATATATTATTGAAATTTTATGTGTGTGTGTGTGTGTGTGTGTGTAGGTCCATCGATAAAAAAAAAAAACGATAAACACAATTTACAAATCCAAAATATATATATATGCAAATTTCATATATAATATGCAAATTGAAGCCATAAGCTGTATTATTTTATTATTATTTATAAATTACTTATTATTATAAATTTTATTAATAATTATTTATAATCAGACATAGAAATGTTCTATAAGTTTTTGTTAATTAAAATGTCCGTTTTTGTTTATGTTTGTTTGCAATAATGTTGTGTGTGTGTGTGTGTGTGTTGCGCATGTTGAATGTTGGTGTACATGAGAAAATAAATTCCTTGTATACATGTTGTTGTTTATTTATGTATATTTAATTAATTAATTATATAATTATTTTTTTTTTTATTAAATTATTATTAATCTAACCATTAAAAAAAAAAAAAAATATAAATCATTTTTTCATTTTTTTTAAATAAGCTAATTTTATTAATTTTTAATTGTATATGGTATCTCTTTTACAATCTATCTCGCTAGCTCTGTGTGTGTGTGTGTGTGTGTGTGTGTCTGTGTATATGTGTGTGAATTTAATATATATAAAAAGCAAAATTTAATGAATTTTCAATTTACTAAATTAAAAAAAAAATAAATTATAGCAATAATTGTCACCAGCTTTTATTTAATTAATTTTTTTTTTTTCTTTTTATTTTTAATAGTTTTGTTTTTCCGAGAAAACGATACAATATGAAGATACAAAAAATATGATTTTTGATTTTTATTTTTTACTCAACGGGATACCACAAAAAAAAAAAAAAAACAAATTTTTTATATAAATATATAGGAACAATAAAGGATATGGAAACAAATTATAAAATAATAATAATAATTATAATAATAATTGATTAAAAAAAATTAATGATATTATTTTGCTGATATAAGATATTAATACAAATGGAATGGAATTGAATTTATAAATAAAAATGTACATATCAAGTCAATTTGTAGTAAAATTCAATAAACAATAAAAAATTTAATTTAAGGATCGTTATTAGAATGGGTTTTTTTTTTATTGAAAATCCACAATTTCTTAAATGCGTAAGAGTGCGAACGTAATGCAGACGGAAACGCGGTTTCGGTAATGTAATTTAAAAAAAAAAAATAAAACAGTTTTTCTAATAACACATACAATTATTAATTATATGGAACACATGATTTTTTTAAAATAATTAAATTTTTAAATATTTTTTACCATATAATAAAATTAATATTTTAATCATCATATGATATTTGATTAATAAAAATAATAAATAATTAATAAATATATAATATTTAAAATTATATTATATAAATATATAAAAAATGTATATAGAATTAATTGATAATTATTATTCAATCGTCTGTTCGGCCGCTCGCATCGCATCGCACACAATCAATTTATCATACAAAATAATACCATTAATTAATTTTCACAGGGTTTTTTTTTTTTTTTAAGGATATTTCAAAAAATAAAAAATAATAATAGAATGAAAGAGAAAAGCATCAAAATTACAATATATAATGTATAATATAATAATAATAATAATAATAATAATAATAATAATAATAATAATAATAATAATAATAATATTAATAAAACAATTAATCATGCATAATTTTCAAGCATTATTATTACAAATACTGCTTTCTATATATATATTTATATTTATATATAAATAATTAATTTTTAAGTGAAATATTTTTAATTAATTTTAATTTTTTTTTTTTTTTAACTCTATTATATATATATTTATATTTATATATATTTATCATCATCCATCATCCATCATCCATCATATAAATATTATTATATTATATATGATTATCTTTATTTTTTATTAAATTAAATTATGTGGTATTTTTTATTTATAGATTTTTTCTTATTTGATTTTTTTTTATTATTATTATATTTAATATTATTTGACTCGCCTTTTACTTAATTTCTTTTATAAAAAAAAAAAAAAAAAAAAAAAAAACAAAACAAAAAACAAAAGAAAAAACAAAAGAAAAAAAAAAAAAAAAATTTAAGTAACATACTGCAAAAAAAAAAAAAAAAAATCTACTAAATATTTAAATATTTATTAATTTAATTTTTTTTTTTTTTTTTTGCTGATTGAATTAAGTCGTAATTATTTTATTTTAAAATCACATAAAAATTACTTTTGTATTACACACAATTTTTTTTTTTTTTCTATTAAGTTAATTTCTAAGAAAGAATTTTAATATTAAAAATTATTATTTTTTTTTTTTTCCATTTAAATTTACACCTTTTTTATTTATTTTTTTTTTTTTTTTTTTTTCCTTTTAACAACTACTACAATTTTTATTTATTTTAAAAATTTATGTACGTATTTAAAAATTGTTTTTTTTTTTTTTTCTTTTCTTTAACTATACAAAGTAATATTAATAATAATAATAATAATAATAATAATAATATTTAATAATTAAAATAGAATAATATTTATTTATAGGTTTAGTTTTTATATTTTTTTTTTTTTTTTGCAAGTTTTTATGAAAGTTGAGAAAGAAAAAAATAAACAAATAATGTGTGTGTGTGTGTGTGTGTAAGACTAAAATAATAAAATGTTAATAATAATTAAATCGAGAAAAAAAAAAAAAAAAACCAGAAAAATTGAAATTAAAATTAGAGCCATTTGAACAGAAAGAAAATGTTTATTTATAAACAAATATTTTCTTATAATTTCTCTCCTAAACAAATAAATAAAAAGTGCATTTGAGAAAAATATAATGGTATCGTCATGTTTTTTTTTTTATAGGCACTTAATTTCGAGTCTTTAATTGTATATTAATAGAAAAAAAAAAAAAAAAAAATCGAGTCGCCGCATATTTATTTGAAAAAGGCAATTTGGGTAAAAAAAAAAAAATTACAACAAATTAGTGAATTTTTTTTTCATCTAAAATATTCTTGTGAAAGTGGACGATTATCAACACGAGCACACAAATCAAATTGATGTAATATATAAATTTACATATAATCATCCGTATGTGTTATGTTGAGACATCATTCAATGATACATTTAATATATATTCTAACGCGTAAAGTAGTGTATTTAATATCATCGGTGTTTATAAAGTAAAAGTTGTAGGATTTCTAAATACAGCAATATAGTTTTCAATGAAATAAAATAATAAAATATATTTAGATGAATTAAAATTCACTAATTTATATTTCAACCACCCACCCCTCCTCCTCCATAGAGATATGAACTTTTATTCTTTCTTTTTAGGTACTTATATATTTTTCTGAGCATGACTAATATTACATATATTTTATAGTTTTCGCGTGTTTTTTTTTTAATTAAATTCGAAATTATAAACCAATTAAATTAAATCTTTTTTTTGGATAATTATAAAAACTTAAAAAATTTAAAAAAGTTAATTTTTTTAAACCTATAAAATTTACTGATATTCATAGAACATAAAATTATTTCCTTTTTTTTTTTTACGTATCCTTTTTATAAAGCTACTATAAAAATTATACATTATACCGAAATACCACTTTTGAAATCATATAAATATAATCTTGTTTTTTTTTTGAAAAATTTCTATATTTTCAGCTTTTTTTTGTTGTTTTATGTAAAATTTCAAATTTATTAAATATTGGCAACAATTTAAATATTTTTTTTTTAAATTAATTGATTATCACATTATTAAATAATGTGCTTAAATTATTAAGATTATTTACCAAGCAAAAGAATAATAAATTATTATTTGAAGACGTTTTGTTGTAGAAAATTAAATGTTTACACATCAATTGGTAAATAATTACAAAAAAAAAATTGATTTGGTGAAAATTAATCACAAATATCGGGTTTTATATAAATATATATTAAATAAATCCAATTGTTTTACAGAAACTTTTTGGTAAAAAAATAACTCCAAAGTGTGTGTGTGTGTGTGTGTGTGTTTGTGGGTGTATACGTGGTGTATGTATCTGTGATTATTTTAATAAATTTTGTTTTGAAAAATGAAAACAAATAAATTTATAAAAATATCTTGAAATTAAAAATATGATGATGTTCTTTAGTTAAACAAAACTTAGTTAAAATATTTTTGGTGGTGGTGTGTGTTTGTTGTGAATAATTAAAATGTTTAATCAAAGAAATTATTTTGATCGAATTATTTTATTTATTTAATTATAGAGGAGATAAAATAAAATTAAATTTAAATTATTGTCAATTATTGTTACTATATTTATATATATAGATTAACTAAAATTTTCACACACACACACACACACACAATAAAAGAAAAACAAATTGAAAAATTGAATAAATGATTCATTATTCTAATATCTACTATTTATTTATTTATTTATTTAAATTTAAGATAGTCTCTGGAAAACCCACCCGAAATCATTATTATATATACATAAAATAGAAAAAAAAAAGCTTAATTAGAGCTAAGCTTTTCTATCTTTTATATTTTTTTTTTAATTTTTTGCAACTAAAATTCTATATATAATTGTGTTTATTTTTTATTTTTATCATCCCGCATATATAATATATATATATTGAGAGCGTAAACTATTTATAAAAATATTTAAAAATTTATATCATTTATAAATTATTATAAAAGCACTAACAACAAAACGGACAAAAACAAAAACAAATTGATTTTTAATAATCAATTTTTATTCTTTTGATTTTATATATATATATATATTAAAGTAACACATCAATTATTTACGAATACAAAAATTTAATAAATTTAAAAAAATAATTTTAGCAGAAGTGTGTTGTTTTGTTTAATTTTTAAAAAATTACAATTTGAAAAATAGCAAACATTAAAAATATACGAATTATTTATCCTAAACATGGAATTTATAGAAGAAAAAAAAAACAAGCTTGTAGACTTAAACAAAAAGCTGCTGGATTAATATATTATTATTTTTTTGTTGTTTCAATTGTATATATTTATAACGATATATATTTTTCTTTCAATTTATTTAATATATATTTTGTCACAAATATATAAATAAATAAATATGTTAAATATAAGTAAATAAATAAATAAAGGTAAACAACGTGCTGCAAATAATTATTTATGAGAGTGGGGGGGTTGGGGGTGGGAAGAGGCATTTGTATATAGTAGCTTTTGGGGATCTGTTTTCTGTTCTGTATCAGTAAATATAAATAATAAAAAAATTTTGTCATATATTGTATCTACCCCTAAAATTATAATTATAATTATATAAATAATTTTCTAAACGATATTTATATGTACAAAAAAAAAAAAAAAAAATTAAAATTTTTAGCTAATGTATCACATTTCAAATTTTTTTCCATTTTTATCAAAAAAAGCTTTCAATTCGCACACGTACTTAATACACACCGTCGCCAATTTTTTTTTAAAAATGTTCTTTATGTACACAAATATTATATGATAAACATAAAATTATTGGAATCTAAAATTTATTCTATTTAATTATATATATTTATAAAAAAAAGTGATTTGTGATTTATATTTATTTAAATTAGAGAAAATTAACTAAAATTTTAGATTTATTAATGTTTAGAAAAAGCTTTTCTCCAACCACAAAAAAAAAAATAATAATAATAAAACTAGAATTATTGCCATTTGCAATTTTAATATTAATCTTTTTTCACACAATTTCTATATATGTTTTTTCCACCAAATATGACAGATATTACAAACTTTTAATTATTGCGTAGCCGAAATTAAAGCACATTATATTAAATAAAAATAAAATTAAAAAAGATACATTTGTTTTAACAAATAATCAAATAATAATAATAAAAATAAATATTTTTTTTTTTTAAATTATAAAATAATATAAAGCAGTGCAGTTTTATATTTAAAATTAATTTATTTTGTATTTTTTTTTCTTTTATTTTTCAGTTTGTATTATCGCTCTATTTGTTTGCTGGTTTTTTTTTATTATAAAAATTTGTATTTTCTATTTTTTATACAATTTTTTTAATTTCTATTAATAATATTGCACGAGCGCAGAAATTGGTTTAGCAAAGAAAAAAAAAACAAAAAAATGTGATTTATATATTGCGCGCGGCGACACACACATTTATGACCCGATTTATTAAATTTAATTAAATATATAACATTTATGTTTTAATAAATATATAAAAAAAAATAAATAACAATTAACACAAACAAATGAAGAGTTAAAAGAAAATATATAACAAAAAAAAAAAAAAAAATGAATTTTTTATTTGAATTCATGTAATAGCATGCCGTAAGCCCTTAAAGAAAGTTTCACATCACCAGGTTGACAATTTAATTTAATTTTATATATATATTTATTATGTTTTTCATTATTTCTTCATCATGTTTTAAATTTAAATAACTTAAAAAATTACATTGAAAATAAAAAAAAAACATTGAATTGTATAGGGGGTGGGTGGGTGATTTGTTTGTGGTGGGTGTATCAAAATAAAGAAAGATAAACTATGTTTTTTTTATGTGAAAGTGATTTTTATATATATTTAGGTAATAATTATTAATTAATTAATTATTCTGGGCGAAAACATAAAATAACAAAAAAAACTAAAAATAGATTTATTTAAATATAATTATTGCAAGGGTGGTGTGGTGGCCTGGAAGGGTGGCTGTTTATCAAAACATTTAATATTAATTTTTTTTTGTATTAATATAATTTTTAACTATGTAATATTGTTTATAAATAAATATGTATGCAATTTGTATACGAATGTGTTTTTGTATGGTAAGTACATGATGTGGTGGTTGTGGCGATGGTGGTGGCGGTGGTGTGACTGATTATTAAATTAAAAAAAAAAAAAAAAAAAAGCTATTGTTTTCAGAGGACTTACAAGAAATTAATACAAAGTTAAATATACAATTTTTTATAACGAAAATAATATATGTAAAATAGTTACTCTACACCTCCAAATATATTTTTATAAATTATAAATTATAAAAAATTATATATTTAACATTAAAACAGAAAAAAACCAATACAATAAAATGAAGTAGGAATATGGGTGAAAAAAAAAATATGGTAGTTTGTTGTGAAATAAAGCGGCGACTCGCGCGTCTTTTTATCATTATAAAAAAAAACTAATAAAAATTGATAACGAAATGAAAAATTTACAAATAATTTTCCCCATTAAAAATAACAATTATAAAAAATAAATTAAAAATAAAGAATTAAAATACACAAAATTATCGATAAAAATATATATAACAATAGCAAAATATCTACAAAATACAAATAATTCGTTTTAAGTATTATTATTATTTTTAAAATTTTTTTTTTTTTTTTTTTTTTTTTTTTTTTAACAAACAGAAAAAATAAACATTTAAACTAAAACAAAAGAAAAAAAAATAAAAAGAACTATTATTTATTCTTTCTTTTTGGGAAAAAAATAAGTATTTAATTTTTTTTTTCTTCCTTTATTTTAGCGCTTTAAAAATAAATGTTTTTCCTTAATCCGCGTGTTTTGTCGATTTATTAGAATTTTTCTTTCTTGTTTTGTTTTTAAATTTTTAAAGATATAAATAAATGCAAATTTCTTAACATCTAAAATTGTTGTTGTTGTTGTTGTTGTTTTTTATATAAAATATTTTTGTTTTTTTTTTAGACTTTTTTTTAGACAAAGAAAAGTTGTTACAACTCAACCACTACAAACAATTACAATAATAATAATAATAATAATAATAATAATAATAATAATAATAATAGTAATAATAATAATTTAAAATTAAAGTTTTGTGCACAGGTTTTAATTTTTTTTTTTTCTTTCTTTCCTTTTTTGTTTAGTTTGAAAGAATTTTGATTTTTGTTTAAATTTAAATTATGCGTTATTGTTCTTTTTACACAAATTTACAAAAACCAAAAAAAAACATAAGCGATAATTATTTATGAAACGAACAAAAAAAAAAAAACTCACTATAAATAATTTTAATATTAAATGTTTCTTAGTTTTTATATAGATGATGATGTTTTCTTTTTATTTTTAAAAAGTTTTTAAAATTTTATTTTTATATAAAGAAAAAGGATGAGATGATGTGTGAAATAAAAAATAAAAAATTAAAAAAAAAAAAAATAAGATAAAAATATAAAAAGCAAGTGTGTTCAAAATCAAATTGTTTTCTTTCTATGTTTTATATATCCTTAATTTTTTGTGTGTTATTTTATTAGTTTTTTTTTGTTTTATTCTCTTTTCTAGTGTGTAAAAAAGTTAGTATGTTTAAAAAGAAAAAAATAAAAAATAAAATAATAAAATAATAATTATAATAATAAAAAATAAATATGTAATTAGTATTTAATTCTTTCAATTTCAATTAATAATTAAAAAATATATTAATGCACATATTAATATATATAAATATATATATATACATTAAATTTATCTACTGTAAATTTTTAACATGCAATATTTTTAATTGCAAAATTTTTTATTAATATTTTTTTAATTTCAAAGCCTTTTTTTTTTTTTTTCACACATGTGTTAAACAAAATACTTTCTTTTTTTTTTAGTGTATTAATAAATTTGAAAATTTTTGTATTAAAATTTTTGTATATAATTAATTAAATTAAAATTTATTAGTAAAAAAAATGGTGTGTGTGTGTGTGTGTGTTGTTTTGTTTCGCTTAAATTGTATCTATAAATAAATTAATTTTTAATAAAATATACAAAAAGGAAAAATTTATTTATAAATACAAATTTAATCGAAATATATAAAAAAAAAATTGTTTTGCTATTCAAATTCAATCAATTAATTTTTTAATGTTTTTTTTTAATCATAAGGCAAAATAAAATAAAATTATTATTATTATATCTGTGTTAATATATATATATATATATATATTTATATATAATGATATTTTAAATATTAATTAATTTATATATATTATTTACTTATTTTTTTTTTTATTTTTTCAATATTATAATTAAATATATTAAAAAATATAAATAGTTAAGTATAGTAACAACACATCGCAATACTGGAAGACCTCATAAAAGTGTTATTTATTTTTTTTATTTCTGTTTAATTTTTAATTTTTAATTTCTTTGTGCACGTATTATTTACTGCTTTTTATTTTTTATTTTATTTTTTATTTGTGTATTAAGTGTTTTATTTTATAATTATTATTATTTACAAAAAAAAAAAAAAAACTGTGTTATACTTCTTTGTGTAAAGAAAAAAAAAAAAAAAGAAAAGAAATACCAAAAGAATAATTTTTAAATATATATATTTTTTAATATTTTTCTTTTCTTTTATTTTTAATTTTTAATTTTTAATTTGTAAATTTATTTTAATTTATTGAAAAGGAATTTTTTTTTTTTTTTGTTTTGTTTTAGAGCACACAAAAACTTACAGAAAAAAATTAGAAATTAATTATAGAAAATTAATTTACAAAATATATATATTAACAAGAATATTTATTGAACGCACACACGACAGATAAGAAATATTAGACTAAAAAAAATATAGAGAAATAATAACTAATAAATAAATAAAAATCAAAAAAATTGTTAAATTCTTATGTTTTTCAAAATACCATCATTAATTAATATAATAAATTAGCAATAATATTCTAAAAAAAAAATAAAATAATATTACAACTTTTTTTGTATTTTTTACAAACTTAAATAGAAAAAAAAAAAAAAAAAAAAAAAAAAAAAAAAATTAAAATAAATACTACACAAGCCTAATTAAAAATTACTAATATTTAAAATAATTTCTTTTTTTTTTTTTTTTTTTTTTTAATTTTTAATATATATAAAAAAAATCCCTAAACCTGTTACCACAAAAAATAATTATACTATTTTTAATTAATTTTTTTTTTTTCTTTTTTTTTTATATATCGTTTTTTTTTATATTTTAATTTAATAAATTACGCACGTTGCATTAGATGTTTTTTTTTGTTTGGTGTCTGTTTATGTGTGTATACTTTTTATTTATAAAATATTTATGTGTGTGTGTGTGTGTGTGTTTATTTTTTAATTATATAAATATATATAGTTTTTACCTAGCATTTTATTAATTTAATTAAAAAAAAAAAAAAAAAAAAACGAAAATAATAATTTTTATGCAAAAACAAATTAAAATAATAATAATAATAATGTGTAATAATATGTAATAATAACAGTAAATATATAAAAAGGATATATTTTAAAGGATAATAATAATAATAATAAAAAAAAAATATAAAAAAAAAATGATAATTATATATTTTATAGATATTAATTATAGAAGAGTAAATAAATTAACAGAATTTTTCTGATAATTTATATTTTTCATTTATAATTATTTATATTCGTTCGCGTATAAAATTATAAATGATGTTGCACCTCCGTCGGTCTCACCAATTGGTTAGACGGCACGGGTGTAAGTATTGTAATTTCTTATTTTTCATATTTAGTTAGGTTAAATATAAATATATATATATTTTATGAAAATGATTGTGTGATTTTTAGATATTTATGTTGTTGTCATATATATATATTTGTTTAAATTTTATAGTATTTGTTTGTATGGTTTTTTCTTAATAGTTATTATATAATTACAGAAATGAATTATTTAAAAACAATAAAATAAAATAAAAATAGACGGTTAATATGTAAAAATACATACGTGTGTATGTGTGTATGCGCGTATGTGTAATTGTAACGTAAAATAACACCCCACCAACAACGAACTTAATCCTTAAATATATATATATTTATGCAGAGATGTATAGGAACAAAAAATTTAAAGTAAAATTAAACTTATTTGATTATTTAATTTTTTTTGTTTTTCTTTTTTTTTTTTTTTTTTTTTTTTTTTTATATACATTTAATTTATTTTCTTTTTAAATTCTATAAAAAAAAAAAAAAAAAAATAAAAACGTATATATAAATTAAATAATAATATAAGTTTTATATGGGCAAAGTGAAGAGCTATCACAGTCCATGATTTTCTATTTATTTATTTATTTTTCTCATTATTATTATTATTATAAATAATTGTTAAAAAGAAAAAATAAAATAATAATGAAAATTTAAAATAGAAACAAATCCCCGTTTCATTAAATTAAATTTGATGTCATAGTATTAATAATAACACACCACCACCACCACCACCACCACCGACCGTGAGGGTGGGTGCTTCCATCATTTTTTTTTTTTTTTTTGTCATTTTGCACATTGTTTTGAATTCCTCGTGACTTTTTTAAAGTATTTTTTTATGTTTTTGTTTCTTTTTTTTTTTTTTTTTTTAATAAATATCACAGTACAAGAAAATTAAATGAGGTTTTTTTTTTTTTTTTTTTTTTTTTTTTTTTAAGTTTTTATAATTTAAAAAAAAAAAAAAAAAAAAAAATAAAAGAATAACATAAAATATAATTAATTAATTAATTAATTTAATTGAAATAAAAAATATATATATATTATTTGTATAATAATTTTTGTGCGCGATTGAATCAAAAAAAATAAGGATAACGATAACACATACGATTTTATGAATTAAAAATTATAAATTAAAATAAAAATAGGACTAATTTATAATAATAATAATAATAACTATTTACAGTTAAGAAAATTTATTTTTATTTTAAATAAAATGAGGTAATAAAAACGCGTCGCGATTCATACAATTAATAATACGTTAAAAAAAAAAAAAAAAAAACAATAAAATTGCATGACAAAGGAAACAGAATAAAACTAAAAAAAAAAAAAAAAGGATAAACATTCAATTCCGTCTCTCGTTATTTAAAATTTAAATTTTAGTTTAGTTTTTATATTTAATATTAAAATAATTAATTTTAAAATATTTCCATTAAATTAAAAAATTACATATATTTATATAGGCACATTTTCTTATTCATTATTTATAATTCTTTTAATGTTATTATAAAAAAAAAAAAAAAACCTCTTAAATTTATAATGTTTTCATTTTCTTATATGGATTCATAACAACGGCACTACCTGGTGTAGCGACTGTCGGTAATGACGACATTGTCGGTAGAGCATGACCGGCCGCCGCAAGATTTGTTTGCAATTGTGTCGCATTTGAAAATTGAGATTGAAGGGCGGCGGCGGCACGATGATGATGGTGTGTACCATAATCAGATTGAGCAGCTGCTGCTGCAGCGGCTGCTGCTAATGGATAACCGCCTAACGAAGGATAGAAAAAATTTGGATTGAAGAATTGTTGTTGAGCCGCAGCGGCTGCCACAGCTGCTTGTAATTGATTCGTTTGTAAATTGGATGCTAACGTAGCCGGATGCCGTAAATATTGTTGATGTGGTGGTGCCGATTGAACGAACATGGGTGGCGGGCGATGTGTTAATGAAGCATATGGTGATTGGGTGGAAGGATTTGTAGATGCTGCTGCAGCAGCTGCCGCCGCTGCTGTACCCATCGATGTCGTTTGTCGAGCTGCAGAAGCAGCCGCTGCTGCTGCAGCGAAACCCGTATGATTTTGATTTGCCTGTAAAAGCTGATGATAATGCTGCTGTTGTTGTTGTTGTACTTGTTGGTATTGTTGTTGTTGTGCGTGTTGCTGTTGCAATTGTTGTTGTTGTAATTGTTGTTGTTGTAATTGCTGTTGTTGTTGCTGTTGCTGTTGTTGTTGCTGTTGTTGTTGTTGTTGTTGCTGTTGTGCATGATAGTGATTTGGGGTTTGTTGTAATAGTGCTTTATTTAATGCAACGCCTGTGTAATTTAAAGCTGTCAATGGTTTACCGGAATAGGCACTTGATGCGGCCGCCAATTTTAATGCATTTGCATAATTTTTTTGAGCCACTTCTTTAGCAATAGTCGCTGGATCAGCGTATAATTGATGGGCGGCAGCGCTTGCAGCCGTTGTTTGAGCATTATTTGCTGTTAACGATGGATGCGCACTATAAATGGCTGCATTCGAATATGTTAGATATGGTGTTGTAGAATATGGTACTGTTGAATATGAAATAGTGGAATATGGATTTGAATTAGATAGAGAAGCAGCAGCGGCTGCAGCTGCTGCAGCTACAGAAGAAGAGGATTGATAATGATGATGATTATTATTATTATTATGATGTTGCTGTTGTTGTTGTTGGTGGTGGTGGTGGTGCTGTTGTTGTTGTTGTTGTTGTTGTTGTTGTTGCGAATGATGATAATGACTATTAGACATTGTAGTATGATATGATGATTGACTGACAACAGACGCAGCCGAAGAAGAATTAGAAGATGAGGAGGAAGAAGAAGAAGAAGTAGAGGATGTCGATGACGCAGAAGTAGGAATAGAAACAGACGAAGCAGTTGTAGTAACAACAGCAGAGGCAGCAGCAACAACAGCAGCAGCAGCGGCAGCAGCCTTTACAGCTGCTGCAATACCAGCATTACCACAAATTGGCGCCGTTGGCGGCGTAGTTTGTGATACTGAATCTGCAGTTGATGCTACCGCTGTTGATACTATAGCCGCTGTTGTCGTCGTTGTTGTTGGCGGTGTTGTCGTTACCGACGGCGACGTCAATAAGGATAATTGTTGTATATCGTGTGTTTGTGCATTATTTTTAATATTATCTGTTTTATTATTATCATTATTATTAACAATTTGACCAGAACTACTATTATTAGCAATATGATTATTTATAGTGGTGTGCTGTGACGTTTGTTGTAAAGAATTAGCAGAAGTAGAAGAAGTAGTAGATGTTACAGCAATACTATTACTGTTACTATTATTACTGTTGCTGATATTATTACTATTATTACTATTGTTTAAGACAGCAATAATGTTATTATTAGAATTTGGATTTGCTGTGGTGATGGATGAATGTGGATTTGTAGTTGTTGTTGCTGAAGGACTGGGACTAGGGTACTCACATGACACTGGTACAAATGGTTGTTGTAATTGCATCAATTGTTGATAGGTTGTTACGCCTGGTGGATATACGGGTATACCAGATTTATCAGCAGCTGGTCGTTTCATAGGTACTAAACCAGGATAACCTCCCTATTGTTTTTAAGAAAAAAAAAATGAAAATAAACATTTATGTGTTTTCTATTTATTATAATTATATATATATATTGAAAAAGAATGTACTTTCAATATACATCCATCTATGCCAAATTATAAAAAAAAAAGCAATTAAAATCAAAACATTTACCCAACACATATAATTCAATTAGCAATGAAAACACAAAAAACACATTAATTTAAATATAACAAAAATTTACTTACTAAATTATCATAGTAAAAAGAGCCAAGTGTTTTCGCCTCCATCTGGAATTACATATTAATATTAAAAATTATTATTCATTTTCTTTAGTTAATTTTCGAATTTAAAAATTATGAGAATTAAAATAAAAAAAAAAAAAAAGGATTAACATTAAAAAAAAAAAAAAAAAGATATACAAAATATATTTAAAATACATTTATGGAATTTTTTACAAAAAAAAAAAATAATTGGAAAAATAAAATCTTTAATTATATATAGTTTTTCATAATTTCGTAAGTTTTGTTAAATCAGTTAAATGTCCATTTAAAATTTAATAGTAAACATTTAATTAATTTATAAAACATTATTAAATTATTATAAAAAAAAAAAAAAATAAAAATAAAGCTAATTTCTTAATTTAAAAAAAAAAAAAAATTAAAAATTAATATTAAATTATATTTATATATTTGAGTATAAGTTGCAAGAATGCCGTTCGACGATCACATCTCGTTGTAAGAAAAAAAAAAACAAAACCAGAAACAAAACACAACACATAATATTTTACATAAAAACCTAAAATTTTGATTTGATTTTTGTTTGATTTTATTTTTATGTATTTTATATTATCAATTTAATAAAAACTAAAAAACTAAAAAAAAATCAAAATCAAAACAATCTTAAGTGAAATATTTAATTTAATAAATAATAAATAAATTGTATGTTAATATTTAATTTATTTATTTATTGTAATTGTATTGATAATATGAGAGAGAAGCTTCTTAATGGAAAAACTCTAAAATAATTTTTATTATTATATTTATCGAAATCTATTAATTTAAATAAAAAAAAAATTAAATAATAATAATTATAATAAAAACTTTACTGAAAATTGAAATCGTGCAAAATTTAAATCAATTTTCCGAAATTTTTCTTATTTTTAAAGCTTATTTAAGTTTTATAGTAAATAATTTTCTTTTCTCCGTGTTATGCAATAAATTAAAAGCATAAAAAGCGGTTATTTTTAATTTTATTATTGTTATTGTGTTTTATTTAAATCATCTTGTTTTTTTAAAATGAATGTATTTTATAATTATTTTTATACATATAAAAAATATTGTTGTGTGATATTTACATCGTTTTTTTCATTTTTTTTTTTATCATTTTAGATTTAATTTTATAATAAAAAAAAGCTTCATTATAAAAAGCTTTAAAAGAGACTCACGCGCATGCTAGCAACTTGACTCTTTTAAATAAAAAAAAAGTGTATCTATCTATTAAATTAATGTATTATAGATTAGGTTTTATTTTAATATATAAAAAGTAGTGTATTAAACTATATAGGATAAAGGATATATGGGAGGAATAATGATGATGTTCATGGGTGTAGCAATAATAGAAAAATAATAAATAAAAATATTATTAAAATGGGATTTCTAACATAAATAAAAATATTGATTAATTGTTGTTATTTAGACATTAAAAAATCAGTTGTATATGAATGTTTTTAATAAATTAAAATAGCCTTATGATTCTGGTAAAAGAAGCAAACACTGTACACTTGATATTTCACTTAAGATAGAATTTTTAAAGTAATAATTGTGGCTAACACATTATTCTATTGTCTGATTTCTCTATTTTTTATATTATTCTCACAAAATTTTATATACGATTAAAAAAAATTTTCAAGACTCTACAACAAAAATGATTCAAAATAAAAGGAATTTTTATTAGATTTCCTGATATATTATTATTATTATTATACCCCAACCAATCCTAACAATAACAACAATTAATCATAAACATTATATATTAAAAAAAAAATAAATAAATAAATAAATAAATAAATAAATAAATAAATAAATAAATAATAATAATAAAATACGAAATGCTTAAAAGCAATAACATATGATGTGATAAAATGTATTGAAAATAATAATATAATATAATAATATTTATTATTTGTTATGTATTTTAATGTGATATTTTTTAAGCATGCATTGGCATTATTGGTTTTGATGGTGGTTATAGGTGAAAAGTGAAAAAAATGTTACATGGATATTGAATAGATAGAAAAAAAATAAAAGAAGAAATTTCTCAATAGAAATTGAATAGGTAAAACAAACATAAGAAAAAAAAAAAAAAAAAAAAAAGAAGAAGCAAATATCGGCAGTACCAGTTGAAACATTTCATTATCGGCAGCACGTTTTTTTCCAATTTCCAATGGATGATGGCCACCTAATGTTACAGCACTTGTAGCGGCAGCAGCGGCGGCGGCGGCAGCAGCAGCGGCAGCAGCAGCAGCAGCAGCAGCAGCAGAACTTGATATATTTGACCCACGTGAGTGTTGACGTAAATGTGATAATGTACCATTGGCTGACAATACTGAACCAGTGACTGATGTAGCAGTCGTTACCGGTACAGACTATATATTTGTTTCCAGGTTTATTTATTTATGCGTATATATATATATATTTTTTGTTGGTCGTTTCAATTGTATTTCATATATATTATTTATTTATACATTGTTTGTATATTTGTATTTTTTGTTTTTATTTCGTTTTGTATAATGTAAATGTAAATGGGGTTAGAGCATAAGCCATAAGCAATTTTTAATTTATTTATATTTTTTAAATATTTATTGCATTATTATATAGTTTTTTTTTTTTTTTTTTTGATTGAATATGCGCATATATGTGTGTGTGTACGTTCATCCATCGAAGCAATTTTTTTTTTTTTTTTATTAGAGCGTAGGCACGCACAACAGGAAAATAGAAATAAAAAAATATAAAAAATAAAGAAAAATAAAATAAAATAAAATAAAATAAAACAACAACCAAAATTATAATTAAATATAATTAATTAAAAACTAATTAAAATTTCTTTTTTTTTTTTTATGCCAATCTATTGTTATAATAGATAATAAAAATAAATATTAAACTAAATGTTTCAATTCATCACATTAGAATTTCTTCTTTTTTTTTTTCTTTACGAGAGAAATAGTTTCTTTCAATATATTTTTATAAGTAAGTAATTAAAAAAAAAAATAAATGAAATAAGAAAATTAATTTTATAATTGTGGTAAGTTTTGTAGTTACTTTTTGTACATTAAAATGTAATGCTGAGCGCGGTGACGATACCATACAAAGAAAATTAATAATTAATAATTTTACTCTCTTTTAATACCATACAACTTTTCATTTACGCATACACATAAAACGGGAAAACTTTCTCTTATTATAAACACAACAAAATAAAGTGAAAAGTTTTTCATTGAAATTAATTTCAAATTTAATCGATTGCTTAAAGCTATTTTAAAACATATTGAATCAAACATTATATATTATATAGAAAATGTTATAAGTTTTATATAATTTTCGTATGAAATATACCGCGTATACACCACCCACCACCGCCGTTGCCCGTATAATAATAAAATATACATAAAAAAATTAAATATTATACTTATACATAATATTTTAAGCACAAACACAAATGTTTAATAACTTTTTTCAGTTCAAATAGGAAATGACAAAAAGTTTACTACTTATTATACTTATTTTATTTTGTCTAACTTTTTCTCTATTGGTCGTCTATTGGATTGTAAAATTATTAAAAAGAAACCAGAAACCAGAAACCAATGTGATGAATTGTGATACAAAAAAAAAATATATATATTTATAATTATAATTAAATATTTTTAAATGAAAATTGTTTAAATTTTATAAACTGCAAAAACAGAATAATATATAATATTTATTCTATAAATTTAAAAGTTAATTATTTATCATATTTATAAGGAAATTCTTATACGTTTTATGTATATTTTTAATTCTTATTTATATAGGTACAAGTAATTTCAGTGTTAAAATTCAATTTTATTTAATTGTTTTCATTCAATTGATGTTTCGCATTTTAATTATTGTTATAGAAATCATATTAGATTTTTTGTTAACATGAAAGTAAATTTCTCATAATACTAATAATATTTACATGAAAAATTATACCCCATATTTAAATGTTTGTATGAAAACTATAAACTTGTACCTCTATAATGTGCTTTAAAATATCCGGTTTAAATTAATATTAAATTCATAATTATATATTATTTATTAAACAATTTTCAATCAATATTAAAAAAAAAAATTAAAATAATAAAAAATATTAAATTAATATTATTTATTAATCGGTTAATGTTATTAAATAATTAACGTATGTCATAATATAATATAATAAAGCATAATTCATTATTAGAAAATTATTTTATTCGTATTTTATGTATGTTTTGGATAAGTGAACAACAACAACCGTACGGGAAAAAATTTAATTTGGAAATAAATATTATATTACTCTAAATTTACTTTCTTTATTTTAAGAATATTATTAAAATTAAATAATTTCATTTTAGTTTAATGTAAAAAAGTATAAAAAAAAAAATAAATAAAACTACGAATAAAACGAAAATCTAAATGAATAGGCCCAAGAGCTGTTGTCTCTAAAAAAAAAAATAAATATATATAACTACAAAAATATTATATTGTTTGAAATAAATGAATAAAAAATATGTGGCTTTTGTATGTACAATTAATTAACAGATAAAAGAATGATGCTAATTATTTTATTTATAAATTGTATAATACAAAATAAAAATAAATAAAAAACTTTCTATATGTAAGTTTCAAAAAATTCTAAAGCTTTTGTTGTGTTTAATTCTGTTTGTTTTTTTTTTTTTTTCCTTCAAATTATGTTCTTTTATTTAAGAATAAATGATAAAACCGCCACTTTTGCATATAATTATATTTATTTTCGATTATTAATTTAATTTTAAATTAACTACAAAAAATTTATTGTCATGTGGTTGGCGTACATATGAAATGCCAAGTTTTCGTAGCACACTCATCATCTATGAATATTATACAATATTCTGTAAAGTTTTGACCAAAAAATTGGAACCCTTTGAACAGTCATCTATATCCATAATCATCTCCTAGATATATTATCATATTTATTTAAACAAATAAAGGACATTTTCTTAAAGTGGAAAATATGTGCCCAATGAAAAAAGAAAAGGATAAATTAATAATTTGTGTTTGGTATAGACAAAAAAAAACATATTTATATTTGATGGAAATATTCTTTTATAAAATCCAACATTTCATATATGCCACCACCGCACCAATTTTATTAAAAAATCAATGTCAAATGAACATTAACATTAATACAATTAAAATTAAAGAAAAAACTCAGCAAATTTATATAAAAATTTAAATAAAATTCATAAAATGATCTAAGCGTATATTTTTTAAAACAATTTAAGTTTTATTAATATTATTTATTTATTAAAAAAATTGGACTTAAAAAAAAAAAAAAGATAAAGAATAATTTAATAATAGATTTTCATTTCAACATAATCCGCAGAGCAATTTTGTTATGTAAGTACATCATTATCACCAAATATATGATTTCAAAATATATAAATGTAACAAAAGAAGTAAAAAAATCTTTCAATCTTTCCATTTTAAATCATCATTTCATTAAGTAAATTCTTATATATATATAAAATCATATATGCAAATGCATTTTATAAATAATAATTTTTATATAATATATAAGATTCTAATTAAGAAAGATAAACTCAATTTGTTCCACCTATACATAAAATGTAAAATAAATAGCAAATTATATAATCGAAAATAAAAATTAATATTAATTATAAATTGTGTAACGTGGTGACGACGGACGACGATGACGGTGATGAAAATTTAAAAAAAAAAATTATAATATTAATATATAATTTAAAATATAAATTATGTGTTTACATATTATTTAATATAATATAAACAAATATTAAAAAGAAACTATTTATACAGAGATTATCCGAGAATATATTATATTTATATATATTATTGTATTTATACTAAAATGTCACATATAGTAGTTATTCGCATTATTAATAATTTATGTATGTTCATATTATAAACACAGATGGTTTTTGGTGCCAAATGAAATCCATCATAAATAGTTTATTTTTAATATAATATATAAAAATACAAAAGTAAATGTTATATTTAATTAATATCGTAAATTTTTCTTTCAAGCAATATTTAAAAAAAAATAAATAAAATAATGAAAACAAACACACACAAATTTAAATATAATGTAAAAATCAAGATTGAACATTTTCACATACACATTATTCAAACAACCAAAACACAATAAAAATATATTAAATTTTTGAAAATGTATTTTTTGTTTTCATTCTTCTGTCAAAAAAAAAAAAAAAATTAAAAAAAATAACAATTCTCTTGTTACAAATGGGCAAAAATCCAATAACGTGTAGGTATACAATACAATACAAAACACATCATTAAGATTTCTTAAAGAAAACTATTAAAATTATTATTTAAGTCAGAAAAACAAAAAAAATTAATAATATATAATTAATTAAATGTATAATTACATTCTTTTATTTACTTATTTCTGTTTTTTTTTTAAATTTTAATTCAAATGAAAATTTGTATTCGTTATTTTCTATTGAAATAGTGCAGTTCATATTTTATAATTATTAAATGTACTAATTTTATATATTTATTTACATTTACAATTCATTGTAATGTGTATTTATAATAATATAAAAACAAAAACATTTAAAAAATTTTTAAACATTAATGAGAAGTATAACATTATAATTTTTTAATAATTTATAAATTATACAATGTATTTAGAATAAATTTTTCTAAATGAATATAATAGAAAATATTATTATTGTATTATTATTATAATTGTTATAATTAATTTATAGAAACGAATGAAATTATAAAAATCAAGTGCCAACAAATATTTTTGTCATTTGGTTAATAAATATTGGGTTTTACAATAATTGTTTCTCATTCCGCTTTGTTCTTCCATATTATAATACCATCAACTGCGCAAACAAATAGAATAAAACGTTTGCAATCATCTTACAAACGCAGTGATATTAATATTTCCAATTGTAGCTGGGTGTTATTCAGTTAAAATGGTTTGTTCTTGAATGCAAAAAAAAAAAAATAGAAAACAACATCATTATAGAAATTTGTCGTCTTATTGGAAAACCCCCATATTAAAATATACATCGTTGACAGAATACAGAAAATGCAGTGGAAAAAGCGAATAATTTTTAATAAATCATATTTAATGATAATAAAATTACATGGAACAATAAATAAAAGAGAAAAATTAAATAATAAAAGTCATAAAGTGTAATGACGCAAATGACACAGTAATTTTATTGTTTTATATAGATAATTTTTTATATAGATAATAGATAATTTTAAATCGCACTGAATTCAATAAAATTATTCCTATTGTTTCAATTCAATAGAATTATAATTTCCATTTTTTTTTTAAACTTGAAATTATAAATCCTAATAAAAAAAAGCTATTATTAATATTATACGATTTAAATTAATGTTACTCAATTGGTGGTGAGAATACAAATTTTCATTTTAATAATTTATATTATTTGTAAAATAAATATAGATAAAATAATATATTTATATTTAGATATTAATAATATAAAATTAAATTATTTAATTTAACACACATTCAAATTATATAATATATATAAATTAAAATATTTAAAAATCAGATTGCCAGCAGATGCAATGCTATACCCTTAAAAAAAAAAAAATCTATCATATAAAAAATCATTTATAATTTTAACGATGTTTGAGAATTTATTAATTTATGTTATTTATGGTGTTTTGAATTGAAATACTTTATACATTAATATAATCATATAGACCACTACTGCTATATGATTATATATTAATATAAATATTTCCAATATGTAACGCAAGTATATTAATATAAATTCATTATGAATAAATTGTTAAATAGTGAGGTGGGGTATATAAAACTATTAAAAGTATAATTTATGGTTTGTTTGTTTCTGTAACCTCTCTGCATAAAAGATTGGTATGATGATTGTGAAAATCAAACCACATATTCAAGTCAATTCAATAAACATTCTTACATATAGATACATATTATTATACATATATTCTTATATAATATAAAGTTCTATCTCATAATAAATTAACTACTCCCTTCCAATTTATTAAAGTATACAAAAAAAAAAAGCTTCAATAAATTTTTGTTTGCCTTTATTTATTTATTTAATTTTTTTTTTCTTTCTATTTTGTGTATGTATGAAATAAATGTATAAAACTCTATATTAGCTGATATTTTTCCATTTAGAGAAATGTTTATTCAAACCAAAATTTATATTCAACTGCAGTAAAATATATATATAAATAAATATTTGTTATTAACATACATAACATATATATATATAAAACATATATATATTTTATATATTTTTCATACGTGTGCATGTGTTACATAATAAAATGCAGCTCAATACTGAACATACGCGATGGTATATAGTTTTTTTTTTTAAATTATATACTTAATTATGACTAATAATGAATAACGAGAAAACTTGAAATCGAATACATTTATGATATTTTAAAATACAAATAAGTAGATGCATTTTAATTATCAGGACATAAATGTGTTATTAATGTCATCCCAAACTCAATCCTCATATATGGTATACTATTTCTCTTCTATATTCTTATGGACACATCAATTATAGAAGAAAAAAAAAACCATAAACCACTTTGATAACAAAAAATTAATTGCAAAATACGAAAATTATCATTATTTATAAATATTTATAAATAATGGTACCAAATATAATATTACAAAATCTAATAATTGAAGACAATAAATAACTTCAATTATTTTACATTATAACTTCAAAAGTACTTTTAGACTATAAATAATGTGTGTGTGTGTGTGTGATGAGAAACAGAAAAAAAAAACCAAATTTAAAATATGGTAAAACAATGAAAATTTTATCACTATATGTTATTTTAAAAAAAAAAAACCAAAAATTAAAATACGAATAATTTATTTTGTAAACGGCGACGGCGACGTCGACGGCGAGACGCGGGTATAATACCATAAAATTTATTTATTAAGCGCAAAAACAAAAAAAGGTCTCGACCAAATTGACTACCATATGGAGAATATTTAAAAGACTCTGTGCTACGCTAGAACAACAACAACAACCATTATCACACAACCAAACAACATATTTACAAATTTTACATATTACAAAAAAAAAAATAAAAAAAAGTAGAATTTCCCTTAATTTTTATTTGTATAAAAATTTTACTTTATTATTCTGTTGTTACGATGTTTTCGTTTTTCATTTTATTTTCTTTTTTTGTAAAGCTTACAATTTTCCATCGACCTATATCTTCTTTTTTGTATATGTGTTTGTCCTTTGTGTTATAAAGAGACATACATATTTTTTTTTTTTATATGTTTTTTGTAAAAACATAGAATTATACATACACACACACACACACACACACACAAACACTCGGTTGCAAATAAAAGTTTATCATTTATCAAGCCAAAAAAAAAAAAGTCATTTTATATTGCAGTTAAATGTTGTTAGATTATTATATAAATAAATAAAGAAAGAGATGTTGTTTCCTCTTATATATAAATTTATATATGAAATGAAAGCTAAACACCGTTAAGATTTAATAATTATTCATCCCTAAACTAGTTGGGCATGTACACAATAGCTATATATATATATTAATAAAATACCATATAAAATATATAGATAAAACTAAATTTGTGCATAATCTTTCTAATATTCTATTAATTATTTAACTAACTAATAGTTGTTGCGAATGTTTTATACAAAATTTAACTTTCGTTTGTAACCTAGTGTAAATACATATATATATGGGATATATGTAAATAATATAATACCCAAATTTGTGTTCATCTATGTCCTTTTTTATATATTACATATAAATCTAATCTGTTGGTTTTTCTGTTTTTGGGAGGATAATTTGTATTTATTGTTTGGAGAGTTTTTTTGTTTTCCGTCTTTCTTTCCATTTTAGCTTTTGTTATTATATTGTTGTTGTTGTTGTTGTTATATACGGTTGGATTTGGATTTTTATTTTTTCATTCATCTGTCAAAGGACTAAATGAATTAATGAATGTAAATAAATGAAAATATAAAAGAAAATTAATAGAATATAAGTATATGCGACGCATATATTAGTTAGAGAAATACAGAGACAGAGAGAGTTTATACATAAAAAAGGTTAAAATAAAAAAAATAAATTAAAATTAAATGATATGAACAAAGAATTAAAAACAATGAAAAAGTATTGTAGTTGATTTTGATTAGATTAGGTACACCTAATATATATATTTTTTTTTGTGATTTTAAAAATTCATTCAATCATAAAGAAAGAAGGAAATTTTATTTATTATTTATTTACACTTTGCGACTTTTTAAATGATTGTCTCCAAATAAATATATACGGCACGTTACAATAATAATAATTAATATATATAATCAAATAATGCTTAATTAAATATTAAACATCTTCTTATATTGAATAATATTGAGTTATAACGATTCGAATGATTAATTGTGTTTGTGCATAATACAATAAGTATGAAAATAGAAACAGAAAAAATTTAATTTACATTATATAGTTCACTCCATTTGCTATATATAATAAGAAATTTAAATAAACTCAACAATAACATTTATATTATTATTTTACGTTATTCTTACAATTATAATAATGTAAATATATATATATATAAATATATACGAGGAGAGTTTAATTAATTAATAAATAAATAAAAATAAAACCTTTATAACAAAAATTAATTACAATTTTATTGTCATTTGTACCGCATGCAATAAATGTTGACATATAAGCATTTGGGTATAAATGTATACACAGAAAACCGCAGAATACATTAATTATATATCATATCCATATCCACACGTAGTATGGTATATAAATTAAAGAGAAAAGTAAATATAACATGTAGACGACACGATGGCAGACAAGTTTTGAAATTGAAAATGAAATATAACTATAAATAAAAATAAATATAAAAATCAACAGTCGAAAAATATACAAATATACACGATTAATTAACTTCCATATATATAATATGTAATCTAATCCAACAGCAGTATAAAAAATTAAAATAAAATTAATTAACTAAAAATAAAATAATAATAATAATCCATTTTTTAATCTTTTTATGTGTGTGTTGTTTTTTAAAATTTGTTTTTGCAATAGCCATTAAGGGAATAGCATTTTTTTTTTTAATAAAACTAAAATAAATAAATGTCTAAAAGTTATGTAAATAGTGGAAAAAAAAAATAGAAAATAAAATATTAACAAACACCAAAAGGGATAGGGTTGCATTGCATCGGGCAAGCATCATAAGAAAATAACGTCGCTGCATTTAAAGTGAAAATTTATATAAAAAAAAACACACAATTATTTCACATCTGGCTATTTTAAAATAATTATAATAATTTAGTAAAAAAAAATAAAAACCTTTTCTCGCACAAACACACACACACACACACACACCACTCCTAAATAATTCTATCTACATGTTTATATAAACTAAATGTATATTATTGTTATTAAATGAGAAATATATAAGAATAGTTTCGTATTAAAAATTAATAAATTATAAAAACAAATTTTGATTTGTATATAAAGATAAATTTTTAAAAGGCCCACATAAGAATTGTTGGTAAATTTAAAAAAATACAATTAATTTCCATATTTGATGGAAAATGTAAATTTTCATACAAAATTATTAATTTGGAAAAAATAGATTTTTTGGCCTTAAAAATTGTCTCTCTATATATAATTTATAAATTTACAAAATATAAATAGAATTATAATAAAGACATTTTCTATATTAATGTATAGCTAATGAAATTTACTTAATATTTTTTATTATATATATATTTTTTAATTGTATTTATATTAAAATATATATATATTTAATTATAGTTTTCAATTTTGTAAATTAATTAATTTAAAGAATTATTTTAATTAATTAATTACATAATATATATATATATATATAAAAATTGAAAATTTAGATTAAATTATTCTATTATTTTCTTTTATATATTTTTATTTAATAAATAAAATCTATAACATTTAATTATTTATTAAAAAAAAAAAAAAAAAATAAATAATATATTGATGATAATAAAGGATATAAAGTTACACGACACATAAATAATTGTAATACACTGATGACGGGTAGAATTATAGAATAGAACAAGGAATAAATTAAAATTTAAATAAAAAATTATAAATAAATATGGAAACTTTTATTAAATTGTCAAAAAAAAAAAAAAAATAGTGCAGAGAAGATTACGTTAATTTGAATATAATAATAATTTTGAATATAATTATTTTTATGCTTAAGATTTAAGACAAGTGAAATGAATATAAGATGATAAAATTAATTTTCCCAAGTACAGGACAGGGTGTATTGTTTTGTTATTTTCATTTACATCACATGTATGTGATTTCGTTCCGGCTGCATGAAATTGACCAAAAGTTTTACAACGCAAATGTGAATATACATACACCATCAGATGATGTTCATGACGTAAATTATAAATTGTAAAACCGAAAATTATAGCGTATGTCAAACCATAAAATTAAAATGTTTATACATTTAAAAAAAAAAACATCAATTCATAATTATTTGTATTTATTCATTAATTAATATCTGCACTATTTTCAAATCAAACAATAATAATAAAGAAATAATAAAAAAAAATCATTTAAATAAAGGTAAAAGAAAATTCTCAATTAATCGAATTCTTTTTCTTTCCATATTAAGAAAAAAAAAAACATAAATATTTTAAAATCGATAAAAAGGGATAATATAACATCAATCAACACACATGCACATAAATATAAATAAAATAAAATAAAAATTATATGTGGAAGCTTAACGCGCAGCCATTGAGAGCGCAAGAAGAGGAAAAGGAACTACTTATTTTTTTTTTTTTGTATATGTATTGAAATTTATTAATTATACATAAATTTCAATCACAAATTAATTTTAATAATAAAAATAATAAACAATCAATACGATGAATTTAAGGACAATTTGTTTATATTTTGAAAAAAAAACTCTATAATTATTTTTTTTATAGCTAAATTGCACCAATTGTAAATTTTTAAAAAAATAATAAAGTTTTAATTTAATCTCTCAATAGGAGGAGGCTCTCTTGCTACACATACATCAATTATTGTATACAAGGATATTATTTTATCTAATATTAATTTTAGAGGGAGCTTTTATTAGCGGTGGCAAAAGGATATATATGTGTTTTGTGTGTGTTTTCTTTTTTTTTTTTTTTTTCTTTTTAATATTTTCACTTTTTGTTTATTATTTTTTATTTTTTATTTTTTTTTTTTTTAACAAATAAAATTAGTATGTTTATTTTAAATTTTTTTTCTCTTTGTAAGAATAATTATATTATAGTTCAATTAGTTTGGTTTTTTAAAAGAATGTTAAAGTTAGATTAACACAAGAAATACGAGAAAAAAAAAAAAAAAAAAACAAAAACAAAACAAATTAAACGAAAAAATAAGAAATTAAAAAAAATAGCATTACAAAAAATAAAAAAGAAAAAAAAAAAAAATAAATGTTTTTTTTTTTTTTTATTTTTTATTTTTGGAATGGATTAAATAGCCATACCGCGGTTGCGCGTGACTGCGCTGCTTTAATTTGCGCCTGAAGGTGCAAGGGAGGATGGAAGTAGCGGCAAGGATCACGAGCGCATCTACCCTTCACGGCATCCATGCACACCGTGACGGAACCGTCTTCATGTGTTGATACGCTCTCCAGTGGATGAGCAAAACGGCATTCAGATTCAGCTCGCTTGCAGGCACCGCGCATAAATTCGCGACACACCTATACATATATATATATATATGAACACATCATCTGATTGATGTTCTAATATTTTTTTTGTTTTATTTTTTATTATTGAATTGATAATTTTTGCTAATAATATTTATTTGTTTTTTTTTATTTTTCTTGCATAAATTACCAAAAGTTAAATAAATTAAATTATAAATAATACAGAAATTAAGAAAAATTCACAAATTATTATATGCATATCCATTCATATGTATATATATAAATATTTATAGAAAAAGAAATTAAAAACAATTAATAAAAATAATAAATAAAAGAAAAATTGGTTAAGTAAAAAATAAATCGATCAACTAACGACGACATAATAATAATTCGATTAATTAATTTTTGTGAATTTCAATGATAGATCGCATCGCATCGATATAAAAAAATGTCGATTTATAAGGGAGAGAGACAAGACTAAATTTACTGTATACTCATCAATCGATAGTAAAATGAATTGTTGTTGGTACATTATTGCATTTTCGGTTGAATTCCATAATAAATATTAATACATTTTAATTAAAACAACTGAACACAACATTCTTACCGTATTTGTTATCAACAGTGCTGTTGCAACCGTTTTTTTGTATATGATTAAAATTTTTATTGAAAATTACACTTAAAAATTCAACAGTTTCATATAAAATTAATGTTCCACAAAATGTATCCGCCGTACCGTACCAATATAATTATACAAACATTTTTAATTTATAAAATTAATTTTTTTTTTTTTTACTAAATATTTTTACTATTTTCGTTAGTTGATCGAAACGAAAATTCAAAAAAATTATAATTATTTATTAAATAACAGAAAAAAAAAAAAAAAAAAAACAAATAAAAAATAAAAAAAAAAGTTATTATAAATATTAAAAATTGCAAGATGCACATAAAGAAAATATATAAATAAATAATTAGATCAATATGTAAAAAAAAATATAAGAATAAATATTTATTAAAACATAAAAAATTAAATATCAAAAAGCAGCATTGTTTTTTAGTAAGTCAAATTTTGTATGGTTTTTTTTGATTTTTGTGTAAAAATTTATTTTCGAACTTGCATTAATTTATTTAAAAAAAAAAAAATTATTATTAAGGTATTTTTGGAAATACAAATAAAATAAAACAATTGTGTGTGTGTGTGTATAGAAATGTTAAAGAAAAAATAAATTATAATATAGAATTTTAAGCTTGTTTTTTTAATTAAAATTTTTCATCTACATGTACATTGTGTCACATGACATGTAGATTATGTATTAAGTGTATAAGGATATCATGTATTGATTTAATTATAGTATAAAGAAAGTATAAAGTTCAATGTAATAAATAAATATAATGCCAAATTAACTTCACCCACACACAGTTTATAAATAAAGTTAAATATAAATTATGTCAACACGAGACGGTACAAATATACAAGAACAAAATTAAAGTATAAATTATATATAGAAAAATTTTATTGTGTCTCCTAAATATCTGTTTATCCTTTATTTATTTTATTCATCCCCATATAAATCATATTTGTTATTTACATAGTTTTTTTTTTTGAATTTTCCTAAAGTTAGTCTCTCTATTTGTTCAGTGTCATTAATCCTTACAGCGAAAGTAAAAGGAAAAATACTAACAAAATATACACAGAGTGAAAAATTTAATTATTATAAAAACATAAAAATTAAATTTGTTTGTGAATTTATTATATTTTTGTTTTGTTTTGTTTGTTTGTTTTTGTTTTTGTTTTTGTTTTTTTTTTTTTTTTGGTTTAGTATTTTGGATAATTCCATTTTAAAAAAAAAAATAAAATTGGTATCTCCATCCTTCAATTAGAAATGTAAATGTTAATATATATATATAATTAATTTTCTATTCTGGATAATTAATATGAATCAGTTAAAATGTCAAAAGAAATAAATTCGCGAAATTGAAAACTATGAAACTTTGGTAACTTTCCACAATAATATTATGAAATATTATACGCTACATATTCGAATGATAAGAATATACTCGTATATGATAAAGCGTTACTAAAACTTTTTAGATTATAATTTCTATATTTTTACTGTACAGTGTGAAAATTTTTTTATACCATTTTACTATTAAATTTATATTATTTAGATCAAAATACAAAATTATGTTTATCAATTTTGAAAGTGTTTGAATAATCTGTGTTAAATTTATTTATTTTTGCAAAAGCAATCGTAAAATGTAAACACTAATAAATTTCATACTAAAATTTTAAAGTTATATAAAAAAAAAAACATTCATTTTCGATCATATATTTTTTTGAGCTATATCTATAAATTTCATTTTTAAATATTAACACACAATTACGTTTAATAAATGTTACGATTAAAGAAGAGTGGCTTTTATTTTAATCGTATGTGAAAATATTTAAAAATTAAAAGTGGTATTTATTTTTTAAATTTATGCAAACAAAAAAGGTATATGTAAAACATTTTAAAAATAAATTAAAATAAAATATATTATAATAATAATTAATTTTTCTTATATCGGAATGAATGTGTGTTAAAAAAATATATAAAATTAATTTTAAATAATTTCCTAAATAATATAATAACTAATTTTTTTAATTTTAAATGTGTTTGTTTTGTTAATTGTTTGAAAAAAAAAAATAAAATATAGTTTTAATTTTTTGCAGTAATTTAATTTAAAATGTTAACCACAATATTTCCAAATAAATTAATAAAATAAGGTATGTGTAAAATGGGAAAATGAATCATATGTTAATATAAATATATATTATAATAATTTATGGAATTTTTGTAAGCTTTTTGTATCATCAATAATCATATTGTATATAACATTTTTTATATATTCATCTGCAATTATATTCCATTGTTGTTGTAAACATATTGTTATAAAAATTAAATTTTATTTGTAACAATAAAATATTGGACATTTTATTATTTTGATAAGTTAGTCATCAACACCATATATTTTACATATATAATAAATTGCACGTATTGTTGCGCGGCGTGTGGTTGGTCAAACAAACAAAACATTATGTGTCAACTCAAATACATATAATTTTTTATTTTAATTTTCATATACGATTTATTATATTATTTATATTATATTTAATTGCTACAAATATTTTATTTAATTGAGTAAAAAAAAATGTATTATATTTCGTATAATTATTTATTGTATAAAATTGTAATGTTTGGATGTGACAAAAATTAAATTCTGTAATGTATCGGTACAATATTTTATAGAGTATTTGTAAAATATTGTTATAGTCCTGCCTTATCGTATATAGGCTATAGAATTTATTTGATGAAAAGTTATTATTACATTTATTATGCAATGGTAGAGAAATTTAATTTTACAAATACAAAATGTTAATGTAATACATGGGAAATGTTCATAATATTTTTGACTATATGGTTTTTTTTTTTTTACCAATAACATTAAAATTATCGCAGAAAATCATATGTTCAAATTGATAAACCTTAATTTAATCATAAATTAAACCCAAATAAATCAACCAACAAAGTTAAATGCTAATGTGTTATATATAAAAATAAAGCATTATATAATTATATAATATAGAAATGTGAACTCAATATATAACATTTGTATATAAACACAATTAAAAAAAATAAACTTTTTCCGATTGAAATAAATTATATTTTGTAAAAATTTTGATTATTCAAAAAATAAACAAATTTTAATTTTACAAACAGAAAAAAAAAAAAATAAAAAATAAATATTTCAATTTTTTGTTTCATCTCCTTTAAAATATAAATAGGCGAGCGAGCGCACGACGCGAGTGAACGTTTTGTGTATCCCAAAAATTTTAAAATCATTTTCATTAACACAGAATATATAAATTACAATGAAAAATTAAATAAATATACAAAATAAAATATGCTGGCTGAAATCATTTAACTTTAAAATAAAATGAAATTCACAAATATTTATTCTAAATGTGTATGAGTTTGCAAAATAAAATAACCATAAACAACATATTTGTACCATCATATCACCCATCAAAAAAAAAAACCTCCAACATTGTACCCCACACTTTTTTTTATTTTTATATATATATAACACAATAATCACATATTTTATACACATTTAATATGACTATGTGTCGTATACAATTAAAATTTATATACACAATATAAATACAGTGTATGGTATATATGTATAAAATTTGACTGTACACATAATAAATGACTCATATCATACATATTGTAGTTCAGCACAGATGCAAAATTAAATGAATTTTAAATGGTTTTTCATCATTTACAAAATTTGATATTGCAAACAAAAGTCAAAACAGAAAAAAAAAACAAATAAAAACAAATAAAATAGAACAGAATTTATACAAATATATGTAGAGTTAAAAATAAAATTCATATTTTTTACAAATAATGATAAAATAATAATAAAAATTTAAATAAAATACATTTTTATTTGCAGTTTATTTATTTTTTATTTTTTTTTTTACTTTTTATGAACATTTCCAGATATTACATTAAACCTGAACTTGGTACCGGCCACGCCATACGGACAGATATTAAAAGAAGTGGCAATTTTAATCAAATAATTCGGTAAGTATATATGGTAAAATTTTGTATTAGAATATATATTGATGACATTTTCAGTGAGCATTCCATATCGATACTGTTTAGTATTATTTTTTTGAGGAATTTCATCATTTGATAGATAAACACACCACAACTACAAATTAAATTTATTTGTCACCGAGAAGGTGATATATTATTTACAAAAAAAAAAAATTAAAAAATTCCCTTTATTTTTGTCATATCATTGACAAACTGCTCACATGTACTAACAATTGTATTAAAACATAAAGATACAAACTGCTATTTATAATATATAAAATATTACTTGACAATTATAGTCAATGTGGATGCGCCTACTCTGCTCACATGTACTAACAAAATATTGTACATGCAAAAATTTTATTTAATTTAAATAGAGAAAATTATTTGATTGATTCAAATTAAAATTGAAAGTTATACTTTGTAGAAATTTAAACCACACTTTACTGGACAACTTATAAATTAACAAAAAAAAAATAATAATAATAAAGAATGTACTCGTGTTTTTTTTTTGTCATAATTTGTTAATTGTTCACCAAAATTATTAATTATTGCAAATACACACAAACTATTTATATGATATATATATTTAAGTTATTTAAACAACCAAAAATAAATAAATTAATTCATAATTATATTATTTACTTCGTACACAGTAAGTCATTCCAATTTTCAATGAATATAAAAAAAAAAAAAAAAAATAATAAAAAAAATAAATAAAATATAAAAATAAAATAAAATATAAAAATAATAATTTAATTGTTAATCAATAAAAAATAAAATAACAATTAAAAAAACAATAAAAATAAAAAAGAATATAATATTTACAATATTGATTTATATGAAATAAAAATGAAGCCAGCATAAAATTGATAAATAATATACTATAAAATAAATTATAAAATTAAATTAAAAAATAAATAAATAAATAATAAAAATATTCGTGCTATAAAATAAAAAAGCTATAATTATAATTATTGTCAATTAAACAGAAAAAAAAATAAATACGCATTTCTTTTTCTATTTATTGTATAAATTATTTCAATTTTAAAATTCCAATTAAAAAAAGGTTTTTTTTTTCATTTTTTTTTTATATAACAATCAATAGCTCAATCTCAATCGCACATAACACGATCCACCACATTTAATTAAATTCAATTAATTTTCCAATTTTACACATATGAGTTAAAAAAAAAAAAATTTAATTTTTATAAAAAGCCAATATATTTATTATACGATTCAAAAAAAAATAAAAAAAAATTAATAAAAAAAAAAAAAAAAAGTTAATAAATTTAATTAAATTATTTTTAATTTTAATTTGTATAAAAAAAATAAATATATAATTTTACAAAAAAAAAATTTATTTACAATATATAATAATTATTAAACAAAAAAAAATATATAAATTAATAATCGGACTTACCTCTAATCTATCTGAACGTGGAATTTTTTGTTGTGGCACCGGACATGCCTGTTGTACAACTGTATGGCCCAATGGTGATCCAACTGATGATGGATCCGGTCCTAACAATGTCGGCACTAATTGTCCCGGTCCAAAAAATGGACTATATGTATTTGTTGGCATTCCAGTTAAATAGGGATTTGTTGTCTGTTTGAAATATACACGCATGATACAAAAATAATGAAACAAAAAACAAACAAAAAATCAGTAAGTACATAATTAATTAATTATATGAAAAAATTAAAACTATATAGAATTAAATAAATTAATAAATAATTTAAATGTTTATATAATAATTATAGCAATAATAATAATATATTTATCAAAAATATAATTTGATGATTTAATTTTATACATCACTGAAATACAATTTTTAAATATATAATTATGTATTGATTGTTATACAATAAATATTCTTCTTCGCACTAAACTAAAATTCCATCTTCAACAGAGTAAAGTTATTTATGCGGCACATAAATTAATTGCAAGTAGAATAAAAAAAAAAAAAGAAAAGAATATGGTGAGATATAATACTTTAAAACACCACATTAAGAAAATATAATTTTTATATGCATTATTGAAATGTTTATATATAGCAATTGGTGTTATGTTACATTGCAATGAAATCATTAGTACATCATTAGTAAAAAGCATGATCAATACTTTTTACACGTATGGATAGGATATAAGCCGACCGAATATAGAGCGCGCAAAAGATAATTTTTCGGTCGAAACTAAAGTTCTAATCTCAGTTGTTTTACCGACTTGCAAGTTCGTATACATGAATATATATAAAACATATAAATTAACGTTATCTATTCCCTAACCAACCAAATAAATAACTTAGTCCTTGATTCTTAGAAAAACACACATTCAGCAGTAATACAAGTATGTTTTATAATATATATATATAATATACATATAAGGTATATATGCTAACAACACCAGAAAAATATAGGTACATATTTATATATATATATATATACAAAACAATTAAAGCATATAACATTATATATACAATATAGTCACGTGCGTCAAGTACATAAGTATATATATATATATAACATTAAAAATAATTAGATTTACTATAGAGTATAGTATTCTTAAATAATATCCCCAGTGATTTTTCGATACTTAAAATTTACACAAATAAATACAATTGTACCATAGTGTCGTCTTTTGATTGAAACATTTAAATTTTTAAACAATTGTGTATTTTTAAACTGTAGCAATTTAAATTATCGCATAAACTTTAGTTTTTTTCTGAATTTTATACATTAAATATAAAATATGAAATAGGATAAATTTTATTATCATTATATATTCCGTATATTATCATTATAATTTTGTATTTATTTTTCTAATTTTCACATAAATAGCTGTAGTAATAGTAGTAGTAGTAAATAATGAAAAGTCTAACAGAAATAAATAATGGCATATAAAATATTTACAATGATAACAATGTAACACCACCACCACACACAACAATAAGTAACACCGTATAAATAGTATATTTCTTTTAAATTTTTTTCAGAATGATTTCAAAACACGACAATCTTCTAAAAGAGAAAAAAAAACAACGCAGACATAATATAGAAATAATAGAAATTAATCGAAATAGATATTTTATTCATTAAATTAAAATTTAAATTTGTGTATATATTTTTATATTATAATAAAAATAATGTTTATCAATTAAGATGGTAATAACAATATATGTGTATTGGTATAACTAATTGATTTATATATAACAAATATATGCAAAAAAAAAAAAACATGCCGCACAAAATAGATAATTCCTTATACATATATTGTTTGTATAATAAACAACAATATAAACACAGAGATATGGTAAATGAAGGTTTTTAAGTTAATTTGTATAATGTTTTAATTTAATTACACTACAGTATTCGAAATTCGTTTATAGTCTAGCATTTGCCAAAACAATTGGACGAGGGATGCAACTTAGCGTGAATTAATATTGACAAGTGATTAGAAAACGAAAATGAATCGGTCGTTAAGGATGGGTACGTGGAGGACATAACTAGAAGGTCCTTATAGTTAAATCCACATGGTAATTCATTTGTGGTGGGTCGACCACATACATGGTACATGGCGCAGAACTGTGCGGTTGGTTAAATTTGTTATTTTCTATTAAATTGGAAAAATTCTACATGCGACTGTACGAATTTCGATCAATGTATTATATTTCATTGACATTGCACACAGAAGGTAAAACAAACAATAGCGAAAAACATCATGTAATTTAGTTAAAGAAAAATAACATTGCTATATATTTGTATATACAATTCACAGTTTGGTTGTGTGTTCGGGGGTGTGGTTGTCATTATTATTTTATTTTTTCATTTTAAATGTTTATCAATTAGATTAAAATGTATAATAAATCAACATTCAGAGAGATGGAGAAGAGATAATTTTTCACATATTTAGTAAATTTACTAATATTTTTATGTATATAATAATATGAATATTTATTTTATTTATTTTTTTTGGATATTTAAATAATTAAATAATAATAAAATATTATTTATTTACTTTTCTTTACTTTTTTGTTTTAATATAATACTTACACTAAAGCATTGCAACATATTATTTAAGTGGTTTTTTTTGTTTTTGTTTTTAAATTCTATATTTTATAAACAAAAAAAAGGTAAGCAGCATAATTAAACAAAATTTCACAAATAGCATAACGATTACAAATAAAAACCAAAAAATAAAAAATAAAACTATAGCATCATCACCAAAAATGAATTTTAATTTATATTAAAATAGACATTTACAAAAAAAAAAATAAAAATCATGCATTTAATTTCTTTCCTTTTCTATAATAATAATAATAATTTTATTTACATGCACAATTGCTTATTTTTATTTGTATAAATTTTTAAAATTATATTGTTAATATAAATAATATTATATATCAACATCAAAAGTATAAATTTTATGGATAACGACGGGGACAGAGAGTTACTATAAAATTTAGTTTTTAATATAAATAACATACAATTTTTTTTGTATGTGTTATTTAATGTGAAGTCTTTTAAATTGACAAAAGTTAAATTACAATTAAAAATTATAATAATAATAACAATAATAAGTTATTACAAAATAAAGAAGTAAATTAATAATTTGTATATAGTTTTTAAATTCTTTTCAACTTCATTCACACACATTGTGTGAATGTAAACTGTAGAAATTAATTTGTACATAACTCGAATAATATAGTAGTTGAAAATTAATTTAGAACAATATCATTTTAAGCATCATCTTGAATTGAACATTCAATTACAATGTATTATAATACAATAATAATAATAATAATAACAATGTTACCATGTTAGTTTAAAAAGATTTTGAAAAGCTTATCTTTGGTAATTTAATTAAAAAATGTTTTATTCATCAAATTCAGAATATATTGAATAAATAAATTGTTTATTCAAATTATTATAGTTCAAAGTGGTGTATCATCACTTTTCCAGAAACATATAACATATATAGCAAAAATATATATATAACATATTTTCAAACATTTTAAAGTCAAACAAATATTTAGAGAGCTGAAAAAAGAAATTGCAAATATGACATTACAACTTTTTGCGATTAGAAAAGGTTGATTCATCTAAAATTCTAAAACTCAATACAATAAATGCTGAGATGATTTCAAGCAAAAACACAAAACTTCGAAATTAGATAACATTTATAAGATTTTTACGGTAACAATGACACACAGAACGGCGAAATGAAGAAATAATTAATTTGTATATATATTTAGTTTTAAACTGATCGTTATATAAAAGCGAACAGTAACACATTTTTTTTTTTTTTTATATGTAGACAACAAATGAAATAAACTAAAAATTTAAAATATGGATCATATAGTTTTTTTTTAACCATAAAAAAAAACGGATAAATTAACGAAAAATAATATTAAAAAAAAAAAAAAAAAAAAAAAAAAAAAAAAAAAACAAAAAAAAAAAAAAAAAAAAAAACAAAGATAAATAAAAAAAAAAAAAAAATTAAAAAATCAAAATTAAAAATAAAAATAATTAAAAAAAATAATAAGCAAAAAATATTTCTAAAATTAAATTACCATAACTGGTTGTGATCCAAAGGTCAGTGAGAATGCCAGAGGTGATACAGTCGTGCTGCTCCCATTCTGGATATCCTCAAAAAATTACAAAAAAAAACACAACACCAAGTCAAGCCAAGTGTTACAATAATAATAATAATAATAATAATAATAATAATAATAATAATAATAATAGTAATTATAATAATTAATGAAAACGTTGTTTCAGTAATTATAATAATTGTAAAAAAAAAAAAATATCAATTTTTAAAATATTTTCTTTCTTTTTTTTTTTTTTTCTCTAATATAAAATTGTTAAAGAAAATTATAAGTTATTATTTATTTTAAAAATAATTTGTTAAATATTAAATTAACAATAAACAAAAAGAATAATAAAAATATTAATTTTTTTTTTATTTTTATTTCTTAGAAATTAATGTTAATAAAAAAAGGAAAAAAAAAAAACATAAAAAAACACACACACGTACACCAAAATACATAAAATATATAGAAAAATACGTAACACTCGCAAAATGTAATACAAAAATTATTTATAAACAGCTGATGATACTTTTGAAAATTAGTATTTTGTTGTAATTATTGTGAGATTATAAAAATAAATTAAGATATTGTCGTTTTTATTTAAAAAGAATTAAATTATATAAATAAAAACTAAATATTATTTACAATTGTAAAATTTTACAAACAACACATAAAGAAAACCCATTCATATAAAAGTTTAAATTATATTTTGTTCTTGTTGCTGCTCTGGGTGTCGTTGTTGCGGCACATTATTATTAATTGAAGTTTGTCTATTCTTACTTTTACTTTGTTGTTACATATATACAACAAACACAGTGTGTTAAGTTATGGATATTGTACATACATTTTAAAATCACATATATATCATAAAAATATATATAAAGTTATTCAAAATAATAAACAGGAATGTCTCGCCGGATTCATTTTAACACCAAATTATCGCACAAAACTTTGTCTATTGATAATAGCAATAATTACTTGTGTTGAAAATATAATTTTATTTTATTACAAATATATATTAATGGGTCGGCATACAAAAAAAAAAAGGATTTTTATTTAAAATAATTATTGCAGTTTAAGAGTAATAACATACATGGAATAGATAAAATAAATACAAAACTATTTTGTTTTATGTATGGATGTGTGTGTGTATGTGAGTGTGTGTAAAAAAAAAAAAGAAAAAATAAACAAAAATATAATATTTAAAATGAATTTTTATGAAGCTAAAAAATTTTGTAATTTTATTTTGTTATTTGTTCACTTGTTTTGCTTTTTATTATTAAAATCGAAAAATATTCATAATTGATGAGGGAATCAAAGTGCGGCGGCGGCGGCGGTTATGGAATCATTAAGAAATATATCATATGTTAAAATCAAAATAATAAATAAAATAAAATAAAAATATAAATTTCAAAAATTGTTGTTTCTTTTTGCTTATAAATTAATAATAATTATTCATACACATAAATTATAAAAAATAAAAAATTATAATAATTTATCATCACAATAAAATTAACATTCATTAAAAAAAAAAAAATCTCTCACCTAAAAAAATCAATCTTTTTTTTCCCACTTTAATTTTTTTTTTTTTTTTTATTATTATTAATTAACACAAAAACTATATGAAAACGGGTTAAGAAAAACATGGATAAAGATTTTTTTAGTAAAAAAAAAAAAAAAAAAAAAAACTGGTGCTAAAGAAAAGCAAAAAAAAAAAAAAAAAAAAAAATGCAAAAAATAATAGAAAATTTAAGAGAAAATTTTGTTAAAAAAAATAAATAAAATATTTGAAGAACAAAAGAAAAAAGCTGTACTCTCTTCTAAATTAAACATTGCAAACAAAAATATCAATTTCTCACTCTCTTTTTTTTTCTTTTCTTGTTTATAGAAAATAAATAATAAAAAAAAATTCTAAATTCTAATATTTTCGAAAAAAAAAAATCCCAAAAACAAAATTAAAAATATTTCTCGTACATTTATAAAAATTAAGATATAATTAAATAATGTTGAAAAAAAACAATTGGAACATGTTATATAAATATAAAAATCATGAAACCAAAATTTTGAAAATATGGTATAAAATTAAAAACAATTCAAGCATTCCTCTTTTTGTTGAATTATATTTTATGGTGTTGCATACACAAAAATTTTTATTAAATAATAAATAAAATAAATAAAATTAAAATAAAATTAAAATAAAAAATAGTAAAATTATTTTCTTACCACCGCCTGCACTTGGCCAGGTAATACTTGTTGTCCCGGTGCAATTCCCATATGTTGCATAACAGCATTTTTCAAGGCAAGATGATTACGACCATTTATTAACAATTGATCTTTTAAATGTTGTGGCGGATGAAAATATTTACATGGTGGTTTTTCACGATTACAACGACCCTAATGAAATTAAAAGATAAGAAAAAAAAAAAAAACAATTAGTCACTATTTATTAATTAATTAATTATTAAGGAATTGTATATATGTGAATTTTATAATTTTTATATAATATAAAACTTGAAAGCACATGGAAAAAAGCTTTACCAAATACAAAAAAAAAACTATTATAATAAAAACAAAATAATTTATTTAATTATTTGCATGTCATAGACATATGCACGCACATGGGTTAATGTTTTTTAATTAATCATTTGATTATATTTTATAATTACATTGTACAATATATATATATATATTGTTTTTCATATACTAAAATACTATTATATCCTTATATCATAATTGGGTATGTATTAATACGAATGAATATATATTTATATAATTGTGAATATAATTTGTTCATTAATATTATCAATTTTTTCATTATTACACACAACCGCAATAATATTTGCAACGAATTCAATATTTAACTAAATGTATATAATAGTAAACGTATTTAAATTGTAACACATATAGATAATATATACACAACATTCTATAATTCTATCTCTATATATATATATATATATATATGGTATTCATACAACAATATACAATATAATAAAAATGAAATTAAATTTGTCATATATAAACCCAATGGTATAATAAAATTTAATGTATAACAAACTGTGTATCATTTCAATTCAATTTAATATCAATTAAATTACAATTAAATTTTAATATATATTTTAATATTTATATATAATATTGATACATATATACAAATGTAAAATTGTATTTAAAAAACACATATAATATATTGTATAATATATTATTAAAAATATAAAAAGACATTAAAATGTTGAGTGTATATACCATAACATATAATATAAAATAGATTATATTATATACAAGACATTTTGAATATTGAGCTGTCTATATTCATAATATAGATAAATATATCTAAATAAACATATATAAGTTAAAGGTAAATTTCTCCCAAAAACCTAATCCATATAAATAGTGTTAAACCATTTAATAGGTCACTTGTCGATCATTTCAAAGGCCCATATAATTTCTTTTATATATATTTTATACATTATTTATTATGTATTTTGCTATTATGTATTATACACTATATATATATTTATATACATGTCCTTTATATATGCGCATCTATGTAATGTAAGTAAATAAATATTATACATATATATTTGGACACAGTATTTAACAGTTTCACATTGTTGTATTAAGTGGTGTGTTGTGTGTTCATATAATAAATGTTTTGTTATATATATATATTTATATTTATTATATATACAATATATATATATATAACAATATGTAATCGTTGTAATGTATATATAACACAAATTTATTAACAAAAGAAATAAAACCAACCAACAAAAGAATATATATATATAAGAACTCTGACACAATGAGTACCATAATATACAGAACAGAACAGAAAAAAAAGGATACTTTTCTTTTTATTATTTTGGTACAAAGATAAAAACGGAAAAAACAAAAGGAAAAAAAAAATTACAGCCAAATTATATTATGTTATATAATCTCTCGCACGAATGATTGTTCTATATTCTATATTATAGTATATTTGGATGTTATACATATAGTAAAAATACGCTATTAAATTTATTTAATGAATACACGATAAATTATTTGTTAGTACAATTATTTATGTTATATATATACAAAAACTAAAATATATAAATATAAATAAATTGATTAATAAGTAAATTACAAATATACAGGCAAAAAAGAAAAAAGGATATGTATATAAACACATATTAAAATAAAATGAAAACAAGGAAAATGACACACGTTTCAATATACAATACATATATAATTAAATAAATTGAACCTTCTAATATTACATTTACAATATTTATTATATATATAAGGATTATATTCTTAAAACATATTATGTACATACAATTATTGTGTGTATTTTGTGAATCTATATAATATAAAATATTTATATTATTTATTTTTGTATCGTTGTCACATCGCATTGTTATATATTTCGTATCGATGGATTGATATACAACCCTCAAATTCAAATAAATTCATTAAATATTTCATCAAAACATTATTTATTATTAATTTTTAGACATACGTAAATATTTTGCCTACACTTTATCTATATGTTTATATATGCAAGTAATATTATATCATACATGTAAACGAAATTAATTTATTGGAATTTAAAAAAACAAATGAATTTTATCAACATTAAAATTATTATATAATTATACTTAATATTTTCTTTGTTTGCAACAAATTACCACAAAGAAAACGTTTCATTATATCAAAACATGTCTTATGGTTATATGAATGGTTGTTTATATTTTATATTAAATGAAAATCACAACAGAACATTTAGAATTTGTAATATATTGTATGTAGTAAACATTTGTATATAAATAATAGTTAAGTCATTTTTCAGGTATATAGAATAATGGTTTCTTGACCAAAAATATACATGTAATTTTAAACACAAAGTTTATATATATTGTAGGTGTGTATCCATATTAAAAATAAATGTACATATAAATATCCTTTTAATAAATTTACTCTATTTAACAATACCACACACACAACATTTATACAAAACATTCTGTACAAATATATTTTATTTATATATTACATATTTTAATATATGGGGGGGGGGTAATATAAATTGTTAAATAAGAATTTATTAAATTTAAATGTACATATTATAAAGGAATATATTTGAACATAAAAATATAATATAAAATTGGTGAAGTAAAGTAAACATTTATATTTGAAAATAGTCTTGCGAGAAAATCTTCAAAAAAAAATCGGCATATACATCCTATTATAAATATTTCATATAAATTATATTAATTAGTATTTAACATTATATATTCTGAATCATTTAGTTTTACAATATATACAGAGGTACGATCAGGTCAGCTGCCACCACCTTATAACATATAAATTTAATATTTTCCTCATTTTAAACTTTACATCTCATAAAATATGTAATACAATGAATTAAGTGAATGAATAATTTATTTAAAAATTTTTTGAAAATATATTATATAATATACCTTATAATTTAAATTTTAAACAAAATTTTTCCAAAATTGGTCAACTATTTATTATACATTGTCCACATATAATACAATACATTACATATATACCAATACATAAAATGCCACAACACACATTAACTGGATATAGGCATTTGTCCAAATTTATTTATATAATAAACCGATGTGAATAAAATATATATATACATAAATAAAGGAATTATAATTTTTTTTACAAGGACACAAAGAAAATAATTGAAATCCTTATTCCATATTACTCGTGCTGCGTCTACAGATGTTTTTTTTTTAGCTAACACACATAATACCCCATACAAACATTTATGTAACATAATTAATTTAAATGGAAAATTCATTTATATTATTTGTACTATATGTTATGTTTTAATACATAAGTTCAAATAAAATAATTTAAAATATTTTTGTACAAATACAAATATAGTAAATAGTAAATATATTATATATATGGTATTCTATAGGTATTTTTATTAATATATATATATATATATAGATGTTAGCATTTACAATTAATGTCTTATCTTATAAATATTTGAGGTTTGTATATATAAATTTTATTTTATTTTATTTTTGTCTTCTATTTAATTAAAATGACCTTTACTCAATTTATTACTTACTATATATTGTCAATAGTACATGTATACGTCGTACATATATATATAAGTCTCTATAATTATATACATTTGTGGACCACACTGTTCCTATTCATACATTCCGAATATCATATACATTCCTATACAATATTATAGTTATACGTCGTTTTGCATAATGAAAAATAATTTTCTATATAGGATAAATTATCTGTTGGTTGGGAATATCACAGATATTACCATTACATGTCGTACATCAAATATTTGTGTAATAAGATTGTGTAAGATTGTAATTTTTCTGTTAAAACTATTCCGATAATATGATAGTATGGTATAAGAGAATTAAAATTGTCAGACATAATTATAAATATATATAGACATTCTTCTTTTAAGGTGCATACACTTTTAAATTTATTCTCAATAATAATAAAAAAGAAAAAAAAACAAAGCAAAATACCACATGCGTTTATAAAATATCTTTTATTTCTTCGTTTTCCATTGAATCCCATATACCGCTTGTGACCTACCTCATTACATTTACCATTCACACTGTGTAGTAACATATTACATATATATTTGCATGTTTATATATGTTATACTTTTATTTTTAAATTAAATAAAACATTAAATTTTTTCAAGCTTAATTTAAATTGCATGTTTTTCATTTTTCTTTTATTTATTTTTAAATTTACTGCAACAAATTGTAGGTAAAAGGGTATTATTGTTGGTATATAAAATATATTATTAATAATAAAATATTGTTATTGTTTTTTAGTATTTTTTTTTAAATAATAAATTTTTATATATATATGTTTTTTTTAATTTGTTATGGATATTATAAATTTTGTATGAAAGTTATATAAAATTATTATCAGATAACAAATACATATACCGCAATGCACTCTACAAGAATATATAATTCATTTTCTCCGAATCGTTTTGCATAATTTTATTTTATATATAAATATAAATATAAATATCGTATCGTATCGTATCGTATAGAACAAAACAATTTAGAAACGTATTAAAAATTTCATGTTTATTTTTAAACCATATATACATTTTTAATTATAAACAATAATCTAAATTGAAAATATATATTTATTATTATATACGGACAAATCAAGTCAACAAATAGTATATATTATAAAATGCTATTTAATTTCCTGTATGACTGTATAATTTAATTTTACTTATATGTTTAATTTAAAACAAGGTAGAATTAGTGTATATATTTTAAATTAAATCAATAAATTGCATAAAAATTTTAACTAGTTAAATATTTTGATAAATACTTTTTTATATACATTAAATTTTACCATATTAATTTCATAAAAATTATTCATTATAATTTAAAAAATTTATTAACTCAAATGAATTGTTAAATAACATAATATTCTTTTCTATGTACGTAGGGCACATTCTCCTATCACCTGATAATTTCATATTAGACAAATCTGCAATCAATGAAAAAATCACATTTTATAGTAAATTAGCGATCGGTGTGGTACGCTCAAGTCGTCAAATTTTTTATACTAATACAACTTAATCATATTATGATATGTAATATAATCTATTTTTCCGGATATTATCTAAATTATATTCAAATATTATATAATATATATAATAGAGAAGATAATTTTAACAAAATAACAATCAATTTTCACAAATCTTATTTGTATAAAAATTAAAGGTGTAAAAAAAAACTTACACAAAAGAACCACAACTTAACAAAACGATTAATTAAGTGCTTAAATATATGTGAAGTTACATTGTTAAATTAAACGATGTTCATTTATGTTTTTATATATATATATATATATTGATAATAAAATATAATCAAATCAAATAAAATTATCTTTTGTTTGTTAAATGATTTCACATATTGTTCTTCTAGATGATATACAATAGTCTTAAATATATAAGTTCTTGTGCATATACATATATTTAGAAGGGGGATCACTTAATTTCTTTCAAATCTTATACATTTATATATAAATATATAAAATACTTAATACACAGAGAAATATATTATATGTAAAATACAAGTAATACAAAGTTAGACAGAATTATACCACCGATTTGACTATATCCAATTTATATTTGTATTGTATTGTATTGTATAATAAATGTATATATTTATGTAAAAGTTATAAATATATATATAGTTTTTGTCCATCAATCAAAGTCTATTGACAGGCTTTTTTATATTATTTATTATTTTTATATAAACATTACTATATACGGAACACAATAATACACCACCACCCAAATTCTGTAAACATTTTAACATTTTTTTTAATCACATTTATAAATACACATATAAATATTCGTAAAGTTTATATATATTACAAGTATATTGAATTAATATAATCGTCTATGCATTGTTATTTATCAGATTAGAGCGATAAACAGTCGAGTTTGTTACAAAGCGTTTTAATCATTATTAAATTTTATATTTCGAAACACTATGTGTGAATAAAAATTTTGAGGCGAATAGGAAATGAATTAATTAGTTTAATTTTTATAGTCATTTAAAGTAAACACATGTTTTGAACATATATGGGTATAGTTTCACATTCAGTATATGTTTGTCTGATAGATAATTTGTAATTCAAGTACAATAACAAACAAACAAACAAAAAAAAAAAAAACACACACCACCCATTGAAATTGAATTATCAAACAACAAACAAAGAAAATTTATATAAAACTTGTCTCGTAAATGAAATTGAATTGAATTGTTATTTGTTTATATATTTCTTTTAACATCATTTCGATTAGTTTTTCTTCTTTTGTTATTTGACCATGCTTTTTTTTATATATATATAATTTTATTTATTTTATATTAGGTTTTTCTATTTTTTTCTCTGTACACAATATATAATTCAATTGTTTTTGAATAGTATAAATATAGTAAATTTGATCATATTCTTATAAAATATATAAAGATGTACAAATTTTTACAAGAGATGAGGTGAATAAGAACAAATTGAAAATTTATACTAATTGTTTAAGTATATTATATAGAAAACTTCATGTTATTATGGTAATTTTAAAAGTATTATATACATACGAGTATATAAATTTGATATAGAAATAGAAAGCTCTGCGCGCATATTTGTATCCGGCAAAAAATTATATTTTTAAATTAAAAAGTTTTCCTTTTAAAAAAAAAAAATAACAAAATATAATAAAAACTAAATAAAAAAAAAAAGAAACGATAAAAAAAATATTATGATGAGAATAAATATATATCTTTTATTATAATATTTTTACATATATAATATTCTTAAGTAAATATACAAATGATGTATGTATATAGGCATTGGTATAGAGTTATTCTACTCGCTCTAGTATCGTACCCAATAAAAAAAAAAAAAAGGGTCCAGAAAAGCTTTACATTTTTTTTTTTTTTTTATATTCAACATATAATTTTTCATTTTATACATGTGGTGAGAAATTCAACCGTATTTATATATATAAAATAATATACATGTGTAACGTTCTATAATATAGAAGTTTAGTTAAAATCGTTTAGTAAGTTTAAGTTAAAAAAAAAATAAAATAACATATAAAAATTCAACACGTTAAAAATCTATGTTGTTTTTCTATTTTATATATATTTAAACAAGTACCCCCACCCCATTGTACGTACTATCGCTCGTATACACACATAAAAAAAAGTTTTGCGTATATAATTTTGAGAAAAGTTTTTAAAATACAATTATTTTGTGGAAAAAATACGGAAAAGATAAATCGTTATATATATATTTGCACACTAAACACAACACATAGAATATTTATGAATTTATTTGAATATAATTAAATTAAAAATTTGTTTAATGGTTTTTGATAAATCGGTGTGTGTGTGTGAAAAACTGAGAGTTGAAAAGTATTTTTTTGCTAGCACTTATTATAATTATATAAAACATGATGATTATATTTAATATACTGTCTGCGTGTTGTCTCTGTCACCATATATCAAAACTTATCGTTCATATATATGCGTAATCGTATTATTTCAGTATCATTATATTATCACAATAATATTATTACATGGACAATAATTAAAATATATATAAACACGTTAATATTGTGTTTGTAAATTAAATTAACATAAATTTTATATAATTTCATCAATTTGTATTTGTATAATATATATGTAATAAGAAATTTTGAAAAATTAATTTAAAGTATTTATAGTCGATTTGTTTTTATTTTTAAATTTTTATCTATATCATCAATTTTCTTATGTATACCGATATATAGTTATACTGTAACATATGTAATATATAGTTACTGCAATATTATGTAGTTCTATTAAAATCTATATATATATATCTTTTTTATACTTAAAGGATATTACAACTTTTTTTCGGTTTGAACTTTATATCTATATCTATACAATATATATTTTATATTGAATATAGCTATGTACATATATATATATATAAAATTGTGGAAAACAAATAAAGGAGTGACATAATTGTAATGAAACATCCGGTACCGTGTTTGAAATAAGATATTTTCCTCCCTATACATTTATGTATATACATTTTTTTTTATATGTTATGTTATCTAGTGTACAGTAGTAGTAAATGTTTAAAGAGAAGAAAAAAAAAAAAAACCAACCAAAACATAATAATATCAAAAATGACTTTAGACACAACACCCCAAATATATACAATTTATCGCGTATGTATGTTGTATACGTAGATGATTATATATATATATATATATGAAGACAATAGTCCATCATAATAAAATTGTATCACAAGACGACGAAAGAAGAAGTTATTTTTTTTGGCACAGATGTTATGGGTTAGTTTTATATTACTTTTTTTATATATATATATATATTACATTGAAACATATATAATACCAGCTAAAATGGTGTGCATTCTGGATGCGATATTATACTCGTATATATATATAGTCTCTATCAATATCATCACAAGCTAAACCGTTTGAACTTTTACATGCTTCTTATATTGTTATAAATATATTTTATAAGATAACTATATATTTTTATAATATTGTACCTATTTATTTCTATATATACATAGAGATGGATAGATATAGATATATGTGAAGATCACCACAAGATGTTCTATTGGACAATAGAAAAAAGCGCAAAATTGTTAACTAAATACACTTCATAACATACGATTAGGGACACAGTTTTTTTTTAATATATATTAAATACATATAGTATATATTACAAAATTATTCCATTTTAAATTATTAATTCAGACGAGTGCTTAGTATCAGTGGACAATGATATTTAGAGAAAAAAAAAAAAAAACTAATAACGATACAAATGATATGTTACAAATTTGTGTATTGGCCTAATGTTACATATATGAATTTTCAAAACTGTGTTTCAAACCATTCATTACGTACTGTATATATGTAATATAATATAATATTATAATAGTTTTCATATGCAATCTGTTTTTTGTGAATGTATATAAGAAATATATATATAAAATATTTTCACCCCAAACAAAACTAAAATCATATGTGTAGTATTCGTAGAAAAATCTAAATGTATACTAAAATAAAATCTATCTTAATGGATACAGTGTTATATGAAAGTACATATAAGTAATATATATATATATATATGTGAAAGTTTATAGTACATATAACAATAGTATGAACCAAATAAAGAAACTCTTGATGACCTTGTCAGATCTAATCACTAAACATAAAGTCATGACTTCTTGTTTTTAGAGTCAAATGGAATTACTTTTGGGATATTTCAAAAAGCCTAATAGTTATATATTTACTTCATTCTATAAATTCTATATATAATATAAATACAAGTGTTTTACACAACACGTTAGATAACTATATATTTAAGTGTAATACACATATGTGTGAAAAAAAAAAAATTATATATAGATGAAATTACGTGCTTGGGCTAACACGACCAATTACCTCAATATGGGGGGTTGATTTTTCCATACACATATATTTATATATTTAGTTGTATATATATATGTTGTACCAAATGTGAAATCATAAAAATTGTAAAGATACACACACATAAAGATAGATATTATTATTATTATATTTTCTATACCATTATAATACATCTATAATACAACACATAAATAAATGTGTATATATAAATGAAAAACATATGTATCTATTATAATATATTGTATATTATAAAGACAATATATACCAGCAACAGCTGACTATGCAGAGCTTTTATAGATGTTTTATATATATAATATATGTATTTAACGTGTATATAAATATACAATTTATATAGAGCAAAACAAAATGAAAATAAAAATACATAAAATTACATAAAAATTCAGCATTACGTAGCAATTTTAGGTTCATAAAACTTAATTTGTTTTCAAGACGTCATTTTATATTTTGGTATGTACGAATATATATATATATATTCCTACCTACATATAATAAATGTTATCTTTCGTATATCGCACATCTTACATTTGATGTTAACAATTGTTAGTGTTTTTTAGTCTAGTTTATAAAACATCTTATAGTTTATCTTATATAAAACTGATTCGTCTTTTATATATTTGTAGTTTTTTCTTTTTTTTTTTTTTTTTTTATTTTCATCTTATTTATGTGTAGTGTATATTTATCTAGTTATATATGCTGTTGCTGCTATTTATAATATATTCTTGTGCTTTTGCTTACTTTACTTAAATTAACATTGAAAAATATATAGTATTACATTATCCTCCCACTCCATCCATATAAATTGTGTGTTCTTGCATATATATTTTATATATAATGTGCACATAATACAAAACTGTACAGACATTCAATACTTGCAAGCAAACTCACATCAAACAAATTCTAATTATATTTAAACTATCCCTCAGTTTTTCTTATAGTTTACATACAACTCTTAGGTTTTTTTTTTGCTTTTCTTTTCATCGAAAAATTATGTATAAGACGAAACTATAACAAGACGACATTTTTATTTTTATATTACATGTTTTCCATCATTTCTAGATTTAAAAGTATTTGTTTTTAAATTTATAATACAGTGTACGATTAGATTAATTTTATTATATTGATATTTAATTACATATAAGTATATGTTAGAAGAAATTATTACCGATTAGTTAGATTAAAATACAAGTTCCTACTATATGCACATCGTAGATATAGATAAATAAATAGATAAATAGATAAATAGATAAATACAATATATAAATACTGAAAATGGAAATGTAAAAGTATTAAACCAAACCATTAGAGATCGATTAAAATATTTATACAAGATAACATAAAATTTTATTGATTTATAATTAATTATACAGTGAAGCAAGTTTCATTTAAAAAAAAAAAATTGAATAGCACATCTAATTATTGTACATGTAATATATATGAATCATATGTGATTCATTTTTTTTTCGTTTATTATTTTATACTATTTATATATTACTTTCTTCAAATAATTTTCTTATTAAGGGTTTCAGTAACTGAAACCCTTAATCTTTTAATTTTTTATGTATGGCATTATAAAATGGTTTAATCTAGTGGTGCCGTTACCACAAAAATGTTGATCGCTAACACAAATAAAATCACATTAAGTGGTGAATGATGAAAATATACGATAATTCAAATCTTCAATATATATGCATACACGCAATTTCATTTATTATTAATAACAATAGTAATCATTATTTTTTTTGACATCTCATGTATATATTAGCATACTTCTTTAACTTCCACACACACAAACACACAAAGGAACGGAAAGAAAAAAATAAATTAGTATAAAATTTAATACTTATAAATGTACAGATATCCCTTCGGTTTTTCAGTTCCATATAAAACGGGGTCGGTTTCCATATATAACACGGTACACACATCTTTGCTGACATTCAAATTGCCTGTAACACGGTATCCATATAACATGGAACCAGTTAACCGTGTTATTGGAGGGATACCTGTTCATGGTATATATATAAATATATGAAAATAAGACGAACACATAAAAAAAACACACAATTTTATTTACATTATTTGTAAATAAAGGTGACGACGACGGTTCCATGATGCGAATATACATAACCATATATATATATATAAACATATAAAAGAGGATAATATAAATAAAGTGATGAGGGTGGTGTGTAATGTTATATATTTAATATAAATATATATATATATATATATATATGTATAATATACTATAATATAATATAATACGTATTACATGAATCGAAATTTCTCTCATTTTCTAAATGAAGCTTTATATTCTAGATAATTGCATTAGCTGTATTATACATACAATTGTAAATTATATTATTATATTTTATTTTATTTATATTATTATATATTTATATACAATGCTACACAGTATATAGTTATACTAATGTAAATACAGGTTGAGTCTATTTATCTAGCTATTCTACATGTATACAATTATACAAACATACATGCCAGGCACGAAGCTAGAAAAAGTTATGGAAAAGTTTGATTTAAAATATATCTATTTCTCTTGCAGATATGTAATATATAAAATAAACAAATTTTTTGAAAACAATTTTTGTAAGTTAGTGGAAAATTTTCCGGAGGAAAAGTACATTTTCTTTAGAATTAATTTTTTGATCTTGGTATCCGTGAATAGATTTTATGATTTTTTCCACAAAGAATTGGAAATATGTTGAATGAAAAATCAATTTTAAAAAAAATTAACAATTCCGGCAAATTTTCCACTTATTACTACTTCCAAGAAAAATATTTTGTAATCAAACTTTTCCATAATTTTTTCTAACTTCGTACCTGCTACATACTTATGTATGTACGTACATCTCTAATGGAATGGAATCGAATATAGAGAAAGTATTTATTCAAACATATACTATATATATATATATATACATTTATTTCTATATCTAAGCGGAAAATTACTTTATCCTATATTATTTATTTTACTTTACTATTTGCTAAAATATATATACAATTATTTGTGTGTATATTTATGTTCAATTAAGTATTAAATCTTGAAATATATACGTAGTTATGTATATACTACATTGAATTTATTAATATATAAATTATTATTCTTCATATAAATACATAGATATTTAAAATTTAATAATAAAATATAAATAAGAATTTAAAGTTTATTACTAATTAATTAGATTATTAAATTATGTTGTTTATACAAAATCGACTCGTTATCATAAAACTGATTAGTTATTCTATAGTTTAATAAATAATAAATGGAAAAATCTCGGTTTGCAACAAACTAAATTTTATCATTTTTTTTAAATTAATTCCCATAGTTTTAAAGGATTTCTATTTTTGTATTTATATACATAATTGAAAATTATAATCAATACAATATACCATAATATGTATTTTATATTAAAATTTAATAGTACAATATTAATAAAAATCAAAATATTATTGCATCCAATGTTATTATTATTATTATTATTATTATTATAAATAATTTTATTCTAATTGAAAATTTAAACGAAATAATATGCAATAAAATTTTAGATAATTTTTCCGATACAGAAATCCCCTTTAAACTTTATTTTTGTATATAAATAAATATATTTGAACATGTGTGTAATATTTTATGTATAAACGTTTATGATTAGATTTCAATTTAATTGTAATTATAGAGCACATTTACATTTATGCATTTACATATATATATACAAATAATAATGGCATGTGTACTTTAAGACAATTTATATGTTATAAATAGAATTAAATTAACACACCCTGATACATAACATATAATTTCAGTTATATATAAATATAGTGTCCATGGATGGATATGTATATGTACGTTATATAAAATAAGGTAGTTTAAAAACATTAAATAATATAATTTATCCTCAACTTAATTATAGATGACAGCATTTTTTTTTTTTTTACTTTAACAATTACCATTAACAAAAACATAAAATATAATATTATAATATAATTTTAATCGATTCAAATATATTTTAATGTTTAATACCCGGGCCGCCCGAAGCAAAAAATACTTGATAAAAAAGTAAACATTTATTGTTTAATTCAAATATGTTTTAATATTTTTATCAATATGCAAGAAGAACAACATTTGAATATTTTTTGTTTACAAATCAAACATGAAATGATAAATCCAAGAATTATCGAATATTTGATTAAATTAAAGCAGCAAATACACTAGAGTTGAGTATTTGTTATAATACTTGTGTGTATTATATATGACAAATCAATAATTTAAATTATATATATATTATTAATAATAAATAATAATATTTAATACATATTAGATATTGATCCGTGAAAATTTTGATGAATTCAAACAGATAAATATTATACCAATTAATATTATCAATTTTCTTTTTATTTATTTTTTTTTTTTAGACATATAATTAATGGAATATATAAATTATTTATATACACCTACACACACACACACACACACATAATATAAAATTTGCCGCAGGAAATAAATTGATGAGATCATACAATGTATAATAATAATAATAATATGGATATTATAAATATGAAGACAGATAATTTTATAAATGTATTGTATATATAAATTGTTCAAGGTTTCTGTACAAATATTTACATTTTATATTATTTTATATGTTTATAGTATATATATAGGATAGGCCATTATCGCATATATAGAGCTTAATAAATTAACTGAATTTAAAATCGATATATCTATAACACAGCATAAAAGTCTAAAAATATAAAACGTATTCATTAATTTTTTTTATTTTTTAGTATAATTGAAAATGGGGAAAAAAAATTATCCCTATAGCATTTATTTGCCATAATATTTTATTATTCATATTACTTATTCATATTGTGTGTTATATAAAAGTAATATTCATTCAATTTATACAACAAAAAAATGTGTGTTGTATATACAGTAATGTGAATAAAAATTTTAATTTTAACAAACAAATTTCTATTTATGATCAAAAATTGCAGGTATAAAAATAATACAACTTTGAGTTATATATATATATATACAATAGTTAATGACATAATATAAATGCCTAGTATTTATGAGAAATGAGAAAAAACAAAAAAACATTTATATTAATTTCATACAGTACTGTATTTTTAAAAACACGACACATATAGAAATATAATATTCTATAGACATACAACAAATTAAACAACATGAAAATTGATTTTTAATTATAATTTAATGAATAAAAATGAATTGTTAAATTTCTACCCTCTTTTACCGCATAATGCAATATACAATTATAATGTTAAAATGATTGTTACTATATATATTGTTTGTATGTATATTATAAATGAAACAATATCGCATATATAAAATTGAAAAAAACAATGCAAAAAATGAGGTGAAACATTGAAATAATCTTTAAAATTTTGTTTATAATCACCACCTCATACAAAGTGGAAAGTTATAACGAATTTAAAAAACACATATTCCTATTTTCAAATTCTTGTAAAGTCGCTATAATAGGAAATATTTTGTATCGATGAGATGTCTACAGAGAAATATTTAGTTTTTGTTTATTATTATTATTATTATTATTTATATTTTCACATCTAATTATACTATCTATAGATAAATTATTACAATTCTATATACAATCAAATATTTGATTCATAAAGATTTCTATACAAAAAATTTACAAAATTAACAAATAAAATAAAAATGGTTTTAAAGTTAAAACTCAAACGAAATTATTCGATTAATAATGTTTTTCAAATATAATATTATTCAATCAATTTATAGTCTATAAATCATGATTATATATATATACATAAAACACACCCGCCGTTAACCATACAATCATTAATTTATACTAACATATTTAATGCATTGCCGATAATATACCATACATTGTTTCGGAGAAAATGTCAATGTGAAAATAAATCATATAGAAAATATACATATTTTATATATTGTATATATGTAAAATACATAATATATGAACCGCACAGACAATGTTATTTCCCATCAATACATTATCTATTGAATTATCCAATTGTAATTCAAATGTATGCACATATCTAAAGAGAATATATATACATATTATTATATGTTTATATATACATTACATACATGGAAATATGCAAAATACCTTAAATCTATCTATCTATGTAGCTGATCTATACAGTATCTTAAAGCTTTGTGTTATAGAATATTATACTAAAACTAAAGATATATTGTATATAGATAGAGGACAAACAAAATGTAAAGAAATAATAATATGCGTTTGTTAATGTGATATTGATCTATCACCTCTCTAAATTGTTTTCATATATGCATTATTTATAAAATATTATTAACCCTATAATGTTTTAAATTTGTTAAATTTATATAGTAATTTATATAGTAAGTTTTATATGGAAATCATTTCAAAATGTATTTGTTGCGGTATATAAATGATTAAATAATATGTTGTGACCCTTATACCATACATACATACATTGGGTTAATTTAAAAGTGAACAAATATATAAATTGATATAGATATTTGGTGTCGATAAATACATTTTGTGGCTGGCATTTTCTATATTTTTATATTCAAAGTTATATACCTTGTTAACTCTATATGCATATAAAGAAAATCATGTATTCAATATAGACTATATTTTTTGACTTTTAACAATTTTTATATTATATTATATATTAATATATTTTATTTATTTAATAATTTACATTATCAATATTTATTTTTTTTTTATATATATTATAATAATGATTAGCATACGCATACTCAAATATACACACGTATAACATTAATCGCGAAAAATTTAACATACAATGAGGATTCTCATCATCACATAACTCTCTCTATATATATATGGATAATTATATTACACTATTTCTATATTTTTTCTATTTCAAAAATTTTATATACTTCATTTTATCCGAACATTATATCCAATTTTCAATTTAAATTTATGTGAATATAATGTTATTTTAATGTACTTTCTATTTTCTATTATTATCTCTATATACAATAAATATATCTATCTATAGGAAAAAAAATTGTCTCTTGATTTTATTACATTGTATTTTTGTATATATGTACTATATATATATATTTATATATAAATGAACACCCAAACATTTACACACCCACCATAAAAAAAAAATAGTATTTAGAGTGGAATAAAATATCCGGGCAAATTTATGTGACATTTCATGTATTTTATTCTTTCTACTATTTTTTTTTTCTGGTGCCTAATGTTATAAAAAAAAAAAACCAATAATATAGAATTGGGAAATGGAATTTATTTTATTTTCTTATTTTAATGATATTTAAAAAAAATCACAGAATTTTAAAAGATAATAAATATATATTATAAATGTTATATAGGAATAGGTTTAATTGTAAATTTTACTATAATTACTATAGTTATTATAACGAATATTTTTAATATATAAATATACACACTATTCCTATTATAATAATTTTTGAAATAAAGTAGTATTTAGAGCTGCACATTGTGAAAAACAAAAGCGAAAAAAAAAAAAACAGATGAGATGAATATTTATTATTATGTGAAAAAGATTTTTTTAAATCTTATTCCTTTCTGTAATAATAATAATAATAATAATAATGGTATAATGTTAATTAATTAATTAATTAATAATAATAATAAATTTCTATTATAATTATAAATAATGCAATTTTATATATGTAAGCTTTTCCCATATACCATAAATTTACATTTATACTCTTGATTTTAATGTTTTTATATATATATCATTAATAAAATTTACCGCATAAAATGATGGAATAATGCAGTCTACGTGATATATATATATATATATATTAATATATTTTGTACATATTTATATTCACGTATACAATTAAAATAAAATGAAAATAAATTTATGAAGATGATTGTTATATTTGAAGTTTTTCTTGTGCATAAAATGAATATATATATATTAACAACAAAAACAAAATATTTATAAGTTACAAGAATAATGCAGAATTGTGTATAAAATTTGCAGCAACAAGGGGAGAGAATCAAAATGAATATTTCCTATATATATATATATATATAAAACATATGTATAGATGGTATAAGTATATAAAATATAATGTAAGAAATATAATCATCAATACATCTATAAATAGTACCAATTGAACATATACATCTATACTCGTAGTTATATAATAATAATAATAATGAATATACAGTATATTTATAGACAAATAATATATGGTATCGCTATTTCGTTGCTTCATTTACGTTATCTGCATTGAGACATTGAGCATTGTATATAATTCAGATTTACGAGTTGTTATTTGCTAAATCAAATAAAGTTTCTTGTTATTATATAAAATATACAAGCGCACAGATATTTACTTATTATTATATGTATAAATATACTCGTACTTTGAAGAAATAGCTTTAGTTTAGTTTATTTCAAATATATATATATATATATATATATATATATATATATATATAGCCAGATAGATACACATATACGTCGTTATATAATAAATATATTCTAAGTATATTTGTCTGTCTTTTGGGATTTATAATATTCATTCATATTATATTGTAAGTATATACACTATGTTTATTTGTAAAATTTACTCAATATAATACAATACAATATATGGAGAGTGATACTTTCATAACAAAAAATAAAACGTATTTATTGTACATATAAAGAGATGGATATACAATACATTGAACAAGAAGTTTTTATGATGATTTATGTAATATCATTATATTCATATATATACTTTTATATAGTATATTGTGTATAGGGTTGTTGTCAATTGTTCTCATTTATTCACTATATACATAATATATTGTATTTGTTGATATGTATTATCACGATTTACATTTGACACTGTTTAATATTATCAATTCCAACTAAAATATATAATATACCAGTGCAGTTTTTTGTCAAATAATATGAATATCTATCTGTATCTATTTATACAATATATATAGTATAGTTTATTTAATATAAAAACTAATTATTAACTAATATAAATAAAAAGATTATAAATGTTGTAATTAATCCACAATTGTATATTTTGTAACATAATATATGTATATATGGAAATTCGAAAGAATATAAGAATATGAGGATGTTAAAAATTATTTAAAATTCAACCTTAAACAAAACAGGTAAATTTGGGAAAATACAATATATATATTGACGATATTTCATTTTTAATCTAATTTACCATTTTGTAAGAACAAAAAATCCTATATACGATAGAATTTAATCTATATATAAATTATATATTTTGCCAAACCAAATGAATTTATTGCATAATAATATATTAACTATAATTGTCATATAATTCTAAAAAACAATTAGGATAAATTTCTTAGTTTGCATTGCATATAATAATCTATTTATTTATATATATATTAATATTATATTGATCGAACTGCACACTATTTCTAAATTTATATATATACAAATTTATTTCCCATGTGTATAATATTGAATTTCTCTTTACATATATGTTGATGAATAAATGAAACAATTCTGCATGTATAATAAATATATTTTTCCAACATTAAATTAATCTCAAAGGAATTAAATTATGTGTCATTGTCAAATCTATTATATTTAATTTGAAATTATCTATATATATATATATTTATATGGTATATGAGAGTACGGAAAATATCTATATATGTAAATATTTATGTACACACACACACACACACACACCATACACATAATAAATACATTTTTATTATGTTGATTTAAATTGGAAAATTTTTTAATAATTATAAATAATATATATTTATGTTATATATATATATTAATTTTAATTATACATAAAATTAAGTTTTAATTTGATTGTTATATTTATTTAACCAACAAATTATTGGAAATCATTGCAAATAAATATAAATATATAGTTTTAATATATTTATATATTTGCAATGATTTCCAATTTATATATATATATAATAAATAATGAAATAAATAAATATTATATACAAAAAAAAAACCACCGCCAACAGTAAACCAATCAACCAACTAAAATTAACCAACAAACATAAATATACGCACCCCTTATTTTCTGTCTATACAAAATATATAATAACACATGTGTGGTATAAATAAATATATACAAAGTATAAATTTCAATAAAAAATATATATATAAATATATATTGATATTATTTTTATTTATACTAATGTTTATATTTATAATATTGAGGTTTATATTATCCGCATCTATCTAATATATATATACAAACAAAATAACAACCACTAAAATCAATAAATTCATTTATAAAATGTATACGACGCGAGCATATCTAATAATCTATTTATATACATTTACGGGTATTGATGATGGTGGTAGGTAACTGATTCCATTGTATAGAGAAAATCATATATAAATTTATTAAATATAATTAATTGCAGAAAAATCAATGTATTATCGTATATGGTGTGAAAAAGGTATATTATGAGTGTGTAATAATTGTATTTTCAAAGTTTAAATCTATCAACAAAAATTATGTTAAGCCAAAAAATATATTACAAAAAAAAAAAGACAGAGTGTAAATTTAAATTTGGACATATTTTTACATATACAGCTATATATTGTATATAGTTATGATTTCATTTAATCGAAAATAATGTATATATTATGATGACTATTGTTAACATTCTTACACCTTATAATCAATGGATGTGAGTATATTTATATATATATTTTTAAGTATATCGACGTGTAAAACATGGGGTGGAATTGGCATTTCTATGCATATATAAATATACGTATCACATATAATAAAATCTATTTAAGTGTATAGTCAAGATATTTATGAGGACAAGCATATAACTTTTTCTGGATTTTTTTTTTCTACTACGTTACTTTATTATATATACCTTATACCTTTTACTTTTTATATATACATTTAATACACTATAAATACATAGTATAATATATACAGAACTACTTTATATAAAAACTACACTCAATACACTGTATGCGAGTATATATAAATAACCGAATAGATATATTTTTCTTTTTCAAGAAAGATAATATTTATTTTTAGTACGGTGAATTGTATAAATTTAAGCCGATTAGATTGATTTTTTTTTTTTTTTGTATAAATACGTTAAAGTTAATATAGTATAACCACAAATAAACACACATATCAAAGATTTTCGTGAATGCATACATAAAAAATATAAATATATATGTACTTTATTTTTATATAATATGTTATCATGGTGTCGGCTATACATATCAGTTTTATATAGGCAAAAAAAATTTTATTGCAGAATATTTTCAATATATAAATGTGTTATCCGAAATAATTTTAAATTTTTACTTACATACCAAATACAGTGAAATTTATTTTAGTGTATAAATTTAAATTGTAATGGCTTACCTGAAAAGAGAAAAAATATTTATTAGTTAAATATAAGTTGAAAAATAAGTTGAAAATATAATAATCTAATGAATATTAAATATTATATAATTATATTTATGGCTTATATACCATATATTTATATGAAATTTAGTTTTGAACTAGAAATTAAAATTATATTGACTTAATGCGATATATCTATATTGCAATAATTTGATTATACTTCGATATTTGGTTATTCCATTATAATAAATAAATAGAAAATTAAATTTTGTTTAACTGATATAATTTGGATTCCAGCTAAACTAATGATCTAATATACTGCAGCAATAAAGAATAAATTTTAAATTCATTGCTTTTCAAATCTACTACAACATTATATTTTTTTTATATCTACATCGAAATAAAATAAATTCAACATTTTACAATATGTTATGAAATTAAGTCGAAATATATCAAAACATAAAAAACAAAATATATATACATTTACTAAATGTGCGTCCAATAAAAACATAATAATAATAAGATATAAACTGATCAGGTAATAAATTAAAAAAAAAAACAAGTTTTTAGATGAAAGCCATAATAATATGAAAAATAAACCAATCACAAAAATATATAATTGACATAAACCAATCACAATTTTTAAAATGAGAATATTCTTTTATGGGACCCTTTTTTTTAATGGGAGAAAAAAAAACACACAAAAAGAACAAGAATATTAGAAGAAACTGGTATATATATATATATGAATATGAATGTACATATAGGTACATCCTTCATCCTTGAATGGGACCTACCGAAACAGGCATTTTGTAAATGAATCATGTATTTTAAATAACAAATAGAAATACAAATCCTTATGATCAAACGAATATTTTTTACAGTATTTATACAACATTGATATTCTTCATTTTGTTGTACAAATAAATGTTTGATTATATGGCGCGTATAATTGATGTGTGGATCATAATATTATTTTGGAATATATTTGGTTTCCAAACGAATTTATATATTGTTTCATAAATTATCATCACACCATACCCACCACAGGTTCACAAATAATAGTATTTATTGTTATTTTTTTCTAACTATAAATACTATAAAAATCGTTAAAATATAATAACACTAAATACCACATTATATAGAAATGTTCTTTTATTTGTTAACGGAAAAAACTGGTTTACAATAAATTTTCATCACTACTTTTAATTTTCATATCACAGGAAGAAAAAAAAAAAAAAAAAAACAGATGATAATAGTTTAAAAATAGAAAATAGACAATAGTCTATGGAAAAAAAAAAAATTCATCTCCTTTTATTATATAAATAATATAATATATTAAGTATCGAATGTATTGTACATCTTTTAACTAGTTTTTAAATGCATTTAACAATAAAAATATAGAAAGAATCTCATTCTCATAAACAACAGCACATGAATATTTCTTGTAAAACAAGTTGTTAAGAAAATGTCGTTTATTTATATTACCATAGAAACTATATTGGAAAAAAAAAAAGTAATAGAATTACTTAAAACTGCTTGCTGCCTACCTATACCTATATATATTATTAAAATCAACCCTCTCATACTGAAATTAATGGTCTCGACATATACACATTTAATATTCTATATTATATAAATATGGTTAAGATGACTATATGAGAGAATATACTTTTAACGTTGTAATAATAATAATTATAATGATAAAAATCCCAAATTCAATTTCTTATTGTATTTTTTTTAATTTTGATATTAATAATAGTATATGGAAAATGATAGCAACTTAATTTTAATGTTCCTTATCTTATTAGACTTATTTTACACTTCTTGAAACCGCTTTTTTTTTGTATGTATATAATTATTCAACTGTTGAAAATAATCGTGATCGAAAAAAAATAAGGCATTCAATAAATGAAAAGATAGGAGCAATCAATCTATTATCATAACTTTAGTTCTTCTCAACGCATTACTACACAATTGCACAAATGATCGTACTTTACGTATTCAACTAACACACAGTTTTAGAATAAAACCGGCATATAAATATATAAAAGCTAAAATTAATAGAAAAGTCAGACGCTCTATTCTATAGTGTTTTATACAAGGTATATTTTGTATCATTTATAACTATATGATAAAAAAAAATACATTTACAAATAAACGCAAAAAAAATAAGTTAAGGTAATTTTTTGTTTATAAATGTTGCAGTCTTATTGTTAATTTTTTTCTCCCTATCATTTTTGCCAGTCACTCACTCACTAATATATATATACTATTGACTATTATAAACCAAAAAAAAATTACCGGTAAAAAAAAAAAATAAGAAAAGAGAGGCATTGCAAGGATTTCAGTTATGTGCGAGTGTGATAATATTGCGATGGTGCACACAGTTGGTCCATCGAGCTCTGCTTAACTTAATATTTGCTTAGGGTAAACACATTTTTTTTTTTTTCATATGTATAACTATTCAATATACACAACATAAACGATGATGTGAATGAAGCAGCAAAATAAAAGAAAAAAAAAACCAACAGAAGAAGACGAAAAAAAAAGATTGTTTTTTCTTTCATCGGTGGCTTTTATATATATATACTTAAACGTTATATATTTATAACCAAATGTATAGAAGATATATAGGGAAAGGTCTAATTCAGGGAGTTTTTATTGTGGTATATAGATATAGTTTTATAAAAACAAACGACAAATGATTTTTTTTTCCTTCTATAATTTATAGAAATATAGAACTAGAACTTCTTTTTTTTTTTTTTTGGTTTTGGTTCTTGTTTGTATACAAATTCGTGTTGTGTCGATTTTATTTTTATTATATTTATTTCTTTCTTCGTTTTTCGTTTCTTTATTGTGAGATTATAAATAGGTTTTTAGCCGAGATGTGGTTTATTTTTTTTGCTACTTTTTATTATTCGTGGGAAAATAACTAATGTTGACTTCATTAATTTTGATCTAATTTTTTCAGTATTCGTTCTATTTATTCTTTTCTTGATTACAACAGTTTATGTGTTTTATATTATTGTTGTTGTTGTTGTTGTTGGTAATAAATATTATGCCATTGTTAAAAATGTATACTTATAAAGTCAATAAAAAGAAAAAAAAAAAAATTATAAAAGTTATTTATAAATAGAAAATTGAAAATAATTAGTAATTGTTATCGCAAATTGTTCATTTTATATACGATGCTCGCATGAATTGATGGAAAAGAAATAATGAATAAAATAAAAAACAATATATATATATACAACACTTTTTATATAGGGTACACTTCAGCACTTAATTTATTAGTTAAATTGTGGTGTTAGAGATGAAATATTGTTCGCGTAATATCAGTAATAAAATATCTATATAAAAACAGTGAAATTAAATAGTGATGCGACACATATGGATTTTAGCAGCTGCTTAATTAATAAATATATTGTTTAAATATTTACAGAAGATAAATAATAAGAATTTTTACACTATACACTTGTAATTAATTATTAGATCTTAAAATAATTTAAAAAACAAAAAATAGACGATACATCAATAAAAACAGTTGAAAGTAAAGTATTATTATATTATCTATAAAAAAAAAAAAATAAATAGAATAATAATTCACATTATCATCAGTCAGTTATAGCGATAACATCATAGTTGTTATACATTTTGTTGTCTACATATAAAATAGTAGCGATAAATTTGATATTTAAAAAAATTATTGTATTATATAAAGGGTAAAAAAAAAAAAACCAATTCCCATATTAATCAAATAATTGGAAAAACTTTCGCTTAAGAAACAAATTTATTATTTATAATAAAAATTAAAAACGAATATATACAATACATTAAAAATTGAGAAAAAAAAAAGAATAAATATAAATAATTAATCAATTAAATTGGAAATTTCATTATATGGAGGTATAAAATAAAAAAAAAAAACGACAAAAGAATATATAAAGCTTTGTTGCATTTGAGAAATTTTTGTGAAATTATTTATTATCCATTTTTGGATATACAACTTTTTTTGTTTCTTGTACACACACACACACACAACTACTTTTATACTATCGAGGATATACAAATAACAAATAAAAATTAAATTCACGAAATGAAAGAATCAGTCAAATTCAATAAAACAAAAGAAAACATTTTTTTTTTTTTATTCCAATATAATTTTCCTTTTTTCTTTTTTATATTGTATATTAGCCGCACGTAATTTCTTTGTGCAATTATTTATATTATGTTTTGAGAGAGAATATCAGAGAAGACGCGCACAGATTATACGCTGCTGTTGTTAGTCGAAAATACGAAATTTTTTTTTTTATTAATTTATTTTAGTATTCAAACAACGAATATACACTTTTGAATTATACACATATATGCTACACATTGTTTTTTATCGTAATATTTCTTCCGCGATGATGATGATGATGTTATATGGTATATGCACATATATTTATATACGATGCTCAATCAATATGATCACGTAATCTGTTCAGTATTATACTACATATATTTATATATTCCTTTTTGGTAAAATTATGTACTTTAATGATGCGAATTTGAAAAGACCAATGGATATATTATAATATATAAGGGAACATCGAGTTAATATAATAATCATTACAAGGTATAGTCGTATATTACACATACCCATATATTGAGAAAAAGTAATTTCCTTTTAATTAATAATAATTATATAAATATATATTACAATATAATTTTGATAACGTACATAACGTAGAATTAGCACAACAATTTATGTGAGTAATTATTTTTCAATAAAAATTTGATGGATATAAGTGGAAAAAAATTGTTGTTAAGACAGACCTACACTGAAAATATATTTGTACATAATTTCAATGAATAGCGTTTATAAGCCGATTTTTCGTTGTTTCAATGTATAATCCATTAATATTTTTCATTTTTAAAAATTATCTTAATGTACTTGTTTATTGAATGAATGAATTCGCGATCATTATTTAACTAATGCGCAGAATAATAAGTTATTAAATAGAACACATTGATAAAATGAATAATATTCATCAAAACAATTATACAATTCTTTAAACCAACGTAGTAGTGATTCATTGAAAAACATTCATTTTCGGTATTATGTTTTAATAAATTATTCGTGGATTTAATAAATGTTGTGTTCATTTTAACAATGAACCATGTTCCTTTGAGTAAAATTAATTAATATTTCATTGTTTTGATGTTACTTTTTAATTGGATCCGTGTACTTTTTTTTTTTTCAGGGTAAGAATTCAAAAATAAAATGCAAAACAGTATTTTTGTTGATGATTATTTCTACATAAAGAATTTATTTTCGGAAATGTTATTTGTTAAAAATTTGATTTAATCAAAGATTTCATTTTAAAATCAATATTTTTGAATTTAAACATAAAAATGAATGCTTATATTCGGTGTGCATTTGACTCTAATCTCTCGTAATATACTCGCCGTATATATATATATATTTATTATATACATAATGAACTGGTTATATATAAAAATTGGATGGAATCATTAAAACATAAATATTTTTAATGTTCTTTAATTTTTTTTTATATCGGTTATTTTTCGAAAGTGCAAAAAAAAAAATACGTTTATAAAGTGGTGTTGTGCCAAAGATTTTTATTTTTAAGCCTGCATGAAATTGATATATTAAACCGGTTTAAAAAATATATATATATATATATATGTATGTTTTCCACTTTATATCTACAACCATATACCATCATCTTTAAATACAACAAAAGCATAAATTTACAATTTTGCAAATAACTTGCAATATAATAAATTAAATTTATCTTCTCAAAATAAACAGAAAATAAAAAAAAAAAAAGAATTATACATATTTTATACATAAAACTCTTTTTTTCTTCTTCTTCATATATATATAAATAAACATAAAGCATCTTTTTAAACATAAAGACCTTTTTCTATACCTACATATATAATGTGTTGCATACTTATATATAATTAAACATATAATATTATATTTATACTATAATACTAAACTATATAAATATCACATATATATATAACTTATGTGTTTTATTTTTATTTAAAAGGTAAATTTCATTTTAGATAGACGCTATAAAAGAAAATTAATGTATTGTATATTATATACAATATTTATATTCTTCCTACCTTTTTTTTTTTTTTTAAGAGATGTAGCTTACCAACGCAAATACACACACACACACACACACACACAGTTAAAATGAAATGAAATGGAAAAATATAAAAATATAAAAGTATAAAAATAAAAAAAAAAGAGAATGGACCAAAAATGAGAGGTAAAAAAATGTACCGCAGATTTGTTATTTACGATAAGTTTATAGCATTTTAAATTTATCTTGTTCCTTTTATTTATTTTGTCTTCTTTTTAATTTGGATCTAGTGTTGCTTGCATAATATATTTGCAAAGTTGATCATCAATAACGTGTGTGTGTGTGTGTGTGTGTGTATGTATTATACGTTACGTACATAGCATTTTAAATTGATTTTAAAAATATATTTAACGCATTTGAAGTGAGTGATGAAGATAAAAAAAAAACAATAAAAAAAATAAAATAAAAATAATAATAAAAAATATTCTAATGAATTTAGCAAAGTATATTTCTGGTTAATAATTAAATCGATTTGAAACAACGTTTAATAGGTGATAAAAAAAAAAAAAATCAGAATCTAAAGTGGATCCACTACAGAAAAAAAAAATAAAAAAAAAATAAACTTGAATATTGTACTCAATGTTTTGATTATATAAAACTTTGTATATAACATGTGTGATACAATAATGTAACGACAGCTACAAACAATAAGCACTATCGTGCAAATTCAACAAATTCATACTATATTAAGATATCAAATGTCAAGAAACATATGCAAAAATTGGATTGTAAATAAAAATATCACATATATATGGAAAATTTGTTGACATAGTTAAACGACATATTTAAGGTTGAGAGTAGTACCCCATCCGATACTAAAACTAATGACAATTTAAATATAAATATATACATTTTTCTTATTTATTTAATTGTAATAATATACTCCAAATATAATATAATATATATCTTATGACATATATAATGCATTATAAATTTTTAAATAATATTAAAATTGAAATTGGGGAAAAAGCAACAAGTATTTAGTTTTCAATTGATTCTATTTTATACAAAATCATAATAGATATATATATATTATTTTATATAATGAATGGAAGAGGGTTGATTTTATTATATATGTAAATACCATTATTATCAAACGACAGTCGATTTTAATATGCAATATACAAAATATGTTTATATATACAACATCTACATCAAGTTCATTTTAAATACTATGGGAACTTTTCCTTTTGTATATTGAACATATACATATATTTATTATATGAAATGCCAGAAATACTATATATTGGTATATAGCATTTAACAATAAAGACTTTATTGATAAAATGGAATGTAAAATGTTATGTATTTTATGTTATGTTACTACTATGCGTATATAAAATATATATATATTTAAAATTAAAATAATTTTCGGTTTTCATTAAACACGGTTTATTTTAAATTAAAACAATTATAATATGCGGATTTGAATTTACATAGTATACGAATATATACATATATGTGTATATATCAAACAACAAAATTATATATGCAAATATATAATAATAATTGTTATAATAAGAAAACAATAAAAACTTATTTGATTATACCCCAAAAATATGGTCTTTTTAAATATTTAAATATGTTTTTTTTATTATAATATAATTTTCAAAATAACCTTTCCTTCATATAGGTTGGGTGTACTGCCATAGCAAGATACAATAACTACTAAAATTAGATCCAATTAGTTGACATTAAAAGAAAACAATATTTTTTTAAATTTCATTATTAATTTTATACAAAATTGTATAAACGATAAGAAAATAAAAATGGTAACCCATTAAATTTTATAATAATTATCACATTTAACATGTAAGTGTATGGTGAGATAACATTCAACAAAACTAAACCTTTTATACAATAGAATCAGTTTCATTCTATTTATATATAATTAATATACAATATACATGTAAATAAGTATATATTGTAAATGTATAACATACTAAGGGTTTCTAATTTTATCATTATTTTGTTGTCAAAATATTATCTTAATAAAATCACATGACAAAACTAAAGGTTACTAAAAAAAAAAAATAAATTAAATATTTATATAAAATAATTATATATATATTTACACATATATACGGAACACATTATTGTTAAAATATATATATATTTTCTTTCACATATAACACAACAGCTGTTTTAATTTATTTTATTGTACAAAATTATATTTATACTTTATTTTTTCCCTTTGTATAATTTATACCTATAACATTTTGCACACATAATTTTCCCATAGGCAATATATAAACCAGTATGTTTTATTTATAATATATGTTAACTTCCTCATTAAAATTTAATCTTATATTTTTATACATCATTTATAATTAACTCATTGTAAGTAGCTCTATGTAGGTGTAGTATATATAGATTATATAGTCCAACTGAATTAAAACATATACCATATGCATATGGTAAATGTAAAAAATATATAGTATTAAAATACATATATAAATATATAATGGCAATAGAATCAAGGATACATTTGTTGACCGCATATGAAATAGACATTGTTAAATTCGAAACAGTGTCCGCCGATATATTACATTTTGATTTAACAAACTATATATAATGAATGGGGTATAGTTCAATTGCATATCGTATATCTATCGATTGCTATATAATAAATATGACTCACGCAAATTGTGCAAATTTTCAAAATATAAATATATAAACACACACATATATTAATACAATTTTATATTTATTTTTTTTTGTGTAATGTCATTGTATCTGTCATTTTTGCAAATAAATACTTAATCATAGTATATTATATTTAACATAAATTATATATTATAATAATAATAATATTAATTCAGTAAATATTACATTGTGAAAGGTAATTAAATTTAGAAACCTTATAATTTCGTGCCATTTACCATTTATGTTCAAACCGTGTGCCAGTAAAAAAAAAAAAAATAATAAAAAAATAAATGGAAAAAAAAGCGCAAATATATTACAATATGAAAGAATAAAAAATAATAATAATAAAAAAAAATTTATCTTTTATAAATGTTCGTACACATAAGATTTTATAATGTTGACGTCAGTGCAAAAACGTGGTTTTACTTTTCTTCTTATTTAATATGTATACATTTTGACTGTCCGTAAAATAACCGCAATGCCACAATATAATATATACATGGATCTGACGACATGATATTTTTTCAATACAAAGCAGAAACTATAAGAGTTAAAGTGTTGCTGAATGGGATCACCATCATATATGATAGAAATTTAAAATCAATAAACAATGCTCTATTGTATTCACGATTCCAAAGGTAGTATCCATAATGGATTTGTTCCAAGTGGTAAAACGGTTAATGCGGTTTGTATTACCTTGATGTATATTGAAGCGTTTGCTAGGTCGTATATTCATACTGTTGAGTATATGGAAATTTTTCGAACAGATGGTATATAATAAATAAGTATGTGTGTGTATGTATACATAAACATAATATAAATATATTATAATAAATACAAAAATATTTAAAATAAACAACACGGCATATAATTCTTAATTCCTATATAGATTGCAAATCCGCACGACAAAATATGTATTGTAATGTTGGTTGAAAAACTTATTATAAATGTAATTATGTTAAAGTATATAAATGAAATTAAATTCTAGCACCATCGTATATAGGTGTCTTTTGATTATTAATATTTTACTATAATGTATTTTTATTATTATTATAACATATAATTGTATTAATACTAAATCGTTTAGGTTATATTTATATTATATCCTCTTATGTACACGATCATTTCCATACATCATTTATAAAATTATTTGTATGGAAATTGTAAAAATGGTGTCACACAATGGAAAAAAAAAAAAAAAAAAACGTATTTAAATAAAATTATTTGCGTATATAATAATTTAAAATACATTTTATATGACTTCTTCAAATATACAAAAAAAAAATACCAATTGTATGTTTATAATAGCGAGAAAGTAATTGAAAAATATGATTTTTTATTCATTGAAAATTGAATAAGCGCAGAGGTTTATTGACACATGTTCAGCATAAATGATACATAAACAATTTATGTCATTATATCAATCGTCAGTGTATGTATATCAACACGTGAAATGTAATACATATAATTACATTCTAATATAAAATATATCCTACAGTTGATCGTGTGTATATATAACTTAATATAACATATAGGAACTAAATCAATAAAAATTAATTAATGTATATGTAAAAATACATAATTTTTAAAACTCTTACATTTTTTAATTTGTTAAATATCAGATAAATTTATTTGTGAACATTGAACTCAAAAGATTCCATTATTACAATTAAAAAGTTATTTTTTTTATTAGACTGATATATGAACAAAATAATTTACTTATTCTCATCTTATTAAAAACAATCTTATACCTACATCAAAAATAAATTTTCAAATTCTATATAGATATACACATTTATATATATAGAAAATACGATTTTATAAGTTACATAAATTTATCTACTAATTTATTTACTTTATAAGAGTTTTTCATTTAAACGTAAAGAAGAGAAATGAAGAAAAAAAAAAAAAAAAAAAAATTAAAAAAATCTTACATGAGATTAAATCTATATCTTTGCTGGATCATTTCATTACAATAAAAACAATTGTAGAAATTTTTTTTTTCTTATATGTACATCATACGTACAATATAATATATAAAGTTAGATAGAATATAGACTAATTACTTCTCTTTAAATATTACAATGGCAGACACAAAACGAATATACAAAATATAAAATGCATATAAATATTATATTATAATATATTGTTATATACAGAACTTTTTATTTGTGTTGACTTGAATTCACAGAATACTTAAATTCTTTATATTTTATCTCTTTTAATTTTCTATTATATCCTTTTGTGGTAAAAAGAAAAAAAAAAAAACTTTTTGAACTTATTCAGCGCATTTTGAATTCATTTATATAAAATTTATATATTGTATAGTTTTATTTCATTGTTTTGAGAACAGCAATGGGAATAAGAAAATAAATTGAAACGATGATTATAATTCGACTTCATACATAAATAAAACAAAATAAAAAAAAGTATAAAAATATGAATGGTAACAATTGAAATTATATAATTATACAGACAGATATATATTTTATTTTCATAAAAAGTTATAATTTTTTCCACGGGAATAATCATATTTATATAATTTTATTAAATTGGTATTCAATCATTTTCATTCAATTATTTGAATCATTAAATAACCATATATACGTTGTAAAATATTTATATACTAAAATAATTAGTTTATTATCTATACAATATATATTGTACTAAGGAATTACCAAATAAGATTGATATATATACACACAGTGTGTCAAAGAATTCTGAATATAATTTAATATGAAATAGAAACAAGTTATTTATTATTTATTTAACCTCCACTTGTTACAGCAATTTAATGATGAATCGTCGAATGACCGATCCAGTTCACATAAAAGCCTCAAAAGCACGTGTTATAAAGTTTTTTTTTTTGTGATAAACCATCAATCATCAAATTTGGGATTTTCACCTTGTAAATAAATTTGGGAAAATTATTATTACCAATAAGTTGAAAGGACTAATTATATATAGAAATTTTATGTGGTATATATTGAGAAATATTTTGTCTTTATTATTGATATTTCAAGAGATATACTTAAGTAAAATAAAAAAAAAACTGCTTATTTCACTTGATTTTTATACACATTACTAAAGAGCAACTCATTGTATGAAGTACATTTACAAATGTAGGTCGTATATCTCTGTCTGTATAGCATTTATTTCAAATCAATTATTAAATTTAATCAAAACATTGATTTAAAATTAATAATTGAATAATTTATTAAGTAATTTAAATAAAATTACATTTCAAATATATGTAAATAATATAATAATTTATATACAATCAATATGCAAAGATCTTATTATATAATAATTTGAATGACTAAAGTTTTGTAATGCGTGCATGCAAATTTTTTTTTTATTGTTAACTAAAATAAAATTATTGTCTTCTTTGATTTTTTTTCTCTATATACATAAATTTAAACAGCAGCATTTAAATAAATATAATTTTTTTAAATTAGAAAGTTAATGCATAAACAAAACATATAAATTGTAACAAAATGATGAATAAGCTCACGATTTTAAGTAAAATAAACAAATATACAATGTATATCTGGTACACGTATCTATAGTATACATTACAACAACACCGATTTGTATACAATTTAATAAATAATAAAACTTGAAATAGATCATTTATAATTGATAGTATGATGCAATATAACTGGTAACAAAAATAATTCATTCAAATTAACCAAGAGTGCAAAATTTCAAATATATACAATATAATAATAAATGTCTCACATAAAAAACCGATTATATATTTTACAATACATTTTTGTTTATTAAATTATATTAGTTTTATATATAGTCAAGTCAATAAATTATAATGCAATTTTATATTCTACACGACATATTATTATGTGAATAAATTATAAAAACACTTAATTTATATAATAGAGTATATATTTGTTAATATATTATTATGCATATAATTTTGAATAAATAAAACTGCCACGAGAAACAATTTAAACAGAAAAAAAAGGAATACATAAATGTTTGACCTATAGTTATAGGGTATCCCTTTATTTTTAAAAATCACCGCATTCACACTCGTATCTCTGGCTATGTAATACATAAATACTTTTCTAAATAATTTCTTATTAAAATTATAATGTTATTTATTGTCCTATGGATGATTCCGAACGCGCGCGTCCCATTACATGAATTACCACCAAACAAATAATATATCATAAAATTGAAAAATATATTTAGGGTATTTATTCCCTTTCTCATGATAATAATAATAATATTACATCATCGTCATGTCAACGCATTACAATAATCATTTCTTTATTGTTATCAATTCCACGTGCTATAAATAAATAAAATCATAGAAGCATAACACCACACGCACACACACACACACAAATAGAAAGAATAACCAAAATAGGGTCCCATTTCAGAATTATTTGATATTTACACACGCGTGCTGCTATATAAAATATAAACCTTTTCACCTTTTTCTTTTGCCTACTTTATTTTTTTTTTTTGTAAAAAAACAAGATTGTTAGATATGGGATTTTTAAAAAAACAGGCAACATAATCAAAATAACAAAAAAAAAAAAAAAAGGTTTAAATAAATCGTATTTTTTTTATATAGATAGTTTAGTGTTAAAATATACATTTTTATAGTTAATGACTTTTTAGAGGTTAGATATATTTATAGGATTTCCTTATATACAATATCACTTCATTTTTGTATAAAACTATTTTCAATCATTTCATAAGTTAAATAAATATAAATAATAGATTTTACAAAAACAAAATTATACGTCTCTGTATTAAACATAACAGACGAACGAATTCGGACGGGTGGTGAACTTTGCTAAATTCATATGAGTATGAATGTAATAATTTATTAAGCAAAAGAATTTTTTTTTTCTATTCGTAAATGTAAAATTGAGTACATTTGAAGAATAGGATATTTTAAATAAATCATATAAATAATATAAATAATATAAATCGTATAAATCATATAAATCGCATAAATAATATAAATAATATAAAAATCTAATTTTGTCAAATAAAATAGAAAAATGCTTGCAAAAATTATAGTGTAAAAAAACTCACCTATCCACACACATACAAGTAATGCAGTAAATACAACCAAATCAGGTAACAAATGTATTTATAGAAAAATTGAAGCCGACGCGACCGCGACACAAGTAAAAACAATTTATTTAACATAATGTTTATTTGTTATATATAGTTTCTATGCACCATATATACAAACGCATACAAATGCACAATGGCACGCGCAATTTTTAACAAACACACACCAAGAAAAATTTGATGCTATTAATTCTTTTTTTTTCTTTTTACTTTTTTATACAATAAAAACTGAGAAAATCTAAATTTTTAATAAATATACATAAATTATATATAAAATATATATAATATAAATTAAATTTAATATAAAACCAATAGATTCTATTAGATTAAAGCAAATCAAATAAGATAACAAATTTACAACAAAAAAATCCTAACCATTGTTAATATTCACACGGCAACAATGGCGTCAACGTAAAACGAAAGAAAAAGTAACCATTGAATTTTTTATGATTTTTTTTTCTTTACCATACGCCAACACTTTTTAAGTTATAGTTATTTTTATTATTTCATTTTATTAATATGATATTGATAAAACTAATAAATATAATAGAAAATGATTTACCTTTTTATTAATATTTTTAATTATTTTTTAAACAATTACAATTTTATAAAAAAAAAAATCTATACATTTAATACTTATGTTTTTACTATAGCGATATGCGATATTACGAACAAACAACTATGATGACTATGTGAGTGCAAATGAACTGAAGAGAGACCGGCAAGGGCGACACAAACATAAACGAAAACGAAACACGCAATCGCACATTCAAACAAAATATAACTTGAAAAAGAAATGATGACTTATTGTTAATTAAATATAAACCAACAACAATAATAAATAAAATCCATTGTTTTAACCAATTATATTTTTTAAATATTATTATCATCATCATCATTTTTTCTTTTATTGTTATTAGTTCTATTATTTGTTTCATATGGTTATTGTGAATATACAATTATACTTCTATTATTATTATTATTATTTATTTATTTATTTATTTATTACATACGGTTAATGATAAAATAAAAATATGCGGCGGCCATTATTTTATTATAATTATTATAATAATTTTTATTTAGATATATAGATAGATAAATTATAGATTATAGATAGATAGATGATCGATAGATAATAAATAGATAGATATATGATAGATAGATAATTATAGCATTACGTGGGGTATGGTATATTTATTATGTAAGTATAAATTAGTATGTAAAGATTATAAATAATATGGATAGATAGTTGCATTAACGGGTAACTTTGCAATTGATTTTTATGCAAGGAAAAAAAAAAAGATCATATATTGTGACGCATTAGATGTCCTTGCAGAGGACACGAAAATCTACAGAACCGCTTCTGTTTAGGGTATATTATATTAAAACAAATAATGGAAAAAACATAATAAATACATGTATTACGTATACATTTTTAACTTGAGAAAAGAACTATAAAAGTTTTATCCTTTCTTAATGGAACAGCAGTCATAAAGAGAGATGTAATTTTCCTTTTCTTTTTTTTTTCTGCCGTGTGCGTATAATTTTCCTCCCTATTACTACATGCGGTTTCAAAACAATTAAGTAAAGTTTTTTCCGGAAAGTTTTTTTTTTATTTTCCATGTTTTTCTGATAACGTGTGTGTGTGTGTGCAACGAGTGTTTTATATTGATAATAAATATAATATAAGGAATATGGTATACGTGTAGATAAACGGAAGGGAAGAAAGTTTAGTCCTTCTGATATATCATCTATATATAAAATATTTCCAGCATTTTATTAATACAAATATATTTAATATATAATATAATATAAAACTTCTATAGAAATTATTTCTACATTATTATTATATTATTAATATATATACCATACAAACGAAAAACATATTTTCCTATATTTTTGAAATGATTGAAGACGATAAGTGTTAAGAAATAAAATAAAAATGTTTAATTATACATATGATTCTTTATATTCTAAAAATATAATACATTTTCTGCATCTATTTATAGAAAATATACATCATAAATGTTAATAAAAGCGTTAGACGACCAAATTAAAATGTTGTTATTATTCTATTTAAAAATTAAAAAGTTTGTCAAAGGGTAGCTGCTAAATGAAATAAATTAGTTTAATTTGGATTAACTTCATAACTATATTTATATTTGGTAAAATTTAAAGAGCATTCGTTTGTGAGCGTGAATTAATATATATTATTATGAATAATTAATATTATTATAAATAAATAAAATATTAGAAAGAAAAAAAAAAAAATAAAACCAACAGACGGAAATCACCTCAAGATGCTTTTATTGTCCACTTTAATTCATTCATTTCATATATACCAATATTATGTACGACAAGAATATTATTTATAACATAATTTTTTTTTTACAGGACTTATTCCCAAAACAAATATAATAAAACATTAAATATTCATAATTTAGTGACATGAAATATTTGTTCCCCCTCATTATGTTATTTTGCTTACACACATATTATAAATCCTTTATGATATGAGAGAATATATGCCAACCCTTTTCTCAGAATTTAGTTGTTTTTTTTTTTTTTTTTTCTATTCCTTCCTTTCCTTATAATATGCATAAAATTTATGGTATGTAATAAGTGAATATATATATAATATATTCCAAATATATAACATACTAATAAATATATGGTCCATATATATGGTATATACCGATTTAAAATGTGAATATGCGAAAATTTTTGTATTAACACCGGTCACATGGTCATTTTACCCTTTTTACATTTATAATATACAAAAGGTTTTGAAACCATTTGATCTACATTCCATTTATTTATTTTTGTGAAAATAGTTGTTGTTATTTTATATTATATATTGCATAGTATTTATAGAAGAACTCTTATATAAGAAGACAAAATTATGTATTTCTTGTCAACGGTGTGTTTTGTATATATATATATATAGGCTATGAACATACATATGAGAATGAAGCATTATTATAAAGACAACATAGTGTTTTACAGCTGTGGGTAATATACAGAGTAATAAGAGGAGAAAAAAAAATGAAAATAAAGGGTAAACAATAGTAATCTCATATAGTGTGCACGTACATTTCTATCTTATATACCATGGGTCAGTCAGTCAATCATATTAATATATATATATATATTTATATTTATTTATATTACAAGGTAAGACAAGAACACCTGGTACATAGTATAGAAATTATATAATTTATGTTTAAGAAGAAACCGACGATTTTATTTAAATATAAATTTATAAATTATTTAAATTTGTTGTAACACATACATGAATATTTTTTTCAAATTTAAACATCATCAACTCTCTTTTATAGATGAATTTTTAACGATATTTTTTTTTTATTTATTTATTTATTTATTTATTTATAAATATATTACGTACAATATATATGAAAATATATAAATTATTATAATAATCCACATCATCACACATAACATTATTCACAGATCAGAATCATCCAGGAATAACATACAATTTATAGTATACATACATATTTTCGTGTATATAAAAATAGTTTGAATAATTATAGTAATTTAAATTTTATATATATGTTTATAAATGGAAACTGTGTGTTCTATATTTTTATGTGTATAATATTTTAAATTAATTTATTTATACAAAAATTCATATAATAATACATATTTTAGTTATATATATATATATATAGGTTTAGAGTATATATGGTGAAAAAAATGTAGTAGAAAAGGTGATTAATTTAGCTACTTTAATATATATACAAGATATTTTAAAATTACATGCGACTCTGCTCGACTCTCTATACATAAAAACCAACATATAATCTAATAACAATGTCTGTTTGGAAAAATTTAATTTTATCAAATGCATTTTAAATATATTTTATGTAAGGTATTTATTTTGACATGTTTTTATTATATAATGTGTGTAATATAAATTTTTGTATGCTACAAAAATACGTTAGAGTTGATAAGAAATAAAATTAATTTAATATATGGTTGTTAATGTCACTTTTAATTAAATCTAAAGTGTGTGTGTGTGTGTTGTATATAGAAAATTGTAAATATAAATAATTAAGTTTGAATATTATATATAGGTATTTTTTTGTTTTTATCCTATATAAAGTGTGTTAAAAAAATATAATAATCATATGGGGAAATAAATATAGTTGTTGAAATCAGATTTAGAAATTCTATAATCAATATATATAAGAAGCAAAGTAAAATTTTCTATAGTGAATTGATATTTTTATGTATTTGAGAATTTTAAATGTTTTTTTCTGCATCGTATAAAATCTTCATTACAAAATATCTATATCTATAAGTAAATTTATATCATTAAATTAAATTCAAAACAAAATAATAGCACACAACATTTCTTGAAATGTATATTATTACAAAAATAAGAATTGAAATTCAATTGAAATTATAAAATTTAATAATTATAAATTCAAGTCTTGTGCGGTTTTTTTTTTTTTTTTTGAGAGTATATATATTGAAAGCAATAATCTAAATAATTTATATATATTTAAATAATATAAATTTAAATCCAAGAAATGTTTTAGGATTGTATAAAAAAAAAAAACAAAGCACACAAATAATATAGTGAGTGTGTGTAAGCAAAATATATATAAATATAGAAATGACAACACGTTGTTTGAATTTGAATCAACGGGGTTTAAGCTTAGAAAATACACAGGATTTTACTTTCCATTTATTATTTAAAGCTTTTCAGTTTTTTCCCATTTCTATATTTTGAAGTATTTGGTATTTTCATTTTGTTGTTGTTATTGTGTATTTTTTACATGTTTTAATATTTTGTTTTTTTTTTGTTGTTTTTATACATTTATTTATTTATTTTAAATAAATTCAAACAAACACATATATTTATATATTTTATTTTAAAATTCTACGTACATGCTAGTTATTTGAAGTATTCATTTCATATCGTTACATTTCATTGTATATATATATATATATCAATATAAAAATGTATATATATATACACACACATTATCTGATGTCTGTCTGGTTAGATAGTGTGACAATATATATGATTATTTTATTTTAGACAGAAAGGATATGTGTATAAGGTAATTGTCCCAGTGATTCCATATGCATATATTATATAAAATTGAAAAGAAAAATATTAAGAAATTTTGTATAAAAATAGTTTAATAATTACACAAATCATTTCAAATTAATTTGAATATATATATTAAAATTTCGTTAATTTATATAGGCATGCGTTTAGTATTTTAAAATCAACAATGTTCAGCTAAATTAGTATCGGGGTGGGGTGGTACATTTATAATATCATATATCAGTTTTGCCATCAACATTGATAAATTTATTTGTAAAAATATGAAATTATATATTAGAACTGAGAAATTTTTTATACGAGTATATATGATATGTTCGACTATTAGGACAACCATCTTATATCCTTGTAAAATACATGTAATCCATTTATATATATTTATATATATATATAAATATTGATCAAACACAAACATATATACAAATCACGTTTCAAATTTTCTCTAAATATAATATTGCTGCGTGTACAGATGATTTAAGGATGTTGCAAATATTGAAGTCATTCTTTTTGGTATATACTTATATTATAGTATGTATAAATTCGTATATTATATATTGTGATGATAAGTATATTATAAATATATGTATATGTATAGCAAGAAGAATGAAAAGAAAATTTGTTGTTTAACTATAAAATATACATGACAACTACTATATATGTGGTAAGAAAAATATATAAATTATAAATTTTATTTTATTTTTTCTTATTCAACCACCGACAACAAATACATATATATGACGAATATTTTATGTATATATAAATTTATCCCATATAGAAACGGATATATCTTCATAAAGTCATGTTTCACATATATATATATATATATGAAATGAAATGAAATGAAATGAACGTGATTTTGAAATTATTTCATATTCCATTCGTTATAATAAAATATTGGTATACAAAAAAAAATATATAATTATATAATACCTCTCTCTCCATATACACATTTTTTTAAATATTCTATAAGAGATGCAAAGGAAATTAAAATAATAATCAGCCTGAAAATATTATTGTATACCACAATATTTTATTTTTCTATAGCCGAGTTTTTGTTCAACTAATTATTTGTTCAATTTATTTTGATTACAATTTTTATACTTATTTTAATATAAATTTTGTACACCTTTTTTACGCACAAAAGCTGTTTGACTTAACTATGAAATGAATACATTAATAATTTAATGATTTTTCATCATATTACAGAATTTCAGTGTTATATTATTTATATAGTTTTAAAGTTTTAAGAAAAATTCAGATAAAGGAAAAATGTTTTTCTAACAACGTTCGATCGGATTAGTTAATCTTGAAAATAAATCAATTTTCAATGAAATTGAATGGAATTTTGTATTATAACTATACTATTATATAATATATAGATAACTTTGCTTTGGTTATGAACCTTTGGAATGCAAATGTGTACATCAACAATTAGCATTAAATTTCAAAAATAAATGAAATCGTCTCAGTTCACTTTTGGTTAATAAATGAAAATTTATTTTTGATGCCAATAAATTTCTGCTTAAATAATTGATCAAATATATATATCAGTCTATAAAAATATAAATGTTTAACTTGAAATATTAATTAATTTAGTTTTTGTTATAGCTATCTACACCCACACACACACACACACACACACACACACACACATATATAAAATGATTAATGTTGATTACAATATAATATAAATATATATTTATATATTTTTATTTATAAGAATTTATTATTTTCCAAATATATTTATAGCAAAATGAAAACAAACATTTTTTTTTTCTGTACTTCTAAATAAAAAAAAAAAAAGAAGCCACTTGAAAAAATATTTATGCAAAATTTTTTTTTGTTATATAAATAAATTTTATATTATTTCACAAAAATAAAATACAAAAAAAATTCACATTAAAATCATAAATCAATTCTCAAGATATATATTCTCTAAGCCAGATGGTAAAATATATATATATATATATCAATTGTGTATATAGTGGATTTTGTTTTTATTATTTAAATAAGTAGATATATTTTAACATTGTTTTGTATGTTATTATATTATATTAAATATAAAACTTGTATAATTCATTTCTGTAACATAATCATAATCATATGAAGAATATTTATATAACACATAAATATTGTGTATATTATGATGCATATAATACGCTTACAATAAATTAATGCTTCAATTAATAATAGCACATTTTAGAAAACATAAATTAAAATTGAAATGGATTATTTATTAAATCCAAAAATTAACCCTATACACATATATACAGTGACAGAGCTGCTATATATATAAATTGATATAAACACATTATATATATACATATCGCATTTAAATATACAATATATATATAAGTATTTGAACATGGACACGATTGTATATTACAATATTTATATACTCGTATATTATTTATTACCATTAATGGAAAGATTTTTCTATAGAATAACAGTTAAAATGAATATGAACCATTGAAATGATATAAGATTTTTTTGTAATTCTATTTATCATTAATTATTGCTCACAACATTTAAATTTAACACGTTAATCGCCATGTCAGTCATATGTGTCTGACGCTAAGAAGTTCTATATGAGCCATGTCAGACATATATGTCTGACGTACGCGATCTAATAAAGTTACCATGGCCCATGTGAAAATTTTTCTGATATTATCGTACCGATTAACGTGTTAAACACGCATCTTAACGTAATTTTTTAAGAATTTTATATATATATATATAAATATAGAAACCATTTGGATATTTATAATCACACTCAATCAATTTGAACAAATTTGTTTAGCAAAAAATCAATTTCTATTAAGAATTCCAGAATACCAACACCATATATAAGCAATTTGATTAAAATTAATCAAGAAATATCAATAATTTCTGGAAATTATTAAAAACCTAATAATCATTTGTTTGACCGGACTGAACAAAATGAAAAAAATGCATATATACTATTAATAAGCATTTAGCTTAAATATTTTATTCTGTATATATATATATAGCGTGTATAGCCTATAATGAATGGGAAAATATATATCGTATAACTATTATATTATTTAAAAAAAAATCGCTTTTTTGTTAGCAACTATATTTACCCATCAATATTTCCTATATATATATATTAGTATTCAATTTGTTACATCAACTCTGGTATATATATATAAATATACAATACAATTTTTAATCAATCAGAAGTATAATGTGGATATTGGTAAAACCACTGCGGTGTAAATGTTATTGTTCAATTACGATTGTTATTCCATGAGATAATGAAAAGTTTATGGAAATGGTATATGAATCAAATGTATTATTCTATAGGTAACCCATCACATTTCAAAATGTATACAACTTTCACAATGTTAAACATATCACATTTAATCCATATCATCATCATCATCATCATCATCATCATTATCATATATGGTATATATATATCGGGGTCGTCAATAATATTTATTATTATTATTATAAATAATAATAATATTATTATACTATATCTATATATGTTAAATGATTAAAACCTCAAACTAAATAAATGTGCTTGTAAATATATAGCACCGTAACTATATATATATATATATTGTATTATATAATTATAATGATGGTTATTGTATGCGAAAGATCAATGACATATTGTAATATTGTTAATAAACAATAGCCTCTATATATAAATACAAAAGCAAACATAAGTGCAAAGATTCATTTATATATTCAAATAAATAAATATATATATATGGATAGGTTCATCAATATACTAACCATATACTCCCAATTTTACGTATATATAATTTCCTATCCACCTATTTAATTGTATACGCATATATGCATAGATCTGTAACCTATATATAATATTTATATTACAGAAATGAATATATGAAAATATCTTTCCTATACATGGTATATACAAGGATATATACAAGGATATATGTAATATATTTATATACAAATGTCATTCGTAGTTATATCCATAAATTTATTATATATATATATGTGTGTGTGTATTTATGCAATATTGAGGGATTACATAAATAATGGATGTCTTCAACAGAAATGATTTATGTGGTTTATGTGTACATATGACAAAAATATATTATGTACACGTATAATGTGGTAGTGTATAACATTATATAGTTTATTATTTGGGCACAGATTTTTTTAAATAATAATAATCAACTAACTATTTATAGAAAATAAGAAGAAATACGTAAAATTTCGATACTTGTACTACGTCAATTATTGATTGTATAATTTAAGACAATGCACGTGGTTTCCAAAAATATATATATAGATATTTTTTAGACTAATCATATGTATTTTTCCATAAATTTGATAATAATATTTTCAAATAGGAGCTCCCGGCGGCGGCGGCTGCTCCTCTGTGCGCGCAAACATTTTATTCAATTAAGTTAAAAATTCGAAAAATATAAAAATATACGTAAATATATTATATAAAAATAAAAACTATCGTAAAAACATTTGTCTCTTAAAAACATTATATAAAACACGATAAAATGGTTAAAAAATTTTTCATATGGATGGATAACAACAAAAATAACATATACAAGTAATAAAATTCCACTGCGCTATTATATCGTCACATATATAGTGTTTTTCTTTTTGTTTTTATTGTCGTGTGTTACTACAAATAGTAGTAGTAACAAAGATATAACATATAGTATTTAGTTTTTCCTTTTTTTATTTTTAAATTCAACACAACTTAGACATGGCTGTGTCTTAAATAAATAAATTTTATGCGTACCAAGAGATGTAAAGTAGAAAATGTAAGTGTATAAATGTTATAAATAAATAAATAAATAAATAAATACAAAAATAAGAAAAACGCATGTAGTAACATTCTTAAACCGTGTGTTTGTGTATAAATTAAATATTTTACTTTTCAAATATGTGCTATATGCATGTTATATATGTTTAAATATATTATTATATTGTGCAAAACCATTAAAATATTTTATCATCTGTATCATTAGCGGTTGTATTTATATACCATATGTTATATATATATGGATCGCATCATCACATATAATACATATATAATGTGTACGTATAACTATATATTGGGTTCTTATGTCATGAACTCTTAGATCAAGAATTTTAATTTAATTAAATAAATTGAATATAAAATGTTGTATTTTGTATTTATGATACGAGCAGAAGTGAATGATATACGTGACACATAAATTCATTTGATGACTTTTGATTCATTATTTATATTAGGTTTTAATGCATATTTATATAAATTTATATGTATAGCGAATAGTATAAATTATCACCGTATATTTTTGGTAACATATATATACAAATTTGTATATATAAATGTTTATATAATTGAAAACACTTACCACCGTGTCTTCAAATTGATTATATTCATAATATGGATTTATTGGGCTTACCTGTGTGGTGAAAAAGAAAAAGAAAAATAAAAATTATTAAAATTAAAATTAAATAAATATTAACTTAATGTTTTTAAAATATTATTTAATAAATATAAATTCCCTCCTCTCGATCTCCGTTCCAATTCGACTTAAATACTTAAAAGTTAAAAAGTTAAATTATAATTTCCCATACAATTATAATATTTATTATATAACAAAACAAAAATAAAACATAAAGTCTCTATATTTTAAATATAAATTAGAAACAAAAAGATGTTAAAGTTTAATAAAATTTTGGAGAAATGCTCCAAATATATAAGCAAACAATTTATTTATATAATGTTAAATTATTTAAATAATTAAAATTCTTTTAATTTATATAATCTGAATGTTCAGTATTTATTATAATGTGAAAGGCATTTCTTCTATATATTTTATGTAAATCATATGCATTCTATATTATTATAAGAATATCCAGTAGCGGGGGAAACAGTGGCTGCGATACGATAAAAAATAAATTTACTGATGATGATTTTATTTAGATTATAAATTTTATTACTACAAATATATATTGCTTACATAGCTAGTAGCTAGTAGTTAGTTGATGATGATAAATTTGATATAATACAGAATAATTTTTATTTTTATTTTTATTTTCATAAACCGTAGGGAAATCTATGTAATGTTGCACAAAATTTTATTCATTCATACAACAACAATTACGACAAAAATACACCATCTAAAATAAAATGTAAGTACCGATGTATATATATGGTTCGTATGTACATATATAATAATATTAAATCTATATATAGGAAAAACTATAAGATGAAAATGGTATTTTATATCGTTTTCAAAAGAAATTGAAAAATCATCATCATTATTGGTTATTATCGATAGATTTTTATTTTTATTATACTTTAATACAAAAACCTCTTTTATACCAAAAAAATGTAAATATACAGTAGTTGTTCACATTGAATTAAACTAAAAAAAAAAATACGAATGGAATTTGTTTTGAAGTTAGACACACACACACATACTCATTGTAGGATATAGATTTTCCTTGTTAGAATTTATAAAGTTTCTATAAAATATTGCATTTTTTTTTTTTGCAAATATTAATTGATCGTGTGCGATTGTGGGTGGTAGTGTTTGTTATTAAAGCACCAATATATATATAATATTCCAGCAAAAAATTAATATATAAATAATTTCATTAAGATAAATACTAATAAATTTTCGTTTCCACATCAAATACACATTGAACACATCCACTGTATATAATTTCTTGTATAAAAAATATATTAGGTATAAGGTAGAGTTGTTTTTCCTTTTTTTTTTAAATTTTTTTTTTTTAAGGGTAAAATTGACAACGCAAAGACTTTTTTTTGGTATTGGAAAAGAAATAAAAAATTTTAAATATTCATTATTTATACAATATATTTGGTATATACCCTCAATTCATTTCAAATAATTAATCAATTCAATTTTGAAATACAATAATTTGATTAAGTGTTAACTATATACAAAAAAATATATGTATCAGAGATAGCGAGTGGGTAAATTTATGCTTGAATTATTCTCCCCTATAACATATATAAATATATATTTATACTTTGTTCGGTGAATGAATACCATGAATTGTATTTCTTTGTGATGAATTCTTTCAATATATATAATAATATTATAGATAATAATTGGAAAATATATCTGACGTTGTCATTTTTTTTTTTTTTTTGTCTGGTATATTGTCCCTCTGTTAAAATGTATAAATTCGGTACAATAATTTTCAATTCCCGTAAGACATTTGCCTTAAGCTATATTTTATCTACAATATATATATATATAAATTATATACAAAATACACGCGTAAATGCAATAAATAAGTTATATATGTATATTGGGTTGACCATTAAGTGATTGCATATTTCACAGATACTATACCATTATTTGAATTTTTGACTATTTTTAAGTATTCGCAATGTCACATTGATATTGTTTGGTTTGGAGGTAGAGGTAGAAAAAATCAAAATAATATATAGGTCTGATGTTGAATCAACAGATTATATACCATTAATTTCGTTCTTTGCAAAACTTCTGCAATAGTATAAATTTCAGTGTTAAGAATTTTGCCAATATGAACCCTACAAGTTTTATGAGCAAGGAATTTCTGAATAAAATTATTATTTGTTCTGTATGACAAATTAAAGCAATCACTTATTTACTATTTCTATGTTTTTGGTATATTATTAAAATCGACCATTTTCAACATTTTGTAAATTACATATTCAGTATATGTTACAATGTAATAGCGAGGGTCAAATTTTATTTTTTTTAATAATATAAATCACAATTTTCAAAAAATGATAACTGATCAATTATATTCAATAGAGACAAAATTCTATATGTTAAAATAAATAAATTACATGTTTCGTATACGATTAAATTTCCAACACAAAATAATCTTTTTCGAAGCAAAATATAATGAATGATGGATTTTTTTCGGAAGAAACAAGAATTAAAATATTAATTATACAATATATAAAAATTTTGCATATATTATTTGAATTAAAATTATCTCTCTTGTCGGTACTTTATATATTATAAATAATAATTAATTTCCAAGCGTTAATAAGAGTTCCTGTATTTATTTTAAATGTGTATAATAGATAAATACAATAGTATTTAATACATAATAAACTATATTTATTATTACAATATAATACACGAGACGCCGATACATAAATTTGAATGCAATTTTTAAATTGAAAAATTACAATAGACGAACAATAATATTCTGTTTTTCATTTGTATTTGTACATATGCAAATATATATATAATTTGTTATTTGTATATAAAGGTATTATACCAATAAAATAAAAAAAAAAAAATAAAATCGAGAAATATCCATTTATAATACTGCTGCGTTATTGTAAAATTTTCAATTTTCAAACAATTTCCTAGAAATATTACGTATACGACTATATAAATAGTCGTATATTTATTTACATATATTGTATATATATATATATACCTAAATGTTATATGTGTTTTGTATATATAGACAGAAATAATATATAGTAACAAATTGGCATGGTTTTTATTTTTATATCTGTAAAAACATTCAAATGTAATACGTCATATATAATATAACTTTTATATAGCATTTACCTATGGGTATAAATATACACAATACAAAAAATACAATGAAAATATCTACTCTAATCGAATATAGCTATGTATATTTTCAAATATATATATGGTATATGGTATATTCTGCATTGTATATACATATGCACAATGATGTTATATTTAATGATATTGAATCCTCATCTCTTTTCATATATCAAATATTTATACCATTCCTATATATATATATATATATTTATATAAAATAGGATTTTATACATACAGAAGATCCTTTAACGTAACGTAACGTAACGTATATATATATATATTGTATTTTTATTTTTCTACTATATACACATTTGTAAATATTTACTATTTTGTTATAGATATATATACAAATATACTCGTATTTATAAATACAATACAATGGTATAGTTGTTTAGAAAAGATTGAAATATTATTATTATATATTGTACATCTACAAATGGCAGTATATTTACATATATTTTCTATATATATAGATATTGATAATATTTTGAATATGTAAAATTTTTATTCCATATGATTGTGAAACTTGATTTTAACTATATTTTTTTTTTAAATATACATACTATTGGTTATTTGTATAATATGATATATACTAGTCGTTTCAAAAATTAATAGTTATATATACAAATCAACAGAAAATTATGTTGTAAATATATGAGGATTATGAGATGCGAAAGATTATATATTTATTTTTTTTATTATCAAATTTACATTTAATAAAAACTCTAGTTTTATATAGTTAAGTGTCATTTTTCATATAAATACTTTTTTCAGCACATAAATAAATGTGTAAATCATGCGTATAATATAGAAATTAATATTTTCGGCCACTATAACATATATATTTGGTGTATATATAGAAATACTAAAATATGAATACCACGCGCACACAAAATTATTATAATAATAAATTTTTTATATCTATTTTATACTATACCCAACATATATAACTAATATATTACAAACAAATAAAATAAAATTGTTGGCGCCGATGAAACACAGTAAAAAAAAAAAAATGTATAATAAAAAGTCTTTTCAATTTCATATACGATATATTTTCAAGGATATAATTTTTGTTTGTTTTTATCTTTTACATGACGCAATACAATTTCTTTCAATCAGATTCGTATATACAAATCCATATATATATATATATATACAACATTTTAATGAAATCACATAAATAATATATATATGTATAGATAGAGGCTGCTCATACAGTTTATTACATATTCTATATATCTTTGGTATATATGCTATAAATGATCATTTCATATGATATAAGTGAAGCATCTAGTATTTTCTATATAGAGTTCATGCACTTTATTTATATAGAGATGGAAAAATTATCGTTAAGAAAATTAATTAGATTATACAATAATATGTAAAACTAATTTGAAAAAAAACTTTGAAATTTAATGGGTAACCCCCACGCTTCTAATAATATATATATTTTCGTTTATTTCATTTTATTTGATATAACAGTTGTAATTTTATAAATTCATAATTTTCATATATATAAATATTGTCAACTAATATATACAATTCCATCCAATATCCATAAACTTTATTATTCTATTGAGATATAAAAAATGAAAAAAAAAGCGCACAAAGTTCTTGCCATATATAGATGCGTTAAAATCGAGTGTAGTACTATTGTGGTTAATTTGGCGTATGTCCAGCAATCAAAATAAATATATATATATAATTATAATAATAATTCCGGGTAAACATATTGAGCCACTACTGAGCTCCATGTTTAATTACTAAAATCTCTCAAATAAAAATCCTTCTTCAATACCAAAACACCACATTATATATATACGAAAAAAATTGTATATATTATATTAATACGCATATTATTTTCGCACTCAAAAATATGTCTAAATTATAAAGATTAATATATAGATAATAATGGAATCGGTTTAACTATAACAATATAAATAAATATGAAAATTTATATATTTATATATATTTTACAATTTAATTGTCTATATAATTTATTAACATTTTAATTCGGAAAATGTTTACCAGCAAAAAAAAAAGAAAAAGAAGTAATTCTATTATATATTATTACATTAACACAACAGTAAATAATCACATTATAACATATATATATAAATTGTACATAAGAACAAAAACATTCAAATAACATTTTTTTATATAGACCACTTATTTAATTTTTGTAATCTAATAATATTTTTATAATTTTTCCTTAAATATTACACAGGCCAACAAACCACACACACACACACACACACACAACACATTATATTAAAATAATACCACAATATTATATGCATACAATTTACATTTCCATACATATAAATATATAATACAAGTAATAATCTATGCATATACAATATATAAGATCATAGGGAAAACATGAGTATAACAACAGGACCAAAAAAAGAAAACTTCATTTAAAATCATTTCAAATTAAAGCATAAATTTTTCTTGTGCGGTTATATATATATTTGCAAAATAAAAAAAAGTAAAAACTTTTCTGGTTTTAAAAGAAATTTTTTCTCATTTATTATATAAAATGGTGATGATACTCTGTACTAACTCACAAATGTAATATAATAATATTACAGTAAAAACGAAAAAAAAAGGAAAAAATAATAAAAGCTTATTTGCTTGTATTTTAAATATATAAAATATACAAATTTATAGTACGAGTACACAAAAGTATATAAATAAAGTTTCGTTTTTATTTTACTTAGGTATGGTATAATACCATCCATTATATATATATATATAAACAATATATGGTATGTATACGATGATGATGATTAAGAGATGTGCTGATGATGGAAAAAGTTAAATAACATTCGACTTTAAATGTATCTATATATTGTATTATATATATATATATATGGTATTGTATATAAATGTATATTTGAAGAAACTTCAAATATATTTACCATTTTCTTTATGAGACTATATATATATGTATGAAAAATAAACGACTATAGATGAAGATGAAGATGAAGATGAAGAAATACGGTGGAAGAAAAAAAAAATATGAAAGAATAACATTAAAACCAACTAATTTAAACAAAATTACCATTAAACCGCCCTCACTCTCTGATACATAATCTATATATATATATATACTATTATATAATACTATAATTTCAACGTGCCATATATAAAATATGTATAAACATTTTCTCATTTTTTTTTTAAAATCTACTTCTTTTTTTTTTCGTAAATCTAAGTATTATATTTTTTTAGTTAAACCATTTGAAATATAAAATTCATATAAACATGGTAACAACAACAATGGTAATAATAATTACAATAATAATTATTTTATAATAATAATAATAATAATAATAATAATAACAACAACAACAACAACAACAAAAAGTAATAAAATACCGCGTGCACATATAGAAAAATACAGAAAAAAAAAAAAAAAAACCCTTAAATTAGTTCATTTCCGTGTTCTTTATTTTCATCGTGTGACTGTAAAAATTAAAGTGTCTAATGTATAATAATATACACAACAGTTATGTATATACAATATTAATGAAAAGCTTTAGTTATATTTATAAATTTGTATATATTTTCATTGTTATATATATTTATAAAAGTATGTAATAACCAACCATTGAGTAAAAGTAAAAAAAAAAATACATAAAAAACGCATTTTCCTGGCGATGGAATTTCTACACACACAAACCCTATCACACAAGAATAACAAAAAAAAAAAACAACACACCGTTCAGCAATAGGCAACAACAACAACAAATTCCAACTAAATACCAACTTTATATACATAAAAATGCTCATATATCTATCATATTATAAGCGTATACGTACCTCCTTTATATATGATATATATAACATATATATGAAACGTACAAGTACTCGTGGCATATAAAAACTCTTGTGGCCTTTGTTTGAGAGGACAATTTGTGGTTTGAGGATGAATAATACAATGAATATATATTTTGATATAATTGTTATTGTTGTTGCGTTATTTCGAGTACGGGGTGACATAACAACAAAAACTGTGTCTCACTGTCGTTATCGGTATATATATATATATATACGGTAAAAATTAAATAAGGGATGATATATAATAATGTGATGGGTTGTTGTAATTTATATACTATGTGTATTATAAAATTGATGGATATATACTATATATTGTATATATATAGTTATAGTTTTTTAAAATGCCTGACAACTGTATATAAAACATAAATAAATGCATAGGTTTTTTTTGAAAAAAATTATAACAACAACAACAACAACAACAACAACACCAACAACATTATAAATACTACCTATAAAAGAAAAAGTCAACTCATTTTCAAGTTTGTTAAAAAAAAAACTAAATTTTATAGCTATATTGTTTTTTTTGTTTTTCTTCCTTTCTTTCGTCCTCATTAAATCCTTTTTTCATATTATTTTATATAATATGACAATATGGTATGTTTTTTTTTTTTTTGAATTTAAACAGAAATTTTAAAGTCTATGTTTTCTATGCGCGAGTATATATATTTTTTTTCTAAACCACATATATTACTTAAAAGAAAGGATACTATATATATACGAATATATAGGCAGGCAACTAGGACGGAAATTAAGGATATTATGTGTTTAGCACAATTTTACTCGATTAAGAATGATTATACGGGGGGCGAAAAGGGGAAAGGAGTAACGATATAATATAATAATAACAAAAATTAATTAATAACATACTTGTTAATTTAATTATTTAAAATGCACGACAATTAATATGGTTAAAATGTATGTTTGGAATGTAATACCGGAAAAAAAAAATGATGTAAAGTGTATATGAAGTGAATTTTTAATTTAACGATATAATCCAAGAAAAACTTTAAATAGTTTAAGGATTATTTAGATTCACTATCAATTATGGAATATATAGATTGATACATAATTTAGTTATTAAGTAAAAGTATGTATAGCATTTAAATATATATATAGGAATATATCAGTTTATAATATATATACTTAAGGTTCGATATTCATGTACATAATACATGACAATTTTAATGTGTATAAAAATTCAATAAATGTATAATAAACTGTTATATTTAAATTACTAAATGGCTCCTTATATTATTCCATAAATATGAACATCAATTTATCATAATATTAATATAATGATGAAACAGGCATTATATTATAATAGACAATATTAATATACAAATATATAAATAGCTATTATATAACATATATACGTAACATTTGATATATATATATATATATATATATATAATTGGATTATTAAATTCACATACATATATATGTGATATGAATATTTGGACATGGCATGAAAATATTTGAAGAGTAAAATGGAAAATAATGTACATGGTACATGGGATATGTATTTATTTATATACGCCATATATAAAAGAGAATGGAATGTTTATTGAATTTACTGATATGTATCTGTACAATGTGTTATACATATGGTATTTGATATATGCATATTAATTATAGTATGTATGAATAGAATATTTAATAGTAAAAAAAAAATCCATACACACACACACACACACACACGTCACGTAACAAATAATATTTACCATTCAAGTTATATATATTTTATATTATCAAATTAGTCAATAAATATTATATATTGTACAATGATAATAAAATGAGATATTTATGTAGAGAAAAAAAATTTTAATGTTGTTCTAAATTTAAAAAATTTCCACCAACAGATACAAGCAAATATGAATTATTAAATTTTCGCATAAAATAATCATTTAAATATCAAACATTTTTATATAATACTCTGTGTAAACAATAAACATATAATAATAATAATAATAATAATAATAATAATAATAATATATTATAATACATAGAATTATTATTACAATGTCATCTATCTCTAGCATCAGAAACATTACAATATATATAATCTATGTACGTCTATTCACTATTGTATTTGTATAGTGTATGTGTATACATAAAAAAGGGGATGAATAAATGATAAAACCCAATTAAATACTTATATACAATTTATTATTATATGTTTTCATCTTTAGAAAATCAACAATAAATATTATATATAGTTTTTCTTTTGATGGAAAATAAAAAGGATATATGCAGAGAAAAATAAATATCAGTACATCAGCTTATTATTATTATTACTATTGTTATTATTATTATTATTATTATTATTATTATTATTGCTATTATTATTATTATTATTACTATTATTATTATTATTATTACATCTTTTTAAATAACAGAATAATAAATAAAAATATAGAGAGATAATTGTATAAATTGTGTGTGTATATCGTGCACATATATTTTAAAAATTATTTATTAACAAACAGTGAATTTTTATAAATTTTATCTAAAATTATTCGTAATTTGCAATATAAATAATAATAAAATAAAAACTGGGCCAACAAAACTAAAGAGCAGCGAACGTGCAAGTCAAAAAATCTGTCAGATAAATAAAATTTCAATGTTTTATTTAATTAATTGATGGAAAATAAATACTGTTCACCAAAAAATTTAGCATAGGAATTAATGTGTGTCACACATTAAGGGATATTTTATTTTTTTTTTGGGCACGTTTAATTATTACTTTACAACAAAATTTCTATACTATATAATTTTGTTAACATGCGTGTTTCGGAACAGTGTATTCCGATTGTGACTACGCGCATGTTAACTAAGGCCCAGTATAATTTATACTATTATTTACATCGAAACAACAAAACGGAGAGAGTTTAAAAAAAAAAAAATATATATATATATATTTAATAAGGGTTTTGCCAAGTATAATTTTAAGGGATTCTAATTTACATTAAGTACATACATATATACATAAAATATAATTATAGATAGATAAAAGTTAAAAAAGGGTTTATTATTTATTTACATAAATATATTTGTTATTATATATTCTATAGATTATATAATGAAGTACACATATAAAGAATGTTAATAATATTCTGTTGTTTTCTTTTGATTAAATACTATTTATAAGAATTTATCTATTTAATATGTACATACATACACCACCATTACCCTACATATATAATATTTAGGTTTCGCACCCACAGTTACTGAATAGGTATATATATGTTACATTGAGATCATGTTAAGAGATATATAATATTATTTATTTTATATGTATAATAAAACAGATTATTAATGTCTATTACAAATAGACCCAGTACATATATTTGCATAGCTATAGTGTATATAATTGTAAATAAGTTAATATTCAGTTATAAATTAAATTTATTAAAACAAATCGTTAATATAGTTGGACCAAAAATTTTGCGTATATGCGCGCGATAACTCTAATTTCATTATCAATCTGTTATTTTTTCAATTACATACCATAGTTTCTAACGGATTTCCAATTTTTTTTAACATAGAATTACACAAAAAAAAATATATAAGATAAAAACAATTGTTTTTTGAATTGGTAGATAAAAAGCGTAAAGTTGTATATAAAAAAAAAAGCTCAAAATTAAAGAATAATAATATTGACTTGTCTGCAGTAAATTATATTTATATATATTGTTGTTGAAGTAGCTTATCATTAAAATAATATTAATAACAATAATAATAATAAAAAAGTTAAATAAATCATTTGATAAAATAATAAGATTATAAAAATATGTTATTGTTAATCGAACTGCACGTATATAAGAATACGTATCTTTATATTTAATTTAATTTTTATCAAACAATTCAAATTTACAAAATTGATTATATAAATATTAGTTAGTATCAAATTATTATTATTATTATTATTATTATTATTATTATTATTATATGTAGGACTTTAAAGTATATTATCAAAATGAAAAATTTCAATATAATATATAAAATTTATATCAGCCATAGCATGTATGTTTATTTATTCAATAATAAAATATATATATTTTATATTCAAAACTACCTATAAATATTTGAAGTAAATCTTTTTGTAAATCTTCCTTATTTTTCTAGTACACATTTTTTTTCAATATATACAATCTTATCAAAATAATAATTCGTGCAAAGAATATCCAAATGCAAATATATATAACATTTTGAATTTTTCCAAAACAACTCATAGATTATAATACAAATATACAAAAAAAAAAAACTTTTTCTATGATTACGTGATTGCAATAGTATCTTTTTTTTTGTTTTTTAAACAAATTGATTTTCTTTATATAATATATAGAAAAAAAAAAAAAAAATTAAATCAAATATTCCAGAATTTATATATGTACTTAGATAGATTTAGAGACGACGACCAACCCCATCACTTTAGTATATATACTATACAACATATTTGAAACAAATACAAACACATATAAATATACAGAGCAGACAGTATTTTATTTTATTTTTAGCCTTTTTCAATCTTATATTATATGTGTATGTTGTATACGATGTATATGATATACCGGGGGTATATATATCTCTAAAGTTTCATCTTATTTTCTTCTCTTCGTTTTATTATTAAACACAAAAGTACGTAGGTATATAGTAGAAGTAGAAAAAAAAAAAACGGCAACGGTAACTATAAACATATAAAACAATCAATAACACAGAGTGTTTATACTTGTTGTAGACAAAAAAAAAAGCGGAAAAAAAAACCAACAAACTTTAGTTATAATAAAGTGAATACAGATTGTATGCATATGAGACTGTGTATCCGATAAACATTTCAAATATTATGCAAGTAGACAACAACAACAAAAAAAATTGAAGATGAACACAAGAAAGCTTATGTAAATATCACAAGTTCATTTTATTTATTCAAGAACTTAAATTTAACTTATGTGTAATGACGACGATGTTGTTGCTGATAATGTTGACGCAAAAAAGAAGAAATGAAAAATAGTTGAATATTTTATTGAACTCATACATTTATTATTTTTTTTTGTATTTTCACAAAAATTAAATATATACGATAGAGAAACAACATATATTAACTACTGATAAAATTTATAGAAATTCCATAGAATATCAATATATAAATAAAATTTTGTTGGAAAATAGTTCACTTTAATAGTATAGTGTTATTGACGCGACATATAATATAACTCCGATTTTTTTTTTTTTTTTTTTTCCCGGAAAAGGTATATAATAAAAAAATAAAAAAACCTTTTCATATATACCTTTTTTCACTTATAACATCTATTTTCTATTTCTTTTTTTTTCTTACATATACACACAAAATTTGATTGAATCATTCAATCATTCTCGTATGTATAGGAGAAAAAAATAAAAAAAAAAGGATAAAACTTAAAATAACTTTATTATTTTTTCGATATACAAAAGTTTTAAATAATCGTATATATTTAAATAATATAATAGTTATAGATACAATGAATAAATAGGAATTAAATTATAAATTCTTAAAAATTTATGTTAAAAAAAAAACATCCATCAATGATTATCATCATTTCAAAGTTATTAATAAATTAAAAGAAATTTAGAGAAAATGTGTGTGAAAAATTTGGTCCCTACTAGATTTATTTTATACGTTAATTTTTTTTTTTATTAATCATACCAGAAATGAGTCAAATACTTAAAATGATTGTAACTTCTAAATGACTACGTACAATTCTGATGTCGTGTTCTCCTCTCTAATTCGACAACACAAACAATCCCCCCCGGAAATGGTAACTTCTGTATATAGATCAATATAAAAATGCCCATATAGGCAAAAAAAAATTCTGTGCTAATTATTCATTTATTTTAACTTGTTTTATGTATTTTATGTACCGATTTTGAACATTTCTAACATTGCGGGTAATTGAATTGTATACACATATCTATATAATCACTATATGGTCTATGGATTGATCTGTTATCATCTAGTGTAACTTTGATTTTAATATAATTATACTATATTTTAAAAGTATACTAACTGCAAAATTATAAATAACTCTATAATAAATATAGAAAATTCACATGTATATATTCAAATTATTATTATATTGTTATCTATTTGTATATATGAGATTTATATATATGAATGTCTAATTTGTATAGTAAATTTTAATAAATTATATAACACTTATATTCAAATTATATAACACTTATTATTATATATTTATATATATATATATAAAAGGGAAAATTTAATTATACAATTTTATTATTATTTACAACAAAAAAATTATAATAAATTAAATTTTTTATTTCATACAAATTATATTTATATATAATATAGGTTTTATAAACGTCGCGCGGCGTAAAGGATATATATACAATATATAATAAACATATACAAATTATGTTTTAATATTTATGATACATATTATATATTGGTGTTATATATATATATAAATACAATAAATTATCCGCATTAAATATATAGCATTTATTATAAAATAAATAAAATATGACTAACTTTATACATATAATTTCATATATACAAATTATTTCATAATTTTAATTACCAATCCAAAATTGTACATATATATAAAACAATGAAATTCATATAACATATACAATATATAAAACCTATACCATATATATATATATATAAACATATATTCAAATAAATTCATTCCATATAAACTTAATTATCATTTCAATAAATCTTATTTCCTCAATTTATAGTCATGCAAAAAACATTTTTCATTTGGCATCCCCATAGTACTCCCCATTCCCACACACAGCACACAGCACACATACTCACACAGTGTAGTGTAGAGTACATATTATAATATTAGCATATGCATGACAAATACACCTACAAATAAACAAATTTTCCATCCTTTATGTAAAAAACAGCCACCAACAATAAAACACCTAAACTCAAACTCTACATTAATAATATATATAATATTATTAAAAACATATATATATATATACAAATTGTGTATATATCGCATGGTTTAGAAATGATAATATATATGGTATATGCTGCTCATGTATAAAATTGTATTTATATTACTATTGTACCATGTATAAATATAAATTTATAAGGCAGAACCATAAGGCAGGTATTATTATATTATAGACTGTTTATAAATACAATTTATTTATATATATTATATTATATAGTTAAAGTTATGTTAATAGATAGATATGTATGAATAAAAAAATAAATAAATAAATAAATAAAATACACAATGGATACAAAATATGGTAAAATTGTAATGGTATAATGATGATAATACCATTAAAATATATATATATTTTTTATATGGCGTTTGTTTATCCCTATATATGGCTATATATATATATTTATATAGCCATAAAGCCATAGTATATTATTTTATTTTGTATATAATAAATAAATGTATATATTATATGATAGAAAAAAAAAAGATATGATAGTACCTACTAATACCGCACTAATAAAATTGTAGAACAAATTTAATTTGTTCTCTATTATTAGAATTGAAAATGTTAACTCGTTTCAATTGTTATATATATATATATATATTGTATTATATATCAACATCACCTATATTTAATATTATATCAAATATTATATAATTTGTAACAATAGAATTTAGTATAAAACAAATTTTAAAAATAAATATATATTACAACGAGGTGTTTAATATATATTTTAAATTGTTAATGTTACAATATATACATTTTGTGTTATATAATATATATTTATATATACAAATATAATGCATAATTCTTCGTCGGTAATTAATTGTTTATATATAGAGAGAGAAATATACACAAATTACAATATATACGCATTTAAAATTGGTAATCTAATCTATATATTAATATATTTGATAATTATCCGATAATTTAAATAGATAAAAAAATTTGCAATTTTAAAATATTATATTCAAATTAATAAATATTTATATTGTATAAATTTGAAATATAATCTTATTTAAAATATTTATTTTTTGAATGCAACTCATATAGTAAAAAAAAAACATTTTCGATTGGATCCCATCACAAAATCATTAATAATAATAATAATAATAATAATAATAATAATAATAAATATTGATTTAAAAATTAAAATTCAAAATGAATCATTCTGATAATACTTTTTCCCTGTAACAATAACATAGAGATAGAAAACAACATAAACAATTTGTCAATATATAAACGGATAAACCAAAAAAAATAGATAAATAAAATTATTGCTAGTAATGCTGGGCTGTGTGCTTCAAAAGAGGGAAGAAAACATTATACAGCATCTAATTCATATATTTGTATAAATATATATATAATAAATATTTTATGTGATCCCTTTTATATGAGAAAAATATGATATATTTGTGATTAATAATGTTGAATATGACAAAATGATTTAATAATTCAATATTTAATCAATTATCTATAGTTTATCTGTTGTTATTTATAATAATAGTATAATAAATAGTACAATATATATAATTGATTATATATAAATAATAATATAGTGAATAAGTACAAGTATGTAAATGTAAAAAGGATGTGAACGTACATAGAGAGAGAGAGGATGAGGATCAATGATAAATTGCAGTAATGATGTTAAGAAAAAGGAAAAAAATTTTCATAATTTATATATACAATATTTAAAACACTGTACAAAAGGTAACAAAATAATTGACTTAACGTAATATTTTATTAAATTATTTATAGGTGCGCGGGTATATAGATTTTTTCATTGAATCGAAATAATTTATTTAATAAAAAAAAGCGTAGTGAAAGAAAATAAGTCTTTTTTTTTTTCTTCTGTCGGTACACTTTTATAAAAGTTAATAATTAAATTATATTAGTAAAGATATAGGGACAGTTTTTGTGTAACCGCAAAAAAAAAAAAAATTAAATTATTTCAACCTTTTCCAAATTTCAAACGAAACGAATCATGTTTTTTTATATAAAATACAAAAACTTTATACTCTCTCTGTGAAATGCTTTTTATAAAATTAAATTTTCCTTTTTTCTTTTCTTATTTTCCCAAAAAAATGTATTTTCCTAATATCTATCTAATATGGGTGAGTGTGTGAGTGTGTGTGTGTGTGTGATGTGATATATGCTATCACAAAAAAGTACATATTATTTTTCCTTTTTTTTTTAGAATATCAAAAAAGTTTTAATGTTTTTTATTTTATTATTTTTATTTTATTTATTTATTTTTCGAATTTTTGTTTTTTGAAAACTTGTATAGTAATAAAAAAAATAAATAAAAGTTTTATAAAAAAAAATAAAATAAACAAAAATAACACAAACTTTATTCTTTCGAGCAAATTTGTGTAATGTAATGTATCTTTTTCTTCTTTTCTTTTGTAAAAGAAACATCATATATACGAGTATAATATGGAATATATATAGGAACCATCATATTGTGATAAAAACTACATGTAACGTAAACGTACACACCAAACACAAAACATATACAAAAGCTATACAACGTAACGAAATTATAGAGCAAATGATGGAGTACAAAAATTTGGAAAATATTAAGATATAAATTACCATGTAATCGTATGTGTATGTGTAAAAAGGATAAAAAAAAAAAAAAAAAATTAAATAAAAAAAGGATAGGGAAGTTTTAATATAATATTTAAAATCAAATATAAACCTATACTTGTATTATATACAATATTATTATTTGTTCACACACGCGGATAAATATAATAAACATATACTTTAACACAAAACATGTAAAAAAGTTATAAAATATACTACGAAAATTTTTGCAATAGGAGAATATAGACAGTAATGGAATTTATTGAATATTTTTTATTTAATATATCTATACCGAACACTGCAACACTCAATAATGTCACACTATAACTTGATTTATACGCGCGTTCGATCCGATGTTGTTGTTTCAACATTTGGCGACAAATGGTAAATGACCTATACTGTAAAGCTGGATAATAATAATAACGCAACAAAATTATATATATAGAATTCAAATGATTTTTGAAATAAATTTAAAAAATATTATTACATATTATGAAGCAAATAATTTACCATTTAATTATATGAATTATGAATTTAAATTAAAGTAACACTATAATTTGTTCGCTAATAGTTCAAGGATCTAACGTTAAGCCATAAAAAAAAAAAAATAGGAAAATCGCTATATACACAACAAATACATATATATAAAAATTTATATTCTCTATAATAAAACATCATTTTACATAATATTCCCTTATACATGAAACACATTTCATTTTATATATTTATTTTACGAGAGACATAGAATTTATGAAGGTACCAAAAAATCGTAAAATATTTGAAAAATTTACCTTGAATATATTCTATTATATATTGTTATATATAACACAAACACACACACACATTTTAACTATACATTTTCTATATATTTACAACATTTATTATATATATAGTATTTAGAGAAAATTTTTACCTTCTTTCAACATTGAATATCTCGTAAATATTCTGTTTAAATTGCAACATCATACAATATATACAATATATTTTGGTGTTATACACATGTAAGATTCGTGATGAACCACCAAAATGTGTTAAATTATTAATAAATTCAATTTTCTTAAACGTATATCTTTTCGCTATATGCTTTCTCACAGCAGTATTATATATTCAATACAATGAATATTGAAAAATAAAATGAATATTTTCTTACATAAGATTAACTTTTTCAATGGGGAGAGATCACAGATTAAAAAAATAGATTTATATGTTTTACCAAACACAGTTAATTCCAATTAAATCCATATAATTAAATTGAAAGTATATATATTTATAAATACATATATGAAAAATATACAGTGTTAGAGTGGTGTATGCGATAATTTTATAAGTGAATAAATGAATTCAAGATTACGAGTTAAAACTGTACTGTAAAAAAAAATTATTTTTATATATAAATACAAAGTACAAACATATACAAAAATATATAAATAGCAATGAATGAAAATATCCTTGTCTTTATATACATATGATTCCTTTTTCTGTCTATATATACAATATATTGTATATTATATTTTATTTGGACGGAAAGTGAATTTATTGCACTCTTAGGAAAAGTAATAAAATTTACCAATTTTTGTGATGTAGAAAATTCATGAACTTTTATTAGCTTTTCTTATTTCCCTTTCGTGTGAAATTTTTTCGTTTTTCCTTTTTTTTTGTTTTTCTCCAATTTTATCTTTAGTTTTTCATTTTAGTTATTATTTGTTTTATTTTTTTTGATGCCATATTATATAATATTGAATTTATTTTATATAAAATACTATATGTACGCATGATGATAAATGTGAATAGTTAATCTCACTGCTACGCGCATATGTTTGATAGTACTACTACATATAATTTTAGGTAATATTATGTTTTGAAATAATGTCAATAAAACATTATTATTATTATTATTAGTTATATATACTAAAATATTAAGTATACTAAATTATATATATATATATTTCAAATCATTATATAATGAATGAAAATGTGTGTGCTTACAATATTATATGCACACACACACATATATATATATATATAATTACATATATATACATGTACATAAAAGACACAAAAGAGAAAATCTATTTGGTTAAGTGATAATCACAAAATATATTATAAGGATATTGAAAAGGATTTATGTTTTTTTTTACATTTTCTGCATCTATTTACAAAAATTCTTCTTTGTTTCCGCATACGTTATTATATAAAAATGATGCAAAAAAATATATACAGCAAATTTAAATCTATATGTATATGATATTGAAAAAGTTATATTATAGAATATACAAAAAGATTTGACTAAGTTGGTCTATGACTATATATGAATATGTATATAGTTTATATGATGAGTGCATTGTGTGCACACAAAAATTTACCATAAAAAAGTTTTAATAAATTTTTAAAGTATTTTTTAATACAATATATGCATATGTTTGTAATAATGATGATGATGATGATGGTGGTGGTGGTGGTGGTATAGCTGTTAACCTGGAGTTTTGACTGAATAATTTTAATATTTAATATATATATATTTAGTGTATGAATGAAATATAATTTTATTTTATGTCTACTACAGCAGCTGCAATATAAGTTGACAATATTAGCCTAATATAATTTTGCCTTTATTTTGTTATTAAATTTTTTATACATACAAATTTATATGCATATAAATGTTAGTAATATATTAAATTGGTTTCGGAATGTTTGCATATATGCAACGACAATCTGTATGTGGCGGCATTTGACAATATAAAAACTATATATAAAAACAATAAAAATTAAATACAATTTTATTTCTGGTATATACAAAAGTTTCGTTATATACAGGTGCGTGAGTATATCTTCTATACAGAAATATATATTCTTGTATTACACAATATCAAATGGTTATAAGAATTTAATAAATTTCGTTTGTTTGTTTGTGATTTAAAAAAATTATTATTGTACAATATCTATTATAATTTCATAATAAATACATTTAAATCTTTGACGTTTTACAAAAAAAAAAAGCAGCTTTCGAATCTTATTTTAGATATATATATATATAATTATAAAAACCCATATCTATATAGGTAACATAGTGTAAAAATTTAATTAAAAATATATATATACGTATGTGTAAAAATATAATGTTGTTAATATATGGGTATGGTAAAATAATGGTGTGTGTATTTATTTAGAAAAGTTTGCGTGACAAGGTATATATACAACAACATAAATTGTGAGTAATTTGAAATAAATTATTATTATTATATAATATTGTAGATAAATTTAACGTCAAATAATGAAATTATTACAAAATAAAAGATTAATTTAGTTATTATATAATTAGAAAAAAAATTGTTGTATATAAAGTATATGTCACTATATGTCACATATTTCGTATAATATACACGACGTAAGCAAATACAAATAAAATGCAAATATTTTAAGTATAAAAAAAGTTTTCTGTTAAAAGCTTTTCCATAATTTTTTACTTTTTTTGCCTATTAAGACATATATTTTGCGCATATGTAAAAAAAAAAAAATAAAGATTAAATTAAATTATGCTATTAAAAAAATAAATAAATAGCGTATATTTAAAAATTAATTTTGACTACTAATAAAATGTTTGAAAACATGCATTCGACAAAGTGAGGTTTTTTTTGTTTTTTCTTAACCTGTTGTGCATTAATCACGAGTCTGACTCGTGTAAACTTATTTTGACTTTGTAAATCAATCACGAGTCTGACTCGTGTAAACTTATTTTTACTTTGTAAATCAATCACGAGTCTGACTCGTGTAAACTTATTTTTACTTTGTGAAAGTATTACGAGTACTACTCGTATAAATATAAATTTACTTTGTGATAACTTTACAATTTATTCAAACAATTAAAACTACAAGGGGTTAAAACGATTCAAATTCTTTTTCTCTATATATAAACAAATATAAATGAAATGTTTGACCTACATAACTCTCATTATTGTCTATGAAATAATAAATGAATTAATGTAAAAAAAATAGAATTGCATGATATTAAAATTTGTTGTTATTCAAATTCAAATCAAATTTGATATCAAGCAAAAAAAAAAAAAGAGAAAAAAAAGTTCTACTAAATACCAAATCATAATAAAGTTATATTTAATAAATTTAACAATCCTAAACAAAAATACTAAACTATTAATACGATTTTTATTATTGTATATTTTCATACAAAACATTAATTTTTTCTATGTTTATTATTATTATTATTATTATTATTATTATTATTATATGAAATGTTTTTTTTTTTAAGGTTATGCTATATTTATGTTATGTATGTGAAGGTATAGAGGTACTTTATGTAAATGTTATAGATGTAAAAATGGTTTGCGTGCCACAAAACAGTATACCTTTTTTTTCTGTTATCTGTGGCGCATACTTTACTTCTGTCATATTATTATTATTATTATTATAATAGAGTCTCCTCCACATTTATTCGAATACAAAATATATAATAAAAAATTTTCAATTCGCTTTACCTATATATATTTTATTTCTTCTACATTCTACTTTTCCATATATTATTGTATAGTTATAGGACGGGGTATTATTTTGGTCGATGGTAGTATGCGGTGATCCCCATTATCATTATTTCATATATACGTATATATGTTATCTACAACATATAGATATGTTAACCCTCTATAAAATTATTATTATTATTATTATTATTATTGTTATTATTATAGTTGTTCTTTCCACCCACTAAATCCTTTATACAACGAATAAATTTATAACTATATATACACACACAATACCTATATATATATATATATATATGTATTTTTTAAGTACATATAGAAATAATATACACAGTATATATATGTAATATATATAGTACATACAGTTACAGTACATATAAAATATATTTTATTATAGTATAGTCAATGTGGCGCCAGTAAAATTGTCGGCATTGCTTTATAAATATGTATAGATTTTTGTCTCTGATGCGCGATATATTGTATATAAATTTATACATAAATATATGAACCTTATATATTTACAATAAATGTATATGTAAATATATATTTTTAATATATAATATTGAAAAAATTGCATTGACTTTTTATTATAAAAATTTAATAAATAAATATGAATTTTTTTTTATATGAATTTTCAATAACTATTTATATATATATAAAAGTTCATCGTTTTATAATGATATATTGTAATAAAGTATATAGAAAATATTAACATGTATACCAATAAATTAAATTTTCGATAGAAAATCTTTTGATATATGTATGTATTTTAGCATATAGTCTGAATTGAATGGAAAAAGTAAAAAAATGTTAATGGAAAATTAAAACTAGACTCGCAACATCATATAGATAAGTTTTCTTTTTATATATACAGGCAAATTTATGTAATAAATATTTACATACAAATATTGTGGCTTTATAACATAATACAATATGTAGATCTAGATCTATATATATATATAGAAATTTAGTTATATACAAAATTATATAATACATTATAATATAAGAGACAGACATTTTTAAAGTTTTGTAAACTTTTTAAAAATATCGTATATTTTTTGTTAAATCATTTAATAATGCTCATATATAAGTTTATATGTTAATTAAAATACAAGACATTAATAATTTGTATCGTATATATTATTTGTTGTAGCACAACAACTATTTACATTTGATAATTGGTAATCATATATAATAAAGTTCATTATAAATATAAATAATGACAATAGTAAAACTTTGCATAATATCGAATATTGTTGTTATATGTATAAAGTGAAAATATAAAGTAACACACACACACACACACACACAATATGAAATATAAATGAATAAAATCTTCTTATATACATAAATTGTTATATATAATTGAAGACTAAACATACATTTTATTTACATATGTACATATGATGATGATGATAATGATGATGATGATGATATTATGCTTCTCACGATTTATATGTCCGTTTAATTAATTGTTAAAAAATACACTGATATCTTTTTAAGCTTAATTGAATCTTTCAATTTGAATTTGGATTAAATTAAATTTTTATTTTTAAAAAACAATAAACTATATATACTAACAGAAAATGTTTCAAATAAATAAAGTTTCAACGAAAGTTATCTCGCATGAGTTATCCTGATAAATAGAATACTTTAAGGTGTAAGGGGTTTCCCAAAAACCGTACAGTTCTCAACGGCTAAATTTTCAAAAAATTCTTAAATAAAATATTATTATTTATTATTATTATATTTTAAAGTTTAAATAAAATAATGCTTTTATTAAATTAAAAAAAAAATATTTAAAGAAAATATACTTTTGAAAAACCTTTTTATAAAAAAAAAAACCATTCTGTATATAAAAATACAATCTTCTTATACGGAACATGTTTCATATAAAATAAAATACAATATTTACGCAAAGCATCATCTTCTGCCATGAATATTATATAGATGTGCGGATTTTTAACAGACGCTAAAATTGAAAAATGCAATTTATACAAATAAATAATAATAATAAGATTAAATACCGGTTTTTTTTGTTTGAATAAATGCAATTATTTTGGTCAGCAACTGAGGCATAAAACCATGTCTGATATGAACAGTAAAATTCAAGTCACGTATATATAGTGTAATTTAAAATTAAATAAAATAATTTAAGTAAAAGTGAATATTATTTGAAATGGTTGAGATGCAAACAAAAAAAAAAAAAAAAAGAATAATTTATTGTCATCTTCTGTCTGTTCGATAAAAATGTTAATATTTCTTCTTTGTCGCGTGTAAACCACCACGTATATATAGCATTACTATTACTTGCAACACCAAACCATCTATCCCCGGGTCGCCGGGTGATCGAAATATTGTACGTATTTTTGCACATAGATTGAAAAATTACATAATTTCTGTTCAATATTTTAAGCAACAATGGAATAATGTTATTGCTAAAAGGAAATACGAATAACATAAATATAGTAATTTTTTTTTTGGGTGTTATTTCAACTAGTTATTTTTTTTTTTTTTTGCGTTTTTGTTGGCTTCCCATAAATTTATAAAATATATATATATATTTTTTTTTTCAATTATATTTTATTTTTAGAAAATAATATATAATGTACAACAATAATATTTGTATGTATTAAATAAACTTCTTGCCATATACAAAATAATATTGTAACATCAAAAAAAAAAAAAATACGAAAAAGAATGTATTGTACAATTTTATTTTATACAATACTTTACAATATAATAGTAATATGTTTTATTTATATAAAATTATAAATAGTATTTTGTAAATAATATATATTTTCTTAACAATAAGAAAAATATATTTTGTACAACTTGTATTCTCTTAATACTTGTAATATATTCTTGTCTTATATATAAATACTACAAACAATTTTATATTAACTTCACGGTTATAACATTTTTTTCTATATCGTATTTATAAAATTTTACTTATATATATTATTGAAAATTTTTCGAATTATAAAAAAGAGTCAGAAGAACAGTGGAGCAGCAGCACACATATACTATCATTGTTGTCAGTAAATTTTGAAATATATCTATTATTATATTTTAAAATTGCAAATCGATAATTATGTTAAACATGAAAAAAAAAAACCAATTGACTTATTGTTTGGGGGTGTTGCGTGTGCGATAATATATATAAAAATACATGTTTCATGGCATACACAACACAATGTATACTATATACGTAAGAAATATTATAAAGAAAATTTAGTATATATATTGTAGTATATACAAATACTAAACAACACAACTACCAGATATATATATATATATTTTACTACTATAGATAAAAAAGCAAATAAAGCAAATAATAATGATAATGAAAAAAATATGAACAAGAAAATTTTCATTGTACTCGCCACTATATTTTATTCCAGTACTTTATTTATTACAATATTATTATTATTATAAGTTTTTTTATTTTTCAGGGACACAAAAAATTATTTATGATATGATTGATATTGGGTATAAAATAGTAAATTTATGTAGTGGTAATGAGATATGGAGGTGATGGTAATGGTAATGGTGCCGTGGAGATTTGCATATAATACATATATAGAGACTGAGGTGTCTGCATAGAGAATAATATACCGTCATATATAGATTTTGTAGTATGTAAAAATTACATCAATATACTCGCGCGTATATATACACAACAAACATTGAAATGAATTAGGGTTGCAAGTCATAAGCATTATGACTTTACATTGTATATATATCCCCCATCCGCCCTAAAAATATTTATTTATATTTTATATATATTTTTTTTCCAATATTTTCTTTTTCTTTTTGATACAATATTTTTTTGTATGGTTTTTCGTAATATTATATATTTTATAGGCGTCGTCGTGTATATATATATAGAGGGTTTTTCTTCTTGTTTTATTTATACACTCACAATACCATATATATATATATAGACACTATTTTTGTTAATATAATAATATATATAGATATGACGGTATGTTTTTACTAAATAAATAAATATATATATATTTATATATACTAATCGTATATAGTATGCGTTTACAGAACAAATAGTATATATGTGCAAAAAGATGATGCTAAGTAAAATATTGAATTTTTATGACTCATCGAAATTTATATGGCTAAATATATATTGTATATATATACTATAATACAATGATGTTGATAATAATGATTACGATGACTGTGAGACTACGTCAACGACAACGACTTTATGGTCTATAGATTTTTATACTATTTTCATTGCTTAAAAAAAAAAAAAGAAAAAGAAAATAAATTTTCCTTATGAAAATCTTTACAATATCATAACACACACGCGTATTTATAGAGCCGAGGAGATATATTTATATACAAACAATACACACACACACACATCAAATACAATATCACCCGTGTGCTTTCAACGTTTCAACAACGTTATATAAAATACCAAAGGAAAACATATTTTTTTTCGGGTGCTTATTTATATACGCGTAAATAACTATACATACAATATATATATATATATTTGAATGATGATAATAGTAATAATAATAATGACGATGATATTGATGTTGATGATGATTTAGTAGAGGGTATATAAAAGAAAAGTAAAATATCTAATTTAATGAGAAAAAAAATAAATAAAAAATAGGTATATAAAAATAAATAAATGAAGCGAATTAATAATGTATTAATAGTTAATTTTAGAAATATGTATAAACGCGGCTATATATGTCTGTGCTCTGGCGTTGCTGCTATATATATATATAATATCTTGTCGATATATATTATTATAAATATTTTATTTATTTTGTAGAAAATTTAATATTATGATAAATTGTTTGTAAATGGTTTAATTTACTATATACAATATATATTGTATTAATTTATATTATATTATTCAATTTTAAGGGTGAAATTTGTTTTTAAATATAAATTAATGGGCGTACAAAAAAAAAAAAAAACAATATCTGTGATTGTGATTGTAATTATATATACGAATTTATCACAATATAAAATAATATGTTAATAATAAAATTTCAAATTGACACATTTACAAATAATTATTTATTTCATAATATTTTGACTCCGTCCGTCGTATGTATATATTGATTTTATTGTTTTAAATGAAATTATTAGAAAAAGATTAAAATAAAATATAAATTAATCTACTTATTAACCATTTTTATATAGATATTTTTTTAAATTTTTTGTAATAGATAAAATTTGAGGAAATATATTAAATGTATATGATTTTAAATTTAAAATTACTATTTTTACTTTACTCTAATAAAATACGATTGGTTGGTTTTATGGTAGATTGAGGTGGTAATCAAAACAAAAAGACCTTATATATAAAAAATATTGTTGTTCTATTATTACCATATAGTAGCACATGAATTTGCTTCATTTTTAAAATCACATACCATATATAAATTGTAAATATATATACTTAATTTTACTTAAATTTTACAGTACTGATTTTTTTTTATACCTTCAAAATTTGATTTTTACCATTCCATATATACACACAAATATACATGAAATTTTGTTTATATATGTAATAAAATAAATGGAAAAAGTCTTAACAAAAAAAAAAACTTAAACTTTTATACGTGACAATATTTTTCATCGCATATATTACTATAACAATAAGAAAAGCGGACGACGTAAAGTAATAATTTTTTGATTATAAACATAAAACAAAATTAAATGTACTTACACAATAATAATACATCTCAATATATATATATATATATATGGTATCTCAACTTGTTACACACATTAATAATATAAAGAATATTATAAATTTATAAAGATGTCTTTCTTACCTATATATTAGAACAAATAGAGAGAAAAAGAAAACATTATTTTTTTTCGGTTAATATAATTTATAAAACTTTTAAAAATATATAGATAAAGTTTTGAAAGTAATATAAAAATATATATGTAATATAAAAATATGCATATGCATATACATAATAAATGTATGAATAAATGTACGAAAATTCAATATTATAATGTCAAATATAAAATATTGTAAAAAAAAAAACCATCTCAATCTGAAACAAAAATCTATATTAAAATATTGAAACTGAAACTTTATCATATCAAAACCGCAAAAGAATGTGAAGAAAGAAATAGAAAAAAAAATACACAAACACACACAATTTTCCATATAAAGCTTTTTTCCTTTTTTCCATTTTTTATTTTATATATATTATAAATCCATCACCCTTAAAAAAACATTTACAATTTTCCAAGTCATAAAATTCCTTCTCAATTTCAGTTATTATTATATTATTATGAATTTGTATTCATAACATCATTTATAATAAGACGAAGCATAAATATTATATACGAATATTCTATATATATATAGAGTGAAAACATACAAAAGAAAATGCTTAACGAAACGAAGTAAAAATAACCCACCCTATATATATATATATATATAATAAACGCCCCATTCATGTAATTATCGTTTTGTCAAATTCTTCCGCTCAGGGTGTATTTATTTCACATTTTTTTTTATTTTATTTTTATTTTTCATAATATTTTCTATATATATTTATATTATACAATACAAGACGAAACAACGACAACGATTTTCTTCTTATGGTTCTTGTTCTCACAGGCGGCTGCTGCTGCTGTCCTTTTATTTTCATATTGTTCTTATTTTATCTTATATTTATATACAGAATTTTTGTATTTTTTATTTTCAAATAGATGCTAGACAACAACAACAACAACAACAACAACACAAATAATATAATATTTGATGTTTATTGTTGTCTTTGACAATATGATATTTCTTATTTTTCTCTATTTTTATATCTAATATTATATATTTTTTATATAATACACAATTTCTCTTATCGTTTTCTCAATGTCATATATATATTTTTTTTTTCCGGAATGTATGTTTTTATATAGTTGTGTGTTGACCATTGTGGAAAATGCTATGCTATATAATCTGTATTATATAGGATTTACAATATATGTGTGTAGCTACTATAGAGGATAAAAAAAAATCAATAATACCCATATATTTAAAACTAATTTTAAGGATAAAAATATTACGTATATATATAAGTTATATATAATGGCATTATATACGTTCAACATCATGTCTGTATTTATTTATTTATTTATATATTTATATATTTATTTATTTATTTATGTACATTTATATACGAGAGTATATATAATAAAATTGTAAAATTAACTGAAGCATAAATGTGTGTTAATGAAAATTGTTTGTTTATTTTGCTATTCAGAAATACTTTAATTGCACTTTTCTTTTAAATCCTTAAATAAAAAAAAAAACGACATTTGATATACAATTTAGTGTTTGCATAACTTCGTTTACAATATACCTATGCAAATAGATGATTGTTCTATTGACATAGGATGCACATATTATCAATATTATTATATTTATATTATATATACCATAGGGTATGTGCGCATATATATATAACATTTCAATAACTTCAATCTTTAGCTACACACTACAGCTATACTTTTGAATTCATTTAAAAATTTATTGTTTTTTCACATATGCATCATCATATATATATATCAGTTATAGATATAGATAAGAATTAGAATCACGACCATAAATACAATACATGTGATAGTAATTAAAAAAAATAAAAAATAAATAAAAAACTGGTATAAATAAATTTAGCGGTATAATTTGCTGATAACGAAAATAACATGTTCAACATGGAATCTATAGAACAATATAATAACAAAATTTATATACAATAAATAATCGGAAACTTGTATATAGCGTGTGCAATGTGGAGTGATATTAAATCATTACAATACGATTTTTAAATATTTATTGTATATATTGTATATAATAGTTTCAAATTTATGAAATAATATGGCTTTAAATAAATAAATAAATAAATAAATAAATAAATAAATAAATAGATAATGTTTCAACAAATTTTTATAGTAATATATTTTATAAAAAAAAAATAAATTATGGTCTATAGAAAAAAATATATAAATAAATTAAATAATTTCCATCCAAAAAAATGCCACACCTATATTATTTAATTTTTTATAAACACACGTGTGTGTGTGTAGATGAGACTTTTATAAAATAGTTTTAAAGCAAAAATATTTTATAGACGATATCAAGCACAATCTTTGTTTTTTGATTCAAACATTTTTTGTATTATAAAAATAAAATTAAAAACAAATAAGAAAAACTTTAGGAAAATTAGCGTAACGAAATAATATTAAAATATAATAATCGTTATATGTTGTTTCTTCTCATCGCATCCCATTTACTACTATAATTTATTTCACTTCCGAAATGTTCATAATATACAAATATATATTTCATTTTTTATTATATCTATGGAAATAGTAGTATATTTTGTGTATATTTTTTAAATAAATGAGATTGTTTCAAGCTATAAAAATTATGTAAATTAAATTATTGCATTTATATAGTAGTTATTTTTGAAATTATTGTATATGGCACATGGCAATATGAAATAAATGAAGCACACCATAGAAAAAAAAAAAAAAAAAAGCTCATGAGAAAAGAAAAACAAGAAAAAAAAAAAGGATTTTTTATAAATTTGTATTCTTAAAAAATTATTGTATATATATTTTTTAGGTAATTGACCTATATAAATATATGAAAAAATATATGAAAAAAATAGAAAACCATAATTGTATGCAGAAAATAAAATCATTTTTAACATATAAAAATATTATTAACAATATATTTCTATCGCATGGGAATAAAATACGAATATTATTAAATTAATAATTTTAAAGTATTTCTTTAAATAAATAATGATAATATTTATTTGTATAATATTAATTTATAAACACAGATTTATATCATAAAAAATAAAATACATCATTTGTTGCAATGTATTTTACTGTCCGGCTATGGGAATTTTTTTGGGGATATTTTCTAATTTCTATTTTTCTTATATATTTTGATTAACTTTTATAAAGCTTTGTAAAAAAAAAAAAAAAAACGGTAATCTGATGCAGTGAAGTAAAAAATGTAACACAAATTCTAATTACAATTACAAGAGATTCACAAAAGATTGGAAAAAGTAAATCAAAAGCTATTTATTGGCTAGATATATTCTTATAATTTTCATTAAATTTTCCAAAACATTTGAATTTTTGCTTATACGATGGTTATTTATATATTTATCTATTAATGTGTGTTGTGTGTGTATATGTGAAAAAATATATGGTAAAATAAATATATAGGGTATAAAATAAGTAGTGTATATAAAGTAAAGAAAAAGAGAGTTTATTAAATCAATCTAAATTATTATATGTATCGTGTTTTTCTTTGGGTTTTATTACACACATAATATATATAGAAAGCTTTTTATAATACAGTAAAATATCCTTATTTAATTTATTTGGAAAGAAAATTTTAATATTATCCAAATAATAAAAAAATGTTTTTCTATATATATATAAATCAATAGTTACCAAGATATTTTGACACATTTTGGGTATTCAAACATTAAATTATTATTTGTTAAGAATTATTAGAAAAAGGAAATAATATTATATATATGATAGAAAAAGTTAAGCAACTAATGGGAGACAAATAGAAAAATTATATGATTTTTTTTATATTCACGTTGGTTGCTATTGTTAATAAATATAAACACGTCAAAATAAAGAGATTTACCTGTACATTAAATTAAAGGCTATATAGCATTATGTTAAATCAACCCCGTCCGTATGCGGATAAGAAAACTGTTGGAATGGTAGTTTTATATTACTGATTGGCGACATAAAAAATCAATATAACATTCTTTTTGTCCAACACTTATACACTACTAATATAATTTGTATATATGATGAAAAATTATAAGAGCTTGAGAATATGTATTGTATATATATATAGTTTATATTACATGTGTCTGCCATTGTATATAGTTGAGTGCCAACAATTTTTATCATATACCCATAATCTTATATATATTAATTGTACATAACTTATACAAGTATAAATATACTATATTTTTTATACTATTATATATATTGTAGTATAAAATGAAATAGTTAAATTCTACATAAACATATAATAAATAAAGTACAAAAATATACAAACAAAACAATACAAATATAAATTGGTTTTACTTTTGGCGACAGGAAATATCACATAATATATTTTAAGTTAATATATTATACTTATAGTTGTCGTATACCATACATATATAGAATAAGGATGAGGTATATTATATTGCGGATAAAAATGCTAACCCAACCAAGTATATTTATACTCTTTCTCTGGATATATATGAAAAAAAAACATATTATATATATATATAATATCAACAGTTCTTTTTCAATTTCATATGTTATATGTTCATGTTATTACGCGCAGCATAATATGTGTGAGTGTGTGATATAATATTCATATCATTTTTTTTTTTTTTTTGTTTATATTTCTTAAACACATAGAACACTATATAGAAATAATAAGCTGCTGATGATGATGATGATGATGATGATGGTGATGTGATGTTGTTGATGATAAGAAAAATGATAATGACAGCAATGATGATGAAATAAAATATAACATTGGAATTTGTGGAATTTCTTCTTCTTCGTTGTTTTTTTTTTTTTTTTTTTGAAAATCGATTGGTCGATAAGTTTTTATGTTTTTATAGAATAAGTATTTTTATCTATATATTATTAATATTTATATATAGAAAAATATATATATTTATATATATATGAAAATTTTCGAAAGAAAAATGCTTCTTTATTAGTTTTTCCTCAACCTTAACCATGTAGACGGTTTGCTCTATTGAAATTCTTAAGATTGTCTATAGATAATAAATATTTAGATATATTTATAGAGAAGTACAATAATTATGTATATAGTTTTAGTAAAATGTTTTCTTTTTGTATACGTATATCTATTATATAATTATTTTGTGGCACCAACTATCTACATATATATATATATATATGTAAAGAAACTTCATTTAAGGCTGCGCGTATATTCTTATCTTAATATCCTTGAATATATACCATATATATATTCATTTTAAGATTTTATGTTCATATATAGAAAAAATAATAAAAAATAGTTTTTGTTTTATAATCTCATTCATTGTATAAATTTCCTATTTATATTTATTTCTTTATGTACAATATAAATAAATAAATAAAATAATTTATTAGGAAATTATTTTATTATATGCAATATGTGTTTATCTTTTTATATATGTTTTAATTTATTAGATAATATTTTACGATAGTTATATAAATTATCTAGATTTAATATACCACTCTCTATACCATATATATGCAATCGAACAAATATAAATATAAAAACTTTTCATATAATACAAAATTATGCGCATTTATATAAAAACAAATTAATATGGTAAAATATGTTTTTACAAAAAGGTTAAATAAAAATTCATTGTTTTGGAAAGCTTTATTTATATGTGAAGAAATTGTTTATATACATAACTTTTAGACAACGATGATGAGGTCATGAAAATTAGAGAATTTTATTCAACATTTTATCTTATAATTATCTAAAAATATTCTACAAATGTAATATATAATCAACTGTAAATTTAAGTAAATTGTTAAAAATTAAAAAAAAAAAAAAAAAATGGGTTAAATGATGTAACATAAAATTGCGAAGACAAAAAATGTAATTCTAAATGAATATATATCCTGAATAATCCTAATTTTGTTATTTATATTGTATGTAAATAAAATATAATATAGTAAATTTATTATACATAAGGTAAACCTTAATAATGTATTATATACAAAAACTAACAATAACAATTTAATAACAAGAACAAAATAAAAAAAAAAAACAATATTCATTCATCATCATTGATTAAACATATTTATGAATTTAACGTCAAAATTAATTATACACAAAATTTATATATATATATATATATGAGCTTTTTATACAACAGCCTGATATATGGCAATTGGAAAATTAAAAGGTATATAAATAAACAATATAATATTTTTACTTTTATGCGGTTTATACTTGTATAAATGTAATACAAATAACAAATAATACCATTTACTCTATAAATAACCTAATTTATATTTTATCGTATACCAAAAAATAATGGGGGAGAGGCACACACACACACACTAATTTTTTTTCCTTTAACTTTGAATATATTTATGCGGAAAAACGTGTGCTATTTCTTTACTAATTTGTTTACTTCATTATTTATGCGATATAAATTATATAAGTACTGTTTTTTGTATAATTAATATAACAATGTATATATAAATGAATCATTCTTAAAACCAATTTATTGCATATAATTATCTTATGAATCATCCTTTTTTTGAAAATCGAATATATAAAGACGACCCTTTTTCCACAATATATACAATAATATATATACAATATAATTGTATACACAAACCGATTTTATATTTATAAAATTTATATACCTATACGATTTTACTATTTATTATATGTATACACCACTCGGTGTGGCACACTCAGTGGATAGCATTCATGTTGAAATTTTTCAGGTGAGTTATATATTATTTATTTATGTTTATATACGTAATAGATATAAAGGAATACACAAAATCTATTATATTCATAGAATAACAATGTCGGCTGCACACGGAATTATGGGGCGCTGACGAGTAAATGCAAACTCATATAAAAAAAAAAAATAAGGGAAACCACCATCCATAGTTTTCCTAATTTGTCAATATGTGAAGTAAACTACATATATCAATTTGACTATATGTAATGAATGATTGGTATAGATACAACGCATATATATGCTCCACATTGAGTGACATGACATTATATATTTTTTACTTTACATGCGTATAATTGTTAAATTGTTAACCATAATCTTTTGTTACGATAAATAAAAAGGTATTATATAATTTTAGAGTGATCACAATGATAGAGGTGAAAAAAAAATTGTGTTATATAAAAATTTATGAGAAGAACATAATTTATATTAAAATGCTCGAATATATATTTTACTAAATAGTGTACAGCAGTTAATTATATTCCATCATTATTATATCTATATATATATATATAAAATATAAATACCCCTATAATTTTATATTATAATTACCATAAAACGTATTATTTACCTTTTTTTTCTGAATTATATATATATATATATATAGAAAAGCAATAGTTTATTCCAAGATTCAATATTATATTAAAATGAATATTATCGTATATAGATATATTGAATACCATGACCATATATTAGATATTGAGAGTTATTATAAGGAAAAAAAATGATAATAATAACAATAATAATATTGGAGATACCGAAAAGGATGTATATATATCCTAAACCCCAACACCTTACACATATCCGTGAAAAGGTTGTTATACATATTATAGAATTACATAAAATGTAGATAGGTGTATATTGGAAACAGTATACCATTTTTTAACATTATATACGTAGATTACATATAATTTAAGGTCAGTATAATAATTTGTATTTATATGTAATATAGTTAAGAAGTCAAATTATTTATAAGAATAAAACGATTTATTTGCAATATATAGTTTGTGTGTGTGTTTGTGTATTTCATTTAATATAAATGGCCAGACAAATTTGGAAAAAAAAAAACGAAACAGATAAAGTTATATAATAAAAAATGATAGTTGAAATATTGCATACAAATAAATTAACTACAAATGCATATTGGTTGCTTCTGCTGCATTTCTACAAGACCTAACAATAAGAATCCATAATAATTTACAGACAAATAAATTCAAATACATTGTATATAAATACTTTTTCTATAACATCATCATTGTCGTCGTCGTCGTCGTCGTCATCATCAACTTCAAATAACATTTATTTATGCAGACCACATCTAAATTCCTATATAATATTTTATTGGACTGCGCAAAGTCAAAATATTGTTACAAAAATATATACGCATATAAATTCTAATACATATCTTGGTTCCTACATATATATATTATCCAGTCTATTTATCCTTTTTAAATATAAATATATTGTATATTGTACATAGATAGATAAATATAAATAATTCTGGATACCGGGGCATCTTCTATAATTTCATTTATATATTTATACAATATATAATAGGTAATGGAAGTAAAAAAAAAAATAAATATCTAATATATGTTTTGTGTATCCAATAAAAAAAAAATAAACTTAAAATAAGACAGAGAGAAAAAGTATTAAAAAAAAAAAATGCAAGACGTGATCTGAAGGTTCAACTACGGATTTTCTTCATCGATTGATTCAAGATAAAGTTTGAAAAAAAAAAGAAACAAAATAAATAAAAATACAAAAAATCCAATAACTATGGAATAATAAAAACCATAACAACTATACACAACACTATCAATAAGATATTATATATGTTACAATTGTATATAGCATAATCCATACGAAGATATACATTGTAACATATATATATATATATATAGTTGTGGTGGCCCCTAAAGTATAATGCTTGCAATAGAATGGAATTTTGTCCGTACACACAGCTCCTCCTCGATATGTATTCGGATAAAATTGAAATGAAATTTTACATGAAACACTCAGCTGCCTATAACAAAACGTAAATTTTGGAATAATTGTATATACAATTAAATTCAGAAACTGTTCAGATTACATAAATCTTAATTAATTAATATCTCCGATTTTTAAATTTGTCATCGAAATTATTTCCAGTATTTTTATTTAAATTTTATTGAAAAATATTATTATCAAGGGATGTCATATTAATATATAGTAGCAATGGTAACATTATGGAACAGAGTGACATATGGTTAGAAAATTCTATTCAACACAAATGTATCTTATGTCTCTGTGGCAGTCATCACTGCTATATATATTTATATTCCACAATATAATATAATAAAACAACGGACGACTACTAAATATTTTTAATCATTTTGTATATATATATTTTTTCTTCGTTATGTGCACATCTACACTGTTAACATCCTCATATAAACAATATCCTTATAATGTGATATGGTTTTTTGTTGTTTTATTTTATCAATTTCCTTTTTCTTTTCACAATATAACACACACAAAATAAAATCATATATTATGGAATCATAAAAATTTATGGTAGTTAAATAATTTATAATAAATCGTTATTATTGTATAGTTGTGGTGTGGGTGTGTGTGTGTTTGTGGTGTATATTATACCATTTCCATATCAATTTGAATTGTACCATAGGAAAGAGAATATTATAAAATCATAAACAAAATATATATATAGACAAATATTTTCTTAACATTATAGACAATAAAAAAATTAAAAATCTTAATACTTTTACTTATTAATTTTAAATCAAAAATTTCTGATATTTTATTATTTCGCTATAGAGAATTATCTTTTATATGCATTCATTTCCGCCATCAAAGAAATATTCATCTATATATATATATTTCATTTATGATTATGATAATATATTATAAAGAATACACCTTTTTTTTCCATCGTTATTTTTATTGTTAGATTGTAAATTTTTATTATACGTACAATATCTTTATCTTACATAAGCCAAATTTGGGAAATATGAAATAATATAAATATTGAAACTAAAGTTGTTATCATATTACGTGGTATGAATACATACAACCATATTTTCATATATATACAATACATTACATAGAGGTGTAATGTATATTATTAAAGTATTTATTTATTTCGAATAATTACATACAATATTTGTGATATTATATTTTTTTATATGGTCGTGGTGCTGGTCCGAGTGTTATTTATAGTGGTCAAAAGAATATTTCAATGATTAAAAAATCATAATAAAATTATTGGTGTATGTATAGCAATATGACTATATTTATATTTATTCATATGTTAATTTCATAAAATTATAACAAAAATAAAGGATAAAAAGAATTTCTTTGTTATCCTTTTCAAATTATGTATATGTTCTTTTGATTTTATTGATATCACTCACATATATATAGGGAAAACTTTATTGGCATGGGTTTTTTTTTATTTTTTTACAAGAGATTATTTTCTTTCGTAACTTATATCAATATATTTATTATTATTATCATTTTCTTATACTATAAGCTTTTTTTACATAACATTTTGGCATTTATACTTTCTTACAGAATAGATATAACTGGGTCATATCAAACTTAAATATTTTTCATATAATATATGAAACCAAAAACCAATAATTTTAACCATAACACAAAACATATATCCAAATATATATATAAAAATTTCGGTATATAGCTAAAATTATACGAAGGAAAAAAAAAAGGTATACCAATTTTTCTTATATAAAAATTTGACAGGATTTAACCTAAATTTTCCTGACATTTATTTTTTTTTTCCATACATACAATAGCTATTATACACACATTTGTAACAATATATGTATATAAAAATGAAGATAATCGGAGTTTATATTTATTTAGAAGACAGATATATGTGGAAAAGAAAAACATTATATTAAGTTTTTGTGAATATAAAAACTTTATAGACACACACACACAGTGGCGTCATAGATTTACATTCAACATAAAAACGGAGTAAATCTATATAATAAAGCAATTCCAATTGATATATACAATTTAAATTTCTATATATATAAATATATAATATTATTAGACTAACATATATTCTAAATATATGGAAAAATGTAAAAATTCATGGATGCCACTACATCGTTGCTGTGTGTGTGTGTGTGTTAAATAAATATAAAACATATATTTATTTATAACCATTTTGGAAAATTGATATTTTATCCTCAATTTGTGCAGTATTTTTTTGCGATTATATGGCGCACACACACACACACTAAATTTCTATTTTATACAAACATTTATTGCAACTTTATGTACATTTATATAAATTTTAATATGTATCTCTCGCTTTGTTGTAAATCGCTTACGACGATTTATACATTTATATATATATATATGTAATTTAAAATGTGTACATTTAAATGTGTAATTTAAATTTTCCTATATATAAATAAATACATATATGTGTAATTATGTGTAAAAGTTTAAATAAAGATTTATTAATATTACTCGAGTGTACATTATAAATATATGTGTATACATAATTTTATTATAAAGATTTCAAGCAACATTGTATATTTGTATAAATTTTATATATTTTGTTATTTTATTTGTATACATAATATTAAAATAAATGCATTTAAATTAATGGTTTGCGTTACGTATAAATATATACAATATATATATATGACCATTTGTTTATATACTTTTGAAAACATGTATTAATAGGATTTTCAACAAGCATCATAAATAATATTATAAATATTAAAATTCATATATATTTAGATTTAAAATTTATAAATATATAGGTGGTGGTAGTAGTAGTAGTACATAATATTTAATAATAATGAATAAATATAATTTATTAATATAAATCAACAGCAATAGAAAAATAATATTAGAGATCATCTTTTATATATGTAGAATCGAATTTTAATCTTATACATATAGAAATGTAAATGCTTTGTATGTAACCAAAAAGTTGAATTATATAAATAGTTCTCCAAGAAATTTTTGCATTTGGTCACATACATGTATGTAAGGGGGTGGTTTTCCTATTCGACCGTACAATGGTTACTTTCAAAACATATATAGATTATAGAAACATTCTACATCAGAATAGGAACTCTAATGGATTAGCCATACTGTTACGGTTCATATTTCTCGTCTGGTGCCGTAGATAATGTAAGAAACTATTTGACTGAAGAAAGGTAATATTAACATTGACAAAAGTGTTAAAAAAATTAACAATATAAATAATACTGTTAAAAAAAAATTAAAAATACTCAAATTATATTCTAATTATAGTAGTAAATAAATCAATATATTAAGAAAATAATACATTAATATTTTAGTTTTACGAAAAATTGAAAATTTCTTCAATATAACCAAAATTACATTTCTTTCTTGTATATGCCAATATTTATACAATGTTTGTACACAAAATATATATAGATATAAAAATATTGGTAAGATGGTATCTAACAAAAGTATAGAAAATAAATTATATATAAGCTATATTCGATTGCGGGTATATAACACAATGATAAATCTTTCAATTTATGTCATATTAAATTATAAATTTTCTATATAATAATAATAATAATGTGTTAAACATAATTATATATAAAATATAGCTAGAGCTATATATTTATCTAAATTACGATTAAGTAAAAACAAAACAAAATACAAAATTATTTTCCCGCATATTTTCCAATGATTTATGTTATTTTAAAAAAAATAATAAAATTTTATGTTATTATTTTAAAAGTGTAAAATATGATCTTTATAAAAACCATTTTATATATTGTATAATAAATACTCAACTAATTATAATTTATATTAAAATATAAAATTGCATTTTTATGCTGCTTTTTTTTTTTATGTTTTGTTTTGTTTTGTGCACTTTTTTTTTGTTTTTTTTTCTATCTATATATAAATATATTCACATTATGTATACCGAAAAAAAAAGTGGAAATGGTATAACACAGGACAAATTATATATAATAGCAACACAATATGTTCACACAAGCGAATAAGAGATATATATATATATATATTTATGGAAAATAATAACAAAAATATAACAATGTGTTTTCATATATTTGTGTATGGAAATGTTCTAGAAAATTTCACTCATACAATTGGAAAAAAAAAAACAGAAATAACGCAACAGAAACACAACAAAAACATTATAACCCTCAAGAAATGGGGAAAAAAAAAAAAAAAAAAACGAAAATGAAATGAGAAAAAAAAAAATAAAAATACTTAGGTATATTTATGCTTACCGCCGGAAAAGCGAGGAAGGAAAATGAGGAAAATAAAAAAAAAAATACAGTAAAAAAACTTGTGGAATATAATGTGAAATTATGATGGCACATTACTTGAATTTATATGGCGGAAAATCAGATTTTTTTTTCTATAAATGTGAGCACGCATCTGTAATATTCATTTTATTTTATTTCAGGTAAAACTATGGTATATATTTATATATATGGGGAAAATATTATTACATAGATAAAAAGGATAAATTTATACATACAGTAACAGTAATATGTGTAACTCATTCAGTTATTATATATTTTTCTATATATGTTTTATATAACAAGAAGATAGGATGATGTTTAAGTTTTATTTTTATGTGTTTATATACACATAGAAATTGTTTGGATGTTGGTTTTTCTTTGCTGTTGCTTTATATTCATTTCCACATAAGTTCTTATTTCCATGTGGTGTTTGTCAAATATTTCCATATATTGTACTTTGTATTGTATATATATATATATATAGAAAAAATGTATTGTTATTATTATTATTATTATTATTATTATTATTATTATTATTATTATTATTATTATATTACTGCAGAAAAAAAGTATATATAACAACACATTGTATATAAATAATATATATATATATATATCCCTACAGCTTATATATATACAATATATGAAAAGAATATTAATATTTATATTATAATAATTTTTTATTTATTTTTTCTCATATATATATGGTATATATGTTTTGAACGTACCGACCGCGCGCATATAATAATATTTATTTTTAAATTTTCCAATGGATTGCATTATATGTTGTTTTATTTTTTTATTTTATTGTTTTACGCAAAATTTACATACAAATTTATATAAATATATTTGTTTTTTTTTTTTTGGAACATATGTGCGGCGCTTGCTGCATTTAGGTTGTAAATAAATTTTATATATATATATTTTCGATTATAAAAAGAAAATATAAAATTTTTTAATACAATGTATTATTATTATTATTATTATTATATCATATTTTATTATACAACAACAAAAGTCAAATGGTAAATATATATGATTGGGAAAAATAAAAAAAAATAGGAAAAAAGGTCTTATAAATATTAATCAACAAGTTAAATGTGATGTATATCCATTATTTGGTATGAAAACCCTCCAAACCTTAATTATTTTAAAAATATTATTAAACAATGAAAACCCGTTGTTCTTGCTTTAGAAATGGTATATGTCTATGTGAGTGAGAACAATAATAAAGGACGCACGAAAAATACTTTGTATATATATTTTTATAAACAAGTCTCTTATGCAAATAATATAATCAAGGTTTAATCTTAAATTTAAAAATTCTTTTAAAATTAAATTTTTAATATGAAAAATACAAAATGTGAAAGTGTAAATAAAATTGTATATGTACAATTATGTAAAACTTATAATATAATAAAAATGCACGCCTACACACAGTCAGTCAGTCAGTCAGTATAGAAATTGCAATCTGTAGCAAAAATAAAAATTGAAATTTATTGATTTTACTTATACTCCCAAAAACAAAAACAGAACAAAATATAATACCCATAATATACAATATAACACAATGCTGCTTAAATACAATATTATATTTATTGTAACAAGATGTCATTTGATCCATAGCCTGAAGGTTATTATAAAAACATTTATATAAAATATGTTATTGTAATTGGGTATATATGTATTTTTATTTATATGTTTATGGTATATATATATATATTGTATTTACATTGTTCTGTAATATATATATATATAGTATCGAAAATACAATACAGCAACATATAACATATATATATTGTGCAACATTAAAATGATGATTGACATTGTTGTCAAACATTTTTATTAAACAAGTCTTTTGTAAATAAATTCTATTATTATTATATACAATGTTTTACAATATATATACATTACACATTACAAATAGCGTCGTGCTGCTGGCTCTGCTGCCTATTTATATTGCTATAATATTTATATATATTGTTTATATATACAGCAGAGGACAAACTAAAACTTATTTGATTCCATATTATTTCTTTCAACATATATTGCTTATATATATTCTTTTCATATATATATATATATTGTAATTTTAAAATAACAATATATTTATAATTAACAATTTATTGAGACATAAATTTAAAATCGAAAATTTATTGAGTACATATATTTTATTATTATTATTATTATTATTATTGGGGTTATATCAAATATAATCTCTGTCATTAAAAATAATTATAATCGAAACGGATGAATGAAAAAAAATATACCATAGATATATAAATTTTTTAAAGTATTTTAAACTCTTACTAATCCAATTTTAAATTTAAAAATCCATTTTAATAATTATTAATGAATCATATAAATATTTTATAGTGAAAAATTCTATATCATCTGCTTCATTAATTTAATGATAATATGTTTTAAATGTTAGTGTGTGTGTGTGTGTGTGTGTGTGTGTGCGGTGTGTATATATGGTATATACCAACAATTATATAATACACATTTTTAATTATATGGATGGATATGCGTAGGGTATGCTAGCTAGCTACCAAATATTTTTATATACAGTATATTTATATTTATTTGAAAAGTTTGTTATAATATTATATATTGTATAAATACGAAAAAATTCCAATTTCAACTATTATATCACATTATATTCAACGGAGCATTCGAAATTATTATTTCATTAAAATTACAATTAATTTTTATATATTTAAAAAAATAATAATAAAATACTGCGTGTTTTATAATAGAGTATTATTTTATTTTTTATTTTTTTGAATATGATTATATAATGAATTATAAAAACCAAACCCAAAAATTATCATAAAGCTTATATAAATTTAATTGAGGATTATCTTTATATTTTGTACCATATATAGTAATACTACTAGTATTTAATGTATATATTGTACATAGTTATTTATTATGAATATATTTTTTATTAATATATACGTGTATAAATGTTGAAATAAAATCTGGAATGGTATTTTATTTTTTTTTTTAAATACATGTGTAAAACATATTTAAAGTATTATTATTATTATTATTATTATTATTATTATTATATAGAATTTACTATAAATATAAAAATAGAATTACGTTTTTAGTGAAAAATATATTGTTTACGCTTTATAAAATTTTAATTTAATTTTTAATTGATAATAAATGAATGCCGACGAGTATGAAAATATTTTTATAATAATATATATATTGTTGTATATATATATATATCTCTTTATAACAAATAATTAGTTTAAAAGTTTAAAAATTATATTATATATTATCTGTAAACGAAAATTTGTATATAGATAAAAAAAAAATGTATCTGAATTTGGATATTTTTATCTTTTAAATTTATATAAATTTTTGCAATGTATAGAATAATATATGGTGAACGGATTAATTTATGATTATTAAGAAAAAGTAAAATCATCGGTTATAATGAAACCGGTACGATAAACTAACACGCATCCCGATTCCATACTAGATTTAATTTAATTGAAATTATACCAAAAAATTTTACAACAAAATTAAACTGTTTTTATACAAATCACTACTATACTGTCCACCAACACAACCCTTTCATGCCCAATTGTTTCTGATGACATCAAAATATTCACTTTTATATAATTATAAAAAATTCCTAAAATGAATTTACACACATATAATATTATTTATAGTTGATATTTATATATATTATCATTTTATAATATTCATATAAATATTCACGTTAACGTTGGTTTTTTTCGTTATTTCATATATCATACAATCACATCATATACGATATACGTATAATAATATAATTGTATATAATTGTGTGTGTGTGTGTGTGTGTTATATGTATATAATTTAAAAAAGTTAATCTAAATGTATATACAATATATTGTATATATATATATAATATGATACGTTTATGCTGCTGTTGATGTTGATGTTGTTGTGCTATAGTGCTTTTAATAAAATTATCTATAGACTACTATTTAAAAAAAAAAACGAAAAACGAAAAATTAATAATAAAATTGTTTCCATCAAAATGTATCCGCAAAATGATATTCAACATATATATAAATATAAATATAACAAGAGAATATCTCTGCATATATGCATATGACAATCTACTACAATATATGTATATATATCATAGAATAGACATATATAGACTACTACACAATCATCCTCCAAAAACACAGTCATCTATCTACTTTTCATTTTACCATATACATCCATTTATATAAGTACATAAGTATACAATATGATGATATTTTCCGCAATGAAATATATTATATGCATGAGTATCTATCTATATGTTTATATATAGTCGTATATAACTTCCATATATATATATATATATATATAAAAATGTTTACCCAAATATAGCACATTATTATTATTATTATGCTATGGTACATCAATTTTCATACTGATTCGCTAAATAGATAACAATATGCAATATATTTTGATCGACTGTTGGTTTTTCCAGGATGATATTATATCTATACATACATCTATTTCTATATATATATATATAAAATACGTATACATTATAAATACATAGATATATTCATTTAAAAATATATGTACGTTGGTTATATATCCATTATAATTTTATACATATATTTATTATATAATATATTATGTTATGCGTATATATAATTTTGAAAATGATATAACTCACACCTCATTTTAACCTTCTCACTGTTTGTGTATAACAAATTCAATTTTTTTTTTACATATATTCTATATTCTTTCCTGATTTTATTTATTTTTTTTTTGGTTCACATATACAGCCGTTAGCTGTAACACACATTATACAATAATATAATATACATATAACAATATAATATAGCTCAACAACAATCCCTTCCATATATGAATATATATATATATAATATCAGCAAAACAGCAATAACAAAAACTTTAATAGCAACCCACCACAGCCCGAATATCATCGTCATATTATATATATATATATATATGTTACTGTATGTATTAATATAACCATTGAAAACCACATCAAGCACAAAACATTTTATCTACTTTATTTTAGGATTACGGTAATGAAATGTTATGTTATCGCGTTTACCATTTTCTTCATCATTTCTTATATAAGTGTGGTTTATGGATGATGTGAAACAAACCCTCCCTCCACCCCCATCTACTATTGTCGTATTTTATTAAGATACAAAATATGTTACTTTATTCTTTTTATTTTCTTTATTATATACAATATATATATAATAGTTACCACCACCGCATAACACATAACACATAACACATATACATAATATATATTTATTATATAATATTTAGTTGATATATATTTTGAATATATATTACTTGGTTTTTTTTTCGGGTAACATATAAATAATAAAATATATTATACTAAATATAATATATTTGTGATAAAGATTATATGAAGAAATCAACAATATCATATGTTAAACATGATTCTTTTCTATATATTGTATATATATATATATATAGATATCATATATTCTTATCATATATGCACAACACATACATAATGTGTGTATATAGATGTGTGATGTGATAAAAGAAAATAATATAATATAATTAAAATTCTTTATTTATAATCAAACCATATCTTTATAATATTTTAACATTTATACTTTAAATTTAATTTATTATTTAATTTATAATTAATACAATGCGAATTGTTCAAATCAATTGCAATTGTTTCAACCCAATGTGATCCGCACATTTGAATGATTATTCAAGGCATTAATTATCTCTGTATGATGAAGGAACACGAACGTGTGCTATAATAGAAAGGTGAGAAAAGTGTATAGTGTTTCTGCGAGCGTATATAAATATACTTTGAATAAATGTACAATAATTTTGTTATGGATTTAAAATACATTGTTTATATGTTTATGTATAATATTATTATAATATTTATATAAACATTTTTTATTTCTTATTTCATACGAGTTTTTCATTACGTAAATAATATGTGAAAATTTTCTTCTGTCACACGTATATATTTTCAATATTTATTATAAACAAATTAGCCCTCGCCTAAAGGTTAAAAAAAAAGCTATTGAAATAAATAAGAAAATAAAGAAAATGTAACTTTTTTTTTCTCATCTGATTCGAAATACCTATATACGAAAACGCACTGACGTCGAGTAAAATATCGAATTAAAAAATATATTATAAACTGAACATTTTATAGAATTTTTGTTATCAAATATACCACCACACACTGGCACTGCCACTGCTGTTGCAGAGATATAATAAATATAAATAACCTTGAATTTGTTATGTGATTTTGTTATGATAACACAATAATGTTTTTTTCCTTATATACATTTATCTTTTACATTTTCTTTTTGAATGTTTTTCACCTTTTCTTTTTTTTTTTTATACAAATACACACACACACACACACAAACAATTTTCTTTCACCTTTTCCATACTTTGTGGATACTTCATTTATAATAGATTTTATTATCATGATGAAAAATTTTTTACGTACGCACATATATTTTGGTTATATAATAAAATATATTACACATGCAGCAGATAATATATGTATGAAAGAAAATATAAATATATAATTATAAGACGGTAAACTAACCCAAAAAAAGGTTAAGGGTGTTACAAACGTACAAACAAACAAATAAATAAATAAATTAAAAGGAAAAAATGAAAAATAAAATATATAACAAAATAGTCAATAAAAAAAAAGAAGAATTTCATAAAAATTTAATTAATTTAATTAATCCACTAAAGAATTTTCTGTAAACAATAATTCACATTTATATTAAAAATTTATAGAGATTATATCGTCATTCAAATATAGACAGGACCACAAGTTATGCGGAGAAATATATATAAATTTGATACAGGCTATAAAAAAAAAAAAAATCACAAATAATAACAATAATTTAAATTTTATCTTAAATATTATTGTTGCAAAAAATTCAAAGTAGCTATGGTTTATTTATTTCTTATTGCTATTTTTAATTATTTATATAATATTATTTAAAATAAATTTGTATACACATTAACCGCAAAAAAATTATGTAAATTAATTATGCAAAAAAATAAATAAATATGTATTAACGTATTAACGTGCGGTATTTTAATATTTATTTTTTTTTGCATATAATAAAGTGAAAGTATGTTAAAATTATATATATATATAGTAATAATTTTTAAGATTAAGGTTATTGATTCAATATATTGTGCACAATAAAATTTAAATATTAAATTAGCAACAGGTTTTAAATATTGTTGTGTATTAAAAATTAAGCTTAAAAAAAATGCACAGTATCATATATTGAATATGCAATTTCATTGCCAAATATGTTAATAATATATATGTCAAATTTCAGATTTCAATTATAAAAAATTTAAATTATAATTATAATATATATTAAAAAATTTGTTAGTTGAAATGGTACGTGTGACAAGGAGATAATTAATAATTTATTCAAATAAATAAATATGTGAAATATAATTAGGATTATTCATTTTAAAAGAAAAAAATATTAATAAAGGATAAATATTTCTTATATTATAATTATCGAAGCCGTTTTCTTTCAATTCATATGCGGCAGTGAGTGTGGAGTGTGTGTGTGTGTGTGGTGAGTAATTTTTTTAATTTTGAATATTTCCCAACGTTGGGTTACTACTGTTATGTTAATTAGAATAATTTTACTTATCAAAATCATCACAGTTTATATTATTATATAAATCCAATAATATTAAAATTGAAAAAGTAAATTCTTTGCTTAATTGATTTTTATTATAATTTTCTTGTGTTCATTGGTTTATTTTTTTTTTTTATATATATATTTAATATTTCAATAAATATTAATTTGGAAATATAAATATTAAATTCTCTATAGACAGAATTGTTTGTGATGTGTTTATTTGAATATTTATAAATCGGTGGTGGTGGTGGTGCTGCTTATGCTAGAATACTGTGACTATCAATTTTTTTATTATGGGTTTATTATTATTATTATTATTATTATTATAGTTATTTTCACTTTATTTATCTATAAACGAATTCATTATTATATTGAATCATTTACATAAAGTAGTATTTATATAATGTCATGAACACACACAACTATTCTTTCGTTTTTAATTTACTTCTGTTTTTTTCTTTACCATAACGTAAAAAACTATAAATTTATATAAAAAATACGTATATATATATAGAATAAAAATGCAGATAATAATAAAATAAGATAAAGAAATAATATATAATAAAAATAAAAAAATACTAATAATAATAAATCGCTAGAATGAAATAAAATAAAAGGATTTTTGTTTTTAATGTGGTACATATTCTGATTGTATACCATTTGTGTGTGTGTATGGCAGGCAATTTTCTTTTTTCTCTTTACCAGTCATTTCACATTTGAATTGAATTGGTTTTGTGTACGCTTGAAATATTTTTGCATTTATATATTACCGGCGTATATATAAAAATAGCAGTTGGTATACTATATGCATTTATATAATTATATATATATATATGTATTTAGTTAAACATAAATTTCTTTAACTATTTACTGATGATGATGGTGATGATATGTTGTACATAACAAATACATATAATTACATATTTATGTAGAGTAGACGAACGAACGACAAAAAAACAACAAGAACAATAATAATAATAATAATAATAATAATAATAATAATAATAATAATAATAATAATAATAATAATAATAACAATAAAATACGAAATAAATAAATAATAATATT